>OX104069.1:42361307-42745305 GCA_944474145.2 Dicrocoelium dendriticum
CGAATCCGCCACTCGCTTTTATTCATAATACATTCAGGATCAAATTTGGATGTTTGTGAATAAGGTAAAGATTGTAGAAAGTAGAAGTCACGATTAAAATTCACGCACAACAATGTGCCTCGACGGGGAATCGAACCCCGGTCCACGAATTTCCGATCCGCTGCTCTACCACTGAGCTACCGAGGGCTGACGATTAGGTGCGCAAATTTTAACACATGACTTCTGCTTGGTGCGCGACGTATTGCCAGTGGGCTCACAGTACCTGTCCTGGTGTTGCAGATTGGCTCACTCACCCGTCACTTCCGGGGTTCGATTCCCCGTCGAGGCACATTATTGTGCGTGAGTTTTAATCGTGACTTCTACTTTCTACATTCAGGATCCCCCATGAGCATCTCGGAGTACCGTCCCCTCATTGCCTGTTGTACATGAGCCTTTATTATGCTCCAGATGCCCTCGATGGGATTGAGAGCTGGTAGTATGGCGCAGGGCGTAGAAGTCTCCCAGAGCGGTACGGTTCCTCCAGAAAGACGTGCTCCAGGTGCGTGTGACAGGGCGCGTTGTCACAAATCAAAAGACCCCTTTCCACAAACCCTGCTCCGTTGGTATCAAGCACCTGTCGCAGCCACTGTGCGCATCTTTGCTTGTTGTAACTGCCTCTCAGAACCGAACACGCTATCAAGCAGTTGTTTGTCATGGCGCCGACAAGATGAGCATTCGGTCCCCGGCTGTTCGCCACTGTACACTGCGCTCGACCACCACGTCGTGAGCGGCCACGAGTGCGGGAGCAAAATAAGTTGAAGTTGGTCTCATCAATCTACACCGGTTGTCTTCTTTCCACCTCGTAATCCATGGGCTGCAAAACGAATGACCTGCGTCGATTTTTGTTCTCCATCGTGTTCATGGACTCCGGAATGGTGTGCAATTTCTTCATTGTTATAAGTCTACCATCCAAGTATCGTGAGACAGTGCTGGTACTTACTGTAAGTTCGAACTCTGCCTTCAACCGTAGACGAAGGAGTTCATGGGTAACGGTAGGCTGTGCAGAAACCCACACCACCAGAGAGTTGACGTTGCTGTCTCCCAGTGCTTTGCGACAGACTCCCCCGTGCTGCACCATCGGTTCCGTCGATTCGTACGCCCGTGTCCAGTTGCGGCAAGTTTTCACGTGCACCTTCAGTATGCAAGCGATCTGTTTCCAATCGTCACCTTCCTCGTACACTTTCGGTACGACGTTCTTCACCTCCCTCGAGTGCCGAAGATACGAGCCAACCATTGCGTTTAAGTGAACTGCACATTCAAAAGCATACAGCAAACTTATTTGGCTGTGGCTCCTTATACCAACCCAATCGTCATTCAAATCCCTACTCTTGTTCCAATTGGTGGGAATCGCTTCCTAGGACAGAGAAACAAAGGCCAACCTGGTGCATGGGTCAGCGACATTGTCCCTGGTAGGACCTGAAGCGTCCCACCTGCACCGCTATGACTTAGTGCGTCTGCGGTCCAACTGGCTGAAGGCGACGGGCTATACACGCACACCTATACACCTGCACAAGTAAGTGGTGTACGCACGGCTCAAATTAATTGAGTAGACTCATGTTGTATGCCCCCTCCGATTAATTCTGTTACCCAAGACGACAACTTGTCCGAAAATTTGTGTGGTCGTCATTTGTCCTTGCTGGATTTTTGCCCACTCTCTTTAAATAACAATTACGACTGTTGATTTTTTCGTTCTGATAATCGGTAGGATTGTTTTTTACAACTTGTTCCCCTGTTTGTCCGATCCGGTCTTCTCTCTTTCCTGTGAAGTACCAGCAATCTCGACTTCCGATAGATACTCAGGCGATAATACAGTCGTGGGACGAACATTTCCGTTATCTTTGATCTGTTGGTCTCACTGAGCCTGCAATTATAATTGCCATCAAGGCAGACGTGTGATCCACGAAGCCGATTACACGGATTCGTCATCTATTGTCCGCACTTTCATTACACGTTATGCACTATTCTCACCTTCACTTAGAGCAATAACCCTCCCATGTTTCCATCACACACATAAGAACTACTGATGGAAACCAAGTCAAGATAAACTTTATGTATCCGGATGGGTGCATTTTCAATAATTTATAATATCAACTACGAATGAAGCAGAATGACATCAACAAAACAGAAAATTATATAAATGGTTAAATAAATGGAGAGAATACATTTATATCACTAGAGTAAAAAGATCCGCATTCTTTGGCACTAAGCGCAAAATGCTAAACAGAATCCTCCGGTCATTTTCATCGGTGAGAGTAGCGTTTTATGAAGACATTTCTCCAGAATTGGTTTCAACTGGACTAAAAGTTCGTAGCCAAAAGTATTCAAAATGTGGTTAGTAAGGCAGTCATAATGACCTTGGAATGGCTTCGGACAAAAACATGTTAAAATATTCCTTTAAGACATATATTCGCAGTAGCTAAAGTAAGAATGATGTTCAATAAAATGGTAAAGGCTGATGTAATGGCCCCGTGAACAGTCGACTTTTTTTCTAGTGGAATCTTAGAATAATTAAACAAATCGAAAAAGATGAAGAAAAATATACTTTACCATCTTTACTTCAACCGTTGTCCAATAAGAAAATAGAATACTCGTCTTCCAGAGTTATGAATAGATAAATAAATTTGTATATTTACCGACAGACGGTACACGGCCCCATAAGTGGGAGGATCATTTGTATAGTGAATAAATTTCCTGGTAGTAAAGAACAGTTTATTGATAGAATTTCGGATCATGATATTTTTCTTTTTTTCCTCGGGTCCTAGACCCGTGCACCTCATATGTACTATTTACGGATCTTTGTAGCATTAGCAGTAGATAATAAAAGGGAGGGACACAGGACGGACACAGGATTTGGTATTGTAGGTAATGACATGTAGTGGGTAAGCTAGTTGTAAGCGAATAGCTGCTCAAATACTTTTTATACCAGCTTCTGTCAATGTTTCTAAAGTTTGCTGTGAGTCAAATATCTTCAACACATTTGGTATAGTGAGGAACGTACACATGCGTATCTGTAGGGGTAGTTTGTTCCACAGATCAGTGTATCGCATTAGGAAGAAATTTGACCGAGTTTTATGACTTGAAAGATGTGTGCGTATCAATTGCCCACGGTTACGTGTGGGGTAGAATGCAGTCTTTCGTAGTTCAAGTGCCGTGCTGTCTGCGTAAATTCGTTGGTTTATAATATTGTAGAAGAAAACGAGGTTGTTCTTTAAGCGTCTCAGCCAAAGAGGATCCAGCTGGAATTTTCGAACGCGATCATAATAAGTCAGGTTTGAGCAGCGCCCCATGTCCAGCGTGGTAAATGATCGTTGGACACTTTCCAGAGCCGTTCTGTCTTTCTTCCTCAATTGGCTGTGAACGATAGTACAATAGTCCAGAGTCGGTCGTACGATTGTCCTGAATGACTCAGGTCGTGCTGCAGTTAGGGTGAAAGTTCTGGTGAAATAGCCGCATACCTACCTTGCTTTCTCAACCTGATAAAGTACATGTTCGGAGAAATTGAAAGAGTTGTAGTACCTAACTCCTAAGTCCCGAACTGAATCAGATGTTGGGATCACGTTTCCGGCAAGTATGATGGAGCCTTCTGGGATGCGGCATCCATACCCAAGTACTTGGGATTTCACGGCGGACAACTTTATTAATAAACGCTCACTAGCTATATTTAGTGCGGATAGGTCTTCACAGATGTTTCCCAAACATATATGTAGTTAGAAATCCGTGAGAATATTTGTAGCTCGGGATGCGAGTGACTTGGATCTATAAGTGGCCCGCATAAATCGCACTGATGATGTCGTCTAGCCTGACGATGAAACGTTTGCAGCCGAATTAGCCAGCTCGGAGAACACCAGCATACCCTTACATTTGTAGTTAGTCTGGATGAAAAGAGTAAACCAGCTTGACGTCATCTGCAAACAGAAATGTGTGTCCATGTTTGATCGTGTCACATATATTCTTTACGTAGATTAGGAAAAGTAGTGGTCCGAGCACACTTCCCTGGAAGACGCCGCTGGTTATTGGTTTCGGTATAGAAGGTTGCTGACCGATTTTAACTACCTGAGTTAGACCGTTTAGGTAAGAGTCGAACCAATTAAGCGGAGGATTTCCAATTCCATATGACTCTAGAGCAGATAGCAGTGGCTGGTGCGGCACACGATCGAACGCCTTTTGCATGTCCAACAAAATTGTACTGATTGCCATTCCTCTATCATAGTTGTGACGTGATCGAGAAATTGTAGCTGGTATGTAATGCTGGAGAGTTTTGAGAGAAAGCCATATTGTGAGGGGTTGATCAGATCCAGATTTGTAAGATATTGAATAATGTTCTTCTTGACTATTCGCTCTAGGGTTTTGGAAGCAGCAGAGATGTAATTTATTGGGCGGTAGCTTGACACTTTATTTCTCTGGCCACCCTCGTGCTTAGGCATTATGATGGATTGCTTCCAATGAGTTGGAAAACAGCCGGTAATGAGTAAAAGTGTGAAGATTTTTATTAACAATAGAGCGAGGTTTTTTCTTCTGTTTTATTACAGTTGGGGAGAACCCATATGGACCTGGACGATTTGATGGTTTTATGGATGCAATGGCATTTTGCACCTCTCTTAACGTCACCGGGATATTGCAGCATAGTTCGGTCTTTCTTTCTGGAAGTAGAGGATGAAATGGCTGAGTGTTGGGGACAAAACAGGAGGCAAAACTACCATTCATAGCCTCGCATATACAGGAGATGTCGCGCGTTGTTGAAACATCGTCTAGAGCCAACGTTTCAATTTCCTGGTGGTTTAGGGTTCCTTCTTTTGAGTAGTTGCATCAGGAGTTCTGAGTACCCGAATTTCTTCTTTGATTTTGGCCGTTTGGGTTAGACGTATTAAATGTAGTAAATTCTCGTGTATTTGTAGCAATGTTGCGAAGCTGTTGCTCCTGCTATATAGCGATTTGAGCTTCAGTAGTTTGATTTTGGCTTTGTACAGAAGCTTGAGTTCACCACTATGTTCATGGGTGTTTCTCCTTACAGTAGGTGCTAGTTGATCCACAACAAGAGCAATATTGTTTATAAACTCATATGTAGCCACAGTAGGGTTGTGAGTTAGGAATGACGTATTCCAATTCATGGTTCTGATAAGTTCGTTAAATGAGTTCCAGTGCACATGATGGAGGTTGCGAATGAGTTTTAGCATTTCACTTGGTCGTTTAGTTGGATCTATAGTTATATCACAAAGCACCGTGTTGTGATCACAGCCAGGTAGTGGATTATCAATGAATGTATAAGTGTAAGCGATTCCCATCGTGAATACAAGGTCTTTAGTAGTGGCACTTCTGGCTGACTCTCTAACATGCTGAGTCCAGCCATTGAGGTGAATACATGAGATGATTTCCTCAATCTCCGCAGTGTTTCTGAGTGTAGGCAGCATCCAGTTAACATGTGGTAGGTTGAAATCTCCACACATAATTTTGGATTTGTATGTGATGCTGGAAGCAGCATTGATCATATCGATTAGCTTATGGGTTGCACATTGAGTAGTTCGGGGCGGCCGATAGATACAACCCAATAGAAGATAAATAGATATGATCACTAGCCATAGTGTATCTTCTAAGCCACTGAACACAGGTTGATCTGCGGGAGTCGCAGGCAGGTTATTTCGAAAATATATGGCACAGCCACCACGATGTTTGTGCGAGCGATCCCTGCGGAAAAGCTTATAGCCTAAGATGTTAAGCTGACGTGTACCAAGTTTCAATGATAAAAGCAATATCGAGGGGACTCATAAGTATAAGTGTTGAAAGTAGATCTAATTTAGGTAAAAGAGAACGAATGTTAATGACGACCGATTTGAAAGACATTGTTACATTGGAATGAAAGTGGTGGGTAATGTTTGTTTCTTCGTCATTGTATCCAAGAACTGTGTGTTATTAGGTAGCTGAGGCACACTGAGCTCTACATTCTACTGGATTGCTTGAAGTACATACTCCAGTAGTTGGAATATTCTCTGATTCATAATCGCAGGTGATATGGGCTGGATTGTTAGGGGAGGAAGTGGTGGTGTACGATAGTCTGAAAAAGGACTTACATCCGTAGTATACAGTGGTGGGGGATGTTGAAGTCTACAAAATCATTTGTCTTCGGATTGTATTGTGGCCAATGGACTAATACAGGGGGTGGTGATGGGTGAATTTTGACTTGAGGTAGTTAGAGGTTGCACCCTCTTACCTGTAAGTCCGTTTGGCCTACCATCATTTTGTTTGCTATTTCGGTGTCGCACACATAAGGGCTTTGTCAACTTGAGGTCGCGGGATTTGGAAACGTGGTCAGAGACATTGTGGGTAAGTATTGTCCGGCTGTCTGCGACTTATCCCGACAACAGTGTCGGTGTTGCATGTAGAAGCTTGAGGACGTACACTTTTTCAGTTGGCCTAGCTGCATATCTCTACTTTCTTGTGGTGATCGCTTCAGAGCTAATGAGCTTTGAGTGCTTATGGGAGAAATTCTGGCAGGGTGCTTTCCCCTGTTTTTGCCTACGCCTCGGTTGGTCGGAGATAACGTATAGCTTACTTCATTCGGGTCGGATTTAGATTTGTTTTTCATGATGCCAACGTTACGATCTGAATTTTTGTCTCGCTCTTGATAGGTCTCAGGTACAGTTACTGTCAACTTTTGTAAAGGCTCGCGTTTTGGAGGAGGGACAAAGGAGTTGAGTGTGTGGTCAGCAAGTGTCTTCTGGCACGTTAATCAATTTGGTGGTCAAGACGCGCCAGGTGTTTCGATGTTTTTGGTAACATTATCAAGTCTATGTACTTGTCTCCTGGACTCTGTTTTTAAAATACTATTCCTTTATCTCACATATTTGAGGTACTTCCGCCAGCAGTGCAATCTATTTCAATACTCGTTTTGTTTTTCTTTTATTCCCTTGGAGTTCATTGGTCCTTTTCTAGGTTGAACAAGTTACTCTTGGGTCACCAAGCAGTGGACAAATAGCTTGAATGTCGTATTTGGGTCATAACGCCGGTTGACATTCAAGCATCTCTACTCTTAATAACCGATACTGGCCAGCAGTTACACGGACCCAAGATAAATGGTTGAAACCATCTGCAGTCAAAGTAAACGAGCCTCCCGGAATTCACTTGAAATCCTTCATTTGATTTGGCTTTTCTGCGAAATATACATTTAACTGTGCCATTTTTTCTTTTACTTCATCATGCACAGATGTGCCGAAGAAGATTGTACCCCGACCTTTCCAGAAACGCATCCACATGTGTGCTATGTTTGTGGATAATTTCGCAACGCTTTATAAATGTTCTGTTTGGGCAAACCGCATTTGGTGATATAAGGAATATAGTAAACTTGTTTTCCTTGGGCTCAGACTATGGGGCAAAGCACTCTTCTTTGATTTTACTAGCGACTACGATACATATAAAAATGTGATAGATGAAGCAGTGCGAATATAGACAAATGTTGACAGTTTGAAAAGTACATGAAGCAGTCGCCAAAATTTCCTCCAAAAAAATCGTTACTCAAGTGAATCGACGCCTGATGCCTGCCTGGAACTTATCAACACTAGACAGCTCAAACGGCCAGCCACTAACCACGGCACCTAGCGTGCCTCCTCATTGGTGCAAATTTGCTTCAGGACTCGCAAATGACCAGGCGGCGGTACGAGTTCGATGTGTGCCACCCAGCAGGTTGCTTATGGTGTTCGAGTGGCTTAGATAGTCAACCTGCTTTATTTCTGATGAATCCGAGATTGACTCTGTAATAGGAATTCCTGTTGTTTCCGATTATCTTTCAAAGGAGTATGGGTAGTAAGGGTAAAAACCGGCGATCTGTTACTTTCCAGTTGTGTGCCACACAAGGAACTCGTCTATCCACTGGGGTAGTGAACTGTTAAAACAAAGCACACTGTGACAGTAGAAGAGGACCTCATAGGTCATTTTGTAGGACGCTTTCCTGAAATCGTTGACAGATTACTCGTAGTTCAGTGCCTGCAACCATTCACACCTCGTCAAAAGCAGCTTGGCTATGCACGAGCCGTCTAACTTTAGGCCGCGACGTAGTAGGGCTAGCAGACATTTGCACTGGCACAGCTGTAGCAAACCCTTCTTCGCAATTTTCTAGGATAATGTGACCAAGATATATGTCACCGAAATTGCTGGTAGTCGTTCACTTCCATGGAAAACTAAACTTTCGGAATAACCTGTACTAGCCAACATCTCCGATCGGTCGACAATGATCTTTCGGACAGGACCTGCTGGATAGGTCAGTAACGGCAGGTGAGATGATTTACGATGAGGACTTGAGTTTCATTGGATGAGGCCTGTCAGGCCTAACGGTTTTAGTGCCGTCAAGGTAGGTGCATCTCTTTTATTATGCAATGCAGATTTTCCAGTTCCGTAAGTTAGGCCTGACAGACCTCACCCGAAGAAACTCAAATCCTCATTGGCCATCATCTCGCCTGCCGTTACTGACCTATCCAACAGATCCTATCTGAAGGATCATTGCTGAGATGCTGCTCAGTACAACTTATTCTGAAACTTTAGTTTCCCATGGAAGTGAACGACAACCAGCAATTCCGCTGACATATATCTTGGTCACATTATCCTAGCAAATTGCGAAGAAGGGTTTGCTACAGCTGTGTCAGTGCAAATGCCTGCTAGCCCTACTACGTCGCGGCCTAAAATTAGACCGCTCATGCAATGCTAACCTGCTTTTGACGAGGTGTGAATGGTTGCAGGCACTGAACTACGAGTAATCTGTCGATGATTTCAGGAAAGCGTCCTACAAAATGACCTATGAGGGCTCAAGTCAGCGGCCATGTAGGTGACTTGTATCTGTCAGCCAAAGGTTTACTCCAAGGCATAGTTTTAAGGCCTACTTTGTTCCCCGTCTCTCAACTTCTGCGACTGCTGCGTTCACAGCTTACAAACGAGTTGGAAGTGCGAATCCTTTTTAATGCAGTACACAGTATCCTCTATGGATAATCTCCCTTATGGTTGGGCGACCCAGTTTATGCTTCTGCTAGGGATCTAAAGAGTTACGTACCAGCTGAATCATGGAATCAGCGTGCATGGCGTATGGCTTATGTACTACAATTTAGTTGTCTTCAGGTGGGGTGTTTTTCGGCAAAAGGATGTAAAGGAAACGCGAAAAAGGATTGTCCGGAGGAGCCAAACAACGTCATATTGTATCCAACAGCTGAATCCTCTTTTGATATTCCATGCAACGGAATAACGTTTTGCCTCCTTACAGTCGGTCGGTGGCCGAGTGGTCAGCCCGTTTGGCTTGCAACCATAAGGTCACCGGTTCGAATCCGCGTAGGGGTGGGCGTCCTCGCGGTATACTCAGCCCGCGCGCGACTGGTAGTGGTCGCGCGGCAGCGAAGCGCCGTTACGGCGTACAGCTGTCATATTATTATTATTGTCAGTATTATTACTATTATTATTATTTACTTTCTTACAAAATCCTTGCATGATGTGTGACCATGTGTAAACCTACCAGATATCTAGCCGTCATTTTTGTACAATCGCCGTACAATGCAGTACTATGGAATAGGCACGCGTGCAAGTCGAACGAAGCAGTCGGTCATATATGCTCCTAACTAATTCGGCTGTTGACCGCGCATCAGGCTGCTGCACAGGCGCACACCATCTGCACTCTCACTTCATCCGGAGTTGCAATTCTAGTTCTCGTCATCAATTTATATGATTAAGCTTATTCGAACCAGTTCGACGGGTGCTATTCAATGTTCATGACCAATTAGATCTACCTAGTGTAGATCATATTGTTGCTCCAGTTCACAGCCTTGGCCGATTCTTTACCAAAACCCGCTCATGCATTACCTCTCTCCTTCACTGCTCTGGAATAAGTTTTGTCTCATTCGAAAGAAACTGTGGGCTCTCAAATGATTTTATGACCACTTTGCGGGCTGTAACATAAAAGGCTTCGAGCGTGTTTGCGTCCGTCCTCCACTAAACATCACTGTGAAGCGCTATGCTTGGTTCTACACGTAAGGTAAGACGAGCGACACACACTAAGCCATCTTGTTATTGCGTCTGTACAAGTGTCTGGACGACCGACTCTGAATACGGCAATGTGCGCGCTCGTAGAGAGTGAGACAGCCGCGCGGCACACTGACCTTGACGCCGAACAAAGAATCTGACCACTGACTACGAACTAATAGACAACACCTAAGTCACGTGACCTCGTGGGCGCGAGTGGCCGATTTGCTGTGCTTATAGGCATCTGTGGGATGTAAAAAGGGCTAGTAAGAATAAGATTCTAATGTTCTAACAGCACCACTCATTTCAACACCAAATGCTGGAACATCAAACCAAGCGATGTTATGCTGCCCAACAGCAATTTAAACGCAGTTTAGTTCTGCGTTAGTGTAATACCGTCCTTGTCTCAAGACTGTAATTGTACTGCCTCGGTAGTACGGAAGTTTGGCAGAAATGGATGAGGATATATTGAACACAAAATTGGCCTCAGCAAGAACAAGCATATCAGAATGTATAACCCAAGCCCGTCCAATGCAAACGAAATCCACAACGTCGGGCTTCCCTAAAACAAATTACTTCAGTTAAGGTAAGCAACCACCTCACCAAGCTCCAGGTAGCCTAGCCGTTCCCGGACTCTTCACCACTGACCTATTCGCAAGGATTTCCCCTTAAACCATTTATTCCTACCAGACTTCGCCGAAACTCTAGAAAAAAGCCAATACTTGTGGCAGCTGGACCGTAGTTTCATTTAAGAGGGCTCCGAAATCAGCCGCTGTAGTTTATGCTGTCACACCCAAGACCAATGTGAGAACGATATTACAGTGGAAAGTAATGGATCACCTGTTTTTCCAACCACGACCCATACTCCACTGAAAGATGTTTGGAAACAACAGGATGTCCTTTCCACAATATGTACTAACGTTCTAGTTAACCTCGGATACATGAAAAACAAAACAGGTTGACGATCTGAGCGAATCGAACACTATAAGCAACCTGCTCTGTGTTTCAACTAAGCCCTAACCTGTTGAGTATCACCCATCACCCAAATTCCAAATACTATGGTGAAGCCAGCATTCTTCGGGTTGTACTATGCTCGGTCGATAAGGTGGAAGTCGTCTTAGTTTCGAAAGTCCTCCGGAACCGATCCTGTTTATTCTGTGTCGTTTCAGACTTTCTGTTGAGAGAGCGAAGCAGGGCTTATAAGAGTACAGCGTAGACACCGCAGCTAGAACGGTTTTCGTCCACTAAGTTTCCCAGTTTCATTAGCATGATGAATGCGAAGCAAGCGCTCACGACCCCAAACCGTAGATCTATATTCGTGAAACACAGCTGTTGGGTGACGTTATAGCTGATTCTCGCCCAATGCTGCTAAGGTCGCTAGCTACAAATTGTACGGTCTAATGATAACGACTTTTGTTCTTCAAACCAGGCATATGGCACTTAGGCTACTTCACTTGGAAACAGACTGTCAACCGAGCTCCGAATAAAAGCTGCAAACGGCATTGTAGCCCGACTTAAAGTGACACCACAGCAGGCAAATCAAACGGCGACCATTTGAACCGCACAATTGCAGCGTGTCTGAAAGAACTAAGGTTCTTCTTGTGCAATCATGTAGTCACACCTCATGTACTGTGAAAAATGAGTTACCAGTGGGGCTAAGTACGATACCGCCGAACTTCTAATATTGACATAAAACGGCTAGCAGCTGACCATAAAACTATCGGCCCAGCTACGTGTCTTTCTATTCGCATGTACTACACTACCCATGGTCTTCTCAGCAAACTCGCCGAGCATCGTTTACGTCAGGCAACAAACTCTTGCTAGCTACTCTCCATAACCGAGACAGGTGGGCTCAGAGGTTAAAGATGTTGAGATAGCGATTCAGGAATTGTCACCGATCCGACACGATCTTCCAAGCAGGTGAGGTAGTTTAATCCTATACTACCGCAACGAATTACATTGTGAACCATTGCTTGATCCGGAGACGCGGACCACCAATTTGCTGTGGTAAGTTTTGCGTCCCAGATGCAATGACAACTGCTTTGTGGCAGTCGTTCATCTCCCTCTCCCACCGTCTGCTTCAGGAATGGATTCCCGTCCAACATCAGAATTGATACAAAACTTACTCCCAACTTGTAGCTACATTCTAACTTCAGGCGACTTCAACGTACACGACCTAGACGCCTCGGCTTCCACTGATGATGTATGTAAGGCCGATGTGCAAGGATGTGGCGCAAATATTCTACTGGAGAATCACATTACTTCATCTACCAGGTACGAACCATCGGTACTGTAGCTCGTATTTATAAATGAGGAACTCATGTTCGACAGGCAATTTAACGTCACTCCACTAGGGTTAAGTGATCATGTCATCATACTTTAAAACTAGGTATGTTACGCCGAATATCCGGAGTAACGCACTGTAGTAACACGTACCGTCACACGCTACAACATCCTGAACTGTCTGGTTTTGACGATTGGTTGGAAAGTTTTGTTAGGTGGTTATACTGCTAGAGCTTGGATTCAATTTGGCGGACATTTCTTGAATCTGATCGGGACCACTTCGGAAACTAAGCCGGTCCGTTCCGATAACTGCAAGTCGTCCTTGAGAGGCAGAATTCAAATACGTATATCAGTAAAGAATACAGATTGTAGCGCTTACAGAACCCATCTGGGTCCCGAAACGTGGAGCGACCACGTAACCGAGCACAACTACTATACTTCGTTTGTCCGTGAAGGCCAATTTGCTCACGAACAATATGTGGTTTGTAAATGTTCACAAAACAAATGCCACTACATAAGCACGTTAACAGAATCTGCAAAGTAAAGCACGATTCCGCATCTCTCTTAACACGACAGCTAGAGCTACACAGAGTAATGTACAAGCATCCAATGCGCCACGGATGTAGTAGGCCCTGACTTTCCAACCAGACATCCGATAGTGTTATTTCCCACGTTTATCGCCCTAATATCAGCACTTACTCACATCACGTTTACTATTACAAATGTGCGGAGGAAACTGTATTCACTGCGCACTTACATCTATCAGAATCAATGACCTAACCCGAGAGCACTGAGCGTAGCAGCAACAACGCTGGCAGAGCCGTTGTCCCATATCTTTCAAAGGTGCTTGAATGAACAACTAGTGCGTATCATGTGGAAACATTCATAATTCAGGTCGAGTGAGAGTCAATAACACGCTTTCCCCACGATTCCCTGTCACCATTGGCGTGCTACAAGGATTCCCAATATCACCGTTTGTCTTCAAGTTTGCAATCGAAGTTGCCCTTGTGAGAGCTTTAGAGGGCTTGCTAAGTTTCGACATCGAGCTTCTCCCATGTAAGCGCGCGACCGACTTAGATTACGCTGATGATATCGCCTTGCTCGGTGACGACCCTCATGTGATTCAATCGATATTTGACCGATGCATGTTTGATGGGTCAAAGTATGCTTTGTTTATCGCCCCCTCCAAGTGCAAAGTTCTTTAACAGGACTTGCAAGCACCCCTTCTCTAATACACCATCGAAGGCACACAGGTTGAACACGTAGACAGTCTTATCTACCTACGGAGATACGTTTCTACTGACGGCACTATTGGAGCTGAACTGTCACTTCGTACCGCTAAAGCCCTCATGGCATTCCACTCTCGCTAAAAGTCAGGGTGTGAAAAACCTGTGTATCCACGATACTGCTGTAGGGATGCGAATCCTGGTTTATCCGTGTGGATGAGATAGCAGTCTCTCATCATTTGACAGTAGCCGTTTGCGGAAGATTGCTCGGGTGTGCTGGCAACACCGAATGCTCAATGACGACATTAGACAACGCGTCTTGGGCAACGCGGATGTTGTGCCTTGTGATGTTGTCCGACTGTGTCAATTGCGATGGTTTGGCCACGTCTTGCGTTTACCACTCCGCGCCCTGTTTGCGCAAGCAGGGTTACTTTGGAAAAGGTCGCGTGGAAGTCAACCATCCACCTAGAGACAATACATGAAATCGATGACGTCGTGCCTGGCCATCGCTACTGCCATGCATATCCCCGACTGGAGACCCAAAGATAATTGATGCCAATGGATCACAACCCTGGAAGCAATGGCACGAAACCGGTCGCACTGGGAGCAATGTGCACTAGTCTGCTTGAACCCATGTTTCCAAAAACACTAGTTTTTAAAACCGCAAAAAGTACGAAATGACGTGCGTAAAGCGGCAAACAAATAGTTACCTTTTACATTCAGTATCTAATGCTTTTACCTCCTTTGTAGAACTTATTATACTTTATTCTAATTTCCACTATTTTGAATGGATGGATTTTCATTTTATAAGTGGTTGCCTGTATATATATATATATATATATATATATATATATATATATATATATATATATATATATATATATATATATATATATATATATATATATATATATAAACTTCCGCATGCCTCCCGGTCTTATTCTTTCGGGTTTACACTGGATATGGGGTGTGTGGATGGAGCTGTGGGTGGTGCAGCGCAAGCCATCCATGGCCCCTCTGTAGGCGCAGGCGTCCTGTGGCTTGCCACAATGACAGGCAAATCCGAAACCGGATGCCGCCAACCATATAATCTTCGGCTGGGTCAATAGTAAAATTGGCATAGTGCCACAGCGTATGGAAAATACAATAAACCTACGAAGATAGAGGAAAATAAACCAGTATCCATTAGAATAGTGCCACAACAAGTCCGTCATTGTGCACGATTTCTTGCCATTACTGAGAGCGTTTCCAGCATGTGTTCCGAAGCTTTCATACTTCAGCCAGGGAGCCGAAAGCGCCCGACCACGGCTACCTTTGTCGTTATCCCCTTCACGCTCCTGGCCCAAGTCATTTGTTGGCCACTTTGCGTTCACTTCCAGCCGACTTCTCCGTGCGCAGAGGGCCCAGCGAGGTAAGCGATGAGTAGACATACGGAGAACATTATCAAGCCACTGAACTCTAAGCAGAGAAATTATATTGCTCAGTGGCCGGCAAAGTCTGTCTGATCTGAAAATCCTCCGTCGAATATCTTCATTTTTAGTGTGATCTTACCATCTCACACCAGAAGTACTCTGAAGGCAGCGGGGATCAAAAACAGGCAGCCTCTCAACATCCTTTGCGCGAACAGGCCAAGTCTCGCAGACATAGAGGAGAATCGCTCTCAATGTGGCATTGTAAATTTGGCTCTTCAGAGATAGACTCAGATCACTTCGACGCCAGAGATGGCGGACATTGGTAAAAGCAAGTTGTGCCTTGGAGACGCGCAAAGAGACATCATCCGTTAAACCATTAGCACTGAGGCAGCTTCCGAGGTAAACGAACCTGTCTACCACTTCTAGTGAATGATCTAGAAAAGTAAGGTCAGGAGCAACGCCTGGACGGTTCTGCAGGAAAACCTTGCATTTCGATGGTGCAAAGGTCATTCCAAACTGAGAGACCGACATCTCTACCCTACACAGAACATTATGACCGTCCTGTGAGGAAGCGCAGATTACGGGCGATGTCGTCGGTATACTCCAAAACCCGGAATCGGTCCCCCGGAAGTAGCTCGACGCCGCTGGGTTCGCAGTTCTCCAGAGCACTCGCCAAGATTTCGTCTATAGCGAAATTAAACAAGAAGGAGGATGATGAGCAACCGTGTCTCACGCCACTTGTGATACCAAAGGGGGCGAAAGTCCGTCCAGCACCCGCACTCGGCCCGAGGTTTGGGAGTGGATGGTTTAAACTAAGGTGACATATTTCTCGGGTACTCCCCTTCTCAGTAGACAACTCCAGAGGGTAGATCTGTCGACTGAGTCAAACGCGGCTCGCGTGTCTGTGAAGACAACGATCTTGGCTGGCTAAATGTTTGACGACGCTCAAGTATTTGGCGGAGTGTAAAGATATGATTGATGCAACTCCAACCTGAGTGGAACCCAGCTTGCCCTTCACGTATGCTCTGTTCGCGTCCAGGCTGGGCATCCTTATAAGCAGAGCTGCGAGCACGTTGGAAGCAACACAGATAAGACTAATCCCTTTGTGGTTGGCGCATTCTTTTCAGGTGCGCTTTTTGAAGACGGGCACGATATCCGATAAGCTCTAATCAGATGGGATAAATTCAGTGACTCAGATCTCTTGGAGGAGAGAAGTTAACTCCTAAACAATTGGTGGGCCGCCATCTTTGAAAAGAGCCGTAGGGAGTTCATATGAGTCAGAGGCTTTGTAGTGCTTTAATAGGCCAAGCTCGTGGGAAACCTCGGCCTCGGATGGTGGTGAAGCGACTACACATCAAGCAGCGCTCTGGGCTCCAACAGCGGAACTCATTGGTTCTGCTGGCCAATTACACTCTTGCTCAAAGTGCTCGGCCCAAAGCTCAAATCGGCGTTTTTGACAGTGGATTGGCTCGCCATTGATTTCGCATGAAACCTCGCTCACAGTCGGCTTTTCGCCGCGAGTAGATTTGATCAGAAGGAATAGCTTTCGCAAATTCCCCGTTTGCGTTGTGTTGTATTAGGGCGAAACTCTTAAAATGCAAATACTGACCCGTCCATGTTGCTTTCCGGTAAACTGACTTTCTGGTCGAATTGTCCAATCGCTGTGTGATCAGTATGTCTAAGTATTGAAGACAATTATTTTGATCCATGTCACACGTCACCGTAAGGTTTCGAATGCATACTGTTGAGTCTGTGTCGCAAGCATAATGTCCTTGTTAGAACCCATGATAAACAGCATATCACCTACACAATACGTGTATAGAATTGCCGATTTTATGGTATCATCTGCTTTCTCTTCGCTCATGCTCATGAACACATCTGCCAACAAAGACCTAGTGGACTGCACATCTCAACACCGCCTATCTGCCGATACGCCTTCCCTTGAAAATAGAACTTCACGTTTTTCGTGCACATAAGAAGCACGTGCTGCAACACGTCCGTGAAGTACTGCAGTCGGATATGATGTTTCGAAATGAACTCACAGAGATACTCAACAGTCCCGTCTATCAGGAGGTTAGTGCAATAGGCTGAAAGTTTTACACAGATCGTACTTAGTATCTTCTTTGTTGTACGCCGCATCTGTAGTGTACCGGAAAACACGCTGTTTCAGTATTTGCAATATTGGATTTTACGATTGTTTTAAACTTCAAAACGTCCACTTGTTTTACTGACAGCACATCCCTTGACACAAAGCGTTTTGGTGAATACCGTGTTGCACCGTTTCTCGCTCTGGTTGATTCGCTCCCTATTTTCGTAGTCTGCACAACATACGTTGGGTTCAGTCGCCTCCGACTTCTAAACTGTCTCGTATTTGACACATCTCTCACGTGTCATTGCTTACTGACTAGTATCCCAGGTTCCGCCTAACAGTTGGTGACCGCCTGTCAGGAACTCGCCACCCGCCATTGTGAATTTCCACGCTGGTGAGCTAGTTCCAGTGATTTTGTGATTCATTACTTGTGATCATATTGTTTTCTCACCTATCACCCTTTTTATCTGCTTTTTGCCATGGATTAGCTAGAGGATGAGCAATCTCCATACGCGGTTAACGGCGCTGAGCCTGTCTTGGTCAATTCTGTTGCGTAACCCCCTCACTATTTTGGGAGAATGATCCTTCGTTATGGATTTTGCATCTAGAATTCGTATTTTACATTCGTAGGATTTCTTCTGATTTCGCCATGTATAATCAGCTAATATTTCGCCTTCCTCAAAGTACATCCTCGCAGGTGAGAGATATCATATTTCCCCCCCCACACTTGTAATGAAATACGCGAATCTTAAACAGGCCATTATTCAGTGAATCACGCCTCCTGACAAGGTCCGTCTGAAGAAACTATTTAGAGGTCTGCAACTAGGAGATAGGATGTCCTCAGCCATGTTGCGCGAAATGCAACAGCTCATCGGCACGTCCAACTTGGACGTAGGGATTCTTCGCGAGCTGTGGATGCAACGCCTTCCTGAAAGCACTCAGTCTATCATTGCAGTAGCAAGTGACTTACCAATCACAGCAATCGCAGATTTAGCAGACCGCGTCATCGAACAGCACCAGCCAGAGACTGAAACCAAAGCACTTAAGCAGCTTTGCGCTGGTGCAACCACAACGACAGGCGCGACTAGTCCGCCGTCGGCAATAGACGCATTATCATTGCAGATAGTGTCGCTCCAGCGCCAGGTCGATGTACTCATTTTAAACCATAAGCACCGCAACTGCTCTGGATCATCGCCCCGTCACACAAAACCTGATGCCACAGGTTACTGCTTTTATCACTCGCATTTCGGTACTAAAGCCCGTAAGTGCGTACAGCCGTGTAGCTACTCCGCTATAGATGATCCGCCACGCCGGGCTGTAGTGGCCATGAACGTCGGCAAAGCCCAAAGTCGTCTCATCTACATTAGGGATTATGATTCCGATACCCAGTTCTTAGTTGATACCGGGGCGGAAGTCAGCGCTATTCCCCCTATGCCAGGTGAGCCTACCGCTTCTCTGGCGACATACCTCAATGCCGCCAATGGCACGCCAATAGCCACCTACGGTCATCGGTCGCTTACCCTGGACCTAGGTCTTCGGCGCACGTTCCGCTGTGCATTCACGGTGGCTGCCGTCCGCTTTAGCATCATCGGCATTGACTTTCTCAGGCATTTCGACCTCTTGGTCGATGCCAAACGCCAGATGATAGTCGACGCTGCAACCAAACTCAGTGTACGTGGCATCACCGCCGATGTCCCATCTATATCCCCGGTCTATGCATTTCCCCAGACCTCACCAGACTACGCTAATCTCTTTTCTCAGTATCACAAGCTCGTTCAGCCAGTGAACGCAGCTTTGCCCGTGGCAGCTCAAGTCACGCACCACATACGGACGAACGGCTCACCTGTGTCATGCCGTCCACGCTGACTATCGCCCGAGAAACTAAAGGTAGCTAGAGTGGAGTTTGAGCATGTGCTTGAACTTGGAATAATCCGCACTTCCGACAGTCCTTGGTTCTCGCCCCTGCAGATAGTTCCCAAGAAATCTGGTGACTGGCGCCTTTGCGGTGGTTACCGCGCACTTAATCGGCTAACCGTCCCAGATAGGTATCCAATCTCACACATACAGGATCTTACCGCATGCCTCACAGGTAAGACGATCTTCAGCAAGGTCGATCTGGTTCGCGCCTATCACCAGATACCTGCAGAAAAAAAAGACATTCATTAAACAGCAGTTACCACTCATTTCGGCTTGTTTGAATTTTTAAGAATGCCATTTGGTCCGTGCAACGCCGCACAAACCTTCCAACGATTCATCCACTATGTCACACGTGGCCTAGACTTCGCTTATTCCTACCTCGATAATAGTTTAGTAGCCATTTCATCGAAACAAGAGCACCTCGCGCATCTTCGAACTATCTTCCAGCGCTTGACCAGCACGATGTCACAGTCAACCAGACAAAGTGCGAACTCGGCAAACCAACGGTAGAATTCCTAGGCCACCTCGTTTCATCGTCTGGTATCGAACTCCTTCCTGATAAGATCCAGACAATCAAGGACTTCATACAGACACCTCCGTCGATTTTACGGTTTGGTCAACTACTATCGACCCTTCATTCCGCTCTGCGTTCAGGTCATGCAGCCTCTGACCAAACTACTCAGAGTGAATGAACGTATGCTCGCTTTCCCCGACACAGCACAGACAGCCTTCGCCGAGCTCAAGGATGCTATCTCCAACATAGCCCTCCTCGCTTATTCCGAATCGACTGCACCTCTTTCTATTACGACTGATGGCTCAGACGTCGCGGTAGGAGCCGTCCTCCAACAACACGTTGGGAATCCGCTCTTCAAGGTCATCCTCACACACGCGTGACGTGCGTGCTACTGGTTCATTTGGATTATTTCCCTCTATCCTCTCTCCATCTTCTCGCAGCGTTGTCACTGTACGCTCATTCGAACCGGATTTACCAGCTCTACACAGTGATCCATCATACGTGGAAATATCTTCTACGATTAGAGGCTGTGCCATCACTAAGCGTTTTCACTGGCATCTGTGATTAAGCGCAAGCGTTTAATTCAATCGTATTGAGCCGATTGCCATTCTGTGTGACACCATTCGATACAGAATTCTCGAGGCAGGCCGAAAAGCCTAAGCTTACTCCGATCCAGTGTTTCTCAACACAGCTGTGAAAGAATCAGTGTTCAGCGCTCTGCTCAGGTTGCAGTCACTCGCCATTCCTTGTGACCTTGTCAGCCAGTGCGGCTGCATCACCCATCACACGGACCGCGCGACCACGCCGACCGCTCATTTGACCTTGCAACCACCACGCTCGCCTGACCGATGTGCGCCGCTCTCAAAGCTGTAAAAGTACAGAACGCCAACCAACCCACTGGGTCAGGTAACGACACCAAATTGAATGGCAGAAAGGCGAAACCGAAGAGACTCCCATCGAAAGGCATTTGCGGGTTAGGAGAATGTCATCGGGTAGTAAAAATCGGTCTGGCTTGTTCGCACTGTTTAGCATGGTACCATACGAAATGTGCAAATGTGTCCCAACAACAGTTACGGGAGCGAAATAGCTCCCAAGATGCATTTTGGTTCTGTACTGCGTGTTCCACCATCCCCCTCGTTAAGTGCTTGCTTATCCTAGCTGAGAAATGCGACCGGTTAATCGCAGAAGCAGAGCAGAGGATAAACAGTGAGATTACTTCAATGGGAGCGAGTATGGACCACAGAAGCGTAGCGGCTGCTAAGCAACGGAATGCTGAACAAATCGCTTCGCCTGCACCGCAATCAGCCATGTCTCCATCTCCGTTGTCTTCTCCAACTTTGGTAGAACACCGGGCGAAAACAGACTGTACCTACGTGAATCAAGCAGTACTCACAGCAAAGAAAATCAGGCACCATTCAAAACGTCTGGTTAAGCAAATTCCACTAGACCTGACATCTAGTATTAACAAGGATGGAGCAGCCAAACACCAACCCTTGGTACCTGTAGCTCAAATATCTCTTGTCGAGACTAAGCCTCCCAGAACGTCGGTTACATATGCAGAGATTGCTGCAAGGGTCCACCGAGAGGCCGCCGTTGCGTCCTCTTCCATTGTAAACACCGTTAACGCAAATGGAGAGAAAAACAGCAAACAATCACTTGTCAACAAGTCAAGACAAATGAGTACCATACCTTGTAGATCGATTAAAAAGGGATCCAACAACAGTGCCCGGACTGTTGTATGCTCAAATGTCCCTGAATCTACCGCCATCACATTGCGGGATAAGTTATCAGACGACCAAGACCAATGGAACTCATTGTGTATGCAGATGAGTATCAAAGCCAAGCCCGTAAACTTGTTACGAATTACTCGTCATCCGAACTCGCCACACTATGGTGAACCCAGACTTATTCGAGTAACTCTAGAATGCTCCACCGACGTGGAAAATGTTTTGCTCTCCGCAAGCGCGCTAAAACACGAATCCTGTGCGATACGTATCTATCCTGATGTCCCTTGGAGCGCGCGACAAACAAAACGAAACACCGAAGAGGGGCACAGCAAGCAAGACCGCCTAAACACAGTCTTCATACATGGCGTGCCAGAACATCCTTCTAACCATGTTCAAGATACCGGAAAGCACGATTTAGAACAGTGGCGGTTCATTCGTGAAACACTTTCTTTGGATGATGTTGTGGCACTATCGCTCACCAGGATACCCCTCTCATCGAATTATAGAGGATGCGGCCCTAGAATCCTAAAACTTGTGGTTCAGTCAGAGCAACAAGCAAAGGATGTTTTGGATCGATGGCGGAGAAATCGGAAACATCTTCCTTCCGAAATTCGGTTAAAGGTCGCAAACAATTCGCACAGCTCAAGTATTAAAGCAACTGAAGCAGTAAGCATCCTGACGAATGTACAGAAGTGTAATTTGACTGCTGCTTTAATTGACTCTGAAGTAGGTCTAAACGAAGGCTGGGACGCACCTTGGCCGAATCAAGTTGCAAACGAGGTATCATTGACCCATCAAAAAAACGAATAACTGCCGACCTCCCATCGGTCGGCATTCTCCCACACTTGACAGCTTCACCTCTCTGCGGGCTCCTAGAGACCGAGAAACTGGCCTGCTTGTATACAAATGCTCAGGGACTTTCTAACAAACTGGCTGAACTGAAAGATCGCCAAGCTTCCGGCTCGTATGATGTCATTGGTATCACCGAGACATGGTTGCACACGGGAATGACGGACGCTGAAGTGTCGCTACCCGGCATGTCGCTGATCCGGAACGATAGGCTCACAAAAGGAGGAGGGGTAATCCTGTACTACCGAAACGACTTACAGTGCGAAGCCGTGGAGGATTCAGATTCGCAGTTCCCCGACTCTCTTTGGTGCCGGTTGCAGTTAAAAGGCAGGGACGCTTGCCTTATTATCCTGGTGTACCGCGCCCCTAACTCAACATCCGAAACCGACTACCACCTAATGGCTGCTTTAAGGTGCAGTTTACAACAAAAGTACACTCACATTCTTATCATGGGTGATTTCAACGTACATTGTTTAGAAGCCCCTGCCACAACCGGCGAACAATTCAAAACCGATTTACAAGATCTAGTAACTACTGCTCCTCTTTACAACCACATCACTTTGCCCACTCGGTTCAGAACTGGTAACAGGCCATCTGTGTTGGATCTTGTGCTTACCAACGAGGAGCATATGATTGATGCGTTGGTTTTAGACTGCCCGTTGGGTCGCAGTGATCACGCAGTCATCAGTTTCAACTTCGTCTGCTATGCAGAATATCGGAATGATAACGATGATACTGTGCGAACCATCACAAGGTACGACCGACTCGCCCAGCTAGTCAGCGCCACAACATGGTCTTTCCTCGAAGAAGAACCCCCGGAAGTCGCGTGGCTCGAGTTCGTCAAAACATTCAGTCAGCTGATTGCACAGGCTTCAGAGATAAAAGCTTGCAATAAGTGCAAATCCGTTTCTTTCGTTAGGAGCAGAACCCGAAAATGGATGACAGTACGCAACGCAGCATGGCGAGTGTACAGAGAAGCTCCAGCACCAGAAAAATGGGACAACTACGTAGCCCAACGTAACCACTGCACTCAACTGTTAAGAGAAGACAAAGCCGCCTATCAGCAGAACATCGCAAAAACCTTCAGTGCTAACCACAAACTGCTGTACAAGCACGTTAATAGCCTACGAAAGGTGAGGCAAGGATTTCCTCCACTCAAGACGGCTGAGGGCCCAACAAGAACGTCTATGGAAGCTGCAAACGCGCTGCAGATGCAATACGCCCCCACGTTTCAAAGGGTCTTGCCACCAAGCGATCTACCAAGCTTTGTATTCTGCTCACCAGGACTAACCCACATCAATTTTACCGCAGAGGCTGTATTGCAAAAGCTGACTTCTCTACGCAAACACAGCTCGCCGGGTGTCGACGCCATTCGTCCTGAGGCATTGGGAGTAGCAGCAAACCAACTGGCAGGACATTTAGCTCAGTTTTTTCAGCACTGCTTAGACCGGAACCAAGTTCCCGCCATGTGGAAGCTTGGAATAATAAGCCCGATTCACAAAGGTGGAAGCAGATCTGATCCCTCCAACTACCGCCCAGTAACCCTTCTTCCTATACTCTCCAAGGTCATGGAATCCATAGTTGCCGATGCACTGGTGTGCTATCTGGAAAACTGCAACCTCATCACTCCTGAACAGCACGGTTTCCGTCGACAGCGGTCATGTACAACTAATTTACTCATTGCACGCAGTAGTTGGACCGAGGCAGCCGACGCTGGAGAAGGTGTTGATGTGATCTACCTGGATTTTTCCAAGGCTTTCGATCGTCTAGACCATCGGATACTTCTATCCAAGCTGCAGCATTACGGGATCGGAGACCCTCTTTTAAGCTGGATCGCCAACTTTCTATTTCAAAGGCAATTAGTGGTCAGAGTTCGGAGCTCTTTATCGGACCCCATACAAGTGGAGTGTGGTGTGCCGCAAGGCTCAGTTCTAGGTCCACGTTTGTTTCTGGTGTTTATTAATGACCTTGCACAGGGAATCGCTTCAAACTTCCTAATGTTTGCCGACGATATCAAGATCTGGCGCAGGATCCAGGCGAACGCCGACCAACTTGTGCTCCAAAGTGACTTAGATACAGTGTATCACTGGTCGATCCAAAACTTATTGCATTTCAACGTCAGTAAATGCAAGGTGCTTTCCATCCGACATCACGGCAGCTACTCATACCGACTCGGAACGGATGTACTGCAACAATCAACTGTCGAACGTGACTTGGGTGTCCTGGTTCAAGATGACTTGGGTTGCTCCAGGCAATCCGAAAAGGCCTCGAAGACCGGGAACCAACACGTCGGGCTGTTGAGGCGGGCGTTTGGACAAATAAACAGCTCCATATTTCGACAAATGCTCAGTGCGTATGTTCGCCCCCATGTCGAATACGCAATTCAAGCCTGGCATCCATGGCTGAAACACGACCTTAATGCACTGGAGCAGCCTCAACGCCGGGCATCTAAGAACGTAACTGGAATGCGCAATCTGTCCTACCAGGAGAGGCTGCGACGACTAGGATTGTTCAGTGGAAGCTATCGCAGGCTACGAGGCGACCTGATTATGACATACTTGATTCTGCGAGACCCACATCATGTGTGCCGCCCTTTACTGCAACTCAGCAGCAATACAAACCTGAGGGGCCACTCATTAAAACTCGCAGAACAATACAGTCGTCTGGAGTGCCGCAGAAATTTCTTTTCCATCCTTGTCTGTCACCCGTGGAATGCTCTCCCAGAATCGGTCGTCTCTGCACCGACACTAACAGTATTTAAAAGACGGTTGGACGATGCACTCATCCACTTACACTTTGTTACTTAACACTATGTCTCCATCCTACACCTGGAGTTTACCCTGGAAATATTTGTTGTTAACTGTGAGTGTTGTGAATCTAAGTGGATCGCAGGACTGCAGCGAAGCAAACGATAAGTCCTTATTTTCGTATTTAAAGTGTTAACTATTTTACTATCCTTTTCATCATAATTATTATGTTGATATCCCCACCAACTATCCAACGGGGCTTGTAAAGCAACGCTTCTTAACCCGTATAAATTCATTGTTCATTGTTCATTGTTCAATGGCAACCGCTTGGGTTCTTCTCCAAGCGCCTGTAGCCAGCGGAATCCCGCTACAGCACTTTTGGCAGAGAACTGCTCGCCAGTTACCTAGCCATTCCTCACTTCCGGCACACACTCGAGGACCGCGCTTTCGCGGTCTACACTGACCACAAGCCCCTTATCTTCGCCTTCAACTCGGCTTGTGACAAATACTCACCACGGGAAACAAGACACCTAGACTTTGTCACGCAGTTCACTGCTGACATACGTCATGTCTCAGATGTCGTCAATACCGTCGCCCACGCTCTCTCACGCGTCAACCTCACTCTGCAGTCTTTGCCTACCGTCGACCTTACCGCCGTGGTATCGGCTCAGGATCAAAACGATGACATACAGCATAGTTGCAGTCCACTTCGCTGCGTGTACAAGCTGTTCTTCTCCAAATCACGGAAGGAACCATTCTCTGTGGCACTTCCACAGGTTGCCCTAGACCCCTCGTGCCCGTCTTCTCCAGACAAGCAGTCTTTGAGGCATTGCACGCACTATCACATCCTGGTATCTGTGCATCTTTGAAACTGGTCACCGAACGTTTCGTTTGTCCACGCACAAACAAAGATGTTCGTACCTGGGCTCGCGCCTGCCTTCAATGCCAGCGCTCTAAAGTACATCGTCACACCCGCAGTCCTCTTGGTTCATTTCCTGCCCCGGACTCTCGGTTCTCGCATGTACACTTAGACCTGGTAGGTCCATTACCTCCGTCACGCGGATTCGTATACATTCTTACATGTGTCGACCGCTTCACCAGATGGCCAGGAGCCATTCCCGTAACAGATTGCACAGCTGAGACTGTTATCCGGGCCTTCTTGGACCGGTGGGTCTCGCACTACGGATGCTCATCCACCATGACAACTTGCCGAGGAACGCCTTTCGAACCTTCACAATTCGATACGTTCTTCAACTTTTTAGGTTGTCGCCGCGTTCATACCACAGCATATCACCCAGCAGCCAACGGGTTAGTTGAACGCTTCCATAGACAGCTTAAAGCCTCTCTCTGAGCCTCCTCCAACCCTAGCTGGAGCGAAAACATTTCGCTCGTACTCTTAGGCATTCGCAGCAGCATCAAAGCTGACTTGCAATGTGCAACAGTAGAGCTAGTTTACGGCACGACGCTCAAGTTACCAGAATAATTCGTTTCACCTCCCGCATCGTCGGGTATGCCTCCGCTTAACTTTGCGTCCTCCCTAGCTCAACGCATGCGTTCACTACGCCCGACTCCGCCCCGCGAGCAGGCTAGATATGTGCAAATGCACAGCGGACTATCTGCCTACACTCACTTATACTTTCGCACCGACGCAGTGCGGCGCCGTCTCCAGCCTCCCTACACTGGTCCTTTCTGAGTCCAGCAACAAACTCCGATACCTTTCACTTTGGACAAGAGTGGTCACAGGACAACGGTGTCCATGGACCGCCTCAAAGTAGCTTTCTTTGACGAACCACCTGTAACCCATCCTGATGCTATCACACAAGCAACCGCACCTGCGGTGACCTCCAGAGCACTGGAAATATCTTGAAACCCTTCGTTCTTCTTGACCCTCAACTTACCCCGCCTCAACCCCAAGCAACCGACCGACGCGGTAGACAAGTCAAACCTCCGGTCCGTTTTTCAGATTTTGTAAACGTTTGCTGTTTCCATTAACAAAACTTTTTCGTCTTTAGTGGTAATCGTGCGTTTCGCCCACAAACGTTATGCAAAATCTACAAAAAACCAAAACATTTTGGAAACTTAACAAGCGTATTTGCTTTTATCATGCATACCATGTTCCCTCTCCGGCGTCAAGCCACTTCCTCGACCCTTGCCCACCCCCTCTGGGTTCTACCTTCCAGAAACTCAACCGCCGGAACTGTCCAGGCAACCCTCGAGTGACTCGCCAACCGTTTCAATGCAACTCCCACTTGACTCGCCAGCCGACCCAAGGCCTCCTTCCTCACCCAAGGAAAAGTAAGTCGCCCACGACCGCAGACAGCCACGAACGGGTTGGTCCAAAAACGCCAAGCTAGGCGTCGCCGATGAGGACGCCTGGATTTCCTCGTGGGACGAGGGTCGTGGACTGAAGTGCGGTGGAGGGAGTGACAACTTGCAAGCGCATTGTGGGATCTGCAGCAAAGGGAAGGTTCTGTCGGCCTTTTTGTTGGACTAGCCAGTTTTTTGCATTCCAACCAGCCCGCCCCGACGGCCCAGCGGTGATGCACTCTGGTCCCCACGATCATCATACAAATAAATAATAAAAGCCTGGACACAGCGAACCCTGTTACACACCCCAGCTTGGAAGCTCTTGCTCAAGTCCATGCAACTATTCGCACACATCCCCACCTTCCGTTTTCCCCCACTAACAGCTTCATCGAAGGCTTCCGTCCTTCAGCCTTCTAGGGGGATTCCCTCGTAGTGTACCGGAAAACAGGCTCTTTCAGTATTTGCAAGGTTGAATTTTACAGATGTTTTAACCTTCAAAACGTTCACTTGTTTTATTAACTGCACATCCCTTGACACAAAGCATTTTGGTGAATACCGTGTTGCACCGTTTCTCGCTCTGGTTGATTCGCTCCCTATTTTCGTAGTCTGCACAATATACCTTGGGTTCAGCCGCCTCCGACTTCTATATTGTCCTGTATTTGACACGTCTCTTACGTGTCAATGAGTACCGACTGGTATCCCGGCCTCCACCCAACAAATTCCTCCTTATCGAACACATTCTTCTGCCATCCTTCCCCAATACTGATGCTCTCACTGTATCTGACCACGTCAGCGTTTGCAGGGAACAGAAGGCTTAAACAAAACAAGACTATTGGCCCTGATACCCTGCCACTAATCGCTCTGAATGGGTGTGCGGATGCATTATAGTCACATCCAACAGAGATTTTAACACCGGTACAATCCCGATATCTGGAAAACGGCCAGAATAAAATCAGTGCTTAAGAAGGAACCCCTAAATTAGTGGTCAATTCTTCACAATTTGGTGTTGTTGTAGGTGCTAGAAAGATGGCTATTTGCCGTCATTTGCACCAAAAGTCATACAGATGATATCAGACAATTTACACACAAACCACAGCAGTCTACACTTGACTGCGTTTCGTATCTTGCCCACTCCAATGCATTTGATTCAAGAATATATGTAATGCTGTGCGGCTCCTGTTCCTTGTTTATACCACTGCCTTTTGGAAGTCATAACATACTGCTACTAAAGAACGCTTTGTACCAAAACAGTGTTCATACATAGGAGTGCAGTGTAGGGTCTGACCAAGGTTTCGGTGTTTCTCCTATCACGGCAATCTACGACCGATGGTTTCGTCCTGGTTTGGACTTATCCAGCAGTGATCGCCTGATCTGGGAGTGAAATTCAGCACATATTGGTTGGCAGCTTTCACCACGACCACTAGACCATTGAGCTTTGTTTGCGGCGCTCAATCGTGCAAAGATCATGGCGATAGACGCCAACCGCTATGTGACGGGTTCCACCCCCAACCCGGACTACCTCTACCTGCTGAGGCTCGGCAAGTTCTGATTGATTTCACGCTGCTGCCATTTACATCATATCTTATTATGCTGCACTTCAACACCCCATCGGACTGGCTGGTTTAGCATAGTCTTTATCTAAATGAATTGGAAGATACCGAATGAGATGACGTCGAGAGAATGTTCTTGCTCAGGGAACAGGCAGCTCGTTTGTCCTGTTAATAAGGACACTTTCTTTGGCATAACGGGTCCGGTATTTAGAGAAAATTACGCGTATCGCCACCCTTATGGTGGCAGGATAACCCTTAACTGGGAGGGCGTCAAAGATATGCTCCTTGGCTCTTTTGAGAACCTTCTTTCCTGCCACTCTTACGGGCATCCGTTTTGCGATAAACCGGGCCGGATAACAGTTTTCCAATGGTGTATTAGTCAACAGCTTCAATGCTTCATACAGGCAAGTAGGCTATATATAGCCCTCCCGCACCACTAACCTTTAAGTAATTGGGTGATTTGATCATGCTTAAGCAGTCCCGATGAATCGAAGCTTGCCATGATCAGCATAGAACCTCTTCGTGTCTATTCTGACAAGGGTCCTCTCCATGCTGTCCACATCCCCATGAACCCTTCCGTTTAGAGGTCGAGTTCTAGTTGCAGGCTCTGGCCAGTACACTCGTTCGATGGCTAGCGTGTCCACTCAGAAGTATGAAAAATCTACATAGAGTACTAGAATCTATGAATACTCTCGAGAACAAGGAGTGAAGGAAGTGGTACGTTTTGCAATTCATGAACATAGAGGTCGAAGGGCAGAAGGCAGTTAGGACTGTTGAGACGAACTTCAATCTGTTTCGTGCCCGCACAAGAGGGCGTTCAGCATGTGATAGCCGCGCAAAGTGTACGGTAGCCAACCCTCATGAACATAATCTACACCTTGTCAGAACAACGAGTGCAAACGTACTACCAAGATATTTCGTCCTAAAGGAGTTGTGACAAAGAAAGATGCGGCAGTGGTAGCGACAAATACTGGATGTCGGTTGCACTGCTATTGCTGTAGGGTGCCTCCTCATATGTGACAGCGCACTATGCCACACAGATCTGGAAGGTATTTGTTGTGGCCTACTCATTAACACGTCATTACTCATGTTTCATTGGCTGGCTGAAACACAGCAACTCTCTTCTCATTGGTTGTGTGAAATCCGGAGGTTAAATTTGATTATTGTCTGTGTTGAGTCTGGTACCACTTGATTGACAAATACACTTCCTGCTCTTTCTGTTGCCTTCTTTAGACAACATTTTGAGTTGCGAGTCCAAAGATGAACCTATCCATTCAGTCTCTATCTCTATTTTGGACTGCTTGCGGTATCAGGCCAACATCAGATGCCTGACTCCGTTGGGAAACGTCACTCCAAAACTACTTGGACTTACTCAGCAATTTCCATGATGCACTTAGTGAGGAAATCATATTGAAGCTGCTTCGACCTTTACTCGGAGATGAGGGACAGCGACAGTTTGATGCTTTGCGCCTTCAAGTATGTAAATTCGATAAAGAAGCTGTCAGTGCTGCGATCCCAAATAAGGTTATCAGATGAAAGTGTTTATGCGAGATGCGTTTTCTTTCGTATGCATCAAGATACAAGTGAAACCCTGAACGATTGCATTGCCGAGTTAAGTCACGCAGCACCACCGTGTGATTATTCGTCCATTCCCCAGAAAAAACCGAAGGTTATATGCTGACTCAGCAACAAATTTCTGGAATCGCTGACAATCTTATACATAACGCACTGTAGCAGGAAGAGGCCTTCACATTACCGTGGAACCGAGCTTGTGAGTTAGCCAGTATGAAAACTGAAAGTGCACTGCAATCGAAACAGTTCAGTTCGACCAACTCAGCTGAAATAGCAAAGGTGTAATCCTCCCTATAATTGCCAACCTGAAAGCCATCTTGCTGGCTCTGTGGACGTGATTCTTATAAAACCAATTTTGCCACTTGTCCCGCACGCAGTCTGAAATGCAAATCTGTGGCAAAATTGGGCACTACGCCAGATATTGCGGGTGCAAGCCATCACACTTATCAACAATGATGCTACACCTATAGACCATGTGGCAGCTCCATCTCAGGAGAGCATTTATACTAGCACCACTAGTGCTACTACTTCAAAATCCACTTGTGGATTTTTGTGAGTAGTGTAATGTTCGTAAAAAGTAGAAGTCAGGATTAAACTCCATACAATAATGTGATTCGACGGGGAATCGAACCCCGGTCCCACAAACTTCCGGTCAGCTGCTCTACCACTGAGCTACCGAGGGTTGACGGTCGGGTGCGCAAATTTTAACACATGACTTCTGCTTGGCGCGCGACGGATTGCCAATGAGCTCACAGTATCTGTCCTGGTGTTGCAGATTGGCGAGTGACGGGGTTCGATTCCCCGTCGAGGCAGGTTATTATGTGAAGTTTACTCGTGAATACTTTCTACGAGCAATGCTTCAAAAGTCTAACAGTAGCCGTTGGTAAACAAAGGTTTCCCTCCGTTGATTTTTGTACTGTCATTCTTTACCATTAATGGCGCTGTACCACTTGAAATGGAACCAGATGCTGCTTCTCCGGTTACTATTGTACCTTTCCAACTTTACGAACGCTACATATCCGAGCATAATTTAGAGCCCAATTCACATTCATTTTGGTCTCCAGTGCAGCCGGGTCGCGTTGTAACTAGGGTTCCCAAGCCTGGACCGCATACACTACGTGGGGTCTCACATACGCATTGAGCATTTGAGGAAGATGGAGGGATCGAACCTCCCAAACGCCCTCTGTAACAGAGCAACATGTTGGTTCGCGGTTTTTGACACTTTCAAGGACTGCGCTGAACAGCCGAGACCATCTTACATCACCATCCCAAGGTCTGGCTCTTGTGAGGCAGTTTTCAGGACGTCATCGCCAAGCTTATATGCGTACGTGGGCATGTGGCGGACATGCATGGCTTTGCACTTGTCCGCGCTAAACAGAATTAGATTTGCTTCTGACCATTCAAAAACATGGTCTGAGTCGCATTGCAGCATATTGTGCTCTTACTGAAACAGGATGCCGATGGTTAACCTCGGCCTATTCCGCCGGCAAAACGTTAAGCTGTCTCAGCGGTCCTGCAAGAGATGCTAGCAAATGAACTGACAGAACCCATCGACTTCTCTGAGCAAGTGCATCCAATGGTAAGTATCCTGAAAAAAAATGTCACTGCCAGAATATGTAACGAGTTGCAGGGGCTAAATAAGCAGGTCGTTGTAGGGCGATATGTGTTGCCATCCAATGAGGAATACACTGTACGTCTAGCTGATGCGACCGTAGTTTCCAGGCTAGATTTGAAAAATGCGTTCTTCTATAGGCCATTGGCCAATGATTCGAAATGTCTTACTGTCTTCCTTGCTCCCGATTACCTATTTTGGTAAAAAGTGTTACCAATGGGTTTTACCTCTGCGCTCACTGCTTGGCCAAAGTTCATGATTCAGGCCTTGTCAGGTATTGGTGGATAGGCTGCATACCTGAAAGATATCTATGTTTTCGACCGTTCACAAGTAGGGCATGATGAAAGGTTACACAATGTTCTTCGGCGTCTCAGTGATCTTGACTTATGTCTGAATGCAAAAATTGTCCCTTCAATGCCTCTGCGATTCAACTTCTGGGACACATCATATAGCGTGGCAGCATTCGCACAAGCAACGTAAACTTCCGAGCCATCACTGAAGCGCCAATACCCAAGAACGTGACAGAACGGAAGTAATTTTTGGAGGGATGTTCCTACATCCGCGCTATTTAAAAAAATCGCAGTGCTAGCAGGTCCATTACGTCAACGATCAAAAAATGGTATATCGTTCACTTGGGGAAGCTACCAACAAAACGCTTTCGGTGAACTGAAAAGAACGGTTACACCTGCTTCTTAGTTGTCATTTTCGATGAATCATGTCGCAGTTTTGTGTAGACTGGTGCGTCTGATGTTGGCCTCGGTGCTGTTCTGTCACAGCTACAGAAGGGAGCAAAGAACGTTATTGCTTGCGCATCCCGAAAACTCTGATTCAGTTGGGGAGGAAGAAGCTCTTGCTTGTGTGTGGGCTTGTGAACAATAACGTTTTTTCCTGTTCGGTCATCGTTTCACTCTGCGAACAGAGCACTCCGCCCTTCCAGTTCTCCTTAGCAATGAATCTAAATGATTCCGCCAAATGCGGATCGCTCGTTGGTATGCTAGCCTCCTAAACTATGATTTTCAAATTGTGTACCGGCCGGGTTTGCAAAACCAAATTGCTGATGGAGTACCTCGATTACCTGGGGGGCTGGAAGATGACAAGGAGAGACTCAGAGAGGCCGTATTAGTTTCCAGCCTTAACTTCCTTAACATCCAGACTTAACTTCCTTGACGATCAAGGAATTAAGAATGGAAAATGCCAACGACAAGTAAGTACATCAACTCAACGAGTATGAGCAACAGGGGGTGGCCTAAGAACAACTAACTCCCCGGTGAGTTCATTCTCTATTACTCATCTCGGGATGAATTGTCAGTGATAGTTGGTTGTCTGATGCATGGTTCGGTGTTTATAGTTCGACGTCATTCGGTAAACAAAATAATTGCTTGTGCACATGAGCGTCAGCCGGGCACCGTTCGGACAAAAACCGAGCAAAACACTACTTTTGGTAACCAAGCATGTCATTTTGCATTGAGTCATTTCTGATGAATTGTAACGCTTATCGCCTAACGGAAAAAGATTCATTGCCAGTCGAAGCCTCAACACAGCCCATCACTTACCCGATTAAGCCGTGGGCTAAAATCGTCATTGACATTATGGGTCCTTTAACTAATGCTCCTACGAATAAGAGAACTCTACTTGTTGCCACATGTTTTTACAGTAAGTAGCCTGAAGTCCACATGTAAGAACAAGTGACCACATCGGTTGTGTTACGCTGGCTCAAACACTTGTTCAGTCGTTTCGGACTACTGAAAGAAATAGTCATGCACAACGGACCACAAGTTTGTGGCTATGACTTTGCAGTTTTCGTCCAGTGCCATAAAACAAAACATTCCAGAACTACACCTTACAAACTTACGACTAATGGCATTGTCGAGCTGCTAAACCTATCCCCCAAGGAAATCATACAGGCCATCCAATGAGAAGGGTCAGACTGGGAACATAATGTCTTGACTGCTGTATTTTATTGTACAGAACTCATGATCACGGGGATATCGGAAGAACCTCGCCGAAGCCGATGTTAGGAAGACTCTTACGCACCATACTGAATGTTGCACATAATCCGTCATCTGCCGGACGTGCAGTAGTTTCAAATCACATGCCACTTTACCAAAACTCCTACGCCAGATCGTCAACTCCAATGAAGCCTGGAGCATATGCTCGCGTTACAAACGGGCTACGTCTAAAGTCCTTCCAGTTCTGTCCACACTGTTGCAGATCACAAAGGACTAGGTCCGGGGACCTATCCATTGGAAAACGGCCTACTTGCCAACGCACGTCGGCTGCACACCGCACATGGACCAGCTACCCAGTCTCAACAAACCATGTGTGAACCAGGAGAATTGTCGCTACCGCAAAGTCAGCCTCGCAAGTCCACCAGATTTTCCTAGCACGTGGATCGATACCAGTCCGCGTGATGCGGCTCTTCAAACGGGGAGTATTTGTTATGGCCGATTCATCATCATGTCACTACTCATGTTTCATTGGCTGGCTGAAGCACAGCAACTCTCTTCTCATTGGTTGTGTAACATCCGGACGGATAAAACTGACCATTCTGTATGTTGAGTCTGTTACCACTTGCTTGAGTACGGATACACATCCTGCTTTTTCCTCTCGCCTTCTTGATACAACACTATTTGCAAAGAGGATCTCTAGCAATTAATAAGACAGTAGAGGCTGACACCGTGATCGCCCTCACTGAACTTGTTGGAAAAGATTTGGGTTGGCCTCAAGACATATGTGAAATCAACCATAAGGCTCCGTAATACGAAATGCTCTGAGGATACCCAGCTAGTCTCTGGTCAAACTTGAGTGGGGGATCCGGTTCCTGGAGCAGATTGCATCGGAAGCTTGAGCCTGTGTGACACAGCACCGTTGTAAATAAGTAGTGAAACACGCGTGAAAGTACTACAAACATACAATACGTTTCATGGATCTATAAACTACTTTCATACCGGCCTTTTTGCTTGGCCACTCACTCTGGTACCGCTGCCGCTTAAGACAAAGGGATATATGCCTAGTAGCTGTTGTGTACCTCACCCGACATCACACACAGGAAGGGGTTCCTGCATTGTGCTTATCTTGAGAATGGGATACGGTGTAGGCACAACCATGTTCTCATCGCAGGTGACTTTATTATACACGAGCTGGAAATATCCGCATTTCCCAATGAACAGTTCAAATCCGACTCGTCTAACTTTTTTGCGTATATTTCCTTGATCCACCATCCAAGCTTGGAATACGTAAGAGGAGCAAGATCTTACTGCACTCAGGACTCCATAACGATGGGGAATCAAAAGATTTGAGGGCCTCTATCTGTTCACTAATTAAGGCTTAATTCCCAGAGCATGTACAGTAGCCAGTATTGGCTTATGAAACGCTGAAGAACTTCAAGCATATTTTCCGACCGCTCTTAGAATTCAATCCTACTACCAATCTGAGTTATCATTTATTTTTGGCAGCGCAGTATAACCGATTAGAATCGCGTCGATATTTCTCCATTCGAATGCGCCAGCCATGGAACGCACTCAAGACATACGTTGTATCTGGTCACCACTTAACGATATTTGAAAAATATTAGCTGAAAGACCACTAGGCTGTGCGTTGTACAATTCACATTTTTTTCTACAGCTTTTGTTCGCCAGGAGCCTACCTAAGGCAGCCAGACGATGAGGCCCCAATAGACTACCTGGAGAAATGCACCGTCTTGGCAACACCGGTCATGCACCACCAACCTGCTGATGGCACGAGGTAGTCGGACAGAAGAGGCTGATTGTGGGGTCGGGGTCGACGTCAACACTGGACTTTTCCAAAGCTTTCAACCGCTTGAATCACCGCATCTATCTTTACAGGCTACGGAGCTATGGAACCGAAGATACTGTTCTTGGTTGGATTGGCAACTTCCTTCTTCAACGGAGGCTTCAAGCGCTTGTTAGTGGATCACTCGCTAACCCAATTGAAGGGGAATTCGGTCTTCCACTGGTCTCGGTGCTGGGACCGCGCCTATTTCTGGTGGTTAGCAACAACCTAACAATGATTTTCTCCGCTAATTTCCTACTATTCTCCGATGATGTTAAGATATGACGAGTGATTAAAAACAAAGATCACGACCTACTCCAATATAACTAGGATTGCACTTAGGAATGGTCAACGTGGAACCTACTCTAGTTGAACACATCCAAGTGTAAGGTGATCCATCTGCGTCACCGGCCGGTGAATGTGTAAAAGCTTGGAGACCACATTTTGCAAAAGGCCTCTCAGGAGCCTGACTTGGGTGTACTGGTATAGAACGATATCGGTTGCTCAAAATAAGCAGAAGTGTCGAGAACCGGCAATCTGCACTTTAGCCTTGTAAGCAGAGCGTTCGGTTGGTTTGGCCCCTCAATCTTCCCACAATTGCTCAAGGCCTATGTGCGACCGCACGTGAAACACACCATCTAAGCATAATAGCCGTGGCAGTAACAGGATCTCGTTGCGCTGGAGGCTCTTCAACGAAGGGCAACCAAGGACGCCAGAGGCCTCTTCCATCTAATCTATCAGCTTAGGGCGAAGTCTCCAGGAATGCACAGTACTTAATATCGGCGTTTGCGGGGAGGAGAGGAGCTCCTAGTGATTTACCAGATGTTGTAGAATCCAAACCGCATTTGCCTCTGCTGCTCGAACTGGACCACAACACTAACCTAAAAGGTCATCAGCTCCAACTGACAATACTGTATAGTCGGGTGGAATGCCGTAGAAATTTCTTCGCACTTCGAGTGAGTCAGCCATGGAGTGCTCTCCCAAATCATATCGTCTCTGTCCCCAATCTAGCGATATTAAAAATGACAACGAAGTGTTGTCTCATTGGCATTTTATTTTATAACTTGTGTTAATTAAGGGGCTACATAACGCAACCAAACAGTGTGTTTGGAAACTACAAACCAATAGATTTGCGGATGTATACTTTTAATACGCAATCAATTCCGTTAGGGCTTTCGGAGGGTGTGGTGGGATGACACGCTTTGAGCCGGCGTTCGTTTTGTTTAAATGCCCCATAAGCCCTATGAAGATACGGCTAACAAGCAATACCAACTCTCTATAAGGTTTGCTTGGCACTTCATCAGACCTTGCCCTAACCATTTTAGCCTATGGGTCAATTATATCTCGGGCTTTTATTCCCATTAAATACAATGTTCCAATATGTCTATATTGAGTCCACCAAAATGCTTTTCACTTGATCCTGCATTCTTATTTCCTCAATAATTTCCATCCTGTGGGACTTGTTAAGCATTGCTTTTTTTACCCCTTATCACCATTGTTCCACTGTTCCAACCAATTTGACCCAAAGTTGTGGTTACTTGATTATCTCTGTGAATTCACCATTTTCACTCTATTTTACTGACACCCTCTTCGTTAAAGCCTTTAATTGGCATCTGGACCATCCTACGGGGACTGTTAAAAGTTAGCTATTTTATCCGTTTTATATCGTTGTCTTATTGCAGTGCTTGCTGCGGTGCCGGACCACGCGTTAATGGGTGATTAGATGGTGAAATAAGTATGGTCCGTCTCGCGGAATCAAGGAATCACGGAACATCTGAAACTTCTGGAACGTTGCTTGTGCAAAGCTGCCGACGATTTTAACAGATCTGACCCCAGCTTCGTTGTGAATTTCGGCCAAAGAATATTGTGCAGTCTCCAACCAAGTTAGTTGCGGTCCTTGACATTGCATTTGTTAACAACCAGCAGGTATTTTCTGTTTGTAATCGGTCACTGCTTTTGAGCCCTGATCATGCTGAGCGTTGAGCGGCCTTATAGTCACCATCCAGTGTACCAACAGATGTGAATGTATACGAAGGATAGATCGATTCAAACTAGTGCTGTAGTACTGTTAATGTATGGGATGCTAAATTAGTTCCCTAAGTTAAACTATTCAGCTAGCACGCTGCTAATTAAAACTATTCTGACGCGGCGATTGCCAACCGAATGGTTCTTTGGAAGTGGAACTAACTACCCTACAATGTCAGGCTTTCCTGAATATCGAGTGAAATTCCCACTCCTCATCTTGCTTTGCTGGCTAAGGTTGATAAATTTGCTCTTAGACAAATAGCATGCACAAACCATGTGACTGTATGAACTGTGGATTAGAAAGCGCGTGTAACTGTTAGCATACATCTCTCCGTATTAAACAGATGTTTAGTCCGTTGGTTTCCTCAAGACGACCAGAGCGTCTTCTGTTTTTCCTTTGCATATTTTTAAGGGTGTTTTAGTTTTCTGTTGTCTATTTGCCCCGGTACCTATTTGTCGCCCTAAAGCCGAGGCTTGCTAAGAGATCTAATGTTGTTGTCGGCCATTTTTTGCGGCTGGTAACGACATCTTGTCCATCAGACGACACCAGCGCCAGCGTCCATGGCTGATAATTATTTCCAGGCTTGTACATATAAGTCAGCATTCATATGGATTTACTTCTTTCGCCTACATGTATGCTCTCACAGTAGGTGCGGCTTTTCGTTATCGTTGCTCGCTTCTACACCATCTACCTGTTTTTCAACTTATGTAAGGTAATTTTGCAGTTCAACGCTTTCCCTATTTCTTAGTATTGCTAACAGTTCAGCGCTAATACAACCCGTGACCGGATCGCCAGACTAACCCCATTAGTTTTGTAATTACTCTATTTGCAACGGACACAACCAAGCCAATCTCAAGGAGGGATCAATCATGAGTATTGAACTCATTTCATGTGGGCAAACATGCTTTTATCAAAGGAAGTTCCGGTAAAACAGCACGAGATATCGCGCGTATGGAAGTAATCCTTACCCAGAGCGGATAGAATTGCCGCAGTCCAGAACAGTTCACCCAGTAACGCGGGTATAAACAACAATCCACACATCCGTTCACCGTACTTATTCTGCAGCGGGTCCAGCATTGTCACGAAGGAGAGCGAACGCATTCGATTGGCAAAAAACATACCACCTGGTGGAAAGAGAGAACAGATAAGATGATACGTTAGCAAATCTGAGAATGTTTGTCCCAGTGATTATTAATGGTTTGAGCCGCCATGTTCGGTTCCAGTCAAACTGTGCTCTAAGTTCCCTTGACATAACGCGCATTTTGAACAAAATTTTGCCATTTACCACTGAAATAGTAAGTACGTTTTTGCTGTCCTTTTAGGACATAGCTAGCCGGAAGACCTGTGATGGATTAGATGGTCACGAGGTCCTTAAGGCATGTGACGTCGTCCACCTGCGGTTGGATGGCGTCATGGGCCGATGAAATGGTTTTAGTTGAATTCGTCAAGAATAGCCCAAATCAGACTGTCGTCACTCATCCGGAAAAGCTGTGGACAGTTGGTTCATGTCTCTTGGAATCGTAATCAGAGTGCACTGCAGTCGACCCTTTGTGGACAATAATCCGAAATCTTGTACTTACGAGTACATGGGAGGGAACCATTGGGTCACGGCTAAGGGCAATGACCGACATAACTGAGTCCTTAGATATGATGCAGAATGCTGTATTTTAGGAGCAAGTAGAAACTTGCAACTGTACAACCATTGAAAAATGATCAAAAACGTAAAAAAGCGCTTGATATAGTGCGGCTCAAGTTTACCTGGTTATAGTCAGTGATCTGCAATCATATTATGATCGCAGACTGACTACACACTAACTTGCTGGAAGCCACGAGCACCGTTCATTGGGTATAGTAGGCGATATAAAGCGAGTTCTTCTGAGACTATGAAAGTACTATCGATGCAATAACGTTTGTGCTAGTAACTCGAAATTTCAGCACGTACCACAGTTCGAGTTGTTAAACAATCATCCAACCTTGGGAATAGCGCTCATTGAAGTCTTGAAACTAAACCAAGGTCCAAAAACGGGTGCATATATTCGTTATTAATGGAAACGAACTCCACGTCCATCTGCACCTTTATCAAATGGACAGTCAAACTCGATCCAGCCTTTGATGTAAAGGGCTACAGAGGTATAACGTGCTGAGATAGCTTTAAGGCTTATGTGTACCGAAAAATCAAGGTGCAATCGATTGGACATCTTCCGTAGAAGCAGTGGATGGATCTCCTAAAGCATACTAAGTATGAAAACACAAAGACTCGAAGTTGTGGTCTCATGTCCCGTGTGAAAAATTATAGTTAGTTGTGAACAAAATACTTTCTATTGTGGGTCATTTTAAACTAGACGTTGTATGGATGGATTGCGACATACACTCTCAATGTGGACCGCGATTCCTATTGAAGTGAATCTTTCGAGCACGAGGACCGTAGCACCTTATGGAGCCCTATATGAGAAGCCATTTCCCTTATACACAAGCTTGGCCGGATCGAACAAAATAGGATACAGTTAGGGTCACTCTTTTTAGTAAGGTTAGAAGACAAGGTAACTAATGGATAGGAAGTAGCTATTGATAATTACAAAAGGAGATGGGGTATTTCTGTTGAATCCTTAACTATCTGTTGTGCATAGGGACAGTGAGGAGTCCAACTTCGATTCCAGGCCGGGATAACTCTGGCCGGAAAGTCCTAACATGGAGGAAAGCGGTGGTGTAGGTTGAGGATGGGAAACTAATCCACATTTTGTTGGTGAAGATAAGACTTGACGTGGACTCAGTTATTCCGATTGTCCTCTCGAATAAAAGAATTTAGAAACAGCAGAACACAGATGTTGCACTCAGTTATGGTTTGAGTCATGTAAACCCATCTAGCACTGTTACTTGCCAAACTATTCATGGGACCCATACTCTGAGCGGGACAAATGAATAGCAAAGCCCCTTAGCAATAAGTAATCGGTTAGTGCCAGTCATCGGCATAAAAGAAGTGGCAAGAAGTTAGTAAGAACAGTGGTAACTTTAGATGCACTGCTGAACTAGTTCCGATCTGAAGGTATTTTTTAAACCGAGAGCACCAGACGCCTTAATTAGGTCATTTATAATGACTACTCTAACAAAGACGCAGGTCAAACTGTCGGTGAATCGTACGTCAGAAGTTCATGGCATAATTATTGCCAAACCCGGCCACTGAGATAGTCTGCTTACTTTATCTTGCTGAGCACTCAGTGTTACCCTTTTGGGATCAGCGTATGAAATAGACTTGTGACTATTCAGATGCATGATAGATTAGTGGAAATTAAGCCGGAAAATTGGCGACAGGTGTGGCGAGTCTCAAAAAATACGGATGCATGAATAGAGCAGTCGGAGTGAAAACCTCATAGGAATTCAAAAGCCTTATTTGGGTAGGTCCTTGCAATGTTTGAAACCGAGGACCCCCAGCGTCAGTGCTAGTGTTTTACATTTAAATAACGCAATAAGTTAAAAGTACGGTCCTCTTAGTCGTGTTGACGGACTTGGTGCTGCTCTTAATGTTAGCTATAAGACATAATATCTTTTAATTTGTTTGAATAACATTTTGTTTTAACAATGAGGCTTTGCTTTACCTGTAACCATCTATTGCCTCTGGCCGCTTAAGAACTCAATAGTGTGACACCGTACCTTTATTCACGAAACACATGGAATTCAGTTATCCAGTTGGATTGGTTGTCCTTGGGTAAAAATGGAGCTGTACTAGTTTTATAAACAACACTTTAGGAGGCCAGTTTACGATATATGGCATGACAAGTAGAGTAGGTGTTAATCTCTAGGATCTATGACTCAGTGATTAATTAGGCATTGCAAAAATAAGGACGTTCTCGTACCACTGCTAGTACGTTACCGAGGTGGCAAACTAAATATCGCAGTTGTAGCAGTCTAGAGATGTCTTAAATTTGCCAGATTCAGTTGTACAAAATCCTAACAATTACTATGGCATTGAGTAAATAGGTGATCGGTGCGGAATGTCGAACTGCGTGTTGAGTATCATTGTTTGATTTGAGTACCAAGTTTTCTTGGGGCTCGGTTGATTCGAAACGCGCGACCCATTTGTGTGCTTCACTTGTTTTTTCCATAATTCTTGTTTTTATAGGTAGGACCACAAGAAAACTGTGGCTGTACAAACAAAAGATTCCCAGCATACTCTGCCTTCTTGAACCGCTATCTGGGCTATCGCTGAGTAGGTGGTCCCAAATTAAGAAGACACTTAACGCCTGGTGTTTTGTGTCTTTTCCAAAAGAGCACCTTCCATTGACTTTTTTCATACTTTCCAGTTTATTTTCACCTACGGTAGCATTTTCGACCTATGTTTTCGCTATGGATTCCGTAGACAGTTAGGCGATATTTTCATTAGTTAATGTTGTATCTCCCTTTGTCTCACATTTCTGGACATGGATACCCTTGGTGGTTTCCTATTCTGAAAGTGGAATTTTATAACCACAAAACTACTCCTGACTAAGCTAATTATATTAAGCATATGTCATACTGGAGGGGAAGGGGCACACGGTCCTTGTGGCCGTGCTAATCTCGAACAGTGCTTCTATCCAGTGTGCAGCGGACTACGGTCCAGCCATCGTCGTGTGCGCTTGATTCCCAAACACAGCGTGCTTGCATGTGCCTGGGAAGGAGGGTGGACCGGCTCCGTTGATGAAACCTGGCTCCCATCCACATGCCTCCCGATCTTGTTCCTTCGGATTTACCATGGATATGGGGTGTGTGGATGGAGCTGTGGGTGGTGCAGCGCAAGTCACCCATGGTCCCTGCGTAGTCGCAGCTTTCCTGTGGCTGGCCGCAGCTACAAGCAAACCCTGAACCGGATATCACCAACCGTATGTCATACTACTCGAAGGAGATGTCCATGCAAGTTTGAGACATTACCCTTAGACGAAGTACTGTTAAGTGGCCCTCACGGTGTTGCAGCACGACGCCACGCGGTTAATCCGAATCAACGCTCTTGCCTTTTTGTGGACCATCAGTCACCAATTTGCTGCACATCATTCAGCTTACAGTCATTTGACTCGGATTTGTCAACTCCACAGGGCGCATACTTAACTTGCGGATAATTTTTACCGTTTAAACGTCTGATTCACGACTGTGTTTGTGCTGTATCACAACAGTAAAATACTCTAGTTTCAAGCACATTGTGAACTTTTTCCACTCGCTCGAACGATCATTTTTGAGGTCATTCAGTCAACAAAAATTGTTTTTCTCCCATACAATTTGCAGTAGCTGCCTTGCATTTAAAAATATGTTACTTCTCGCTCAGTATACAATTGGAATTGCTCCAAAACCCAAAGCCAACAGCCATTCCTTTTAATATTGTCAGTCAGTGCGCAAGCGTAGCCAATCACACCGACCAGCGCAGCCACATCGCTCGAGAGTCTGCTATCAATTGACCATTCTAACCACATCGCTCGTAGGAGTGGTGTTCGCTACCGACCCGCCAGCAAAGTACACAATATCAACTAGCTCACTGAGTCAGGTAGCGACATTATGCTGAGTAGCAGAAAGCAAGTAGTTTCGAAGCCGAAAAGACTCCGGGTGACGGGTACTGGTGGACCGGTGGAATGTAAACGATTGTTAAAATTGGAATTAGTCCGTTCACACTGTTCCAAATAGTACCATACAAAGTGTGCAAATGTTTATAAGCAAGAAGTAAGAAACAGTATTGGCGCCATAAACGTTCTATGGTTTCGCACTGCAAGCGCAACAACCCCATCAGTCAAGTTATGCAAAACATTGTCAAAAGTGCGACCGGTTAGGGGCAGAAGTTGAACGGCGAATACTCGCCCATATTTTATCACTGGATGCACGTAGACACCAGGAAAGCGCAGTGGCCTCTCAGAAAAGCAGGTATGCACAAGTTGCTTCAATTGAAATGGAACAGAACCCGGTGCATGGAGGACAAACAATTTATTCGATAAGCAGGCGCAGCAAAAATGATAGTAGGGTTAGATGGTAGAAGCCTCGATATGAATAACTAGCTTACTTCCATAACTAACGACTTTTCTGCATTCATGCGATGCTCCCTTTGCAGCAGTCAAACAAAAGCATTCCAGTGTTGACAAATACGAACCAATCGGCGTATGGGCGAAGATGCGTAGGCGCACAATCATCTGCTTTGTTCGCTTGTGGCAAGCTAACCGCTTGCTTCGTTATGTAAATCAGCACCCCTATTCTGCTTGTGTACTCACATCACATCCTTCACTTTATCGCATTTAGCTGCACTGATGTCTCTGAACACTCCATACGTTCTTCCAGGCCGCGTAGTCTTTGCTGCCCCTGCCGTTGTTGCCCCACCGAAAATCGTCGTGCTTGTTGCTTCAGGTTCACCTCATGGTTCTCGGTGTCGCCTCAGTTGCACTCGGTTTCTTACGACTATTTTCCCTCTAGTACTGAATTATTATAGCTTTCGCTGACTTTCGTAGCCAAGACACCTTTCTTCCATCGCTTTTTGATACACCGTATTGGTTGAATCCATACTTTATTAGTTATTGGTAGCTCAGGTAGCGCCCGGGTTTCGCAGTCATAACACCGTTTCTGAGCGGCCATCCGTTTGCTTAGATTCCTTTGCAGTGCCTCATGCGATGCAAAACGGGGTGTAAAAGTTTAGCCGACGCAGGCATTAGGGCTCTTGTCTTCCTGCTCTACAAACGTTACCCTGGTCTGAGATATATGTTCCGCGACAGTGTGTTCGAATTTTCAACATCATCATATATAGATTCTCATGAGAAGTTTTAGTCTCCCACAGAAGGTTCTTGGATTGTTTGACCGCTGTTTCCGCTTTTCCGTTACACTGGCTGTGTTTCAGGCTGGTTTGGCGATGCAAAGATTCCCATTTATTTTTAAATAAATAAATAAATAGTTTATTCTCGTCATTGCAAGGCACACCATCAAGGGCGTGATCATGGTATTACAGACAGGTATGATCGACAATTGCACAAATTAGTACACTTTGACCAATAGCATAGGAATTTATGTGTGTGTTGAGATGTAAGACTATGTTTAACTGTGTATTTGGTAGGGGACATGTTGTGTGAGTAGGTAAATGTGACTGTGTGTGCTTTTGTTCGTTGTGTTCGCCATCAAAGGGGGGAATCAATGGAACGCTTTGAATCGGATGACGTTCGTGATGTGTGAATGATCCTCCGGAAAAGGGAAGAGGCAGTGACTTTATTTAGTGGCGAGTCACATGCGCCACGTCACAGTGTTGTTAAACAGATACTTGTGGTTTTTTATGGGGAGAACGCTTGCCAGGCGAAATCCCACCACATCCTGGAACACTGCCGCCGAACGATTTGCTGGAACGCGATTTACCCGAACCACCCAGCTGGCACCACGAGGAGGTTGTTCGGCTAGCCAGCCTTGGGAAGATCTGGAAAGCGGCGCTTGTATATCGCCGGTCATTGTCGTAGATCAGTTTCTTTCGTATTCCGTAGCTAGCGAACTGACATCTAAGCTTGTAGATGACTGCTTCCGTAGTGATAGTGGTGCGTGGATCGACTCAAAATAGTCACGGTAGCAGTCCACTGTTATAAGTATTCTTTATGTTTTCACAGAACAAGTAAACTGCTACGTTCTGCCATGGTCGATCTGGAAGCTCACACAGCATCATTCGTTCTCTGGCTTGGAGAGCGTCGTGGGACCGGCAGTCTGAACAGCTTGATAGTTGAATTCGAATTTGTGTTGATATCCCGGACTAGGGCATCAGTTCACGCGCTCTGCTAATGCTTAAGTTAACACACAAATGGACTCGATGAGCCTGTTCTAGCAAATCTTTGCGAAGCGACGATGGGGTCAAAACGCGATTTCCATTGAACAACAAAACGTCATACACCTTGAGTTAAGCTCGAGAGTTAAAATATGGCGTTAGTTGCCTAGGAAATTTGTTCTTGGTATCTAGCCATCCACTAACGACCATGTCTCGCAACGCCTTGCAAGTCGCGTCTGTCTCCGCGTGACGCCTTATTTCTTTCAGGCGATATTCCGTTACCGCCAGATGTTGTATGAGAGTTACTTTCTCGATTTCTTTTTGTTCGTATTCAACTATCGGAAGATAATTTCTCGACAAAGCGTCCGCGATAAATGTCTACGTCCTCGAGGTGTGCACATGATTCATGTGGTACTTTTGGGGTCGGATACGCATATATTGAAGACGCCGAAAGACACTGTGTAACGGTTTACAGGCTATTGATATGAACAGCTTACGGTCAGCATTCACAGTTGTCAGTCTCTCAAAGGTTTAAGCACTGAATCCCTACATGGCATAGACAAAAGCGAATATCTCCCTTTCGATCTGCGCATAATGCTGTTCCGCTGCCTTGGGCACCCGGCTGTAGAAATCCAAGGGCTTGTCATCCTGCATGAGAATTGCGACTAATCCGTTCTGACTGCTGTCACATTGCACCTTGTAAAGCAGATCTGGTTCTTAGTTGCCGAGTACTGGTACACAGCTGGTGAGATGTTTGCTGGTTCCAAAGGCAGTCTCCTGCTTTTCTCCTCAACTTCCCTTTACACCCTCGTGTGTCAGCCTCCGAATGAGCGCCATGATTTCAGCTAGCCTTTGTAAGCAGCGATTCGAATAATTCAGCATGCCGTTTAAACGATTAACAACCTTGAAGTCCTCAGATTGTTTCACCTCCTGTACTGCCTTGAATTTTTCGGAGTCAATCTTTGTTTCCTCGGATGTCAGAAAGTGCCCATAAAAGCTCAGTTCCGGTTTCCGTAGCTAAAATTTTTTACCTTTCAGCTAAATGTTTTTGAACTCAAAGCTGTAAAAAGTGGTGCAGCTTGACGTCACGGTCCTGGTCTGTTGAGTCGTAATTAAGCGTACCGTATACTACACAAGTTACACCGCCTAGATCGTCAACAAGTTCCAATAAAAGCTTCTGAAAACGTTTGCTCAAAACCTTCCAAAGAAACAGTAAACGTAGCCAACCAAAATGCCTGAAGTGTGTGGCAAACGTCATTAGGAAACTGGATTCCCTATCTAGGATCACCTAGCAGAACACCAGTTGTAGATCAAACTTGGGAAGCACTTTGCCTTAGGCAAACGCTGCAGAACATCTCTTAACGTTCGCAGCGCACAGTGTTCTCTGCGTAAAGCTTCATTCAATCACTTGGGGTATACGCACAAACGCAACTCACCGTGCTTTTTCGTAACAGTCGCGATTTGGCTAACCCAGTCTGTCGGTTTGTAAATCAACTTACTTAATTCGTTGGCGAATTTATAACGTAAAACAAATGGAACCCTTCTAGCAGGCAGCGCAGTAGGTTGTGTTGACAGATCTATTGAAAAATAAACAGAATCTTCAAACCTCTCCAAACCTGGGTTAAACACGTACGCATATGGTTCACGAACATCAGCTTCAACTCGACACATATGCACAAAACGATCATGGTTACAATGAATAAAGCCAAGATAAGGGATGGAATCAATGCCGAGAATAGGCGTGCGATCTTCCACCACGACTACAAAATCCAACTTATGTGAGGTTCTATCTGTGGGATTTATCGCTACCATTGCAGCCAAACCTTTCGGCTGGGGCTTGGAACCGTTCCACATGCGCAGAGATTCCTGATCAGGTCCTACACAAATTCCTGGGCACAGCTTCATAGGCATAATGTTGATGGTAGCTCCTGTATCTAACTGGAAGCGCACGATTTTGTCACTAACCATTAAGGTTGCGTAGGCTCACTTCTATGTTCCAGTCCGCGACACGTTGCTGATTCAATGTTTAGCGTCGGAGGGTGTTGTGTCACGAATGAGTGCGTTCCCTTTGGAAGAATGTAAGCATTAAGCGACATGATTTCTCCTGCCACATTTGGCGCAAATTCGACCCTACGCAGGACAGTGATCACGATCCTTCGGGTGTGGCGTTGCGCAGTATTTGCGATTTGCTTGTGTCTTGGCAACAGGCTTCGCAGTTGTATCAGGTAAGCTGGATACGGCACATAGCTCTGCATCAGAAGGCAACCGCAACTGCTGGATGTGGTGTGCAGCTCACGATTCCCTGAAGCATGTATCATGGCATTAGCTGAACGACAAATGACTTTAACGCAACCGTCGCATGGTGATGTGTTCATCCTTGATGCTAAGTACGACTCCATCTCGGAGGAGACTGCTAGCCATACAATTGCAAAAATCACGGGAACGAGCCAGGGTCTTCAGCTCCATAACAAATTAATCAACAGATTCGTTCGGGCGTCTGTTTGGAATAAAACAGCGATACCACTACCTAGTCTCGTTAGTCTGGCAGTGCAAAAATCGACGAATTTTCTAATGACTGATGCCAGATCAACTGGGTCTTCGTCATTTTCGTGCTACATATTTTCCATCTCCTATTGTATGTCGAAACGTCGCCTGGCGCTACGCCGTCTGCTGTTCATTCAGACACACCAGTACGCAGAAATCGATCCACTTACTTCTCCAGCTTCTCCAATTACTGGCAAAAGTGTATTCTTCCATGTTTAACCGGCAGATGTTTGCACGGCTGGCTGCGCTCCAAGCAGCAATTGAGCACCGTTCGACGAATTTGCATTGATCTTCTCTGACACCATGTTGCAGATCTCGATTATTCGAGGACACACGGTTTATTCGATGAGTAGGCTCAGCAAAAATGACAGCAGGATTAGTTTGTAGGAGTCTTGATGTGAAATCTAGATCACTCCCATAAGTAGTGATGTTTCTGCACTCATGACATTCTCCCTTTGAATCAGTCAAAGACACTCCAGTGGTGCCAAGTACTAACCAATCGGCGTATAGGCGAAGCTGCGTAGGCGTCCAATCATCTGCTTCGTTCGCTTGCGGCAAGCTAGCAGCTTGTTTCGTCATGTAAATCCGCACCACCCTTCTGCCTGCATAGTGCTAGCACGCGAACCACGATCGGCCATGTCATCAGTACCGTTTTTTCCTCCAACCTAGGAAGAACGCTAGGCGAACACTGGCCGGGACTCCGATATCCAAGCGGTACTCAGGACCATGAAAGCCAGGCACCACCCTAAACGTGTGCTCGATCAGATCCCGCCGAATATAACAACTTCTATTGGTGAGGAGTGGCAGCCAAACACCGGCCTTATGCATCTGCATCTTAGTTATCTGGTCGAATTCAAGTCTTTCTGGGAATCAGTCACCAATGCAGAGATCTCTGCAAACTTCACTCGAAATGCCAGACTTAGGGTCTCGTCCGTTGCAAATACCGTTAACGGGAACAGAGAGACAGGCAATAGAACATCATCGCTTGGCACAAAGCTAGGACCAAGGGTAAATCGACCTCTAAGGTCACCAAATAATAGACCCAACTATAACTCCCTGACTGTTGTGTGCACGAACTTCCCCAGTCTACCGCCATTACGTTGAGGGGTAAGTCGCGCGATGAGCAAGACCATTAGAAATTATTGTGCATTTTGATGGACGTCAAAACCAAACCCAAAATCCTAGTACGAGTTACGCGTCACCGAAATTCTGCACACGAAGGTCAACGCAGACTTAGTAGAGTAACATTAAAATCATAGAAGCATAGAAGCCTCAGATCAATTAAGAAATAATACTCCGAGAAAATATTAGAAGTAGTAGGTAGCGAACAAGCTTGTTTTCACTGGCCAGTACAATCATAACCATGTAGATCAAAAAGGAACGCGTGAATTACAGACGTCAATAAATCAAAAATCTCATCAACAAGGCTATGTGATAAGCCGACATGTGTGGAGTCTGGGGAATGGCGTGATAGGTCTACTTACTTGTGCTAGTCTGGAACCAGGTTAGTCGGTAAGTGTGCAAAATTCTTCTGTGCGCACAACTTCGGGTTATGGAGTCGAATTGCGATCGCCTCTGCTGACGATAGCAAACGGCATCTGACAGCTCTCGTGTGGCGTCCTGGCACACAGTAGATAGGTTGGAATGAATATTTTGAGTTTGGGATAATACTGCGCTCGTCACATGCGGGACAATGCTCTCGAGCTCTTACGGACATTCGCCTGGTCGATTTTTCAGTGTGCCTTGCTCGACGCGAGCAAGAGAAATTGTACACACAAAGGGAAATTTGCGACCGGGGTATCCTGTCTTTGAGCTGCTGGCGCACAATTGGCGTGGAGGTGAAGTTTACACGTAAGTCAACCACAAAGTATGTTTAGGCCGTGGATTTGGTAATCCTTCAGATGGTTCGCTGCGCTACCCGTCACCCTTAAGCGGTAGCGGTAAGTATATTAGTCACTTCTCTAAGAAACCGAGATTTCATCTTCGGTACTTACGGTTCCATGTGATTCTGGATGAATTTTTCTGGGTATCCATTACGTTCGAACATACTTCGGATTAAACTTAGCTCCTCAGAATACGTATCTTCTGTGCATATTCGTCTTTCTCTCTCTCAGTGAGACAACGGACTAGATTTCGTTTCTGGCTGATTGAAACGAATCTATGGAGGTGGGGATATTGCCTATTCCAAGTTCCCTTTCTGTGCAATTTCTTCCATATTGTCCCGTCTGCTGCCCTATTAATCTGGACGTCTAGAAAGGTCAAGGAATCATCACCTTCTAGTTCGATGGTAAACGTTATGTTGAAGTGGGCCAGCAGATCTTCAATCCACACCCCATCGTTCACAACACAAAAGATGTAACCTATATATCGACCATTATATAGCAAACAGTTGGTGGACACCTTCAATTGGTTACACTCCAACTTACTCATGAACACGTCCTTGAGTAACGGGCGTAACGGCGAACCCATGGCCTCCCGATCTACTTATCGGTAAAGGGCTCCATTAACCTGGAACTGGATGTTTCTCATGCATGTCAACAATAGTATTATTGTTCGATCTGGAAGGATACCGACGTTGATGTCGCGCAACTGGATGAACGGACATAGAAAGTCTACAGTCTCTTGCAGTGGAAAATTTGTGAAAACGGACACCAGGCCTAATGAAAAAAAGCTCCGCTCAGTGAAATCAAAGTCTGTTACTGAGCCGAGAAAATCAAAAGCGTCCTTACGACTGTAACTGACTAAGGGTTTTCAAACTGGATCCACACGTTTGAGCAGCCACTTTGCGGTCGCATGGTACGGTGCGTTGCACATATCTACTGGGTGTTTTATTAATCCTGTCCAGAGCCAGAAGCGGCTGCACTCAGGTGCTTATGTACCCCGGTACGCTGAACTGCTAATTGACCAGTGGCGCACATTGATTTGCCGACAGGGGTGAGATGGGGCACAGAGACGCGACATGTGTGACTACGATCGCAGAGCAAACCGAGCCGTTCGGCGGTGAGAAGTGAACGTTAGCAAACACCACAGCCGCAATGAATACGTCATGCATCCACCGCAGGGCAAGATCAACGAAACGCAAGCCGTTCGGCTGTGAGAACTGGACCTTAGTCAGACACCACAGCCGCACTGAACGTGTCATGCTTTGATCGATCGGCAGTCGGCTTTCCTGCTGGTGAAAAGCCAGCGAAAGGGTTCCCTGCAAAGTGGCTAGTGCGTCGCTGTGCTAGTTAATTGAGAAGAACAACCTGGCCGCATATGATGACCGGTCGGTGGGCGCCGTATTGATATCGCAACAAAAGCTGTTATCGCGACATGACTGGCTTCCAACAAATCCGTAAGACTTTATTAGGCTGCCTTCACTGCTAAAGGAATTCATACTGCCGGGAACACATTGTAAAGTTGCGGTGTTGTTCGCTTTGTCGTTTCGATCGTGTGTGTGTGTTACAGCTGTAAATCCACCCTTCATGGGGGCATAAAAACGAATTCTTGACTTGACTTGACGAGAAAATGCTCTTAGATTTTAGTCTTCCCCGACGCATTTGTGGCACCGTTAGACAGCAAACGAATTAGTCATGAATGGAACTATTGCCCTCACAGTTCGACAATTGCTACTTGTACAAATTGATCAGGCCTTCGATGGTGTTTCTTGTGTACAATGAAGAATATACATTTATTCATTTCTTTACCTATATTTACTTGAAATGTGTGAAATATTTGTGAAATCAACGAATTAGCCTTTTGCAACATCAAACAATCGGATGGCCTCGCACCGTCAAGGATGAAGTATCAGCTTGTGCGGTTGCGTAAGTGATATGCAGTAACAAGCCATCTGAGCATTCGGCAATACGCAAAACATTGTAAAACCACACAGTATGCTGTGTATCGGGTATTGAGGGGGAAAAATTTCAGCAGTATAGTGCACTGCAGGTGCACGCGTTGAACGCATGCGATTCACAGAAGCGCCTGGAGTTCGCCCGTTTGTTTTTAAACAGTCTAGACATGCATTCCGTTTTGTTCACCGATGAGGAGGTGTTCCCTCTCTATGGCGAAAATACGCAACGTGTTTGGACAACAACCAACCCAAGACAATGTAGCTCTTCACGTGTGCAACATTGCGCGAAGCTCAGGGCCTGGGCTTGATTGACTGGTCGAACAGTCATTGCGCCATTTCTGTTTTCCAGGAGTGTGTCTTGTAGGTTGTTGCTTAACCGTACCAATGTCCGACATTTCTAAGCATCCTCGTACACGGAAATGCTGCAGAGCAGGGTCATTCCGCAGCTGCAGTCAGAAAAGTTAATGAATAACTTTTGGTGGCAGCAGGATAACGCACCTGCACATTCGGCGCAATGGGTTAGTGCCTGCCTGGATGAGGCATTCAACGGACGTTAGATCGGTCGCGGAGGACTGAAAGAATGGCCTGCGCGATCACCGGATCAGAATCCCATGGATTTTTCATATGGGGATACTTGAAGCGCAGAGTTATTAGAACAAAACCCAAAAACGTGGTTGAACTGAAAGAGAACATCGTGAACGAATGTAGGCAGATTTTATTGGAGACATTGCAGAAATTGCTCGCCAAAACCATCCGGCGAATGCTCCTCTGTAGCCAAAGCGACGGAGGGCACGTCCAACATCTAATTCGTTGATATTTACAAACATTTCACACATTCCATGTAAATATAAGTAAAGAAATGAATAAATGTATATTCTCCATTGTACACGAGAAACGCCATAGAAGGCGTGATCAATTTGTACAGTGCAGTAATCAACAAGCTCAGATGTCAGTTTGCGCGGCACGGTATACCGGATGAGCTTGTCTCCGACAATGGGCCCCAGTTTACCAGGCGTTCTCAACAAAGTGGGAATTCATGCACCAGCAAACCAGCTCATATCACAGTCAATCGAATGGATAGGCGGAGTCAGCAGTGAAGCAGGCTAAGCGACTGTTATCAAAGGCTAGAGCAACTGGCAAGGACCCGTACCTCATGCTAGTTGAGAATCGCAACACTCCTTCAAGGAACGTCGGTTTGAGCCCAGTGCAGCGCCCATACAGCCGAAGGACTAGAACTCCGATACCGGAACCTACCACACATTTGCGCGCAGTTTCATCACAGCATGAAGCATTACAGAATAATCTGAGACGACGAATGACCACCCAGAAACGGTACGATGATCGCGCTGCACGGGTATTGCCTGAGCTAACAGTGAGAGAGGATGTGTGGGTTCAACAATTACCCAATAGTCAAGAGCGGTGGAAGAAAGGTGTGGTGACTGTGAGGGTCGGTACTAGGTCATACAAGATAAACGTTGAAGGGAAATCTTCAGAAGAAATCCAGTGCATTTGAGACGACACGGGAAACAGCAATGTGGATTGGGAGTGGAGTGACAAATCGCGTGGGGCAATGAGACCACGGCCGCAGATACAGGGAAAACGAAGCGGAATGGCAAGGTGTACGGGGGGATAGAAATATGTAGGCACAAGAACAGGAAAAAGGGTGGATGTGATGGACCTACCGAACGAGCCAAAAAGCCAATCGGATTCGATTAGTGCGCTCGGATTGGCCGATATTCGTGTGAGTGCTTCACCGTTTGTTTAACTGAAGCAAAGGAGGAACCTCACCGACTCAGAAGAGTCGTTAGTTATGGACGTAAAACTACAATTTATATCGAGGAGTTTGGCTTGTTGTAATTTTCGCGGAGCTGTCTGTCGAATGAACGCTTGTCCCTGAAGGACTGAGTTACGCAACAAATTTGAACGTTTCTGCGTTTCAAAGTGAGTAAATGCAAGTTACCCTCCATACAATACCAGATCAGCTACTCATGCAGGCTCCGGAAGAAAGTACTGTAGAAATCTGCCGTCGAATGTGATCGGTGCATACTAGTTCAGGATGAGAGTTTGATGCAGGCATTCTGAAAAGGTCTCAAGAGTTAGTAATCAACGTGTCGGGCTGTTGCGAAGGACTTTCAGACAAATAGACACCTCTATTTTCGACAGATGCTCAGTGCTTATGTTCTCCCCCATGTCAAATACGCAATTCAAGTCTGGAATCCATGGCTGAAACATGCGCCTAACGCACTGGAGCGGTCTCATTGTCTGACATCTAAGTACGTCATTGCTATGCCAAATTTCCCATATTAACAGAGATTGAAATAATTGGGTGTATTCAGCGGACCATCTCGCCGATCACAATTCTAACTGGTAATGGTATAATTGCTTTTTACACAATCCAAATCATGTATGCCACTCATTAATACAACTCAGCAGCAATATCAACCTGTGAGATCACTCACTAAAACTCACAGAACCATAAAGCCGTCTGGAGTGCCGCGGGAATTTCTTTGCTTTTCGAATGTCACCTGTGGAGCGCTCTCCCGAATCGGTGGTTTCTGCGCCAACATTAGCAGTATTTAAAAGACGTTTGGATAACGCACTCATCCACTTTCACTTTGGTACTCAGCATTATATTTCCATCCTACTCCTGGAATACACATTGTATTTATTTATTATTACCTGTGGGTATTGTGGAACTAAGCGGATTGCAGAACCAAAGCAAAAATCCTTTAATCCCTCTTTTCATAATTATAAAACTAACTGAGAGTGATTTGCGAGACTCCGCGAATCAGGACTTAATAGCCTCACTGAGGATGTTGCCTAGCATGGTAACGATGTGTCTACAACAGAAATGCCCGGCTGGGAGAACAGGATAAACTTCTCACAACTCTTTATTATTATTTTTAGATAACCCCACCAAATCACCTATGTGGACTTGTAAAGCAGCGCTCCTTAAACCGAATACATTCATTGTTCATAGTTGGAATTATTCGTACCCATAGAGGTAGATGTGAAACGTTGGCTGCTACCTCAACAGAGGTACACTGAAACAACGGGTATTATACGGGTAAAACAGCTAAGGCTTAACAGGTCCCGTAGGATGGTTATGGTGAAAGTACAAAATACAAACAATTGCTAGGGAAATTGGGGTTAGAGCATTGAAATCACTGAAGTATCCCTAGTGTAGATTGCGAATCGCAAGCAACTCCATATGAAATGACGGCAAATTGGATATCGGTAAAAATCGTGTCTCCTTCTGGTGTACACATAAATGAGGTGAAAATCGTGGATTGAATCTGTACTTTTACCGTCATTGAAATCGTTTACACACACTTGTGTTTATCCATAGATAGTGGGTCATGTAAGATGGTGCATCGAAATAGGTGCACGGTCAACTCGGGCTTTGGACTTTGCCAGCGTGGGAGCACATCTGACAGATTCCGGTAGGGCACGTACGTCAAACGCGTACAGAAAAGAAATTTCGACTGCATTCAAAGTGACTGTGCTTCTCTGCCAGTTTGAGATGGTGGCCTCCCAAATTGTTGTTGCGACTGAGCTTTAGTAAGTAACGTCACGTGTGGTTGAGCTCTCCCAAAATTTGGGAAGTCAAAATACGGTCCCTGCGCAATCGCCGATACTGTCCGCTGAAGACCCCGAGCACTTGTAGCCTTCGCTCATACGACAAATTATACAAACCCTTAACATTCTTAGTTTCCCGGCGCTGGGGTTCCTCCAAGCCGGTGAGAACTCTTCTCAGCAATAGCTGCTAGACCTGTATTGCGTATTCCACATGTGGCCGTTTGCATGAGCCGAGAAGTTGTGGAAAAGTCAAAGGGTAGAATCTGCAAATACACGCTTCAGTAGGCCCACATGTTGGATGCCCCTCCCAGAAGCCGCTTCAGCCTGCTTCAAACATCCTAGGTCGACCTAGACCAAAACTCCGATCCTTTACGCCAGAAGACTTTTGAAGCTCCTGGTTGCCGTTTGTAGGAGTGTACTGTTGTGCCGTAGGTTCAACACTAAGTAGGTTCTGGTTTGACCACGCGTATACCCCATATAGATCAACTTGAAATACTGTGTTATCGTCTGATGTGTTGATCGTCCTCCACACCTTGATGTCATCAGCACAAAGAAGGCAGTCCAAGCTTATGATGCGTGAAATATCGTAAATATACGTCAAGAATGATCGCGGTTCTAGTTCCGATGATTGTGGTACTCTGCATTCAACTCGGATGGGATCTGACAGGGATGCACGCACACGTACTTCCAACCGCCGGTGCAGAATAAAGCTTCTAATCCATCCTAGGAGAGGATCACCAATACCAAAGGTCTGGAGTTTGAAGAGCAGAATGTTATGGTTTAAGCAGTCGAACTCCTTTGAGAAGTTGAGAAAGGATACATCAACTCTTGTTCCAGAGTCTACTGCTTCTGTTCAGCTTTATAAAGCTAGTACTAGTTTTATAGTGCACGTTCGATTTCGTTGAAAGCCATACTGTTCCAATGCGATGAAGTTAAATTCTTCCAAGTAGGCCGTTAGCGCATCAGAAATGATAGCTTCCATGACATTCGAAAGAACCGGTAGTAAGATTATGGGACAGTAGTTGGCTGGATTGGAAGGACTACCTCCCTTGTGGATAGGAGTAATCATCCTGTGTTACCACATGTAGGGCACGTACATTTCTTCAAAACAGTTTTGGAAAAATCGTGATAAGGCTCAGCTAAACTCTCTCCTAATACCGCTCGTGATTTCGTGTGTAAATTATCAACTCCAGACGAGCTGTGTTTGCGCATACTCAACAGCTTTTGTAGTACAGCTTCTGTTGTGAAGGATATGTGGGTAAGTTTTAAGGGTAAAACAACCGTCGTCATAGGGTTAGGTGGCTAGTGCTCGCACTGAAATGTTGCAGCGTATTGTAGGCGCAGGGTATTCGTCGCCTCCTTCGATGTCCATGTGGCTCCGTCAGCTGTTTGAAGAGGAGGAATACCCGTTTCACTTCACGTAGACTGTTGACGTGTTGATACAGAAGGTTGTTGTTGGAGGACATACGCACTGCCAACTTCCGCTGATACGCCATACCATCCTGCTGAACAAGCTGAGTACAGTGATTGCGTGGGTTCGCAGAGGCCATCTACTACTCAGTGGTCGGGGAGACTTTGAAGACATACGAGGATGAGGTTCGCACCGCTATACATTTGCGTGTCCTGTCTCGCAGAAACGAGACCATGTTTCTCGAGCGGAAGGTCTTAGTCGCTGACGCTTCGGCAAGCAGAGAGATAAACTGGCTGACGAAAGGTTCTCATGCACTAGCTGATGCCTTGTCTGCCAGAAATGTCCAGTTGACTGTGTCACCAAGTTGAGCTAATACGTCGTAGGGATAATCGCTTTTATTGTGTCGGCAATTTCCTTGGGATATTCTGCAAAATAAATGTATTTGAAGGGCAGGGCTACATGATCGTTATGGCCCAAGGAGACGTCGACGATCACCCTTTTGACCACTGATTCTTCCTTGGTGAATATCCGATCCAGTATCGAAGACTTATCCTTTTCTCGAAATCGGGTGGGATTGTTGCTGTGACCATACAGCGGGTAACTGCAGACAAACTCTAGTAGATCGGCCTTAAACTGTTCTCCGGAGCTACTTGGGGTTCTAGAGCGTGAATGTTGAGATCCTCAGGAATGAGAATATGGCTGTAAGTTGTGTTTATCACCCTCCTTATTGCGGATGCCAGATGGGAGTCTATCTCTAGCATGGAGGAAGGAGGACGGTAAATGACCGCCACTAGGCAAATTGTCGTCGCCCATTAAACGTAGATGGCACCAAAGGGAATCTTGCACCTTGCTGACCGGATCTTCTATGAGCTCACATTGGAGGTCATTGCGGAAGTACAGGGCCACCCCTCCACGTTTGCTTGGTCGGTTGTGCCGAACAATGGACATGCGTGGCAGTGCGATATCCACGTCACTTATGTCAGGGCGTAACCATGTCTCTGTTATAGCTATGAGGCCGCAGGCTTTGTATCCTTGACGCAGCCGCATTTCGGAAAGTTTACTCATTAAAACTTGAGCGTTGGTGCACATACATAAAAGCTAGTCGGATGTTAAAAGCTATTGACTAGGAGCACATGAGTGATGTGGATTTGTGCCGACCGAGGAGAGGCCGGCACCTAACCGTTTTTGCCTTGAACTGACAAATATTGATTGGAATGCAATCTGTTTTTGGTCTCATTTGCACCTGTGGTATATAATCCATCGACAGCCTTCACGATATTTACGGGTCTTAGCGCACAGATTTCTGAATCGCTGCTGTGGTTATATCTAGTCGCAGGTGATGTCGTTTCCGCGGGAACAGCGAGTGGCTACGGCTGTCTAACGGCTGTCTTCAGTCGTAGTTTCGAAGGAAGTGTGTTGCGTAGTAACTGCCAGCTACGGATTAAGTTCACGGCCATCTGTTGTGACTGCACCGTTAGTTTCAGTATCCTCGGACCACTGCCTCTATAATTTGGCGACACGGGTAACCGTGTAATCGACTAAGGTATGACGTTGCCGGCACACAGAGAGATAGAGCTTCACGGATGTAACGCTATTCTTGCAGGTTATGAACTTGGGCGTCTTCATTGCTAGTTGTCTGTAGCTCGGGCACACTATGAAGTAAAATAATTCTTTTGCTACTCTCCGTGTGGTGGTCGTTTGAATTATTTTTGTCCCGCTGGCGTTTGCGCCATGGAACATCCGGGAATATGCGTATTCCACTGTTTTCAGTTCGCAGGCGGTATGCTGACAAAAGCACCGTCTCGACACCATCTATTGATCCCAATGTTACTCGCAGTAGCCGAGACTCCCATAATGATTCGAGGTCAGATGTTTAGTGATGCGCATTATATTAGTCGGACTGTCTTGAAGTCCGATTTTATCACCAAGCAAATTCCATCGCTTTAAATCATCTAGCTGTTTACCTCTTAAGGATTTTGCCTTGGACTCAGGAACATTGGTGCATATAACTGTCAAGGACCGCAGTTCCGCGTGGTTCGGGGATATGAGAAGCACGGTTATCGAGGGATTTAGTGACGTCTCTGCAGGTTGCACCTGGTTTTGTCCCGTTTCGTGGCTGTACTGGGTGAGGATACTGAAGTCGCACTTCGATTATACCGAGCAGCAACGGTTGCGTAGAGGGATAGCTCTTTGGAGCGCTTCGGATTTAGTTGGTCAATCGGAAGGGTGGGTGTTACTGATGTTGCAGCAGTCGATACATTGGATAAGAGGATATGGGCGGTGAGGCTAGGCATGCTTCTCTCGGTCGCGATGACGACTTGGTTCGTGGTTTCCAAGGTTTCTATTACTGCGTGGTTGTGTGAACGCCTGGCCATTTTCCTTGGTTTCGAGGCAGCAAATGGGGAGGCGGATGAGGTGCAAGATGCGCTATTGTCTTTTCGACCGAAGCAATTTTTGAATTCAAACGATGTTCAGTTTTGGCTAATAGGTTGTCGTACTTCTGTGTTAGAGCTGGTATGCATTTTACTAGTGGAACCGTCGTGCACCACGGACAGAACCAAAGTGAACCCGGCGTATTGTATTTCTTTATATTGGTCCTGCAGACGTTGACGCATTTTGAGTGGTACCGGTCTGTGCGACTTGTACAAGTCAACCCTCCTTTTATTACCTTAGCACAAGTTTGCTTAGCACAAAATTCTTCGGTTCGGGTTACCGCTGTGGTTTCCATGATGGCCGATTACCGTAGAATAAATGCAAGTTGGCGGACACAGTTGGCAATTGGGCCAATCAATGAGAAAGCCGACTTATCCAGAGAACATCTACCAAATTTGCACAGCTTGAAAAATACACCAAAGGAAAAATATTGGTGCACAATTCACACAGAAAAAGCACGTATAACGGAGTAATCCGGGTGAAAAAGTAGAATCCAACACCTTAATCGAAAAATCCGCGGCGTCTGTTGATACATCCAACCAGTGTAGACCCATTCGAAAGAAGTAGAAGGTACTAGTCGCGTTCTAGGAGGAACATCGCTGACATCGAGCTAATTATTAGGGTAATACGTAACCCCAATCCCAGACCGGTGAAAATAACGCTATCCAAAATACTACACAGTTCGGAGTAAAATGAACATCATTTATGACATAGAGCAGTGACGGCAGGCTGGTTGAGCGGCCTCTAAATTCTCTTGGAGAGTTGCAAGACAGGATGGGTTACAAACAAATTTCGCGACCACCACCACGGTGTCCGTTATGGACTGTGCAACAGCACTTGAATCCTGCAGGCAGTGCGGCTAAAGGTGTTGAACGTAAGCGGGCTTGATGTACTACTACTACTACTAATAATAATAATCATAATAATAAAATAATAATAGCAATAGGTATATTTCTCATGGAGTGAAAAAATGTGGCCACATTTGGCACAGATCATATTTTACAGAATACGTCATGCTTATGCATGAATGGTAAACAGTGATGTGTTTTTTACTGCTTTTGCTGTTTCAAGGGTTTTCATTAACTCACAGGTGTGTTTCGGCGCAATGTGCACCAGTTGGAATAGTGAATGGTAACAGCACTAAGGGTGTGTCATACAGTGTGAAGATTTTTGTACTCATTAGATGTTGTCTGGCCCTTCTTGGTATAAATCATCAAGTAATCTCTCCAAAGAGAACAGGGTTATAACCGGGTTCAAATCTATGTCATTGGTGAGCTTAACGTGAAAGGCCGTTGCGCTCTCACACGATCGGATTGTGACTGGGAGCTTATTCCACAGGACAGTATATCTGATAAGGAAAACGTTAGACGGCAGATTTACCCTGCACCTGGGTACACTCAAGGTAAATTCCTTATTGCGTAGCTCCATTGTCGAATAACGTCGTAGTTCTAGGGAGGGCAAATAGCAGTGGGCGTTTTGATGAATCATGTGGTACAGAAACATCAGATTACGTCTTGATCTTCGTAGCCAAAGAGGATCGAGCTAGAATTGTTGACAACGCTCTCGATAGTTGTTAGTGGGTGTTTTGTCTATCAGAAGTATGGCAAATGACCTCTATATACTTTCCAAAGATTGTCAGATTTCCTCATGCTGCCACAAATTATACTGCAGTATTCCAAAATAGGGAGAGTGAGGATTTTGAAGAGTTCTACTATGGCTGGTATTCCACTTGTTCAGCAATGTTGAAGGTGCAATAATACCATTTTGAGGTCGTGGGTAAACATCTGTACAAAAATGTGTTCGCTGTTGAGTGTAATTGATCCATTGGGTATCGGACAGCCGCGATATATGGTGCTAGATTTTTCGCCGAGAACTTCATCATCCAGGTGTCACACTATTTCTCAAAATGGAATGGAGGTCTTCCTGTATGAGCATTAGTGCATCTTGAAGTCCAGCTCGTCGGAATTGGTAGACTACCTTTATGTCGTATATAAATAGGAAAAGCATGCCATGACTGGTAACCGCACTGATATCACTGACGTAAAGCAAGAACAGTAACGGGCCAAGTACACTCCCTTGAATAACACCACTAGTGATTGGACGTGGTGAAGGGTGGTGGTCGGCTATGGTAACTAACTGAGAACAGCCGCTCAGGTATGACAATAGCCAGCCTAGGAGTGGATCCTGAATTCCAAGGGAAGCACTCTTTTTCAGCAGCCGTTTGTGAGGTACTCAATCGAATGCCTTTTCCAAGTCCAGGAATGGAAGTATGATTGCGTATCTTGAGTCAGTAGAATCCGAAACATGGTTTAGATAATGTAATTGGTAGGCTAGGCACGATCGTTTGTCCAGGAAACCATGCGGTGACCTTGGAGAATCCGCTGGCGGTTGGGTTGCTACAAGCAACCTCTATTGAGACCTCGGTTCACTTGAGGTGGACCTCGGTCATTCCGATCAAAAAGACCGTAAGTAAAATGAAAATTATAGTGTTGCTCATCCCAACACTGGCACCCCAGTGCCAGTGTTGGGATGAGCAACACTATAATTTTCATTCATGCGGTGACCTGTCTATTAGATCCAGCGAATTGATGAATTTCGTCATATCATTCTTAACCAGTTTCTCCAATATATTCGGGCTACTACATGGGTACGATGCATTGGCCGGTAATTATTAGTTTCTTGTTTGGAGTCACCCTTGTGACGGGGGATGATGAGCGAAGTTTTCCATTAGTCTGGAAAGTAGCTTGATTCCAAGGAAAGGGTAAACATGTTCAGCAATAGTAACGGCATATCTGGCCCTCCCAGATTTATGACGGCAGGTGGGATACCATCGGAATCCATATGGGAAGACCGTTTAGTAGAATTCGTTAAATGTTGTATAGCAATGATAGAAAATTCAATGTTACACAGGGCGTTGCTTGTTTGCACCCCAATGCATGCATTTAATCGGTTCGTCTCCAGGCTCATGAAGGTAGCGAAAGATGAGCTAAACGATTAGCAGATATCGGCTGGACCATGAAGGGACTGTCCGTCTGCATTAACCAGTCCACTGATTAAGGACGAATGGTTATTAGTGCTGCGACGCAGAATTTTAACAAGTTCCTTCGTTTTACATGTCGTTCGTACAGCCATTTGTTCTTCGTGTATCCTCTCCGTCAACTGTATGTGCTCGACCCAGTGGAACTGTAAAAGCAAGGTGAACTTTCCCATCCTTCTGTATTCAGCCAGTAGTCTTCTGTTTCTGGCTGACTGAACGCACGATTACCTCTTTTTGGACACGTGCGCTGCCGTCATATTGGGGAGTAAGAACAGCAATAGCCTGATGGACCTGCTGATAGAAATCGTTTACGACATTGCACACATTGTTCGAGAGGAAGAATGCGTCCTAATCGGCTGAACGGATAAATTGTAGGAATTGCTTCCAGTTTATCCTATGGGATACATATTGCGGAATAAAAGTGTGTCTGATAGTCAAGTTGACGTAGAAACTGAATCGAACCATCTTGTGGTCACTATCACAGAGTTTGTCTAATGCCACTGTTTGTGCATTTGTGACCCCCAAAGTGAATATCAGGTCGAGTATACTGGTGGCTCTTGTTGGCTCAGGAATCCACTGGATGCACTACCGATTCTTGGAGAGGAAAGGAAAGCTGTATATGTTGACGAGGATGGTTGTGAGGACCAGTTAATCTTTGCTAGGTTAAAATCACCAGCAATTAACTTCTGTCTGTGTGGCATCTGAGCAACAAATTCGAAAGCTGAAGTGATGATGGTAACACTCGCAGTTGACGCAGTTGGCGGGTTCTAAACACATCCTAGTAAAATGTGAGAACCCGTTCCTGAGACGGACAACCAAAGAGATTCAGGAATATTTGTTAGCTGTGGATAACCAAGAAGTTCTGCAGCAAATGTACAGTGTAGCTTGTGTTGCAGTGAGACAAGGCGGACATAGCCACATGACAAATTTTCGTTTACAGTTAACCGCATAACAAGCAGTTACTACGCAACGAAAAGGCGGTGACGGTGCTGCGTTAGAAGTTCCCAGAACCCGCTAGCGAATCGTTACAAGGCAGACAAGCCGAGAGGTAAAACCGATGGGATGAGATCAACTGCGCATTCGGACTGAACGATATCCCAATCGGTCTCAAACCTCCTCCACAAACCCATCATCTCCGCCCGTAAGGCAAACATGGTTATTGTGATTAACATTTAGTGGCACCCGGGCTCTGGAAGACTTTCACTTAGCAAACCACGTTTAAATGCATCCTTCTGTTAGTGCGTGCAGGAAGACAGGAGCAGAAATGTGACCCGAGCGTGTAGCATCAAAATGAGATAAAGTAGATGATGCTGATTCATGGTGTACCAGTATTGAAGCCTGCCGATAACAGTGAACTACAAAAAGACGACATTGAAGAATGGATGCAGAGCGCAAAGTTCTATAATATGCAAAACATCGTGATTTTCAACGCCACTCGTCTAGCTGCCTCCCCAAACGACTGCGGTAGCAGGCCAAAATTACTGAAAGTTAACATGGCTTCGCTCGACATGGTACCAATAGTAATCTAAGCTTGGCATGACAACAGAATACATGGGTCACCAGCTGTAGGGTTAGACGCATTCCTTCAGTTATTACAGATGAGCTAATCTCGCCTGTTCTACCTCAACTCAGCCAACTGTGCAAATACATTCATAAATCAAAGTCAACAGATCGGCTCTATTTCTGCTAGTCAGACATTGCTAACTGAGCACCCAGTGCGTCAACAAATTTAATGCTGATAGACAAACGCTCATGGGCTCTATTCTAAGACGCTAGAACTGCGTCATCGGCGTGAACCAATAAGCTGGGACATCATGGTGGTGACTGAAACATGACACTCAAACAATATACTGGACCAGCAAATTAAACGCAGCGTAACATCTACCATTCGGTGGCGTTGTTATTGGCTACCTTCGAGATGGCTTGAAATGTGAGACCCTTATCATACATGCCTTTGTTATTCCTGACGCCCACTTCTGTCGACTGCATCTAGCACGTCGAGATAGCGGACCTCAACTGTCTGCAGCCGCTCGAGCCCCTCTGCATACAGAGGTGACATTCTGATACACGCCCTCCAGTTTGTAGGTGTAGAAAATACTCACACTACCTTAGAATGGAAGACTTCAATAGACCTCAACAGCATCAGGGTCCCTCGCTAGGCTACACTTCATAACTCCTTTAGTTCATTATTTGTATAACCATGTGCATCGACCCACCGAACACCGCAATTAAAACAAGCCTTCACTCCTGGATTTGATCCTAATAATTGAGTGTGTTTCATACGACCCTCCACTAGGTATTAGCGATCACTCAGTCCTAACTTTTGGCTAAGTATGCAATGCCCCTATTTTTGATAAAGAATGTCAAACTTGGAGTAACATTACGAATCATTCCAAGTTGCAAAAACTAGCGATAACCATGGTTTGGGACCTCTAGCTGCACAGTTCGGCAAACGACGCATGAAAGTAATTAAACGGTACAATTACTGGGTCATACAAGCAGTCTCATAAGTTATAACAATCCGAGTATTGCACAGTAGGAACAGCTGGACCCGAAGCAGTACGTATAAATGTAGCAATAGCAGAGACGAGAATTGGAAACAAAATGCACTAGGCCGATGCGATGTTACATGGAAGAATTACAACACAACTAGAAACTACTACACATCACTCATTAGAGCCGACAAGTACGAATGACAGGAGACCATGGTACTCAAGTTTACCAGTAACACCAAACCGTTGTACATGTATATGAATTACTGGAAAAGGGTTATGACTGGAATACCGACACCCAAAACTTCCAGTCACCTGACGACTACTGCTGAGGATACAGCGAACGCACTATCCCAGCAGTTCAGCTAAGTGGCTACAAATACCATGAAACCATTGCTTTCACCTCGGCTTATCCAGTGTCACATTTACCCAACAACTGCTGCAAGCAACTCACAGTCTTTTGGTTAAAACAGCGTCCAGGCAAACGACAATATCTACAAAAGCATGCTGCAAAACTCTGCACCCACCGTAACATTGCATATTGCAGAGTCTACTTGGTTCTCCTACACTCCCATTTGGGTGGAAAAGTGGAATCATCACTTCGATATGCAAATGAAAAGAGTGATCATTCCGGAAAACTATCGTCCTATTACTATCCCCTGATTTAGCAAAACCGATAATGCACCATATCGAAAAGCTGCAAATTATTTCCAATATCCAACATAGATTCAGATTCAGAAGGTCTTATCTCACCAATCTGCTTCTTGCTCAGGACTCATTGACTAAGGCGGTTGACGTGGAAGTCCACCTTGATGTTATTTACTTTCAACAGAGTCATTCATTCCGTTCTGCCCCGAAAGCTTGGCGCCTACGGTATCACTGCTAACCTGCTGGAAGATAACCTACGCGACAGAGCAATCACGGTAAGAATCGCCAACGCCCTTACCAAAAGTCTGTGCATCTCCAGTGGTGTGCCGGAAGGATCCGTTATCCACGCACTACTATTTGCAGTCCATATCAGTGACCTACTAGAAAATACTCAATCTCCAATTCAAACATTTCCAGTTGATGCCAAGAAGTTCAGAGCTAGCTATCTATCTTGAAAAAGATCTGGACCGAATTTAAGAGTGGACAGAAATAAAGCAGCCCCTGGAACGCTGCAAAGTGCCACCTGCTCTTAACGCGCAGCAGTCTCAACAACGAACCACTTGAGAGAACACGTTCAAAAACGTGTGACCGGCGAAAGAGAGGCGGGTAACATTGTGCAAGAAAGTCTGGGCAATTAGCTCCAGTGTTCGAGGGCAGCAAATGCCACAAACCTGATATGATGTTTTTGAGGTGAATTCATAGTAATTGCATGACGGCTAATACGTCGGCTGCATAATCCGTACATTCCTCCTCACGTTGAGTCTGCGGTTCAGGCCTGGCATCAGTCCGAGCGAACAGTCACTAAGGCTACACGTGGAACATCCGGTCTCGGTTGTTGTTACGTCAGGCGATCTGGTGCCACACGTCTGACTGTGAACTCCACTCTCACCCACTGCATTGTTGTACATGAGAGAGCTGACTTTGCGAGGCGGTACACTTTCGCACATTATCCTCCATTGTCGGCTGTCTTGCCTGCTTCAAGTGACTCGAGGTTTGGTCAATACACTGTCTTCGTTCCGACAGCTCTTCACCCCATCAACCCTGATCACAACACTGGCGACGGGGATGCCTGATCATGCACGGCTAACCCATTTACCACAACCGTAGCAAGGTTACATCCAGCAGCAAGAGCGGGTTATGCTTCAACGGGAGCAAAGACAGACCTTGTTGTTCCAATCACTTACAAAGAAACTGTCATCACTGAATCTAACACCCACCACAGTGAAAACCGACTCTATTTCACCTGGAGAGTTAACAAACTGATTGCATTACTTCTAGTATGACGCAGGGAATGGGATCAGTTGCTCAACCTGGTACAGGCGGTATGAAGACATCTTTCTGGTTGACTCGATCACGCCGGACAATGCGGTCAAAGTACAGTTGTTGTTAAGGAAGCTCAGTCCGAATTAACTCATCAAGTACTGCAACTTTATTCTTCTTCAAAAACATATCCACGACTGCGATTTTCAGGAAACTGTTGATGTACTCACTTCCATTTTTTGTGGGTCATTAGTTTTTAAGATCCGTTATCAGTGTTTGAAGCTGGTTACATATCAACCTGAGGATTCTGTTTCCTACGCAGTTGGAGTGAAGCATTCATACGAACGTTTCAAGCTCAAATAACTAATGGACTATCGGTTGAGGTCACTCGTTTTTGTATCCGGCCTACCTTCTGCATCTGACGCAGAAACCGGAAAAAGTCTGTTATCCAACTTGTACTCACCTCCAGAGTACACCATTCAGCGTCAGCGCCTGGTCAACTTAAAAATTCCCCAATTCTGCAGTCAACGCAACTAAAAGCAGGTTGTGATGATTGATAACATCCTATCCGGATGCCGATAGATGTCTACAAGACCGTACGACAGAAACCCCATGTGTTTATTGGAATCGTGATGACTGGCATTTTCCCAGCAACTGCCCGTTCATCAGCCAACAGTGCACCGTCTGCACAAGAAGGTCCATAGTGAATCACATGGCTGATCGACCACACAACATGCTTATTTAGAGGACCAATCGAAGCAGTCTTAGGAACGCCGAACTAAATGGCAGTCTAATATGGTTTATGCAAGTGCACAGGAAGGATATTTTTCACTTCGTAATTTCATCACCGTAGTTATCGATGGTAACTCCGTTCCCCTGCAGCTGGAGACCGCATCTGACAATACCACCCCCATCGGTAGACCGATACTACACAATGTGGAAAATACCGCAAAGAATCCATCGAACAGCATTCTATGGCTGCATGGTAAATTTTCCTGTGAATTTGTTTACAGAAACAATGAGCGAACCGCCTTCTGTCATGTTTCTGACAACCAGGGATTACACATACTTGGTATTGATTGGATAACCGGGTTGAATTTGTGCTGTTTCTCTTGACTCCGTGGACCATCAAACCGAAGAAAGTCTATCCGGTCCGGATATATCATCGCGGTGCTATTTATCGCTGAGTTCTACAATCGCTGACGATATAGAGCAGCGATTTTCGGAAGTGTTCAAGCCAACACTTTGCTGCTACACCAAGTTCACGACATCTCTATATCTAAAAGATGACGCAAAACCTGTTTTTCGACCCAAAAGTGCGGTTCGATCTGCGCCTCTTAAGCTAGTTGACAATGAATTGGATGGATTGGAACAAGTAAGGGTGATTTCTAAAATGGAGTACTCAGACTGGGCAGCGCCCATAATGATAGTGAAAATGGCAAACGGAAGCATTCGCCTATGTTGAGATTATTCAAGCGGCCCGAACGCATCACTGAATCTCCAACAAGACCCGCTGCCACTAAAAGAGGATCTTTTCGCCAACCTCAACGGCAATCGCGTTTTCTCAGAGATTGATCTTTCGGATGTCTATCTTCAAGTGGTATTCAATGATGACGCACTGCGCCTTCTTACCAAGTGAACGCTGCTACCAGACTCTTTCAATAACTGATGGATACCATGCTGGCGTACATACCGTCTGCTTGTGCATATTTGGATGAATTTATCGTCGCATCATCAGACAGAACCCAGCATAGCTGCCACCTCCTGCAGGTAGTAGAACACTTACGGGAATATGGCTTGACTCTGAGAGCTGATAAATCTTATTTGTTTATGAAGATACCGAAATACCTTGGCTTTATGGTCGATGGTGACCTGATAGCGGAAGAATCCACGCCATGGCGGAATTACCTGTACGGCTCGATACACCTACACTGCAATCCTTTCTGGGCATTTATTCCTGATATACATAGACTGTGGGCCAATGAATGAGTTGCTGGGTAAAAACCATCCTTGGATTTGGTCATCCCAAGGTGAGGAAGCGTTTAGGCTCATTTAGAACCTGTTGTATCTGATAATGCTGGCACATTATGACTCAAAAGCAGATATCATTGTCTCTAGTCATAGTGTTGGTGCGTTTCGATTCTAGCACCATAAGGTCGGTTGCCTACGCATCCCAAAGTCACAGATCGAGAAAGAGGCTTTAACTTTTACTGACACAAAGTTTCATCGGATGCCGCAGAGCAGAGAATTCGCAGTGAAGACTAGTCATAAATTGTCGTTAGCCAGTTTCGGTCCAAAGAAGGGTATACCTGTGCAAACGGCTAATCGCCTCCAAGATTGTGAAACAATGTTGTTCGGATATAATTTTACAGTATCTCATGTGCCTAAGACAGATTTCAGCTACGCCGATGCGCTGTCTCGACTTATCGCGAAACATACAACCATAGAAGAAGACCAAGTAATCGCTTGAACCGGACGTGAAACAGCTTCTGTGTACTTCAATCACCACACTTCCGATTACTTCTGCGGACATTCAGCGGCACACGAAACTCAACCTTCCTTTGCAAAACGTTCTCCTTTTTTAAACACAAAGTGGCCAAATCGGATTATTGACACACCGTTGCCATTTTTGTTTTCGACGTGACTCGTTGGCACTGGTTGACGATTATGTTCGGTGAACGCGTGGTTATTCCGGAGGTCCTGCAGCCAAGAGTATTAAGATATTTGTACCTACATCATCCCGGAATATCACGGATGAAAGCTTTAGCCAGAAGTTACGTATGCTGGACTTTTATTGACAACGCTATCCATAATTGTGCCGTCACATGTAGCAATTGTGCCACAGCAGCGAAACTTCCAAGTGAAATCATCCAAACTGGAATGTCAGCCTATAAGCCCTGGGAGAAAATTCATGTTAATTTCGCTGATTCAGTGCAAGGTCGGTTTATTTTAATTGTAATTGTTGCGTACACCAAGTGCCCGGATGTAAACCTGATGAACACAACCACAACAGCGGCCATAGTATAAAAACTGCAACAGTTATTTCCACAAGTCGGTTCACCAAACACCTTCGTTTTCGATAACGATTCACAATTTTTCACCGATGAATTTGGTGTTTTTTATCCACTTAATGGCATCATGCACTGCCGGTCACCTCAGGGGCATCCCCAGACCAACGGTCAAATATAAAGGTTCCTAGATATATTCAAGCGTTCACTTCCAAAACGGTAGGTGGAAGGACCGACAGACAGTGTACATCTGTTGCTGTTAGGTTACCGGGCTACGCATAACCCCGCTGCATCAGGCGGCAAATCCCCAGCGGAAGCTGTGTTCGGGTGTGAAATACGTCTGCCAATTAATGCAATGCGCCCTAAGGTTAAGCAACGTCTACTCACGTCAGGTGTGATAAGAATATTTCTACCAGGGAAGCCCGTGTGTTAAGTGACATGAACACGATCAAAAAGTCACGATGGCGGCGGGCGGAAAACAGGCGTTTATTCAGTAAAGTGTAGCCTATTTAAAGGAAATAAACACCGTTAATCTTCGAGCCTTCTCAGTGGGTCTCCTGTTTTTCGGCTCACCTCATTGGTTGCGTTCCCCTTTTATTTCATTGGGTTATGTTATTCCTCTTCGGTCGCTGTCTTCCTGTCTCGCGCAATGATCACGTCTTTCGTGCTTGGCATCTGATTGGCCGTATTTCTTTGGACCACCCATATTTGGCTTTGCACTCTGAAACTTGCCGTTAATAGCGATTCTCGAGTTGCCAGTGCGCCCTCTATGTTCTATTGTCCAATCCGGTTTGTCGGTTTCTGGATACGTGTGCCACTCATGATTCGCTGTCCAGCCATCGCTAGGTCTCCCGGTGGGTTCACGCGTTCTCTCGATCGAACTGATCCGCTGACTCCGGTAACCTGCGCCTAGGTGGTAAGGTCGAGCATACTGGACTGGTTTCCTAAACCCCGTTACACAGTTACGAGTAGGATACAAGACCGAATCACCAAACCTGGCAACCTGCAGTGGTATGAAAAAGAAAGGCACTGTGCTGTACAAGGTGTCTATCGGACCGTTGTCTCTCGTTCGGAACTTTACGCGGTTGTGCAAACGACGGATCGAATTTACATTTCTGTCACTTCCGACTTGCCGTTCGATGTACTGCTGGCACGTTTGAACTGCCAAAACCCTTAAGCCTCAGTGAGCCGACTGAAACGGATACAAGACCATGCCAGAGAGCGATTCGGAGACACATGCGGACAACTCAACCGATCCGACGTTTACAGGTGAACCCAGCAGTTCATTCCTACGAGTCGGGAGAACGTGTTTTAAAAGGGAGCGCTTTTACACCAGGAGATTCGGTGCCTTAAAGTGCAAGCATGTCCTACAATTCTGACAGAGAACTCAAATCTCAACGACTACTCTACGGTGGTTCATGTGCATCCTAGTGTGTTGGCTGTCTTGCCTGTTGCATGTGACTAGACGTTTGGTCAGTACACTGGCCGGAGCGGTGAAGTCTTCGTTCTGACGACTCTATGCCCCATCAGTCGCGACCATAACAGTTGTGAACTGCTCATTCTTTTAATCTGTACCTTCTACTCAGAATAATGATGGCGTCGCAGAGATATCAGTCCCACAAACCGTATACGAACGGCAAGCGATCATCCATGTAGATCACTGCTTACCATAACTCTTCACAAACAATGCCGAGGCCACGACCAGAAAGTAGCCATACAACACTCCCGATTAGATTGTAGAAGAAAGCTCACTCGCTTAGAATCTGTTCACACTGGAATGCTTTCTATCACAGGTGGTGAACCTGCCATTCGAAAGTCTATTGGACTTTCACCTAAGTGGTACAGGTTGCAAAACAGTAAGATAAAGTGCAATGTCTAGACTAACGATATTGCACATTCCACGATTAAACACCTTGATTTCGATTTCATTCTACTGTTTTTATCCCGTCAAGCACTATTGCACTATTGCTTTATTGACCATCAGCCATATTTTTAGGTTATCCAGATGATGGAACATCACAGCAACTCCAAAACTGTCGACTTTTTGGTGGGTTGTTTTGAAGTACACGTTGTGTGACTGGATTACGACCCGAAGTCTCAGGGTAGATGGCTTTCCACCTTGAAGTGAAAGTTGGTTAGTGCGATCACTGGAACCGTAGCAGAAGCAGATGGAAGTTGGGTGTTGCCCGCCCAAAGCTACTGCACACCACGATGCGTTTAGACCGTATTTGATCCCACCAGATGGAGATGGCAGGTCTTAACCTGTGATAATTGGAATATTGACCAAACGTCCAATTTGCATCGGCTTCAGCTACAGTTCATGTTAATCTCGGTCTAACTTGGGACTGCGCGTCGTCATCCAATCACGCAAAGAGTAAATCAAAATGATCCTCTAGTAACCGTTGTAACAATCGTTGCTCGTAGAGACTTCGGCTAATGTTCCAATGGCCCCCGATTTGAGGTCTGCCATCTTCAACTAATGGGATTAAATGAGGTAAAAACGTGCCATGGTGCGCAATATTTCTTGACAACGCTATACCACACGGTTTTCTATGTTCTCGAACCTGCATAGCACGTCAGATCGACTTTCTCAATCTTCTGATTAGTTCGCTTATCTAAAGTTACTGCATATGGCATAAGCAACCCTCTGTTTTCGTGGTTCGATTTTCACTTCACCAGCAGAACACAGATTGTTGATTTAAAATGAAACAAGCACGCCTAATCCAGTCACCGGTGGCGGATTGAAAGTCAGTGTCCTGAACATTTAAATATTCTTACTGTTTGCTAATTACATTCCTTACTTCTTTAGCTGCGGAAAAACTTTTCTATTTGATATGACATGAGGAGAGTTGAACAACATTCGGAGGACACATTGGTGGAAATACGTCGGCGATTTAAAAAGTATGGTATTCATCTTACCGTAACTACGGTTTTTAACGCCGCAGAAGACTAAAGATCACGCACAAGAAGTGCCACCAAGAGCTGGACTGCGTCAACGATGCCACGACAGTCGCACGCAGACAGTCTTAAACACGCGACTTCTTGGTATAAGCCCTGCTTCTACACGCTGAACCCGGCAGTTAGGTTTGAATATGCCATCCTCAAAGGGAAAATACTGTACTAATATGGGAGAAAACACACAAGTTTTCCGAAAAGCATCGAGAAATTGCAATATTTTAAGTGTTCTCATTGATGTTTGTTCGGGCGCTTCCCTCTTCTTGAGCCAGCCTGCATTCACCACAGATTCAACTCGACTTTGCTTTCACTTATACAGATTTGATTTTCTTTGTATCATTGTGTGTGCGCAGCTTAGCTGCTGATCTTTGTGGTGTTTAAGGCACAGCAAGATCTCTCTTGTACCGGTGCTGCTAGGCCTGGATTGCTTATTCGACATGAGACCGCATGTAAATGTTAAGCAGTTGCGAATGGATAGATGGACTAAACCATCCGAATGCCCTCCACCGGAAAGCGATATGTTGGTTCCCATTCTATGCCGACTTCGCAATTTGATCTGAGCATCCGGGGACAGACTTAACTAAGTCCCCAAGGTGGCGCTCCTTGGTGATCGCATGCAATCCACGGCCTCGAAACTTGCATATGCCATCCGAATGATGACGAAGTTGGATTAGCTTAAATTTAAGCAAATAAACATGGGACAGTTTTTAAAATAAGCATCAAGGCATGGTTGAACTACGTCTTGCTTTTGTTGGTCGGTGATGGCCCGCTAAATCATCAGCAAAAATCAAAAATCCGAGACAATCAAACGCGCAAGCTCATTATTAGACATGAGGAACAGATGAGGCCCGAGAAATGATCCATGTTATCCGCCACATTCGACAAGAATCGGATCGTACATTGCGCTCCGAACTCTAACCTGCAGTTGCCGTGGTTGCAAGAAAGTTCTGATCCAACTCAGAACAAGTACTCCAACTCCAGAGCATTCGAGCCTGTGAAGCAGAATGTGGTGGTCCAGACGGCCGAAGGCTTTGGAGAAATCGTGGTAAATGGCGTCATTCCATCTACCTTCGTCGGCCGCTTTCGTCCAACTACTGCGTGCGATCAGTAGGTTGGTTGTTCATTAACGGTTTTGGCGAAAACCATGCTGTTCCAGTGCTATTATGCTTCACTGTTCTAGCTAATTGCTCCCATCACCTTTGAGTGCACAGGGAGGGTGATCACTGGGCGGTAATTCGTAAATTCAGAACGACTGTTGCTTTTGAAAATTGGCGTGATTAGGTCCTGATTCCACAAAATAGGCACCGTTTGTTTATCCAAGCACATCCACACAAAGTGCAATAATGGCACGGTCAGCGTTTCCGCTATGTCCAGCGGTATTATGCGATTCTAGGAGAACTGCCAGTGTGTAGTAAAGTCTGTTTCATCAACACACTAATAGTGGTAAATGTGATATACGTCCTTAAGTTAATACGTAATGCGGCTAATACGCACATGAAAATAACTATTGTTGGCTTCCTGAAAGTTTGACGAAGATCGAATATCTGGTGGATCGTAAAGATGTGATCAATGCATCTCTGACCAGAGCGGAACCCAGGTTGTCCTTCGTATATGTTCTGTTCACTGAGCCACCTTAAATCTTGGGGGAAGATCCTGTGGACAAAACGCAAATTAGACTAATCACTCGCTGGTTAGCTCAGTCAGTTTGGGTTGCATTTTCGAAACATGCAGGATGTCTACCACACCACAATAGGACTGGAGTGCTTCGAAGATCCAGATCTTTTACAGTAGGGAAGGTAAGTCCTGAAGGACTGATGGCTTCCATCTTTGCACAGAACCGAAGTAAGGTCGTCTAGGCCAAGGGCATCATTAAAATGCTGAGAGGTAAAACTCATAAGCAATCTCAGCCTGAGATGGTACTGGAGAGTCTACGCACCAGGGAACGCTGTGGATTTCTGCATGGGAACTCATCGGTAATACTGCTCAGTTAAGCTGTTGTAAAAAATGCTCAGATTAACGTATAAGTCAACGTTGTTGACACTGAATAATCTCGACATTGTCTTTACACAAAACTGAACTGAACAAGTTGAAACACGGATAACTAAGAGCTTGCAAGAACTCCGGGCCAAGGGATACATTTCAGATGCTCTGTATGACAGTCTTAAACCGAGTGGCACAAGCATCCCAACATCCCACTTCGTCCTAATATATCAATGGTCAACTCACCGTACCATGCCATTGCTCAGTGATTCGTAGAACTTCTTGAAGCTGTGCGACAACAGCTCGCTACCCACAGCCTTCGTGACAGCTTCCATTTCGTCGAAAGCATCAAGGATGATAACATCAATGAGAAACTAATGTTACCTTTCGATGTCGTCTCACCTTTTACAAACGTCCCACTGGTTGAGACGATCGGTTACATTTGCAACTATATAGCCGAGTCAAGAATAAGAATGTGTATACATACGCGTGAGCTCAAGGGCTTACTGTTACGTTGCACCTGGAATGTGCAGTTTCTATTCAACGGGAAATACTACCAGCAGAAGGACGGCGTGGCCATGGGATCCCCTCTCGGACCACTATTAGCGGATATCTTCATGGCAAAGCTGGAGAGAACTGAAATGCGCGCTGCGATAGACCTTTCTGACCGCTATCATCGATACATAGACGATTTATTTGTTGTGATGGACAAACATGTTAATCTGGAGGAAATTCTTGACCACTTCAACCGGGTGCATACAGCAGTGCAGTTTACTTAAGAGAAGGAAAGCGATAATCGGCTACCATATCTCGATGTCTTGTTGACTAGGAGACCAGACGGATCCATCCAGCGTCAAGTCTACAGAAAAACAACTTGGATAGGTCCGCACACGAACTTTTACAGTTTCGTTCCTATGAGATGCAAGCGCAACTTGGTTCACTGTCTTACTTCAAGAGCACGTCGAATCTGTACGGAAGACACCCTAGACGCGGAGGTAATGTTCATACAGAACACTCTACGTGAAAACGGTTATCCCGATAGATTTATAGATTTATTTATTTATCCAAGAAAAACCTAAACCAGTGCCAGTGTTAACAACACCCAAGAAAGAGTTATTTATTCGCTTACCATTCAAAGGGGACGCGGCTACCGAGCGTCTAACCAGAAGCATTTCGGCCGCGGTAAAGTTGACCTTTCCAGCAGCCTCGTTGAAGTGCGTGTTCTCAACGGAACTACTCATTCTTTCACAAAACAAGGAGAAGCTACAGATGCTGACCACATCAATGGTAATTTATCAATTCGTGTGCGCCTGTGGCGCGACGTATATTGGTCGAACGGCGCGGCAGTTATCCAAACGCGTGAACGAACATTGGCCTCGTTGGCTGCGTCAAGGGGGCACAGGGACCATAAGTAACGCCATTCTGGCCCACATTGTGGACACCGGCCATGAGGTGGATTGGAAACGCGCTTTTCCAATAGTTTACAAGGTTCCAGCGCACCGAACGAAGGTTACCGCCTTCGTACGCTTGTGACAGCTGAAGCAATATGCATTCGATTGTTCCAGCCGTCCTTATACACACAGAAGAAGCTGGTCCAGGCTCTCCAACTTCCCTGGCCAACGAAGATGTAAGACGCCCAGGTCGACTGCCTTCGGTCAGATGCGGTAGCAAACATAGAGCTTCACGTGATCAAGTCATTTTGAACTAACTGGGTCGATTTCTCATTCCAGCCTCTATATGATTGTAATGGTCTGATGATGAATCGTTGAAAGCAATTGCTCACCAGATGGTCTTTTGTTCTAGAGACTTTATCGACACTCGGTATTTTTGCAGCCAGTGGATCGAATCAGAAGAAAACCGTTACGAGAATTCTCCGGGGTGGCCGCTTGCTCCCTCTCAATGACAGCTGAGATCGCTAGGCATCTGGGCTCTCCCAGATGGTTTTCTTGATTTCAGCGCCAGCAGTCTAGTGCAGTGAGGAGTGCCCAAAGGCAGAAGGGGTTGCTGGGGAGTTCGAGAAGCTGCGAAAATTGTGATAAGATCCAGTGTTTGACCGGACTACTAAGGATATCACGGACTAGGGTTGCATTTGTGCATGACGCTGCGAAGGTGTGTTCAGTGTTTCCGAATGACCAAGCATGGGACACCCTTGAGATTTGATGTCGACGCATCTTGAAAGGCACTTGGGGCAGAAACCTGAGCCACTGCAAATCATTTCCGACGACGTTGTTGGGTACGACCGAAACTTACATCCACCTTAGCATACACTAGCGTGTGATTCGAACTACGGTAGTTAGTTCAGCATGACTTGCAATCCTATAGGCTGTAGAGCCAGTGGAATTTGATGGCTATATGGTCAATTTGCCTCCACTACTGGCCCGGTGGTTGAAGTCTCCAGGTGGCGTGTTTACAACAGAAGCGCCGAAAGTTGGTGAACATTAGTGCAGTGATGGATGAGAACAACACCGAAAGCATCTACTTCGGATACGGTCCCAGTGATCGGAATGGCACAGATAGACATCAAAGTCAACCGTGGCCACAATGGAGATCGTGTGTCGCAATTCTGGCCACACGGCGGATATTCCAAAACTCGATAAGTTCTAACCACTGTGTCAAACTCTGCTCGTGGAGCTGAATGGCCTAGAGATCATGACGATCGCTGCCAACCACCACGTGCCGAGACCAACTCCTAAATCAGGCTGTCTCTGCCTGGTGAATACAAACAAGCCCGCAACGCATCGCGCAGTGCAGAGATTTGAGAGTGTTCCCTCAATTTCAGACAGGAATAATCGCACTTGTGTTAGTGAGAACCTTCTGATGTGTCATGCAGCCTGAGCATGATTTTATGGACACTGTTTTCATGTTGTTATTTTCACCCTAGTCATCCTACGTAACTTTGCAAGCATTTGTGTTTCTATCCATTTAAAAGCACTGCTCAGTGGAAATGCTGTTACTCTACTGTAATCAACATGACATTCCGAAATTGGCTTCGTCCCTGGATGAGTCATTATATAGAAATAACCGGGATGAGACCAACGAGGTGAATGCATCGAATGCCGGTGCTAGCGATTATCGCACAGCTGTCGAAAAGCATTTGAATGACATTTACGCGTATGGGTATAAATGCGGTCACTTCCTTTGTGCGACGGAATTAAACGCCAACACTGAAGCTTCGGACTGTTGCCACTGTTAAGCAGGATGATAAACGATACAACGAAAAATTCTGTAAGCGTACTGAGAAAATGAGGCAGAAGTTACAAAATGATATAACTAAAGTGAAAAATGGATATTTATGATGACATTTACCAGACGTTTTTGTTTCACGTAATGTTCCTGATTTCACCGGCTGTACCTTATGGCAATGTGGTACGTGCTAGTCCGTAAATCATGTGCTCGTAACATAAAGACGCGTCAGGGTGCTGAAGGAGTAGTGCAGACGTTTACGGCTGCACGAGATATTGGCAGACCCAGTTGCGGAGTACTAGGTCCATCTGAGACTGGTATGCAGCAAACTACTTTAAAAAGTAGTGTCCGAACGTAATATGCATCCGGGATTCAAAGTTTTGTTTCTGTTGTGCGCTGTGCATTCATAACTCCGGAGCGGGCGCCCGACAGCCTTAGCCCCTCTAAAAATCTGTAGTGACATTGTCTTATCGCAAGCCGTTCCACGTACCTCACTGTTCATACGGTAATCCCAGAAGTCCATAAAATTTTGTGTTGTTACTCTGCTGATTCACTCGAGTTATAGCGAGCGTTTGAGCAGTACCTAACGACGCAAACCTTTTCCTAGTCAACCTCACTGAGTTGTATGCTTTTCCCCAAGGAGACCATGAAGTAAATCCTCGGTTGATCCGCGGACACCGCTACACTAGTTCAAAAAATTTCAAGAATTTGAGAAGCTGCAAGACGAACTACACGGGTGACTGTAATTCAGTGGACCTGGTCCGAAAGACGCAAAGTGATACGTACGGTTAAAATACAGTGCTTTGCTGTGGTTGAATACAGACTGAACTGAAATACATAACCGCATTTCTAATGAACTATTATATGATCTCCAGAAAGACAGTTGAAGTGTCTGAACTTCCATTCTAATGGGATGTAGGTATTTGTCATAAAAATGCAAAAGTTGGAAGGACATAGAGAGGCAATCGGTTGACAGAGCACCTCACAATGCCCTGAGACCACTTCATCGTTAAAAGTGTAAGGTCACTGAAAGGTCTTACCGACGATGAGGCTCAACGCGTAACCGATTGGGGCTTGGCACCATGCGAGGCCTTGACCGAGCTTGAACGTGTTCTCCGCGGTTCCGTTGATATAACCACCTCCGACCCAGGTCGCTGCGAAGCAAAACGAATTACGGGATAATGAAAACACAGAGCTATGACTAATTAGCTGAAATCATTATATAATTCCCTATATTTGCGTATGTTATATATATATATATTTATATATACATATGTATCTGTGAGCTATGTGCGCTATCTGTATGAGATGAGCAATGAATCTTGTCGTTTCGCGTCTTAGTGACGTTGCATCTGGTTGCCGGGTATATCCCTCCTGATAGATCATTACAGCTGTTGTTCCTAATTGCATCGCACCACGCCGTACGGCAGCACTCTAGCTCGGCTCTCGCCTCACCCGCGGAGGTCATTCCAATTCTCTTCATAATTCTTATGCGCGCTGTTCCGAACAAGGGCTACACAGTGTATCTAACTTGTGTCGATCATAAGCTAAGTTAAAAGTTTGGCACTTTTCTCGATATTATTATTATTATCCGTATTGTTAATCTTATCGATATAGTTACGTCACACTTAAGCTGTCTGAGAATAATGTTGGCCTCATTCGGAAGAAGAAGTCGAGGACTCTCAAACGACTCTGCATCCATCCCTGCAGGCTGAAGCGTGATAAAGTTACGGGACGTTCTGCCTCGCTAATCCATGAACGTCCTGGGCGATTGGCAGCGCCCCGCTTGGATCGTCGCATAACGCGATCCAAACAATTCACGCCACGCCTTCGTGTGGGAGTTTACACATAATTACTAGACAACCGATCGATGAATACGACAATCGATGTGACCGCGAGAGAGGCAGTGAGACGGCCATCTACCTCGGCAAGCTGACCTTGGCGCCGGAACCACCAGCTTAGGGTACAAGGTTCACGTGAACTGATATGTGCGAGTGGCAGATCCGCAGTGCCTAAAGGCGCCTGTGGCATATGCAATAAGGTTGTCCCAATAGGAATTCATTTTAAATCTGCTCCCTATTTTCAAGCCTTATAGGAAAATATAAAGCCAAACGTGTTTAGGCTGATCAGCAGTAGGCTAGACTTATTTTGGTTTTGCGTTAAGTGTAATACCGTACGTACTAGCACTGCCGCAGAATTTGCTAGTCAGGAGGAGTGGTAGAGCTAATTTTAGGCACAAAATTAGTTTCAGTAAGAACAAACATAGCAGAAAGTCGGACACAGACCTCTCCACCAAACCATACTTCAAGCCAATTCCATAACAATGGATGTTGGAATAAGAAACTGACTCATGCAAACACCGCCACTACTTCATGTCGTCCAAGAGTCCCTCCAGCACACTTACAACAATTTCCCTCAAACCTGTTTTCTCTTTTACCAGGCTTCGGCCAAACAAGAACGAAGCCAATATAAGTGGCAGCTGAGTCGTAGTTTCATCTAAGAGCATTCCAAAAGCAGAAGCTATTATTCCTACTACCACACCCGAAACTAATGTGAGATGCAAAACTGCACTGAAGCGTAGCAAATCACCCAGACCCCTAACCACTACCTATGCTCACATGAAAGATGCTTAGAAACAACGGGATGCCCCAACTACAATATGTAACAATGTCCCGGTGTCAAAATCGAATTCATTGAAAGGGAAACAGGTAGACGACCTCAGCGAATGGAACGTCATAATCTACCTGCTCGGTATTTCGATTCAGCTACTTAATTTGATGAGGATCACCTCACACAAAAATTCCAAACACCGTGGTAAAGGCAGGCTTTTTCGGGTTGTGCTAAACTCGGTTGAAGAGGTGGAAGTAGTCTTACTTTCTACAACTTTCCTCCAGAACGGATCCTTTATGGCCCTTGTCTTTCCAGAGGTTTCATGGGGAGACCGCAAGCAAGCAGAGCAGAGATTGGTAGAGTTCCGCCTAGACACAGCAGCCAGAACCGTTTTGTCCTCTCCGTTTCATAGTCTCATGTGCATCATGAATGCGAAACAGAGGCTCACGACCAAGAGAAGTAGATCTATATTCAGGAGAGCAAAGTCATGGACAACTTTGTAACTACTTCTCTCTTAAGGCTGCCAAGATCAGCAGGCTACAAAGGCGCAACCCAAGGATAACTAAAATAGGGTTAAAAACTAGGCAGAGGGAAGTTCGGCTGTGGAAACGAGCCCAGTCACTTCGGAACAGACTGCCAACCGGGCTCCGGTTCAAAAAGTCGGGCGAAACTGTCTTTCGGCTTAAAGCTCCGCCTCAGCTCATCATGATCTCCTGAAGCTAAGAGTGTTCGTGTGCCCTGATCATCGCATCAGTCAGGGGGCGCCATGCACTGGCTTCCATGTGATGTATTGTTTCGACCAGAGGTTACATAAAACTGCATCCTAAATGTGCCTGTTGGATCAGTCACGTATTGTGTTCCTGATGGGCAACGGTCTGCTCGGACAAGCGCAAGAAATTTGACACCGGATTACCGGTTACCGGCCGTGTCAGAATACAAATCTATGGTGATTCTTTCCGTTGAAATGCCCTGATAAATGGGTGGAGAGGGAGAACACTCAACTCCTTTAGCTTAGGTGGACTCACCTTTAGCTTTGCGCGCATTTGGTGACCTCAAGCATTAACACCCTAATCCCTGTCTGCCATCGGTTACATCCATGTGACAACCTTCTCGACAACCTGCCTGGAATGCACCCCTGTCCCTCATATACGCATACATTTGGCTCTGTGCTTACACACGGTGTCCCAGTAGCTGACGCCCCACGCCCAATGTGAGTGCTACGCGATGGCGCATGCGAGTAGTCACACCCGGCGAAAGTGGGCTCATAGGCGGACTAACTCGAATGAACGAGAGATGAGGTTGAACTATTAACAGTCTAAATCACTAGCGCTATGAAGTAACTTGCCTGTAAAATAGTATAGAATGCTGTAACATCTATAACCCGAGCGGCACGGTCTTCGCCAAAACCTTGAACTCACAACCAACTTACTGATAGCACGCAATAGTTGGACGAAAGCGGCCGACGAAGGTAGATGGAAAGACGTCATTTACAACGATTTCTCCAAAGCCTTCGGCCGTCTGGATCACCAAATTCCGCTTCACAGGCTCGAATGCTCTGGAGTTGGGGAACCTGTTCTAGGGTGGATCGGAAATTTCCTGCAACCACGGCAACTACAGGTTAGAGTTCGGAGCGCAATGTACGATCCGATTCTTGTCGAATGTGGCGGATAACGTAGATCATTTTTCGGGTCTTGTCTGTTTCTCATGTACCGTGATAAGCTTACGCCTATGACTGCTTTCTTGATTTTCACTAAGGAGTTTAAGATGTAGCGGGAGATCGCCGACCAGGGAGATCACGATGCACTTCAGCACATGAATGTTCACTCCACAGGTTACTTCAGTTTAAATCATGTAAGTGAAAAGTTGTCCACTCTCGTCAGCAACCGAACATCATATACAAGTTTGGATACCATGTCCTGTAAGCAATTACCTAAGAGCGCGAACTTGAGGTATTTATCCAGACCAACCTGGGCTGCGCAGAACAATCTGAGAAAGCGTCAAAGACTGGAAATCAACTACTTGGCGTGCTGCGGAGGAAATTCAGGCGGTTTGATTTGTCTGTCTACCTATCTTCAATTCCTTAACACATACACGCCGCCTCATGTGAAACACACAATTTAGGCCTGGCACTTAGCATAACCAAGACCAAACGGTACTCGTGAATCTACTGCGATGGACCAGTAAACATATCAAACAATTGTTGCTATAGATATCAACTTAGTCTGCGGACACAAAGTTTGCATGCTGATCATTATCGAGCATATTTGGCCACCTAATAATGGCCTAACATGTTTTGAGGAGTCCCAATCATGTCTGTCGTCACCTCCAGCAATTCAGCCACAGCAAGAAGTTGGGGACCACCAGCTCGATTTCGCCACAAAATCCACTCGGCGAAACTGTTATCACTTCCGTGCCTGGGAGGGCGTTCCCTCCCAAATTTCGTTGTTTCCACCCCTAGTTTAGCAGTGTTTAAAAAACGCCTAGACGCTGCCCTAACCCACCTACATTACGACATATAGCTTGTGTATATCGATAGACGACATAAGATGATGAAGATTGCGCTACCAGCATTTACCTAGACAGTCGAGATTGGATCCTTTCTACACTCCACTGTGTGAACACTGTGGTAAGTTCACCAAAACGCTTTACAATTTCTAACTTCGTGTCCTTTTCACCATGCTATGGGACTTGCTAAGCATCTGCTTTTTACCCGTAAGATACCGTTGTTCCATTGTTAATTATATACTCGCCCAGCAGTTTATAGGGAAGAATTAGCTGAGTATAATTAGCTTGGTTTGATATCGGTATGGTTAGTTCCCTCAACTTGGTATGCGGTGCACAAACCAGACACAGTGCAAGTATAAAAAAGCTTAGGCATCTGCGCTACTGGGGCATCGGTGTCCTACGTAATTTCGACTAAATGCAACACAATGGAATCCATTATTACCGGAATTGAGCATCATCAGTACACAGTGAACACTGTGGCCCACTTGTTGTTTTCCATGTTAACAGTTAATAAGAGGATGAGTCTGGTTGGGATGAGAGTTATACACACAAGTTGGTACAGATTATTTGAGGGAACACTTAAGAGAGCCGCATTTCAGATGACAGTTTCTAACTGCGGACTTTCATTTTTGTCACATGCAGCTACAGCAGAACTCGGGTCCAGTTGCCTAAAACTAAGTTAAATTTTGGAATAGAGTAGCCAAACAAAGCGTACAGGTAATAGCGTAGAATCAGACACCTTAAAAAGTAGAACTCGCAAACAGGCGAGCAGCCAGAGTCGGCCAAACTGGATGACCACACTTTTAGAATGAGGGGGTTTTCTTCCGTGGGTGTGTAGGGGGCATATGCTACACCATCGCATTTGGGTTTATGCACTACTACCGAAAGCCTGGAAACATACGCACCGGATGTCACTGCATACAGACACATGGCAAAATTAGCGGTTACGTCTGAAACTGTACTAAAGAGCGTTAGAAATGACACGAATGCCAATGTGCCTCTTAGAAAGCTGCCTACTGCACGGCCAGAGAAGGAAAGCATACAGTTATCCAAAGTTTCGAAAACTTGAAAGAAGCAGAACCCGCCGAAGACAGCATCATCTAGTTTGCCTGAGTCAAAGACAAACTTTATCAAAGACAAATAATTGGGCGACTTGAAACATTGGGACTTCATATGTCAAGTAATGGGAATCCAGTTTTAATCGCAATATTTGCTACACACCGTTTACTATGGCGAAGCAAGTTTCATTCTAGTAACACCTCAGTCGGGTGACGAAGTGGAAGCCATTCTCTTGTTAGTTCAGCTTCTTAGTAATTTGTCATTAACTGTTTGTGTCATCCCTGACATCGGTGGAAAAAGCAAAATCCAGGAGAATATTGTAAACGAAACGATGAAATATAAATCCTTTTCATATTGTTCCGGAGTAAGAAACCCAAGATCATGACATGGAAGAGTGGTGCTACATCCGTGAAATATTCTTCCTCAATGACATGATTATCAACCCAATCTCAAGGCCATCCATTTCAGCCGACTATAAATCGTGTGGTCCAAATGTGATGAAAGTTATGCTCCACTCCAAATAAGCGGTAAGAAGTTTGCGCGGAAGTCGTCAAAACTCGGATAGCAAACTGCCATCAGAAATCCGCTTAAAGGCGTTTGGAGAGAAATCATCATTGACTCAGCAAAAACAAAACTAGCGAGATTCTTTTGCGATCCCAACTTTCTTCACCTCTAAACCAAAACTCGGTACAATGCCCCAACGCACGGAAGAAGAAACAAGTAAGTCGCTACAAGACGCTGTTGGGTCGTTAAGTACCGGGTATTCTGTACACCATTTCAAACCGGTCCTGGTGGTAGGGCGGTGGTTTATCCCAAAAGTAAGGTTGTCAACCGACCCTACAATGGTCAGTATAACTTCGCAGGGAACGTTTTGTACTCAGAAGTGCTTCTGGCATCTGTAGGCCTCCCGGGTTTGTACACAAAACGCACGAGGACTTCACAATAAATCGGCCGATCCCTGATTTTATCAAAACGAGATTTCTCGGGAACTTCTCATGAAACTCGAGACATGGTTGAACGACGTGCTTAAAGATACTAAGATCTCACTATCTGACACATCACTCCTACTCAACGACATCCCCATTAAGAGAGCCGGTGTAATTATTTACTACTGTTCCCATCTCCATTCGACCGCATCAACCAGCCAGTGGTTCAGGTCGTAGGCGCCAAATACACCTAAGTTAGAAGAATACATGTTTAGTAGACATTGCATACTGCCCACCAATGTCCACTTTAGGAATGGACTAGTTTGTAATCTCCACTCTGAAGGACCCACTCTCCGGTAGCCACATTCTCGTAGTAGAGGGGCAGAGCGTGCACAACTTGAAAATCCCTTCCACTCTCAGTGAATAATTCAACGTGGAACTACCTTAACTAATCACTAATACACCGATGTTCAACCACGCCACTTCTCCAATGCGTTTTAACACCGGAAACAAACCAACCATCCTGGTTCTCTTGTTCACGAACTAGGGACTAATGACCCACGTGGTGACAACTGGTACTCATTTGGGCGGCAAACACTATGCGACACTTCTGTTTCACCACATGTGGTAAGCAGGATATCTTAAAGATGACACCGAGGAATCTAACTCCGTAATCAATTATGCTAATCTGTCTGATCTCAGTCGCGCAACTAGCTGGTCCATCCTAGCAGAATAGTCCCCTGGATGACCTGGAGGGCGTGGTAAATTAAGTCAACGGGCTATTGGTAACTAAATCCAAAATCAAAATCTACCACTTGAAAAAGGGAGCCGTTCTTATGGAGCAGGAATAGGAAATGCATGCCCATTAGGGACTCAGGTTGGCGTGGCCACCTAGACTCTCTGAGCGAAAACACTTAGGCTGTCTATACAACACAACGGAACCACTGCATCAAACTCGTCCTGGAAGATCAAGTGAAGTACCAACAGGATCTTGTGATAAGCTTTGTTCTAATCTCGACCTACTTTAGAGACAACTGTACAAAATACGTAGAGTTGAGCGCTAGATTCCTACTCCGCACATGGCATCTGATTCAGCACAAACGGTAGAAGATGTAGCCAACCGTCTTGAACATCAGTACAGCTGTATCTCCCAACGTGTATCGTCATACTACATCCTTCTTACGCAGATCACACTGTCATCAGGGCTCTAACGCGTATCCTTTACCTTCACCGATGTACTGAAGCAGTAGACGTACTTGCACAAGTACAGCTCACCCGATTCTGACAAAATAGCCCAAAAGGCATTGAAGGTGGCTGTTATAGATATTGCTGAACCGTTAGCCAAGTTGTTTGGCCGGGTTCCTTAAAGTTAGCCACGCAATACAGGCGGCTGGAATGTCGACGGAACTTTTACTGTCTTCGAGTGTGCCAGCCATGGAACGCTGTCCCAAATTACATTGTTTCCGTCTCCACTTTACCTGTATTCGAAAAACGCTCTGACATTGACTTAATCCACCTAAATTATGAGATATAGCCTGTGTACATCAACAGATGATATAACCCGACGAAAGTTGCACAACCAGAATTAACCTACAAAACTGAGGTCGGCTGTTTTCTGCGTGTTTCTGTGTTAACACTGTGAGGAGTCGACAAAAACAAGTTTAATTTTGTAACTATTTTCCATTCACCATGTTGTCGTTCATCTTCTGGCCGTCCTATGGGATTTGCTTAGCGTCCGTTTATTTGCCCGCGAAATACGAGTGTTCCATTGAGATGCAGGTTACCACAATGTGGAAGTACGGGATCGTTACTCCAATCCACAAAAGTGGCAACCATCCAGAACAAGCGAATTATCGGCCGGTAATACAACTTCCGGTTATCTCCAAGATCATGGAGTCTACTGTCGCTGAGGCACTCACGAGGTAACTGGATGGTAAGGATGTTCTCACTGAGAAGCAGCACAGATTTCGCAAGAACCAGTTATGTACCAATAACTTATTGGTAGGAGGCTGTCGACGCTGGCACGTCGATAGAATCCGTCTATCTGGATTCTTAAAAGACATTTGACAGTCTGAATGATCGCATACTACTTCCAGATCTTCAAAAATATGGAATCGGCAATCATGTACGAGGTTAAATAGGCAAGTTTCTCGTTTAGCGTCGATTGAGACTGAGAGTCCGCAGCACCCTATCTGAACCAATCACAGACCAGTGCGGCGTACTTCATGGCTGGGTACTCGAACTGCGCCCTTTTTTGATCTTTATAAATGACCTCGTGAAAGTGCTGTTCAGATTTTCGGTTATTCTCCGGTTAGCTAACGATATGACGTGCTATAACTACATCTGAAGACTATACAGTCCTGTTAAGTGATCTGGCTAAAGCTTACACACCATCCACCGTGAAAAGCCTCCAGTTCAAAGCGGCCAAGTGCAAAATTCTGAGCCTGTACCAACAGCGCACTGGGGCCACAAATCTTACAGTGCGCTCCCCATGACAGCGATCCTTATGTGCTCGTTTGAGAGGTCGAACATCGTCAAATAACGCAAATCAGCACTTGGCCATCCTGCGGATGGCGTTCGAAAACTCGGATGCCCCAACGTTTCCGTAAATGCTTAACGCATATGTGAGGCTGCCTATGGACTACACTATCCAAGCGTGACAGACGTGTTAACATTGTCAGTTCATCGCGCTTGAGACTGTGCAACGAGGAGTACCGAAGAACCTTAAAAGTTTGTCTTACGTCTCATAACAACTTAGGCTTAAAGCTATACGAGTGTACCTCGGGCTTTATCAACGTCTACCGAGTACTCATATTAATGCATCAGCTCCGGAATACTTTAAGCGCACTTTCAGCGATTTTCTGGAACAGCCAAAGTACATATCTGAGACGCCATTAGTTTAAGTTGGCAACACGGTATAGTCGACTGAAATGTAAACGAAATGGTTCCTCCTCCCAAAGTCTCGGCCTAGCAAACTTTTTGCAACGTACGTAATTAGTGCCCCAAAATATCATTAGTCAAAAGTCATATTGACGCGACACCGAAACACTTAATCTACATGCTATAAACCATGACTATCAAATGACGCCATTAGTGTAGAACAAACAGTGGATGTCGCCAGACTTCCCTTAAACTCCAAGCAAGAATACTCACATCTGTGCTCCCGCACACCACTTGGTGAGCACTGCAAATAAAGAGTTATTGACCAGGCCCCGCGTTTTAATCTAGATGTTTTCGCCCCAAGTGTCTTACGGAAACGCTCAAGCAGTTTTGCTCATACCTGATACAAACCACTGCACTAAATCTCGATATTTGTATTAACGCATTACTTCAGCAGACTTACAGGCATTAAAAAACAGTTGTTGCATGAGGTTAACTAAAATTTCAGCCGAGATTGACGCCATCGATTGTCTCTCACGGAGTGCACTTCATTAGTGCTTTGTTTGAAAGCTCTTCCTGACATGCAGAGCTCAATGCCTTTGATCACTACAAATCCGTCAAACTGACTGTTTTAGAATGAATAACATTTTCCGGTGTAAAAACAATTTTGGTGTTTTCGTTGTCCACTTGGATTTGAGCAAATGGAGATGATAAAACATATGAGCATAAGACGTAATGACCGAGAATGAGCTACAGAAGTCAAGCAGACTGAGAACGGTAGTTCTGTGATGTTTGCTGGAGGAGAATACCTAAACACGCGAACCGATTGACCAAGTCGGTTAAGGCTTAACTCAACGAAACTACCTCTCCGGATTGAAATCGCTCGTCCAAGTGTATAAACGGAATGGCAAACTTCCCTTACCCGTTGTAAGAATAGTTGCATGTGGCTCGACGAAGTATAGTAAAAGTATGGTAAGTCTCTGGTCCCTCTATTCGGTTAATACGGGACAAAGGGTCGTTCCTTCGGGTGTGAGGTAGAGCGCACTAAATTGTCAACTGTCCAATAGTAGATGTTGGTCTATCTCAAAATGTCTCACCCGGTCACATGCGTGTAGAACCACCGGTATGCTGCCTCGGGGTACATGTGTACATGCCAGTGTCGTCCATCGTGAAAACGCTAGATCATGCGCGGATGGTTGAGTTGGAGTGAACCTACGGCACGCCACAAGGCAAGTTCACCGATCGATACATACGGTGTGTCGAGCTGGTTTGAACGGAGACAGGCGTGCAAAATCGAAACGGCAATGCCTCATTACTCGGCTACTGCGGTAGAATATTGCTGGCGCTTGCGCAGGCGGAACTGGCCTGAGCAAGGAGTGGGCAATAGGTGCTTAGTGTTAGCCCAGCTAATGACAGAAGAGGACAAAATTTAATATTTTATATTCTCGTACGTTGTCGCATCGAAAATCTATACTGCGTCTACCAATCGACACAACAGGAGTAAAACTCCACCTTCGCGACCGCATACTTGAATGATGTCAATTTGCGTTTACCGCTTTTAATTATTATTTCAGTGTTTTCTTGTTGTCTAAGAATCCGCAGGGTTGGTGTAAAAATGCCGAAAATGCACCCATACAGTGGATAAAGCTTACTTTGACGACTTGATATTGCTGACATCTTTTGTTCCTCAATAGTACAGTAGCGTGAAAAATGGCATAGATTGTGTATAAAGAAAGGTCGCAGCTGAGGGTAGGGAGATTCAAAGAAATATTCTAACATTGTAGGACACATCTATGGTAACAAAAATAGGATTTCAGAACTGGAAATGCCTTTTGGATTATCTCCATTGCTGGCATAAGTTAAAAGCCATCTGGTTTTCCCGTATCCTAGAATGCGTTGGTGTTCCAAATTAGTAGTCACAGAATTCCTTTAGTTCTTCAACACAAACAGTGTGAGATATTTTGTGTCGTCATTGGTTATTGTCAAATTATCAGGCCTGAAAACACTTAGCGAAGACACATCGGACTCTATTTGTAAATTTATAAGGTGTGTGTTTGAACAAAATAATATGACCAAACATTGTGGGATTTTATGCTGACAACACCAACACAAATTTCCGTGGCGTTCAGAGGAGAGGACCAAACGATGTATTTACGAAATTGACATCTTCGACTATAGGAACACTTATGGGAACTAGTTGCGTGACACATTGTCCACAACACATTGTAAACGGCAGCTGACATGCGTCCTATTGATGTTGAAATAGTTTTGCGAAAATATATTCCTACTTTTACATTTACACTGTTCGCGTTGAAGAACTAAAGGAATTCTGTGACTACAAAGTTGGGACACCAACGCATTCTAGGATACGGGAAAACCAGATGGCTTTTAACTTATGCCAGCAATGGAGATAATCCAAAAGGCATTTCCAGTTCTGAAATCCTATTTTTGTTACCATAGATGTGTCCTACAATGTTAGAATATTTCTTTGAATCTCCCTACCCTCAGCTGCGACCTTTCTTTATACACAATCTATGCCATTTTTCACGCTACTGTACTATTGAGGAACAAAAGATGTCAGCAATATCAAGTCGTCAAAGTAAGCTTTATCCACTGTATGGGTGCATTTTCGGCATTTTTACACCAACCCTGCGGATTCTTAGACAACAAGAAAACACTGAAATAATAATTAAAAGCGGTAAACGCAAATTGACATCATTCAAGTATGCGGTCGCGAAGGTGGAGTTTTACTCCTGTTGTGTCGATTGGTAGAAGCAGTATAGATTTTCGATGCGACAACGTACGAGAATATAAAATATTAAATTTTGTCCTCTTCTGTCATTAGCTGGGCTAACACTAAGCACCTATTGCCCACTCCTTGCTCAGGCCAGTTCCGCCTGCGCAAGCGCCAGCAATATTCTACCGCAGTAGCCGAGTAATGAGGCATTGCCGTTTCGATTTTGCACGCCTGTCTCCGTTCAAACCAGCTCGACACACCGTATGTATCGATCGGTGAACTTGCCTTGTGGCATGCCGTAGGTTCACTCCAACTCAACCATCCGCGCATGATCTAGCGTTTTCACGATGGACGACACTGGCATGTACACATGTACCCCGAGGCAGCATACCGGTGGTTCTACACGCATGTGACCGGGTGAGACATTTTGAGATAGCCCAACATCTACTATTGGACAGATGACAATTTAGTGCGCTCTACCTCACACCCGAAGGAACGACCCTTTGTCCCGTATTAACCGAATAGAGGGACCAGAGACTTACCATACTTTTACTATACTTCGTCGAGCCACATGCAACTATTCTTACAACGGGTAAGGGAAGTTTGCCATTCCGTTTATACACTCGGACGAGCAATTTCAATCCGGAGAGGTAGTTTCGTTGAGTTAAGCCTTAACCGACTTGGTCAATCGGTTCGCGTGTTTAGGTATTCTCCTCCAGCAAACATCACAGAACTACCGTTCTCAGTCTGCTTGACTTCTGTAGCTCATTCTCGGTCATTACGTCTTATGCTCATATGTTTTATCATCTCCATTTGCTCAAATCCAAGTGGACAACGAAAACACCAAAATTGTTTTTACACCGGAAAATGTTATTCATTCTAAAACAGTCAGTTTGACGGATTTGTAGTGATCAAAGGCACTGGAACCGCTTGTACCACTATACAATGAGCTACCTCGGCTGGTTTGCATGTCCTAAATTTGTCCGTGGCGAATCTTTAGCAATTGTGCTACAGTAAATGCAGTCACCCTGGCCGTTAGTGTTGCGAGTAGAATAAAGGCAAGCAGCCGCATCAATTTATATTAGCTGTTACCCACTTCAGTGCTGGTAAAATTATAACGTAGGTCGGTTTTAGTAAAGTTATGAGTTCATTAATAGTATGTTGTTTCAATCCGCAACAATTCAGTTGAAACTGTAGTAGTTTTCGGGATTATCGCCAAACTGAGTACAACTCCTGAACTGCGCTTCTGCTGGTCTAGCTTGCTTAAGCTGTAACAGAATTTAACAGATAGACGGAGTCATCTCCAATATGCAGCCGTGATTCCAAGCCTACTGCTTTTCGCAATAAGCCATCTCATTCGATCCTCCCAGCTACTATAATGTTCCTGAACACAGATCTGAGTACTTTACAGGTGGCGGATGAACAATCTCGATGACCACCGGCTTACGAGCCACCCGGCTGCCAACGGCCTTTTGTTTCGCGGCGAACTCGCTAGTCATTGCTGCTTCCCCGGGACTGTTTTGGTGCCCTGAGTAGTTTGCCTCTGCTCGAAAGCCGTTCATCTAGAGAGCCGGCTCCCAACGGTCGCGGTATACGTCAATCGCCCCGCTGCCCTGCAGGATAGGTCTTTACTACCCAAGACTCCCGGTGGGTCCCGTAAGTCTGCCCTCTTCCTCGTTTTGGGCAACTGGGAAGTACTATGCCCGCATAACCTATGGATCCATGTCTCAACAATTCTCCGCTCGCTCTCTCCGCTTTTACTCTAATTGCTCTCATTCTCTCAAACTTCCCTCATCGACCGACGTGCGGGTGGCTGAACCTGTCAAACCACCTTTTACCACACCACTGTTTAGTCACTTTATTCAACGTTTGTTCGAGCTCCCCCCCCTCCGTTTGCGAGTTCAAAACATCGTGCGGTCTTGGGCAAACCTTCTCGTCATACGGATCAGGAGCCTAGGTCCGAAGAAGCGTCAAGTCGTGTTGACAAGCCATTTCTAGCGCCCCGTTCCCAATTCAAACTGGTAAACTTCAGTGTTCGGAAGCTGATGCAGAATGGCTCAAAGCAGCTCTTGCTCGCACTATAGAAACTACGGTCATTAATATCTCTCTCTCAACGAGATCCATTTACAGGATTCTAGCAAGATGCTGTAAATAGTTTCACCGACTGCGAATTCCACTGGTAGTATTAATTTGTGCATACCTAGAGACTCAACCACTGAAGGCGCTGCTTATGTTGGCGTGGGGATTGCGGTGAGCACACGCGCTGAGGCCGTGCTACTAGACTGGATTCCGGTTAACAGTCGACTATGAGCGATCTGACTTGAAACTTCAGTGCGACTGTCCAGGCGCGAAACCAGCACACGCTGTCTATTCATTATCGGAGCGTACGCTCCCACAGATTGCAGCCCGGAGTCAAAGATGAGTTCCATGGTCAGCTGGCCGACCTTCTCTGTAAAATGCGCCGTAATGACATCGCCGTGCTCTCCGGGGACTTGAACTCGCAGGTTGGTAGACGTGAAATTGACGAACGTAGAATTGGTGGTCAACACGACCATGGTACTAGCGGAACTGACAAGGGTGATTGACGACTTCAGCTTTGCGCTGAGCACGGCCTCTTTCTGTACAGCACTAGCTTTCGGGGATCCTGGTGCTAACGCGCCATCTTAAGACCCCATCACCTTGTCAGCCGTGGACACAAATTGACCACATCGCCATTAGCTATCGTTGGCGGGGTAGCATACAGGATTGTAAATCAATCTGCGATACCTATCTCACCTCGGATCATGCACTGGTGTGTGCCAAGGTTGCGCTGTGTTTTGGTGACTCTCAGCAGCGTCGCGAGAAGCGGCTTGACGTAGCTAGGCATTATACCCCAAACGTTCTCCGCGCATTTCAGTATACCTTGCCCTCACAGCTGAAGACTACCTCAGGCAGAGACATTGAAGCACACTGGACACATCCGCGGCGCCATGTACAACTTTGCAATCCTGTACTGTGGCTTCACCGGTAGTCCTGTCAAGCACTGGATCTCCCCACGATCCCTCCAACTTCTCGAAGCCCGTAGAGCAAGTCCTGCATGCGTTAAATAACATTCACTGCGCAAGACTACTAACACTGAGCTCAACCAGCTTCTTCGGGAAGATCGCGAGGCCTGGTAGACGCAGCGGGTCATTGAGAAGGAGCAAGCGGCCACCTCGGGGACTTTCCGAAAGCTATTCCTTCTGATCCGATGTACTGGCGGCGAGAAGCCGACTGTAAGCGAGGTTTTATGCGAAATCAATGGCGAGCCAATCCACTGTCAAAAACGCCGACGCGAGCGTTGGGCTGAGCACTTTGAGCAGTAGTTTAGTTGGCCAGCAGCACCAGTGAGTTCCGCTTCTGAAGCCCAGAGCGCTGCCTGGTGTGTAGACGCTTCACCACCATCCGAGGCCGAGGTATCCCACGACCTACGCCTCTTAAATTACTACAAAGCCCATGGCTCAAATGAACTCCCTATGACTCTTTTCAAAGATGGCGGTCCACCACTTGTTCAGGAGTTAACTTCTCCAAGAAATCTGGGTCACTGAATTTATCCCATCTGACTGGAGCCTATCGGATATCGTGCCTGTCTTCAAAAAGCGTACCCGAAGAGACTGCACCAACCACAGAGGGATTAGTATTATCTGTGTTGTTTCCAACGTGCTCGCAGCTCTGCTTATAAGAAGGCCCAGCCTGGACGCGAACAGCGCATACGTAAAGAGCAAATTGGGTTCCGCTCAGGTCGGAGTTGCATCGATCATATCTTTACACTCCACTAAATACTCGAATGTCGTCAAACATTTAGCCAGCCAACGATCATTGTCTTCACAGACATGCGAGCCGCGTTTGGCTCAGTCGACAGAGCTACCCTCTGGAGTTGTCTACTGAGAAAGGGAGTACCCGGGAAGCATGTCACATTACTTCAAACCGTCTACGCCCAAACCTCGGGCCGAGTCCGGGTGCTGGACGGAGTTTCGCCCCCTTTGGTATCACCAGTGGCGTGAGACAGGGTTGCTCATCATCCCCCTTCTTGTTTAATTTCGCTATAGACGAAATCTTGGCGATTGCTCTGGAGAACTGCGAACCCAGCGGTGTCGAGCTACTTCCGGGGGACCAACTTCGGGATTTGGAGTATGCCGACGACATCGCCGTAATCTGCGCTTCCTCACAGGACGGCCAAAATGTTCTGTGTAGGGTAGAGATGTCGGTCTCTCAGTTTGGAATGACCTTCGCACCATCGAAATGCAAAGTTTTCCTGCAGAACCGTCCAGGCGTTGCTTCTGATCTTACTCTTCTAGATCATTCATTAGAAGTGGTAGACAGGTTTGTTTACCTCGGAAGCTGCCTCAGTGCTAATGGTTTAACGCATGATGTCTCTTTGCGCGTCTCCAAGGCAAAGCTTGCTTTTACCAATGTCCGCCATCTCTGGCGTCGAGGTGATCTGAGTGTATCTCTGAAGGGACAAATTTAAAATGCCACATTGAGAGCGATACTCCTCTATGTCTGCGAGACTTGGCCTGTTCGCGCAAAGGATGTTGTGAGGCTGTCTGTTTTTGATCCCCGCTGCCTTCAGAGCATTGATGGTGTACGATGGCGACAGCACACTAAAAATGAAGATATTCGACGGAGGATTTTCAGATCAGACAGACTTTGCCGGCCACTGAGCAATATAATTTCTCTGCGCAGAGTTACTTGGCTTGGGCAAGTTTTCCGTATGCCTACTCATATATATATATATATATATATATATATATATTGTTGGCGGCATCCGGTTTCGGATTTGCGTGTAACTGTGGCCACCCACAGGACGTCTGCACCTATAAAAGGATCATGGGTGGATTGCGCTGCACCATCCACAGTTCCACCCAAACACCTAATATCCTGTGTGAACGTGAAGGAATAAGATCGGGAGGCATACGGATGGGAGCCAGATTTCAACATCAGAGCCGGCACACACACACTGACAACCACAAGCACTGTGTTTGGGAATCAAGCGCACACAAGGCGGTTGTTGGACCGTGGTCCGCTCCACAAACAGTGCATGGAACCACTCTTTGAGCCTAACACGGCCACAAGGACCGTGCATCTCCATCAACGACCAACTGTCTCTTGAAGCCAGTATGGAAGAAGTAGTAGGTAATAGACAGGTAGGCACCTTGTCAACAGGCACATCAAGCACAGCCACATGGGATTTCAAACAGGAGCCAATCATTCGAAATACCAATAGCAAATAAAGATATCGAATAATGGAAACGTATATGATAACCTAAATACTCGCTATATGAACATTTGGAATAAATTTGTTGTAAGCGAATCCGCGACAAGTACACAATATCCGAAAGTTATTTAAAAAACACCACGTGATAAAGTTACGTAACCTTACCACAATTAGCATGAGCGAAGTGTGCAAGTTAGGAGGAGGTTATCAGGTACGCGGAACAAACCAAATAAAGTGGAATGAATTTCAACCACATGAAAAGGAGCTAGTTTAAGTGCAAGTTCGTTTAGCCCATCTGTGGTGAAGAAGCATCATGAATGCAATATATATATATATAATCAGTTTTGAATTTCTGTATGTTCGATTAAACAGAAAGCAATAGCTGACGCGGGAGAACAACGCAGGCGCCACTGATCTCTATTGCGGGCGGTAAAACCCAACTTCCGTAGCTACTGGGAATCTGCATCGTGTTGTCCTCAATCTGGAGGGCGGACTGGCCCAACTGATGCCAATCTTAAGGTTGCTCTCTTTAAGCTCCTTCGGGTCATTAGCTGTCCACCGCGGCACCTCAAATCCCACACGGGAAGCGTAAATTATGTTCGACGAGGAGAACGGTAGGTTGGCATGCGTAATACGTGACCGAGCCAACGTATGCGGTGTCGGAGATGCAGGGATATCCGCTGCAAGCATTTAGTCTCGGAATTTAGATGCTTATGCGATGTCGTCACCACACTCGAAAAATCCCTCGCAGATAACGACTGCCAAAAACAGACAGTTGTTTCATATCTGCTATGCGAATAGTGTAGGTCTCACGGCCGTACAAGAGGGAGGGAATCCAAGTATACCGCAGCGGAAATAACTGAATGCTTCTACATTCAAACGGCGCATGCAGAGTGAGCTCCAGATGTAACGACCTGTCTTGCTGAGAACAGCAGCAGCCATAAAACTGGCGGACGAATAAAACCTAGTGCAAGACAGCTATGCATATTGTTCTAGCTTCAATCATAGTACCGGAAATTACTGATATGCCAGAGAGTACAGGTGAATCGATTTTAGTACGAATCGGAAGCACGCAATTAAGGTCATTGTCTGTGGCGAAAATAGAGCTCAAAGTACGGGGACAATAAAACCAATGGTCCTGAAAGAAAAAGTGAAGACAAACAACAGATTGCAATTGAAGGCTGGCTGAAAATTGAAGTCTAAAACTGAAGTGTCAAACGAAATGGTAGAATAATGATCCTAGGACAACCACACACAAGACAGCGTTTAAACTACCCAGTATGCACTAAGATGTGATCTCAACAAGCCATATAGTTTTCGACTGGATACTTCATTTTCATTTTCTACATCGCATGTCATCTTGAGCAATCGTATAGCGAGTAGGATCCTCAGCAAACTAGCGGACCTGAGCAGAGGATAAACGGGGGCGCGAAGAACGAACATTATAGCGTAAGTGGCGTAGCTTGACCGATTTAGTTAAAGTCGCACCGAGGATGCACTACGAAGTCCCAAACCGCTACATCCGCGTGATCAACTGGATGACTTCCATAGGTGTACCTGGCCTGGGAGGCGGCAAAACTGGGGACTAGAACTTGGTACGCACAAGTAGCAAGCTGAGAGTCCGCATCCACGATGTGTGGAAGACAACGGTCTATTAGCGTTGCAACGGGCTTTGGTCATATGGACGATACATTGATCTTAATGTACTTTCTTACTTTCTAAAACTCTGCACTCCATCACGAGTTTAGACCTTATTTGATCTCAGCTGGCAAAGATACCATGCCTAAGAACTGTTAATTAGTCAGAATCAAACACACCAGTGGTTAGAAACTCGTTTTATAGTATAGTCATGAAACCAATAGTGCGCTCTCATTAGATCTATTTCCAGTCACATTAACCTTGCCGAACAACCCACGTGGTGCCAGATGGATATTTCGGGACTATCCAGTTCTAAGGAATGGTTCAGCGGTAGTGCTCCAAGACGTTATGGTTCTTAGCTTGGCAAGCATTCTCCGTATAAGAAGTCATAGATGTCTGTTTAGCAAAACTGTGACGTGACGGATGTGACTCGTCACTAAATAAAGGCAATGCTCCTTGCTTTACCTTGGTGGAGCACTATATTCCAGCATCTTGATGCTGAGATTATGGGTCCCTGTTTGGTAGCTGACCAAACAAAAGCTGTATGAACTGAGGAATCGCTCATTGGCTCCCAATGGGTACGATTCCATGAATTCGCCCAGCTGTCTTGCGGTTAGGCTCTTATGTTCCCCTAGACAACTTCCTAATTAGCTTTATGCTACCGGGTGGTACAACACATTCGGACAAAAACACGGAATCTGCGCCTACTATTATGTCGCTCCAAACTAATTCGCTGCTCTTTCACCTCCACCATACGCGGAAGTGACTGTCATCTATAATTTCCGCTCCTTCAAGTCTATCCCCGAGGTCTGAAGACACCGGTCACTGGCTGTCTTTCGCCTCCGATTCGAATCCTTCAAGGTACAAGCCCCATGTATTGCGGCCGGCCTAGCGTGCACTCTGGAGACCCTAGTTATCGGCATAGATTGCACTTCAATGATTCTACTGCATGACTCCATCATGGCTGTTGACAGCCCCCAATGATCATGGAGCCAAACATTTCCTGCATCTCTGTGATGACAGAGCTAACCGCAGCCGCTTTGGCTAATCTTAGCATTGCGTAGCGACAGAGCCAAGGCAGCGCTGCTGGATTAATTCCCGGATGACTGCTGACTGTGCGTGGTCCGGTTTCAAGGCTCATGCAGGATCAACGGACATAGTGAAAGGATTAGCAACTTGTCTGTGACCTTCGCTTACGCTCAAACTATTTGCAGTTGTGTAACGGTTAAGGGCAATTTTATCGCTGACTCCACCGGTGTTTCACTAAAGCCGATGTCGCCCTGGCTGGGGACGCCTGCTGCCACGTTGATGTCCCCTTAGTGGCAGCTACACCCTTGGTGATGGTCGCAATGATAACGGAGATGGAGTTCGCACGTTAGACGAAGACAACTGACTTACTTTCGAGCACGAACTTCAGCCACGCGAGGAGATGGCAAACCATCTGGTGTCCCCCCACCGACACAAGTGTGATCCACCTGTCTGGACTGTTTGTACAGACACCCGCATCTGCTTCGGCAATTCCAAGGAACCACAGCACCGTAAGCCCGATGCCAACAGGCTGTCTGACTCCCTCTTTCAAGTAACTACTTAATCTTCCTTATCAGACGCGCTCGTTAGCGTTGCACCTCAAGATGTCTAACATACCTGAATTATCTTGTAAAAAGTTATGCTCTCTTCCGGCAAATCAATCTGTGGAATCATTAGTCGCTATCCGAGGGAGTGGATCTATGCTTGCTCATGCGAACTACTGGACCGTCTCCGAGCTATCCCAGCTGATTCAGATGGCAGTGAAGTACGCCACAACCTCAGCCAGCAACTCAAGCAAAGTCTGCTTAGTGACCGTGGAACTTGGTGGTCTTAGCGCGGTTCAAAGACGAACCACTGGCGAAGGAGACCTAACGTCAGTGAAGATATCTGTGACGCTGATGAATTATTGATCACCAATTTGCGGTACATACCGCTAAGCTGAGCATTTTCTATCTCAGACCAGTTGGCTTCGTTCGTCCGCTAGTCAAACAAATATATCTATCCGTACGCCTCGACACGTTTCATTGGAAGCAATCCCCGAAACCGCCGGCTTTTAGCTGCGAAACCCGAAGCTTTTCAGGGCTGTTGGTTTAGACGAACTTCTTCCGGAGCTGTTCAAACACAGTGGTTATGTAACACTCAACCAATTGGCAACGTTCGGAAATAGTTGACTTGAATAATATATATATATATATATATATATATATATATATATATATATATATATACTTTAGCTGTGTGTCTGACCTTTTGCTACCTACAGGTTTCAGTCGGCAGATAAAACTGTCGAAGCTCTGTCGGTAGTGATTAAGACTTCCTCTGCTCAAGTTACAGTTGTAATAGTGTATAGAAGCCCAGGGAGTGCTCCCAATCCGCAAACGGGTTTTTGTTACTGGGAGACTTCCATCTACCGGAAGTTTACTGGGCAGATCTATTTTGCATGTCAGCGGAAGGTACTTTCGATGCAAATCTTCTTGAGCTTACGCTACAAGTGCCGTTGCATCAGTTCGTGGACCTCCCCACTGGGTACATGGATGCCCAAGTACCGTCTATTTTTGATCTAGTTTTTGTCAAGTCACTAGACTTCATAGGTGACATCACTTACAGCTCTCCTTTAGGTGCTAGTGAGCATGTCAGTTTATCATGCAGGAGTGCTCTGACCAGACGTCACCAGAGCATCGCTGAGCCATATGCAAACATATGAAGTGCTAACAGCATATCAGAGGTTCTGGGTTGTCTTGCGAAATCACGGTGGCCGATACGGTTCAGGCGGCCTGAGATAAATTTAAGCCTTATATCACGGAAGCGTATACTCCCTACATCCCGTTTGCGGTGAGAAAGGAGACACGAACACGGCCGCCGTGGATAATTACCACTAGCAAGTACCTGCTCTAGGAGCGTTCTAGGTGTTTGGGGACCTAGGGTACGGCACCATCAACCAACACGTATGGTAGGTACCGTGAAGCTAGAAATAGATGTAAACGACAATTGAGGAAAGCTCGGCATTTGTACAAAAAGGAATTGGCTGATGGAGCTTCGGAAAATCCGAAGTTCTTCGCTTATATTAAGAGACGCTGTGGTTCAACTTTGCTATTTCCAAATATGATGCGGGCCGATGGAACTCATGCGTATGCGGACTCGGACAAGGCCCGTGTACTTAGTGAGCAGTACGCAGAGGCTTTTGTACGTGAGGCCGCATTGACTAGCGTTGAACTTGTCCCCAGAGTACCTGAGAGTGTGTATTTAGCTGAATTTACTGTGGTGGAAACGCAACTCTTTAGGCTGCTGCAAGAACTGGACCTGATTCAATTCACCCGAAGCTTCTGCATGAGTTGGCGGCGGAACTAAGTGCATTGTTGACAATGGTGTTTCAGAAGTCCCTTGATAGCTGTACATTACCTTCCGAATGGAGGAAGGCTGTCATCTGTCCTATCTTCAAAAATGGCGACAGGAGTCTATCAGCCAATTGTAGGCCAGTCAGTCTGACTAGCGTCGTGGTCAAACTGCTTGAAAAGCTGGTGAGAGATTCGTTGGAAGGTCACCTGAATAGAGTTAAGCTACTCAGTAGTACACCACACGGGTTCCGGAAGGGATTTTCGTGTCTGACCAATTTGTTGGTTGCTCGTGAATCTTGGGTCGAGGCAGTGGATAATGGCCACGTAGTGGATGTGCTTTTCATCGACTACTCGAAAGCATTTGATAAGCTACCCCACTTGAGGGTATCACAAAAGCTGAGCTCCTGCGGCGTATCTGGCCGCGCCCTTCACTGGGTATCTTCATTCTTGCAGGGAAGAGAGCAGTGTGTACGTGTGGGTCGCAGCTTATTCTTTAGGCAAGCGGTCCTTAACGGTGTCCCACAAGGCTCGGTCTTTGGACCGATGCTGTCCTCCATCTACGTAAACAATCCCCCTGGAGAGCTTGGGGTATCATCACTATTGTTCGTTGATGACCTTAAGCTATAGAATGTTCTAAATGTCCATGGGAGTTCTGAGGCCATTCAGCAGGCCCTGGACAGGCTATGGGACTGGTCTTCTTTGTGGCTACTGCCCAATTATCAGGCTAAGTTTTCTGTCCTTCGTATAGGAGCAATTTTCCCACGTTCGCGGTACGTGCTCGGTAGAGTCGAACTCCTCCTTGACTCCAACTAGGTAGACCTAGGCGTCGTCCGTACCTCGTCTTTGAATTCTAGGGATAACTGGAAGAAAGCCGCAAGTAGAGATTTCAGAATGTTGTGGTTAATGCGCCGTTCTTTCGGGGTCTTAATTGCCAACATATTTGTGAAGCTGTTCTCAGCTTTCGTTCGGTCCCATCTGAAATACTGCGTTAGGTCTTGCCCGCCTTGCATAGTTCGGGACAAAATGGAGCTCGAGAGGGTTTTGAGACTAGGTACCAAATCGGTCTAGGAGTTACGGAGGCAAAGGCACCCGAGCATCTGCTTAGCTTGGGTATGTATTCAATGCACCATCGACGGATTCAAGGAGACCTCATCCTTAATTACCGCATTTTAACAGGGAAGGTTGGACCGGACTTGAGCTGGCTATTTAGCCCGGCTAGGTTGCCTTGTCTTCGCGGTCATCCCATGAACCTACACAAGCTGCGTTCCGACCGGATCAGTGCGGAAACTCGGTTATCACGTAGAGTTATCGAGCGCTGGAACTCGCTTCCAGAAAGTGTAGTTAGTGAACCTACGGTTTAGACTTTCGAGCGTCAGTTAGACTCTCTTGGGTGTCAACACGAAAATTTTCCCTTCTCCTGAGCATATCCATTTTCCAACTTTGAGTTCATATGCTGTCCTTCTTCTCAACCTTTGATGTTATCTTTCATTTAAATGACTTTCCTTCCTCTTTATCTTCCATTCGCTTTTTGCGTCTTCCTTGCTTCACGTGACCTACAAAGCGGGGGCTGCTAGTGCAGGGAACATGGGTAGTAATTGATTGACCAGGGTGTGGTTCAAGTGTTTCCTTTTAGATCCATCAGGACCTCATAGCACCTTAACATTTCCTGGCTCAACGGCCCGATAAAGTAGGAACCATCAGGGGATTTTCCTCTCGTCCCATTCCCATCTGTATATGTGTCTGAGTAAAAGGCAATTGACTAACAACTCCAGTGGAGTGACCAGGGTCAGATCCTCCAAATTAATGAAAAGTGCCGATAAAATGTAGGGTGTTTGTCAGATTCACCCAAGGGTTCACACGAAGACCTACATAAACGAGCTCAAATCGATTGCGTTTGGGAATGTCGATGGGTTCACGCTTTGTCGCGTTATATCACTTTCTGATCTACTTAGATCAGCGTCAAGCCTATTTTGAGCGTAAATGCTGCTGAACCGGAAGCAATTTGCTTTGGGGAAGGGTTTCACGTTTCACACACGAAAAGAAAACTTTCGGTGGCATTTCAACTAGTTGAAGCAAATGGCCAACTTAGTCTTTTGACCCCTGAGGTCCTTGTTGTCTAGAAGCTGCAAAATATGGCTGTTAAAGTGGTTAGAGTTGTTTGGGATCTGGTAAGGTTACTAGTAAACCGCAGCGTAAGCATAAACACAACTGTGTATTATTAGAGCACTCAGTCTAAGATGTGCAGGCTGATACAATATTAGTGTGCTTAGTCACTTTTCATTTCGATGTCTTCATTGTGGCGAGAGCCTGTTCTGGCATGGTTGCTGGACATGCGTAGCGTACTGCACACGACACTGCCCGCAAGCTTTAAGTATCGGCTGCCAGATGGATGGATTAAATCACCTGAACCCTCTCCGAAACAGACCGAGGTGTTCGCTCCCGGTCTTCGGCACCTACTACTTTCATCTGCCAAGGTCACCTTGAACAAGTACCCCGGGGTCATTTTCCTCGTAGATTGCATACAGGGCATAAACCCCAAGCACGCATATCAGACTGGGTAGATGACGAAGGTGGACATTATTATGCCAGACTTTCCGGTGCTTTAAAAGTAAAACGTTGTCCCACACGTCTGACCGTGAACTTCACTCACGCACTACTCTACTGTGGTTCATGCGCATGAGGCTGCCGACCATGAGACCATATCTGTCTAAAGCATCCTCTCTTCTTACTCTGTAATGTCGGCTGTCTTTCATTTTACATGTGACTAGACGTTTAGTCAATACATTGTCCGGTACGGTGAAGCCTTTTTTCTGACGGCTTTACGCCCCATCAACCCCGATTATAACGGACATCTTACATTTAGCTAAAGCAAATTTTTAAATGACCATTCGTAAATGGTGTCCAAATCTCCTTAGAGTCTTTAGTGATTGTTGACATCATCCGCAAAAACAAGTCGAAGCGATGGCACCTTATAAGGTCGTTAGAGAACACAAGCAATAAACAGGAAGTCAGCACTAAGCCTCATGTCACTCGGCACTTCACATGGATCGGATTAAACTGGACAATACGAACCCAAACCTGTGTTGGTCACCGCTACAAGAACTTCCCTCCCTATTCAGTGATCAGATCCCTGTCTCGGTTGCTTTAGAATGCAACGATCTAGGCGGATTAAGGCTTGGGGCAGAGGTTATCGATCCGTATCCAAAAGTCGGTCGTTCCGCTAACAGCCGCATTCATTGAGTGGGCTGGCATTACACTAATAGTGTCACTTGAAGACATGCTGCTTAATTGCTAGGATAGTATCGCGTTCTAGGCTGTACTGAAGCATAACCGGCGATTAATTCTACCATCTCTGAGAGTTTCAAGGTAGTGACCTTGCCAGCGTGTGCGTGCTAATCGTGCAATCTTCTGCTCTGTGTTAAATTGTACTTACCACTTCATATTCTTGTGTCACCTCTTCGGAAGTACGCTCAATCGATTCGGGTCACTGAGCTCTATCCAACGGGATCTAACTTTTCGTAGTAGCTAAAAACGCTTGCAAACCAATAACGACGTCTTCGGTAGTTTATTCGCTAGAATAAACACGAGAAACCCTGCCTTTTAGTTGCTTCAATGCCTTTGAGATACCGTTAGACAAAGTTTCTAGCCTGCCAGACAAGATTTAACAGTACTGTACACCACTGATCACCGTGGCTACAATTTTGTCGTCCCACCACTGCAATTTTACGTCCATTTTCCTGCACAAAACCGGTGTGATTTTTGTCTATCTGTGTGCCGAGGCCGCACCGCTATCAAATTTGTCGACACCATGACAGTTCCGACTGATCAGGCTTCAACTGAGGTAGCCCAAAACGGTGTGCCCAGTGTGACCTAAGTGCATGCAATCCACCTAACAATGGGTCGGAGAAGTTTGTTTCCCGGAACTGGTCGACAATAAACCCAAGGTTAATCGTAGCGCAGACAAGCTGACAACCAAGATGATTTAAGAATTCACGCGCTCATTCTGTGCCACTTTTCTACGACGCAACAAACTTGAGCAAAACATGCAACGGAGAGAGCAGCCTACCGACCGAGAGGTTGTAGTTCTGTGACGAATGTTCAGCTAGTGCCATAGTTAATATTGTTCAAACGCTTACGACGAGGTGTGGAATGTTAGTTGCCACCTCACTACAGCACAAAGGACTGATCGCGGTATTGGGAGGGAAAATCCCTGAACTCGAGTTTCAGCTTAATCTATTACGAAGTCCCAGTCCGACCTGTTAAAGATTTAAGCTCTCCTGCAAAAGCGCTGTGCAGTCCAGTGAAAAACGAACACCATTAGTTACGAACAACAGTGATAATAGGCAGGTTGAACGGTCTCTAAAATCTCATAAAATGCTGCAAGGCAAACAAAACTATGCACAGAGTGCGCGATCATCTTCGTTGTTATCTGAGAAACGACACTGGACTTCTAAGGAAAGTGTGATTAACGGCGTTGCACATAAACAGTCTTGCTGTGGCGTTAGCCTGTCTCCCACACCAGACAAGATAACCACTCCCACACGACAAATCCTCATACACAAGGAACAACAGAATGAACACTTACTACGCAATCGAAATGGTGATGAAAGTGAAGTGTTCAAACGTCCCAGAACCCACCAGCGAATCGCTAAAATGTAGACAACCTGAAGAGCAAAACCGCTGAACTGAAATAATTTGCACACTCGGACTGCAAGTTCTTGCAACCAGTCTTATACGCCTTGTACGAAATCCACCATCCCCACATGTAGAGGAACCTCGGTTACTTCGTTTAACAGTTGACAACACACGCGACCTGGAAGACATTCTCTTAGCAAGCTACATTCTAGTGAACTCTTCTGTCAGTGCCCGCGTTTTTCCTAACAGACCATGGACAGAAAGATAGAAGCGGGAATCCAACCCTAGTGCTTCAAGTCAAAATGAGATGAAGAAAGTGGTACTGGCTTATGGTGTGTCAGAATTGAAGAATGACGGCAACAGCACGAGATCGAAGTATGGAGGTATATCACAGAGCTCTACGACATGCAAAATGTCCTATCTTTTGATGTCACCTGTCTAATTGCCTCCACAAAATACCAAGGCAGCGGGCCGCAATTTTTGAAAGTTAGCTTGGTCCTTCCCGAAATGACATCAGTAGCGATCCAAGCGTGGCATGACGACAGGAAAATTAAGCCACCAGAAGTACGGTTAAGGCCATTCCTTCAACCAGTAAAGACCGCAGATACAGATGAGCCAGTCTCGGTTGTACCTATCTCAGAACATCTAACCGTGCAAACATCCGGTTCAGAAAACGCCTGCAGACCGGCACCATTTGTGCTGGTGCCTCACAGAAAACCGAGCTTCTACTACGTCAAAAAATATATTGCTGCTACATCAACAATCAAGGGTGCTATTCTATTCATTGACATGTAACAACAATTTGGGACCTCATATAAGTTACTGACACTTGGCTTTCTAACAATTTAATTGATCCGGAGGTTAAACGCAGTGAGTTCTCAGTCACTCGGTGGTGTTGCCATTTATTATCGAGATTAGTTGAAATGTGAGGTCCTCACCGAATGTAACGCTCCAAGGCGTTTGGAAAGTTAAGCTACGCGTTCCCCACCGGAAAATTAGACAAAAGACCAGATCCCGACCTGAGAAAACGGTGCTATTTGTACAAATTCATCGTACCAAAGTAGAAATTACCTTAACGGTTTTCCAAACACAAAAGTTTACCGACAGATTTCAATCAGTTCCACAAAAGGTCCGTAAGCCAAGGTGCACACGAAACAAAGGAACACAGAAGTGGGACCGAAGTTATGATAAGACAATTGAGCCAATCGTAAGCGTCCGCCAACGGGAACGGGCCGAGGACAGACAGACCTGCCACACTGGATACATGAGTTGTGGGAACACAAAATCGCTTATGTCAAGAGAACAATGACAGGTCCATGGGGGCGGGGTGAAGTTAAGATGAGTCACAGGGGTCACTCGCGAAGAGCATCGAGGCAGAGAACAAAGGAATGGAAAGTAAGGGAGTTAGCAAACATAATCGATCCAGACGGCCGAGCAATGCAGATTTGGGCATTCAACATGGGAGAGACTGAGGTGGTCAAAGTTCTTTCTACACTGCCCACCAAAATCCGATCCGGATTTTCCATTGAAGGTGTCAGAGGTTTCTGCTCTGGAACGTCCTACGCCGGCTCCATCCACGCTAGGGGGCAAAAGTACCTTCACCGGTACGCCAGAGGCCCCCACTTCGGCTTTGGACTCACAGCGGTCCTCCCTGGTGCGACAGGCCGAAACCCGTCTTCCGCCTGCGGAGAGCCAATAGCCGGAACTACATCCCCACTCGTGTCGCTCCCTTCTAGCAAACACAACTTTCGTATATCCCTTGTGATCAGCCCATTCTTTGTCCTAACAACTGCAGTCCTGGCAAGCCCGTCTTCAGAACCTATACAGTGGTCAACAATCCCCATGGGCCACATGCCACGTGTACCGGTTTCGGAAGAGACCAAAACTACATCTCCAGGTCTGAAGTTTTAAATCCTTCGCAGCCACTTTTGTCTGGAGTGTAACAAGGGCAAGTACTCTGCGACCCATCTTTCCCAAAACAACGCTGTCAGGTAATTGCCTTGCCGCCAACAGCGTCTATATTCTTCGGTTAGAGAAGTCGCAAGCAAATGCGATGCATTAGGTCGCAGTATCAGTAAATCGTTGGGGGTAAGGGCCATACGGTCGTTTGGGTCCGATGTCAAAGGTACTAACGGCCTGCTGTTGATGATGCGCTCCGCTTCAACAAACAGAGTACTGAGCGCTTCCTCATTAAGCGACTGTTGTGTCGCAATCGATAACAGCACCCTCCCAACAGACCTGATCATGCGCTCCCATACACCCCTTTATGGCTGGACATTGGAGGGTTGTAGTGCCATTGGACTCCCATGCTAAGGAGTCTATCATTGATTCTTGCTTGGAACCATCCCTTGACAGCGGTACGCAACTCTGCTACGACGCCTACGAAGTTGCTACCGTTGTCGCTGAATATTTCGACCGGAGTCCCTCTACGGGAGACAAAACGCATCAAGGCCATAATGAATGAGTCGGTAGTTAAGGTATGGGAAATCGCAAGATGTACGGCTCTCGCTTGTAGACAGGTAAATAGACACCCGTACCGCTTTTCCGGCTTTCGCCCGTGTTTAACAAGAATTGGGCCAAAGTAATCCACGCCGACCGATTTGAATGGGTGCCACCCACGTTCCACCCGAGCTAACGGCAATGGCGCCATCAGCTGCTCACCGGTGGTAGCAAGCCGTTTCTTGCAGACTCAACAAGCCCCTATCAACCGTTTCACTGCCGACATCCCGCGAACGATCCAATATTTACGGTGCAAGCTCGCCAGGACCTGAGAAACTCCCGAGTGACCTTCCATCGAATGATAAAATCGGATCAAAAGTTCAGTAACAGCGTGTTTAAGTGGCAGGATAGCCGGGAACTTGAATGCAGCGTCGTACTCCGAATACGCCAGCCGGCCACCAACACAAAGGAGGCCACCCCGCAGTACGGGGTTGAGACGGGCCAAAGGACCTCGCCGTATCTCCATCTTAGACGCTGTTGGGTCTGCATTCGCCTTTTCAAGCCGTTCCAGATCTGTTCCATAAGCTTCGAGTTGCGCAAGCCGGATGACATCACACTCTGCTCGGTTGAGTTCAGACAGGGTAATTAGTCTATTGGTTTGCGCGGCCCAGCAGCTCCCTGTCTGCGGACGTAAAGCTGCTGCTTGAATCGTGATAACCACACCACCGCTTTTAGCAACTTAGTCCAGTCGGAATATCTGTTGATAAGGAGCGATAATGGTGTTGCACTTGATGTCGCACAAACTTGTGCGGTGGAACGTTTCAATTCTAAGTTGGCTGGCTCAGAACTCGGATAAAACTCAGGCCACTCATCCTCGACACTCAGTAGGAATTCTGGGCCAAGAAACCAGCGCTTCAAGGATGTTACGGATGTAGTGCCTCTAGACAGCAGGTCTGCCGGATTGCATTCTGATTTGATATGCTTCCACTGACTGGGCTCAGGTAATTCCTGTATGACCGACAGTCGGTTGGCAATAAAGGTGCTGAATCTTTTAGATGAGTCATTTATGTAGTACAAAACCGTCGTAGAGTCAGTCCAAAACACAAATTTATCGAAACCCATGTGAGCTCTTTCAGTTAAATCTTCATATAACCTTGTACCTAACATGGCTGCCGATAGCTCCAGTCGCGGTATCGACACTGATTTCAGAGGGGCTACTCTCGACTTCGAGTATATCAGAGAGCAATATGATGTGTCTTCAGCATGTAACATAGCATAAGCAACTGCGCAAAACCCAGCTTCAGAAGCATCGCAAAAGATGTGTAGTTGCGGCCGCTTATTTGTCTCTCCAGGCTTACGAATGCACCGAGGAATCTTTAGGATGTCTATCGCCTTCACCTCACGTAGCCAGGAAGTCCAAATGTCACGGCCATCACCAGTGACTGGGTCATCCCAATGTAGTTTCTCTCGACATAGTCTTTGTAACAATAACTTTGCTGGCATAATTAAGGGGGCGATCAGACCCAAAGGGTCATAGACAGAAGACAGTGCAGACAATATGCCCCTTCTCGTAATTGGCCTCTCGGGTATGGTGAACTGATAAAGAAAATTGTCCTCACGGGAGTCCCAGGCAATTCCCAAAGTTCTCCTAACCACCCCAGGGACTTCAGATATCGGTTTGATCGACTCAGCTATCTCAGCTTGCGGAACCGCACGATACACCTCTTCATGACTGCAGACCCATTTGCACAGCTTAAATCCACCCCTAATTAACATCTCTTTGAGCCGTGCCACAAATTGAATTGCTTCCTTCACGTTCGGTAGCGATATCAAGAGGTCGTCAACGTAGAAGTTATTGTGAACAGCTTCCGCCACGATTTCACTGTAATGAGGTCTCCAATCATCAGCTGTTCGACACAAGGCGAAATTGGCACAAAACGGTGACGAGGTGGCACCGAATGGATGCGCCGTCATTTGATATTCAACCACTTCTGAACCAATCGAGTCATCCTTCCACCAAGGAAACCGTAACGCCCCCCTGTCGCGAAAAGGCACTTTCACCTGCATAAACATGTCTTCAATGTCAGCAGAAACTACCACCCGTTCAATCCTGAAACGCATAAGAATACCATTTAGGTTAGCCGTAGTATCTGGACCTTGAAAGAGTTGGCCATTCAGAGAAAAACCCTTGTACTTTGCTGCACAATCAAACACCACTCTGAGTTTGTCAGGTTTCTTCGGATTGATCACTGCGTGATGCGGTAAATACCACCTTGGTTTGTAGTCTGGTCGCAGCTGATCGCACGGTACAGGAACTGCGTAACCTTTCTCCGCATTCTTCCTTAAAACCGAGATATACCGTTCTCGTAACGACGGATCACTTGACAACCGTTTACTCAAATGGTCTAACCTACGCCGAGCTGCTTCGTAATTGTTAGGAACATTGGTATTGTGATTTCTCCACGGCAGGGCTATTTCGTAATGACCATCAACGAGGCGTACGGAACTTTCAACAATACACAGGGCTGTTTTATCCTCCCCGGATAATGACCGACTACTCGAACCAACACGTTCAAATCCGCTATCAAACAAGACTTTGAGTTGCCCTTCAAGCGGAATATCATCAGAATGCACAAAATTCACGGCGGCACACTGCCGGGTACTCCGACCAACGAGACCAAGTAGGGTCCAACCGAGTAGGGTTTTTACAGCGAATGGGCGTTTTCGTCCCGCGTCTCGTCGTTCAAACTGCCAGTGAGCTTCTGGAACGTCGGCCCCCAGCAGTATCCTGACCCTGGGGTCACTCAAATCATCGAATTTGACGTCCATTAAATGTGGCCACTTCTCAGCTACTTGACTGACAGGAGCTGTCACGCGTCGTAATGGCAGGTGACTCAAGCAATATGCATGATCTACAAGCACACTAGCGGAACCGTTCAGAGAAAACAATTGGAACCTAGCCAGCCCCACGTTTAATGAGGTACATGCATTTACCGTTTGCATTTTCAAAGAAGCAGGTTCGACCTCTACTCCAGCTTTTTGCAGAACATCTTCCTGTACCAAGCTTATATCGGAACCGCTATCGATCAAAGCCTAGGTCTCGATAGATCGCAAGGGGCCTACCAAACGCACGGGTACCACTCCGAGCGAGACCTTACCGGGAGTGCTGTAAGTATTGTGACAGTTGCTCAAATTTTCCTCGAGCGTCTTCGGTATTGACTCGTTATGTAACAGTGAGTGTTGTCGCTTCTTGCATGTGGCCAAGCTGCAACCCTTGCTGACTCGGCAGCTGGCGGCACGATGACCAATCTCTAAACAATTATAACAGCCGCCCTTGTCTTGAACCAGATCCCAGCGCCTAGATACATCCAGGCCTGCAAACATAGCGCATGATGATGTACTGTGATGGTCACCGCAAGCCAGACACACTGATTCCTTTGGGGTATCTAATTTGGTATATAGGGCGAAGTTACGACCGCTTCCCTTATCTTGAAATACTCGTCGCTGCCGAGCCTCATTCAGCTGTCGTGGTGCGATTGGTGTTGCTATCTGCCCGAACCTACTACGGGCAATACGAGCTTCCGTGGCAACGAAATCGGCCAAGTCCTTAAAAACAACGTCCCGCCCGTCTTGAACAATGGAATCGGCTGTTCTTGCCCATCTGGTTTGCAGTGCATTTGGGAGAACACGGACTATTCGCTCAATAGTTGCCACGGAGTCTAAATAGGCAGTAAAGTTCATCTGAGACAAGGCCACATAACAATTGTCTAGTTTTACGGAGAGACGCGACAAAGCGTCATGATCCCCATCAAGCGGTCTCAACCCAGTAAACAGACCTTCGAGTAGTGATCGGGCAACAACGTGACACTGGCCAAACAGTTCACGGAGTATGGATCTAGCCTTGTGATACGCCTGTTCAGGAGGCAGCATTACACACTCGCTTATAGCCTCTTTTGCACGACCTTTGCAATAATAAACTAAATAGAGCAACCGCTGCGCACCGTCACTCACCCGGGTCTCGACAAAGTATTCGAACTGCTTAACGAACCTCCAGTAAGCTGTCGGATTACCATCAAAAAATTCCAACTCAACCTTAGGCAAATCTAATGACGTACGACAAGCTACCGGTAACGGTTGGTGATATGACATGGGCGTAATTATCGGTGACACGGTCTCTTGACAATCATTCAAAAACTGATTCATGCGATCCACTCCGACATCAAGTACGTAATTGGAAGCAGTTAGGTAATCAGCGCAATCAACATTCTCTTCCATTTCTAGTCGTAACCTAGCCATCTCTAACTCCGTCTCAGCTTGCTGTCTCTTAAGTTCTGCTAGCCGTAAAGCTACACGCGCATTACTTTGACGACTACTGTGCGAACCAGAGCAAGAAACCGTGTCACCAACGGGGGACAAATTTTGAACTTGCGGGGATTCTTTCATGTCTTCATTGGCATCGACGGAGGGCTTCTTATTCTTAGGCATTGTGCGAGCCGAGAGAGAACTTGTCCAAGGCGAAGAGAAGTTGCAAATGCAGGGACCGTTAAGCACTGTAACGCGCCAAGGCGTTTGGAAAGTTAAGCTACGCGTTCCCCACCGGAAAATTAGACAAAAGACCAGATCCCGACCTGAGAAAACGGTGCTATTTGTACAAATTCATCGTACCAAAGTAGAAATTACCTTAACGGTTTTCCAAACACAAAAGTTTACCCACAGATTTCAATCAGTTCCACAAAAGGTCCGTAAGCCAAGGTGCACACGAAACAAATGAACACAGAAGTGAGACCGAAGTTATGATAAGGCAATTGAGCCAATCGTAAGCGTCCGCCAACGGGAACGGGCCGAGGACAGACAGACCTGCCACACTGGATACATGAGTTGTGGGAACACAAAATCGCTTATGTCAAGAGAACAATGACAGGTCCATGGGGGCGGGGTGAAGTTAAGATGAGTCACAGGGGTCACTCGCGAAGAGCATCGAGGCAGAGAACAAAGGAATGGAAAGTAAGGGCGTTAGCAAACATAATCGATCCAGACGGCCGAGCAATGCAGATTTGGGCATTCAACATGGGAGAGACTGAGGTGGTCAAAGTTCTTTCTACACCGAACATTCCCTTGTTCTTCCCGACGCACTATTTTACCAACTGCAAATAGTAGGTTGAGATGATAAATCACAGTAGAAGGCATGGGATGCTTGCCTTTTAACAGTTGTCTACGGGCCACCGAACTCCTCCGTAAACAGTGATGACATTCTGTTAAATGTACTCCACTATGTGTTTTCGAAAAAGTATCCTCACTATTTTATAATGGGCAACTTCAATGTACTTACAATAGCTTTCGCGTCCTTTAATGAACCATCATTTAAATCGAAGCTCATGGAAGTTTTGTACAGCCATGTGTATCGACCAACCAAACACCGCGGTTCAAACAAACCATCACTTTTGGACCTAATCTTGACTTATGAAGAGTTGATGTTTGAGTCAGTAGCACAAGACCCTCCACCGTGCCGTAACAAGCATTCAGTCCTACGTGTGTTATGCCAGCATTGTTCATACAGAAAAGAAACTCAATGAACTATTACAGACTATTTTAAGCTGCATAATTTTGGAGCAAGCGTTGACTGGGACCTACAGAAGCACAGTTCAGCGAATGACGCGTGGAATGGATCGCAAGAGAAAATTAGCTGGGTCATACAATCAGCATCAGAAGTTGTACCTTTACAAGCATTGCGCCAGGCCAATCCATGGATCCGAAGCAGAACACGTAAATGCATCAACAGAAGAGATGAGATCTGGAGGCAACATTCGGTAAGCCCATGTGGTACCATATGGCAGAATAACAAAGCAATCAGGAACTACTGCCCGTCGCTCATTGGAGTCGATAAGTACGAATAGCAGGGGACCATGGTGCTGAAGTTCACGAGTAACACCAAGCTACCATACAGATAGGTGGAAGAGAAACGAAAGTGTAAGCCCGGAATACCACCAGTGGCCTAACAACTACTACTATGGATGCCGCGACTGCTCTACTCCTGTAATTTGACTCATTAGTACCAAATGCCATGGAACATTCGCCCTATCAACTCCGAATAAATGCTGATGGTTTATTCAGGGTTACCTTTACCCCAGCAGCTGTGGCAAGCAAATTAGTCTTTCCGGAAGTACAGTATCCCTGGAATCGACGAGCTCAGTACAAAAGTACTTAAAACCCTTGCCCCTACCATAGCAGTACCGTTTGCAGTCTTTTTCCAGGGTCTACTTGACTCCCATATACCCCCATCTGAATGGAAAATGGGCTTATCACTCCAATATACAAAGAAGAGAAGCGGTCGTATCCTGCCAACTACCGACCTATTACTCTTCTACCTGTTTTATCAAAAGTGATAGAATCAGTAATCGCAGATTAACTGACGTGCTACTTTGAAAGTCCACAACTAATTTCTAATGCAAAATCATGGTTTCTGACGCAGACGATCTTGCCTCACCAATTTGCTGATTACTCGGGACTCATGAACCAGGGCGGTTGATGCAGGAGTCCCCATAGATGTGATTTACTTAGATTTTTCTACAGCATTCGACAGGGTCAAACACTTCCAAAAGCTTGCTGCCTACGTTATCCACGGTTCCCAGCTTACCTGGTTGGAGGACTACTTGCACGACAGAGCAATCAAAGTAAGAGTAGCGGACACTCACTCTGAAAGCCTGTACGTATCCAAAGGTGTACCTCAAGGATCCGTCCTCTGACCGCTATTGTTTTAGTCTACATGGATGACATTCCAGCCAACATTCTATCCTCGATACAAGTATTTGCAGACGACGCCAAATAAGAATAGCACTTTGCTAACCCTCCGACCTTGTCTATCTTCAGGAAGATCTTGCTAGGATTAACGAATGGGCAGTAACGAATTAGCTCCCACTGAACCCCGCAAAGTACCACCTGCTGGCGGTGCGTAGCAGCCTCATCAATACATATCTTTTTTGGCAACACGTCCTGCAACAAGTGATTAGTGAACGCGGATTAAGTATCATCATACAAGAGTCTTGACAGTTCGCTCCAGTGTTCAAAAGAAGCAAGTGTGGCGAACATGCACTTCAGGCTTTTGAGGCGAGCTCTCCACACCTTTGAGTGACGGCTAGTACCATCGCTGATTAACTCATACATTCGTCCTCACGTTGAATATGCAATTCAGGCCTGGTGTCCGTGGTTGAAACGAGACATTCGCCTATTAGAGCAACCCCAAAGAAGAGCCACCAAGACAACGTGTGGATAATCCGGTCTCAATTATGAACTTCGCCTTCGATTAATAGGTGTGTTCTCCTCAGAATACCGACGGCTTCGCAGGGATCTCATTCTCACTTACCGGATACTAACTGAACGCGCGCAGTTATGTACATCACTGCAGACCCTAGCCCCTAATAAACGATGCCGAGGCAACCACCTGAAACCAATGATGCAACACCCATTTGAATGGTAGAAAGTATATTTACTCAGTTAGAATCTTTTCTCTTTGGAATGCATTACCAACATATATGGTGAACGCACCAGACATCACGACATTCGAAAAACTATTGGGCTTTCATCTTAGTGCCAATCACTACACCACAGTTTGATAAAATGCAATCGCTTAACCATTGACATTTCACGTTCTACGTTGGTACATTCTTATTTTACTTTTATTTTGCATATCCATCCCGTGGGTACTGCAAGATTATGCTTTTTATCCCATCATACACTATTAAACTATTAAACATCAAGCAAACGAGGAGGATTGGCGATAGTCTAAAGGCTCTGAACCACTACCATTCCTAGAACTGCGCAAATTTATACCTTGTTTCCACCTTACATCATCATTTACTCATGATATTTGAAAGAAATACCTTGACTTCTCCCCTACGATGCCACTAATTGCACTATCAACTGGAGTATATTATGGAATCCAGTGGAGCTACTGTTGAGATGGGGCGTCATTTCCTTGACAGAGACCCCTTTGTTTAACGTGTCCTGTAGTTCAAAGGTTGGATGTCCGTAGACAATACTGCTTGACAATGTTATATTTATTCCGAGTACCGCCACCTTCATCATGCACCGGCAGCTTCGTCAGCGCTCAGTGTCACCATTGTAGTTGTTTTAAGGGGTGACATCCCGCGACTCACTTTCAACCCCCGTTGCTATTTATCAAAACAGCTATTTTACTGGCAAGTAGCAGGATTTTAGCTGCAATTTCGTAAAGGTTTTAATCCCAGTGTTCACAAATTACATAACAGAGCTTGGTCCGGAAAAGCACTGTTACATGTGTGTCGTCCACTAAACCGCTGAGCCGATGAGCAAACACAGACACATACAGATCGATTGACCGATAGCTGATTCGTCCACTCTTTTTCCTTGTGCTGATTGATACCTTTTCGACTTATTCATCTGGTGTAACCTACAAGCTATCTATTACAGTTTTTGACACGTCCCGTCCGGTGTGTGTTCTTATTCACTTCTTGCGCGGACTAAGGGTCCAGGTGCGATCCAGCAATACTCGAGCAATACGTATCAGAATGGCGACGGTTGCTAGGAACCCTCTTGCGGGACTGTCATGTCTGTGGCCTGATGGTGCAGAAAAACCCTCTCTACAGTAGTGCATACAGTGGAAAACATCTTTCCAACATCAAATGACTCATTTTCCTGTGTTAAACCCCTCTATCGTGTTATCCGATACCCATTGGGTTATGTTATTCCGCCAAGCCCTTGGATCAGAAGGACAACGTCATTTTGACGCTGTGAAGTTGATGGCTAAGACCAGTATTGTGCACGTGATCCAGTTGTTTGAGGAATTGTGGGGAATCCAACAAAGTGTGTTTTCCGCTCGTTATCAGTTTTTCAAGCTACAGCAACTATGCGAAGAAGGTGTAAATGATTTCATTGCCCGCATTCATCAAGCTACACCGGAATGCCGGTACAATACCATTCCCTCAAGTCGGTTTGAAGAAGTCATGAAAATCCAGTGCCTAATTGGTGGAGTTATAGATGATGGTGCGAGGGAAAAATTATTGTCACAGAAGGAAGAAACTTTTCCTGGGAAATGGCGTGTAACAATGTACGCCAAAGGGAAAACCTGAAAGCCCAACTATCCACCTTCAAACCTCCTCAGCCTGTGGAATGTGTAAACAGTCACCACGGTTATCCTCTGAAAACAGGGTACGGAAGTTCGTCTGCTACCGATGCGGGGATCAGCACACTTCTCCCACCCAGTGTCCTCATACTCGTACAAAGTGCAGAAATTGCGGAAAACTTGGCCCCATGGCACGTGTTTGCCGTTCCCCACGGTCACAAGTCTCGATCATATCACTGAACTCCGACGACGGTGAGTGCCCAGATTCCCAGCAAAATTTTATGAACCATATAATTTCAAACTGCTCAGTTATGACGAAAGTGTCTCCATATAGGATCACGCTTCATGTTAATAACGAACCTGTTTTATTTGAATTGTCTACTGGTTCCGCGGTGACATTGATTAGTAAAAAGGCGCTCTCATCGTTACCCGACCTGGAACCGACTGATACCGTTTTTAGAACCTATACAGGAGAAGTGATTGATTTACTTGGGAAGTGTCAGGTACGAGTGCAGCATCAGGGTAGATCACACAGTCTGGTACTTCATGTCGTGCCTCAGGCTCCAGCCAATTTTCGTGGTCGCTTTTGGATGAAAATGTTACCACAAGTATTAAATACTATCCACCCCGTGGGGGAGGATACCTTTGAATCGGTCTTTAAACGATATCCAGAAGTGTTTGACAAGCAGCAATTGGGTAGACTCAATAATTTTAAAGCAAAGATCCATATATCAGACTCAAGTACACCAAAGTTCTTTAAGGCCAGAACACTGCCCTATTCCTTACGACCTAGAGTGGAAGACGAGCTGAAAAGGCTTCAAAGAGAAGGTATAATTGTACCAGTCCAACAAGCTGAATGGGCGGCCCCGATAGTGCCTGTACTTAAGCCCGACGGTAACGTACGAATTTGTGGTGATTATAAGCTTACAGTAAATCGAGGTGTCATCATAGACCGTTATCCATTACAGAAAATTGAGGATTTGTATGCCAACTTGTCTGGAGAAGTCAAGTTCACTAAATTGGATTTGAGTCACGCCTATTCGCAGGTAGAGTTGGATGAGACCTCCCGACGTCTTACGACGATCAGTACACATTTGGAGCTATTCGAATACACTAGACTGCCTTTCGGGATTTACTCAGTGCCGGCGATCTTCCAAAGGATAATTGACAATATCGTGCGTGACATACCGAACACTTGCGCATTTCTCGATGATATCCTTATCACGGGTCGCAGAGAAAAGGAGCACTTGTACACATTGGACCGGGTGTTGCATAAACTCTCTGAACACGGTTTGCGTTTGAAACGCTCCAAATGTGCTTTCCTAGTTGATTCAGTTGACTACCTCGGTTATAGACTGGACAAGCATGGTTTACACGCGCGGAAAGATAAAGTACAACCCATTATTTATGCACCCTCACCTCGTAACGGAGCCCAGTTACGCTCGTTCGTTGGAATGCTTTCACATTATCGTCGATTCCTACCGAAGCTTGCTTCTGTTCTAGCACCACTTCAAAACTTGCTGAAAAAGATTCTAAGTGGGCATGGGGCGAGGAAGAGCAACAAGCATTTGACAGGGCAAAAGGTCTCCTTGCTTCTTCACCAGTCTTGGTACATTACGACCCCAACAAACCGCTCATCCTACAGTGTGATGCTTCATCTTTTGGAGTCGGGGCAGTGCTGGGACACAAAGTCCATGACAGAACAGTTCGCCCTATTGCTTTCGCGTCCCGCACATTACAACCCGTTGAGGAAAATTACGCACAATTAGACAAGGAAGCACTGGCCGTAGCATTCGGAGTAAAGCGGTTCCATCAGTACTTGTGGGGCAACCAGTTTGAGATACAGACTGACCATAAACCACTGTTATCACTTCTCGGTAAGGAACGAGGCATAGAACAACTTAACGCACCCCGAATGGTACGCTGGGCCCTCATACTTTCTGCTTACAATTACCAAATCCGATACATTGCCGGTCCTCACAATAATGTCGCTGATGCGCCCAGTAGATTGCCACAGATTGACCAACAGGAGGAAAGAAGTGACGCGCCCTACGAGTTCGTTTAACTTTTGCAACACCTGAATACTACACCCATATCTGGCGACATGGTTAGGAAAGCTACAGACAGAGATCCCATTCTATCGACTGTGAAACGTATGCTGCTGCGTGGCTGGGGTTCGCGAGCCCCTGGTGATCTGCGTCCGTTTTTCAATTGTAGATTTGAGCTGAGCCTGCATGAAGGATGTATCCTACGTGGATCTCGCATCGTTAATCCATTGACTCTCAGGTCAGCTGTACTAAAAGAATTACATGATGCACACCCAGGTATTGTCAGCATGAAAGCCCTCTCCAGATCCTACTGCTGGTGTCCAGCGATTGACCGAGACATCGAAGCACTTTTGAGTACTTGTAACACATGCCAAAAATATCAAAGAGATAATCCAACAGGCCCAATTCATCCTTGGCAGTTGCCCGACAGCCCATGGGAACGGGTCCACGCCGATTACTTTGGCCCGATCGAAGGAAAAATGTTGCTACTTTTAGTAGATGCGTACTCCAAATGGATTGATGTGCATGTTGTTGCAAACGCTACTGCAGAAGCTACAATCAATGGCGTACGCTCTAGTCTATCTACACATGGCATACCAACAACATTAGTCACTGACAACGGTCCACAATTTACGAGTGCAGCATTCAAAGAATACCTGCAGAGCAACAGCGTTCATCACATGACTTCCGCACCGTACCATCCAGCGTCAAACGGTTTAGCTGAAAGAGCGGTCCAAACCGTGAAAGCTGGTCTTCTAAAGCAGCGTAATGGCACGTTACGAACCAAACTTGACCGATTCTTGTTCGCATATCGGGTCACACCGCTAGAGTCTATCGGAAAGAGCCCTGGGGAGGCAATGTTTGGGCGTCGACTACGTACGAGGCTAGACCTACTTTTTCCAGACCCTCGTCAGACCAGGCGTTGCCGACAACAACGTATGCATGAAAGTGGACGCGCACCAGTTAAACCCCAGAAGTCGATAGTGGAATGTGATGTTTACGCGAAACTACCACATGAGCAGTTATGGCAGCCTGGCACCGTGCTTACGAGCTCAGAAACGGAGGCCGAAATACAACTAGAGAGTGGAGAGACAGTACGCAGGCACAATGATTTCAGCCGGCCCCGCACCCCAGTCACACCGTACCCTGGGGAAGAGGAAGTGGTTCCAGAAGATCTGGAGGAGACAAACAAAAGCCAAACGGAAGAAATCGATCAGCCGATTGCTATTCGGAAACCGCACCGCTTACCTAAGCCGATAGAACGTTACATTTGCCAACTGTGATTCCATCTGTCACGTGAGGGGATGTTACATGAGTGTCGTCCGCTAAACTGCTGAGCCGATGAGCAAACACAGACACATACAGATCGATTGACCGATAGCTGATTCGTCCACTCTTTTTCCTTGTGCTGATTGATTCCTTTTCGACTTATTCATCTGGGGTAACCTACAAGCTATCTATTACAGTTTTTGACACGTCCCGTCCGGTGTGTGTTCTTATTCACTTCTTGCGCGGACTAAGGGTCCAGGTGCGATCCAGCAATACTCGAGCAATACGTATCAAGCACCAGACGCGTTTCGCCCTATTGGGGCTCGTCAGTGGTGCTCATTCCCTCGGTACTCTAAGGAGGATCGAACCAATGACGGCTACAGGCAGATGCTAACTAGCCAGCAGCGTAAGCTACTGGGCAATTGGGGTGGTTAGCTGGGCTACATAATTTGCAAACTAACTGGGATATAGCACCACCTCTCTTCCACTGTCAGTGACAGTGGTTAACCAACGAGTTGATGACTTCCTCTCACTAGACGCTTTATCCATAGCCAACATCCCCCATGGCTCAGTGGTTTAAGCTGCTGGCTGGTTGACATCTGCCTCTAGCAGTCATGGGTTCGATCTGGTTTAGAGGACCGAGGGAATGCGCACCATTGACGAGCCCCAATAGGGCGAAAGGCGTCTGGTGCTTTCCCGGACTAGGCTCTGCTATATAGCTTGTGAATTACTTGGGTGAAAACCTTAACCAAAACAGCTAATTTTTACTGAAAAACATACTGGCCAGATGTGGTTGGCTAGCCACATTGTTTTCCCAAACACGCGTATTACAGTGCTTGCTATGGACCACGTCGCCACTGCAGGCTTCAGTACCAGGGCGGGTTCTGTAGACTTGTCACGCCGCGACTCTTAAGGTCGTGAATTCTCGAGTCTTGCGTTAGTTCATTTGTGATATCGGAGCGGTTAGTCAGAAGTTCCCAGCTGTTTATTTCAGCCTGGTCTGTCAAGATATTGCAGCGCGGGAATGTATGTGCCGGTTCCCTGAGCTCCTGCAGGTAGTTGGTGTAACACACATAGTTATACAATATGGTCGCATAATCGCTAGGCCCTGGTAGCGTCCCTATCAAGCTGTGGATGATTTCGCGCCTCTCATTAGTAATTATGAGGTTAATTGTAAAAGGTCGGCTGCCAGCTTTTCATCTGATAGTTCAAGTAATGCAAATGGGCGCGGAATACTTGCACCGAGGTCATCCAACTCAACCCTGAAATATTTGCCACTTGAGCTCATTTATCTAGATCGTGTACGCCGTCCTCACCTTACATGCGAATGTGACTGTAATGTTTAAGTAAGGCTTCGTCGAGGCCGATGTTGAGCACAAGTCCAATGGAGGGTGGCCAATTGCTGTCGCAGGGCAGCTGTATTCTTAGCTTAGCTACTAGCGACAACGAAGTGGGTCTCTGAATTATTTGACGACTGGCATTGGATTACTTGTAAACATAAAGAATTACACCACATCTCCTGATAAAGCAATTGTTTCGGAAGAGCGGCATTCCCTAAATCGCGCTATCGACGTCCGTAACTCTGAGAACAAGTGCAGGTTTGCAGTCTTGCGTACCTAAAGACCGATGAGCAAGCCTTGGGTATTAGCTTACATACAGACGATTCATTTAGAGCACAGCAATGAGTCAACAGAAATAAATTTGGGATAATGAATTACGTTGACTGTTTGATGGTAGATGTTTGCCGTTCTTTTGATGTCTTAGAGTTGAGTTCTGTGGTACAGTACTTGACCGCTTTGCCGACCCATTTTGGGCACTCTGTGAGATGTAACTATACTTGTACCTAGACAGCTGCTAGTTTTGTTCTACGCTCGCTACTAATGTGCGGTTCGAATGTGGTCCCTACTTATTTTGCTAGCAGATTATGCTTTGAACCGGGCTGGTGTATCATTCATCACCACGAACTGTAGATCATGTGGTAGACGGTTAGAAACCGCTGGTTGCTTTGCAGCACCATTGGCCCCTCTACTTGGTTTGAAGCGAAACCTTCATCCTCCTTGAGGCGCATCCTTCGTACTCTGATGATATTTGTGGACTTCAGCTGTCTAAGAGTAAGGTCTAGCGAATGCAGCACTCCGGCTCCTGATTGTGAGTCTGTTTAGTAAATGCGGACCTAACTAGGCTATGCACATGGTGTTCTCCCAGAACTCTATCCATTCGGTTACACTTTTTCCCAAAATAACTAGAAGTACAAGGTCCAAACTGGATGCTTTCTGCAGGTGAGATGTCGAATACAAGATTGCTTCCACATCGTCAATTGAATTTAGCATATAAGTCTAGATTCACCAGAGTACCTGCAATTCGAGTGATGTCTCAGCACTTTCAGTTTGATGAACTTAGTCAGAACACTGAGTAGCTTGCAGATGGAGCTCCGTTGGTTCAGGCTATCCAGCTGCTTTTCTTTCTATGAATTTTGCGTTGTGAACTAGTGTGTATTTCTAGTTATGCGGCCATCAACAATTAGGTATAAATAACGTGGTTGCATTTACTTATGTGACGTATTGGGGACATCGCATATCTGCTACATCCTGTACGTGCTGAGAAGAAAAATGCCAAACGTTCATTTCTCAAATTCTCAAGTATTGCAACTACTCTCCACTGTAATGTGTCGAAGACGATGTTAGTTTTTTAAGAGTAACTCATTCAAACCATTTCCCATACTCAATAAAATAAACCTAGGCGCACAATAGGTTCACCACTTTGGCCCAACTCCATCGGGTGTAGCATTGCTACCAATTTAACCAACCACACAATCTCCCAATCTACGACACAGACTTTCATTAAGGAGCTGAGTGATCTATGCAGCTATTAAGTACTGCCTGATTAAGCGAGCGCAACGAATCATGATTGGTGTTCATAATGAAAGTGGAGGGATGAAACGAATGAATAAATCAGTTTAGTGTTTATCCAAGTCTTAAAGGTTCCAAGGAAATGTTTTTACGCAGGTTGTTAGTCTTCCTATAAGTTTTAGATCAGATAAACCTGGTGACTTTCATCTTCAACAAACAGGTTTTGAAAGATTTGGCCAAATGTGGAGAGCTGAAACGGAAACTGTTACCATCAAGCATTTTTACCTAATGGGAATAATCCATGCCGTAGTAATTGCAGTATGATTGGTCCTTATCCTTAGGTTGTTAAAGCATCTGTTTTCCGATGTAACTGTAAACAAACACGCTTTATATTCGGAAAATTTTCTCGGCATATTATCCGGTGCGTACTGCAGCTTGCGTGCAAACGTGTGTACGTAGTATCATAAACATCTGGGATTACAAATTCACCAATGAACATATGCTGACACACCTATAGACAACCACTCAGGTCAATTGTTCGTTTGTCAGCTGGCCTACTACCACGGCAGAGCCAATGTGATGGATGCGTCTTTTGTGCACATAGGGCGGGGCCCAGTTTCATGGCCACCGCTTCGCTCTATCGTAAAATGTGGGTGTTATTTGACGCGAAGATAACCCGGATCGTGAGCGCAGGGTCCACGTTGTTTTGTCTGGCAACAGGTGACGGGCAATTGACGAGACTGGAACTTTGTATGGTGATTGTTGAGATCGTTCTCACCTGCAGCTGACGCTCTGTCATATCCATGTAGTCGGCCTTGCAACTACATGTGAATTGGTGAACGACGTGTGTACGGTTGGACAGAGGTACTGGTGGCTTAACCAACGGAGTAGGGAAGCTAGTGGTTGTGTACAGTAACACGGGTTGCATCGTGGGGTACAAACCCGCCACTGCGGATTTCAAACGTCGTTGAAATACATCAATCTTAGCCAATCTGAAGTACACACTTGATAATATGCAGAGAATTTTGTCCGGAGGTAAATAGTGCGGTGCTATCATGTTTACGTCTTTGTTGAAAAGTCTTCGGTGTTAATTGTCAGAGAAGTAACTCCATGCACCCGACATGTATCGAAATTTCACAGTAGCTTGATTACAAGGAGTTTCTAACGCTTAGTTTAATTTGGACGGCCAACTCGCAATGGACGGTAAAATATCTATTGGATCTGCTGCGCACAAAAGTGGACTTACCTGTCATGGTAAAAATGCCCACGATGAGTCCAATGTTCCGACCCGCGAGCATCACTTCTTCGCTTTCAGTGCTTGCGGCAGAAAGCTTTTTGGACCTTCTAGCTGCCCAGAATCCAACCCCAAGAATGAGCACATAAAAGATGATTATGGCCACTAGACCAGGCACATACACCATAGCTCCGCCGGTTCAATGCTGCGTAGGTTGGTCGATCCAATGCGACGTCTGAAAAGCAACAAGGGAAGTGAGCAATTTGGGAAACCTAAAAATTGAGAGTTAACAACGTAACATGCCCGATTGTTTTCGTAAAGGCACAGGGAAGTTTCGTCGTCTGCGTAGTCGTTATTCTTTCGTAATGAAGGCCGGTAATTACCCGGCCCATATGGCCAAGACACATAGATATTAAATTATCAGGTCACTCGCAAAATGCTTTAAACGCTGTAACAGCTAAGGAAGTATTTTGAGTTTTTACTGATTCTTCTTGAAGAACAAAACGGATGCAAGTGTTTTGCAATGTGAAGTAAACCGCATGAGCTAGGACTAAAGAGGTAGATTTAATCAAAGTAGCCAAGTCGGAGTTGAAACAGTCTTTTACAATTCTAATCTTTGACCATAGCATAAGTAGTTTATGATGTTCGAAACACTACATCCATAAATTAATAGAGTTTGTGGGACTGACTCATAGCATTAAGCATTGCCGAATGCATTCAATTTAACCAGACGAACTCTAACTGGCATTCGGTTTCATCGGGGGCACCAGTAAGCTACACCTGGAGAACCATGTGCCTAATGTTCCGTTTAACCCACTTTGTACAGCTAAATAAAGCAGGTTACAAAGGTTGCAGCATATGCAGTGGGTTACTTGAAGCGGCAGTATCCAACATGCCTTTTGGCTTTCAGTGTCACAAACACTATTTAATATTTGAAGAACACTGAAAGAAGACGAAGGCTGGTAGATGCATGCATTTCGTATTTTCTTATTGTATTGCATTTTGAGGAGACAATACGAAACGCATGCATCTACCAGCCTTCGTCTTCTTTCCGTGCTTCTCAAATTGTTGAAGGTTACTATTTAATATGATGATTTGTATAATATATGTATATTTTTAAGCGCAGATAAGAAACTAGTGTAGAAACTACGTCGATGTGTGTAACGCTTTAACTCTGTGACTAAGAAAAACAAGGGTTAATAATTGGGAAAACTAGAACAAGAGCCATTAATGACATGATCAATTGTGGTAATAAGTGTGTATGCTTTTTTAAGACGGTTAATGTGTAAAGTTATTGTTGTTTCATTTTGAAGTGATGGTCAAGCAAGTGAATTAAAACACCTGTTTGGTGAGATGGGAACCCACAGGGAAGGGAAGCTCGATAATCTTGACCGCTGTAGTTGCAACCGAAGTAAATAAGTTCTGCGTGTTAGCAACTCATATCGCTCCACTCCATAACCGCTTTATGGGATTCGGTGCTTAGCCTGGAGATAAAATTGTCACACAGATTACAGACTATCCCGTTCTTTGGCTCGCTGAAGGTAAAGACAGGTAATTTCGAGAAGGTACGTCGCAGCTGGATTCAGTCAGCCAGTAATGCGCCAGAGGGTCGTCTCATCTTAGCTGCCAAGAGCCCTCCCAAAAAATACAAATCTCCCTACTACTCTCAAAAGCTAGGTAAAACAGAAATCCACACAGAGACACAAACGTAACTGAGAGGGTCTTAAACACTAGCCACCTAAGACGCTAACAACTGTATGCACAGATACTTAGGTCTCAGTTTGTCTGTTCATAATGTAACTTGATTGATGTTCAGCCTGAAGTTTCGTTTCGACTTACGTCGAAATGAACCTCGCTCAACTCGACCACTGGGACCGTATTCAAAGTAGCTAACATATAAACACAGTGTGCGTTCATACTTGTTCAGATACAAGCACTACTATTGATACAAAGAATTGCTTCAGGATGCAAAGTTGCCATCCCACTACTATTGATGTGACCATCATTTACTGCGCTGAAAATTTTAGACCCTGATTAATAGGTATATATATTTCTAATATGGATAAATATGTAGCCGTATTCCACTTTATCTGATTTGATCTGTTCTGTTATCCTGCTGCACATTTAGTGTCAATTTTGCGTTTATTTTCCTTCAAATATTGTGTTGGTTGTTTGATATCCCCGGGTGGCTCTGCCTGGCGTAAATGTTGAAAATGTGCCTGCTTGAGAAGGAAACATCATACTTCAAGCTAAGCATTTCAGTTGCAGAGGTTTCGCAGCAAATCCAGGCGAAAACAAATATATATATATATATATATATATATATATATATATATATATATATATATATATATATACGTAACACCCGCCGTGAATCGCCTAATATAAGATCCGCTCCCTCGGTAATGGAGAAGGCGATAGCTGCACGCAAGTGTGATGTGGAATGCCACAGTGTGCGACCTGTGGCACCACATTCGTGACCACGTGACAACTGCTGCCGAAGGGACCATCGGGTTTAATAAGAAAAATGTGACGATTGGCCATTGGTGTCGGGGAAGAAGGCAGCATTTGCTGTACGTATGGCAGATCCCATTGACCTGGGGAAGAAGAGTAAGTTTCGGCGAATTCGACGACGACTGACCCAAGAACTCCGTCGCATTAAAAATGCATGATGGATGGAGAAAAAGAAGCGGATGGAATGTTACGCCACAGACTGCAAACATAATGCAGATCTGGCGGAAAAACTTTGACTGTCTCTTGAACAGCCGTTCAGAGATCGATTGGCGTACATTGAACGACCTAAAGCAGTACGATATGAAGGCGAGTCTGGCGGATACGCCGACACTAGATGAGACGCAGAGAGCACTTGCTCAGCTGCGAAACGGCAAGTGTGCCGGGGTCGACGGGATCTCGCCTGAAGTATTGAAACACGGCGGACCTGAGTTGGTGACTGCGCTGCACCGATTGGGGCAACTCGCGTGCGTTGAGGAGGAGGTGCATTCTAGGTTGAAGGGTGCCCTTGTGCTACGACTGTACATGGGCAAAGGGAGCAAGCAATATTGCACGAATTATCGTGACATCAACTTGCTGAGTTGTGTGGGCAAGGTGATTGCCCGAATCCTGCTCAACCGCCTCGTCAGTCAGGTTGTGGAACCTAACGTGGCGGAAGAGCAGTGTGGATTCCATGCGGGTCGCAGCACCATAGATATGGTGGTTGCTGCTCGTCAGTTGCCGGAGAAGTTTAAAGAACGACACCAGCCGTTGTACTCGTTTTTTGTTGATTTCACCAAGGCATTTGGTACGGTGAACCGCGAGGCATTATGGCTGGTGTTGGGTAAGTTTGGTTGCCCGCGTAAGTTTGTAAATTTAATTGAATGTTTGCGCAGTCGTATGCGGGCGTGGGTGCAGCTGAGTAGAAACCTCGGATAATTCTGCAGTTGTCTCTGTTGTGAAGCAAGACTGCGTCTTAGCTTCTGCCTTGTTTGATGTTTATCTTCACGCAATGATGCCTTGTGCTTTTGATGCCGCTGTGCTTACAGTGTTCGTGTGGAGCACCGTATTGATGGTGGGTTGCTGAGCATCCGTCGTTTCAATGCGAGAACATTAATCTGTGAGACAACTATCCGTATGCTGCTGTTTGCTGACGACTGTGCGTTGTTTTCACACAGCGCGCATGAGTTGCAGCACATGACTAGTGCTCCGGCTTTGACAGCGGCCAAATTCGGGATCAGTATTAACAAAAACAAAACTGTCTCTTTTAGCCTTCACCAAAGGTGCAAACTGCAATATTGCCTCAAATCAGCATTGGTGTTGAAGTATCACAAACCAACTCCTGTTTTTTCTACCTTGGGATTGTGGTGTCGACTGACCAGCAGGTGCACAGTGAGCTACGTATCCGTGTATCAAATGCAGCGGTGGTATTCGGGAAGCTAGAGTACTGCGTCCGTAACAACCATCAGCTTATCGTTAGCACCAAACTGATGGTGTACAAATCCATGGTGCTGTCCGTTCTTCTATACGGCAGTGAAACTTGGACCATGTACCGGCGGGATGTGCGGTTTCTCGATCGGTTCTGTCAGCAGTTTTTGCGACTGCTTCTGCGCGTCGGTTGGGGCGACAGAGTTGCAGACTCGTAGGGGTTACGTGGAAGTGGAATGTATGCAGTGGACTGCATAATTTTGCTGAGACACCTGAGGTGGCTCGGTCATGTGTTGTGTATGGATTCGATGCTTATACCTAAGCAGCTATTATATGGTCAGCTGAGTGTTGGGAAGCAGCATCAAGGGAAACCGAAGCTTCGTTACCAGGACGTGATCAAAGTGAGCCTATCACGTTCAACTCTTGAGTGCAGGTCACGGGAATCGAAGTCGGTTGGTCGACATTCACGGCACGATCTGATCATGAAGACAGTTGCTGAGTTGCAGAAGAAACCCCTCATGCATGCGGAGAAAAAGCGGCAAGCGCGCAAGCCGCAGGCGCCGATGGGTTGTACTCCATAGACATGGAGCGCATAGTGTTTTAGCACATGCGGTCGCGAGTGCCTGAGTTAGGCAAGCCTAATGAGCTATGAGGGAAGCCATTTGGGGCCAACACAGAAACGAGGACTAGTGCTGCAGTGAACGTAGACAAAACCAACATAGCTTTTGTAGGTACGCTGCATTCGATTTGCTAACCGAGTGCTTGCTGTCTCTTTATTTCAGGTGGTGAGTTTGCTGTATTGTCCCAATACTTGTTATCTCATATTCTTATCTACCTGAACTATCTTCTATAAACTTACACACGTCGCTTAACCAATGGTAGATAACTTCGATAACATTTTCGCGTTTGTGGCATTTTCTTAAAATATCATTGCTGATCTCTTGAACCTATTGCGGATTTGTTGGAAACCAATTTATTTCATACGCTCATTCATTCAAGAGTTATATCAGCATATCCGTATACATTATACGATTTAATTTCTGATCTCGCCTTTCCAAGTGATTGGCTGTTGCTTGATATCCCCGGTGTGACTGCGCTTGATGTGCTTGTTGACAAGGTGCCTACCTGTCTATTACCCACTACTTCTTCCATACTGGCTTCAAGAGACAGTTGGTCGTTGATGGAGGTGCACGGTCCTTGTGGTCGTGTTAGGCTCAAAGAGTGGTTCCATGCACTGTGCGTGGAGCGGACCACGGTCCAACCACCGCCTTGTGTGCGCTTGATTCCCAAACACAGCGTACTTGTGGTTGCCTGGGAAGTAGTGTGTGCGGGCTCTGATGTTGAAACCTGGCTCCCATCCGCATGCCTCCCGGTCTGATATATATATATATATATATATATATATATATATATATATATATAATGGTATGTTCATGACAGATCACCGATCCACCACTCTAGACCTGTCATAGTCTTATTTTCTGGATGCTTCCTCTTAATGAGCGCCAGGTGGAATTACGGTTATATCCAACTTCTAACATCCAGAACGCACCAGGGTGAGTCGATTAAACCATGGCGCTTTTATCGCTGCTTTTCTGGAGCGCATTATATCGAAGGACTTGGCTGAGGACCCCAGCTATTTCCCTCTTCAGGTGTTAATATTACATCAATCCAACTGCAAATATGATAGACCAGTTGCAAATAATCTCATGTTGTAACGGCCGTCAGACAGTGGGATGGTTATGGGAAAACAGCCTGTAGCTGTTGCTTTCTTTCTTCTACACACGACCCCCAACTTTCTCCTCTCCCAGTCGTCATTTCACTTGAGCGACCCAACCCGCCCCAACCCCACCTTCCCGTCTCAACGACTGGGCGGTGCAATCATGTGCCGCCGCGGAAAGCGTTTAAGATCGGAAGCTGCATACATTACTGCATACATTACTGCACCGAAAGACGAATGCGCACCCGAGCGACACGCGGCATTGGTCGACAAAGAACTCGCTCACTACTGCATTGATATGCTGCACTCAGTGCGACTGGGCTCAGTGATCTAAGCAAGCTGCACGGGGAGAATGCTGGCTGCACATTCTGCTGGGTAGAAAGTGCCACCACAAAGCCACACGAAGACCGAGTAGAATTTGCACCATCCCACCGCCTAAATTTTGACGAGATGTAAGAACCGTCTGACATCTATACAAGATTGTTGACACTGCCTACGTCAAGGACGAAGTAGGTTTGCAACTTTATTAGCACATATGGTCCTACCATATGTTATCCTGCTGACAAAAAGGATAAGTTTTACGCTTAGTTATCCTCCGTGATACGGTCTGTGCCAAGGAGCGACTGGCTATTCCTGCTGGGTGATTTAAGCGCACGCGTTTGGCATAATTTCGCAGTGTTTGCAGACGTAATCGAACTTTGTGGTATTGGCTCAGCTAATGGGAAAGGTGTCCGGGTGCTCTCACTGTGCTCCACTCATGGATTGACGATTACGAACACGCACTTTGCACTGGGTGCCTGTGATATAGCTACCTGGAGTGTTCACGCCCACCAGCTCGACTTTGACATTGTGCGCCAGCGTGGCGTGCATCAAGTGCGCATGACGCGTGTATTGCATGGAAATGACTGTAGTCTAATCACAAGTTGGTGCGGACCAAATTATACATACATTTTCATAAATGCATGATTGTTTTCTCCACCGTAAACAGGTTTTGAATTAAGGTTCGATCTCTAGCTAATAATTAGAATAGGCGTAATTTGGAGAATGCGGTGGCTACCCATCCTAGTAATGTTGGCTCAATGTAGTCAGTCAGCAACCTGTGACACCACCTGAAGGTAATGGTGACCGTTGCGGCCGAGGAAACAATTGGGCGCGCAGACTATAAGCAACACGAATAGTTCGATGACAACAAGGTGACTACTGTCTCATTGGTGTCTGACGAGAATACGGCTTTTGCTGCATTTATGGAAGATCCCTGCAACTCAGTGAGAAAGGTTAAGTTTTGCAAGTTGTGTTGGCGACTGACTCGGGAGCTCCGTCATAAGAGAAATACATGTTGCGCGTAAAAGACAAAACAAATGGAACACTGCACCAAGAATCACCAACACAAGGAGTTATATGACTCCTTGAAGGCAGTAAATTGATCCACCTTGCAACTGTTGAGTGCATTGCTGGACGCTACTTGGGGTGTTGCCAGCTCACAGACTGCGGGCAGTAAGAAGCTATGGCGTCATCACTTCGACTGTCTCTTGAACAGACCTTCAGGGATCGTGAAACCAAGCATGTCTGCGGCTCATCGATTGCAGGAGAAGCGGCTCGGACGAAGCCAACTATTGTACTCGCTACTTGTCAACTTCAAGCAGGCATATGATATGGTGAACCGGGAGGCACTGTGACTGTTGTTTGGTAAGTGTGATTGCCCATGTAATTTTATTAGTCTTATTCAATACACTCACGGGGTAGGGGCTTGCGGGCGGGGGTGCCGTTGTGTTGACAAACCTCCGATGACTTAGATAACATGTTTGGTGTGAAGCTGGTCTGTGTCTTAACTCATACCTTGTTTAATATGTAACTGCCTAGTGTTTTCAATGCTTGAGAGTAGGGTATTCCTCTAGATCTGAGCCAGAACTTGTGTGTGTGATAAAACCACCTGGAGGCTTGAAACAAGCATTCACCTTTAGGACTCCAAACATAAAAATCAGAAGACTTAGCTATTGTTATGACGCTGTCATTTTGTGCCTTTTTATCAATCACTACGACCTGCATCATTGGAACATAAACAAACAGTGATCACCGATAGCAAAACACATGGGCTTGCATGGTAGGCTTACAGCCACTGTTTCATGCATTTGAATGCACAGCGGTGGTCGTTCGCGATCGATAAGGATAACCTCTAATAACCTAAGGATTTGGGGCTGCTGAAAGACTCATCAGGATTTACTCGGTGACTAGTAGTCAGCAAGTGCCTGGTGACTGCTGAGGTAGCTCGGTTTCGTGAGTCAACTGATTCCATCGTCACGGGTCCCATGCGGCTGCGCCACCACTTTGGGATGTGTTCTTTGATTCTGATAACTAGACTTCGTTCAGTGCGTCCGACGTAGATATCTCCACAGGTACAGGCAAAGTTGTATAGACTGTGGGACATGCTCTGCTTTTTCATCTGTGTCTTAATCAAACACATTAGCATAGGAATGAGCAGCTGCAATTCCGCCTTTTCGTACACCCTTTTAAATGAGGCGTTATGAGTTTCTCATTGACTCTCATCACAGTGACTCTAAGCCTACCGTGGCATCCGGTGCGTTTTGTCAAGTGTGATCACCATTTGGTTATGTTGCAATGTTGAATGTTTAGTGATTTATAAGAAAGCACCTGAATGTTGTTGATTGGAAACAACTACGCTTTCAGTTGTGTCTTAGTGTATCAATTGTATATCTGAATTGCGACAAACATGCTTACTATAGGCCACACTTTGCTCTGAAGTTAACTTCTGCCATTTCGATCAGGGCGCCACCGCTCGGTAGTGCAGTGCAGAAATGGGATAGAGCAGCTCCGAGCCTCTTCGCTACCGCGCGTTGTTTGCACACAGCAACGATGAGTTGAAACGTATAAGGACTGCTCTCGCTTTGACGCCGGCTAAGTTTGAACTCACTATTAACACAAGCAAAACTACATTTCTTTCTCAGGCACAGCGAAGAATGAAATCCTACAGTTGCCAGCAAATCAAGTTCTGGAGACTTCATCAATATTTTCCTACCTCGGGAGCACCTTGTCAACGGACCTACAGATGACGATGGAGCTACGCTTGAATGGATGGATGGCGCTTTGCGAATGTGCTGAACAAACACAAAATAAAGATTTAGGGGGCACGCATACGAGGGTTATGTTTGCAACGGGGTAGGTCCACATTCTTTGAAAGTGTTGATCACTGACGTAAGCTTGGAGAACCACGAGTACCGCAACACAATATGTGGTTGCGTCTATGTAAAATGGGTATCTTTGAACAAGAAGTTTAACCGACCAATTCAGTGGCTTAACATTAATCTGCATTGTCTTCAAACGGGCAATATCCAATATCCATTTCCTCCTATTACGGTCATAGTTCTCGGATTGACTAAGGTCCACCACAGTGTGAATCGCGGTCCAGCTTGCGATTACGCATCGTTATCCATTTACACAAACAGCGCTTCGAACTGACTCCCCCCCCCCCAAAATAATATATGCCATATTTGTTGCTTACTGCCGTCAACATTTCGTTTCAGTGAGCTGTTTTAATCCACTTCCATCAGTCATCGCCCATGGGTCTAGTGTGTTGCCAGTCTTCCACTGAAATACAGGCACTTGTGTTTATTCGAGATGTAAACTTCACAAAACCTGAGCAGTTATACATCCCATCGAATACTGTCTAAACAGTTTGTTATCTAGGAAGTTGGAATTTAAGGGACAATGGAACGATGCTTGCCATTCCGCCCATTCAACCACCGACCGCATTTGTGCTAGGTCTACAGCTCTTGGAGAAACATTTTGTCTTCATCAAACTACGTTTCTTGTCTGGTGGTTCTAGTCAGTGCTCCGTAACAAGACGTCAACGGGTTCACAACCAGCTATATGACCCATGAGTCTGGATAAGACAATGGCTGTTGGTTGTTCAAACTTAGTGGGCTAATTTGGCTCGAGGAATTGAAGCGTGGGCTTACAGCCAAATCCGTTTGGTGATTTTTTGAAGGTTGGTGAGACTGACATATAAATATGTGCGTTCTCTGTCCTAATACAACTCTGGTCTGCTGAGACTTCTTCTGTCTTCCTTCCTGTCGGATTTGTCAAAGCATCAAACAGAGCAGGCGTAAGGGCGCAGATTTACCAGCAGGCGTGAATCAACCGGTCGATTGCGGGCACAAGTTTATAACAGTGACGACGCGAGTATAACCGAACCCAGCAAGGGCAATCAGTTTTGAACAATTGCAGATACTTTTGCAGCAACAACAGGCGCAGTTTGAAGCATCCCAAGCCAAGCTGATCGAGATGCTAACTCAGAAGCTCACATTGCATTCAAGCCTAGGGTTAAGGACAAGTGAAGGTGCTCCCACACCCTTAACCCTGACTCAGCAGATCAGTGAGTTCCATTATGACGCTGATGCCGGTATAACATTTGTTTCTTGGTTCCACAAGTATGATGACATGTTCCGGGTTGATTTTGCCAACCTTCCAGCGGAAAACAAGATTCGACTAATGCTGCGGAAGCTGGGTGCTGCGGATCACGAGAAGTTCACCACTTTTATCTTACCTAAAAAGCGTACCGAGTTGTCCGTCGACGAAGTGGTTGCAGTCCTGTCGCAGATTTTCGGAGAGCAGACATCTTTGTTCAAAATCCGGTACAAGTGTCTGATAAAAACAAAAAAGAAGATGAAGATTGGGTCGACTATTTCAGCCGTGTGAGCTGAGAGTGCGAGCGGTCACAACTACACAAAATGACAAGTGATCAGTTTAAATGTCTCATACGTTTGTGGCCTACAAGCATCCAAAGACGCGGACATTCGAACACGAATACTGAACAAAATTGAGCGGAATCCGGATGTCACATTGTAGCAAGTGACCGGTGAGTGCCAACGCATGATGAATCTGAAGCACGATACCTCAAGGATTCAGCAGTTGTCTAACCAGAACGATCAAGATTTTGTCTGTGTAGTCAGCCGTACTCCCCGAAAAGAATCCTCCCACGTGAGTTCACCGTATTCTATACCTCCCACTGCATGTTGGTTTTGTAGAGAGTGGCATTTTGCCCGCGAGTGCCCATTTAAAGCTCACACTTGCAACCATTGAGGCTGTAAAGGGCATAGGGAGTCATGCTGCCTGGCGACTCGTCCAGTTTTGTCCAAAAAGATGCGTAACAACGCCAGACCGTTCCGACGTCCCCATTTGACCAGGTCTATCACCGCAACATTCAAGGTTGACGGGGCCAGCAAGCGTAAATACACAATTTTGAAAATCAAGGGCTATGAAGTCAAGTTACAAATCGACCCGACTTCAGATATCACCCTGATATCTCGCGACACTTGGTGCATGCTGGGGCGACCGACACTCATACAAATGAACCACTAGGCACAGAATGCTTCAGGAGGTATGTTGAAATTGCTTGTCAGGTAAACTTCCGCGATAAACAAATCCAGACGACATATTTCTTGACAGACCAGCCGGGGTTAGATTTGTTGGGGCTCGACTGGATGGATGAACTGAAACTGCTTGATCAAACAGTGAACAGTATACATCAGCCACCGAAAGTCAATATGCTGTCGCAGCCGTCACCTTCAAGCCCGATGTTTCAAAGTTAAATTAATGAGCTAAAACGACGCCACGATGCATTGGTCCAACCTGGTCTCGGATGTTACAACATAGCTACTGCCTCATTGAACCTTAAACCAGATGCCAAGCCAGTCTTTAGACCAAGACGCCCGGTGCCGTACCCAAACCAGTCCTTAGTGAAAGCCGAGTTAAACCGACCACAATCTGAAGGGAGAATCGAAAGAGTTCACTATTAAGAATGGGCAACACCTAACGGGGTATGAAGAAAAGAAACAGTTAAGTCCGTATTTGTGCTGATTTCTCGACAGGTTTGAATTCTGTGTTGGAAGATCATCAGTATCCCCTGCCGGTACCAGAAGACTAGTTCAGAAAACTCAATGGGGGAAATGTTTCGCAAAACTTAGTTGATGCGTATCTGTAAATTCCAGTTTCCCATCAGTGCAGAACAATGCTGACAGTAAATACCCACCTCGGACTATTTCAGTACAACCGGCTGCCGTTCGGAGTGAAAACCGCACAGGCCATTTTTCAACAAATAATGGATACTTGGAGGGGCAAGTTTGGATTACACGTTGTGTGATTGGACTGCGACACGCAACCTCAATATAATGGACTGTGATTCACATTGAAATGAACCTTAGTCACCGCGATCACTGGTACCGTATTCAAAGTAGATAGATATTGGGTATTGCCCACCCGAAAACACTGCACAGCCACGAGGCGTTTCGATGTAATTTTCATCTCATCAGGTGGAGACAGCAGGATTTGAACCCACGACCATTGGAATAGCAGCCAACACTACTACCCCTGTGGCTACCGGGTCACGAAGGGCAACACATAATGGATACCCTGCTGAGTGATCTCCCAAATACAGGAGTATACCTGGATGATGCGTTGATTATGAGCTCAGATCCGCAAGACTTGATACAGATGCTGACAAGAGTGTTTTCGCGTCTTGAAGAAGCTGGATTCCGATTACGGGCTGAAAAATGTGGGTTCCCGTTAGAAAATGTCAAATTTCTTGAGTTTATCATCGACAAACATGGTCGGCGCCCGGATCTCGCCAATATTGAAGCCATCAAAAAGAGGAAGCTACCAGAAGACATTTCAGAGCTTCGCTCTTTCCTTGGGCTCGTAAGCTATTACCGCGCTTTCCTACCAAGAATTCAACCAACCAGAGATCAGATGAACCAGCTACTGACAAAACACAAGAGTGGGAAATGGACGAAGTTGTGCCTGCAGTCCTTTGATGCAGTCAAAGCAGCCCTCACTTCTGATCTACTCTTGACGCACTACAATCCGAATTTCAACATTGTAGCTGCTACGGATGCTTCCAATTATAGTATCGGTGCAGCTATTTCCCACGTTTTCCGCATGGAGGAGAGAAGGCTATCGCGCACGCAGCACGGTCACTAACGACAGCTGAAAAACTAGAGCCAGATAGAGAAGGACGCGCTCGCGATCGTTTTCGCAATGAAACGATTTCATAAGATGCTGCGTGGTAGACAGTTTACCTTCCTGACTGAGCACAAGCCACCTCTGTCGATATTCGGGTCAAAGAAAGGAATTCCAGTTTTTACGGTAAACCGATTGCAACGATGGGCGACCATACTACTGGCCTACGACTTCAGTACAGCACAGTACGGTACAAACCGACGCAACTAATCGGCCAAGCGGATGCTCTGTCTCGTCTCATCAGTTCACACCAAAAGCGGAATAATGATTGTGTGATGGCAGTTAACAGTTTCGAACCAGAAGTCCAACGAATCCTGGCTGATAATGTGAGAAGACTACCAGTAACACCCGACACCATTCGTATGGAGACATTACGGGACAGAATCTTGGAGATAGCGTGTACGAACATGTTGGTCAAATGGAGGCATGCCTATGGAGTTTCGGCCGTTATACAATCAACGTGGATCCCTGTCAGTCGTGGACAATTGTCTGATGTTTGGAGATCAAGTGATGGTGTCAACGGAATTGCCGAGGCAAATATTGCAGCAGTTCCACATGGGGCACACTGGCACCAGCCGAATGAAATCCTTGGCATGCAGTTTTATTTACTGGCCAGAAATGGATACGGAAATTGAAAGATTTCGCCAACAGTGTGAACCTTGTCAACTTGCAGCGAAGGTCCCCTCCCAAGTGTTAGTGGCAGCCTTGGCCTAAATCAGAGAAACCGTGGCAACGAATACACTCAAACTACGCGGAACTAATCAATAGTCAATCCTATTTCCTTTTAGTCGACTCATTCATCAAGTGGCCTGATGTGATTCCGGTTAACAATCCGACTGCCCAGCACACTGTCAACGAGCTGGAGAAGCTATTCCGGTATTTCGGCCTGCCAGAGTTGTCAATGACAGACATTGGAACACAATTTACCTCGACTTCTTTCTGCGAGCGGTGCAAGGAAAGGGAATTCAGCAGATGTTCTCACCACCATATCATCCGCAATCAAAATGACAGGCGGAAAGGTTCGTGGATACGTTCAAAACTGCATTCTGTAAAGCAGGGCAAAGAAGCGCTTCACAGGATGCAATTCAATCTTTCCTAAGCATGTATCGAAACGCTCCGAATCCAAACTCCCCTGATAGAAAAGCCCTCACAGAAGTATTATTTGGAAGAAAGATCCGGACGTTATTCGAAACTCTTTTACCAAGGAGAATAGAAAAACATGGCAGTAGTCACCTGGAGGAAGATCGCAGTCAGGCTTCGTAACTTCACTGTCGGTGACATGGTTTACGCCCAGGATTTTCGAAGGCCAAAGAGCTGGTCGAGCGGAACTGTTATCGGCAGGAAAGGCAGACTTATCCACGGCGTGATGGTTGGACGTGAGAGGTGGCTTAGGCACATCATTCAGTTGAGACCGAATCATGGCAAAACCCAAGGTCCCCACGAACCACCAGGTTTGCATTGGGACATTCTACTAGACACTTTCGGGCTGGAAGATGAGGGTCAGCAACCCAGGGAGACAAAACAAATGCCGCAGAAATCCAATGCACAATGCAGGCCGGCTCGGAACCGGAGAAGACCACAACGGCAGCAAATCGATCCCCGGGCCAAGAGCTACGAACACAATCAGGTTCGAATGGTGTGCAAGCTGGCCACAATTCGGAAAGGGTGGTGACAGCTGGGTGAGAGAACTGATTGCCAACGCGCGCCTATTTGCCACAAATCGTGCTTGGGAAAGACGCTGCGAGCGTGTTGCCAAGGCCTGACCGGAATCTGATGCAATCGTGCGTCAGGCATCACGTGCGTTGCCATGCCCCGGGTAGGCGGACGAAGACTGGAGTGCCCGAGCAAGACGGTGAACTGGACAGACGGAGCGGACAAGCATGTGTGGATCGTGGACTTACAGCCAAATCCGTTTGGTGATGTTTGGAGGATTGGTGAGACCGACATATAAATATGATCGTTCTCTATCCTAGTACAACTCTGGTCTGCTGAGTCTTCTTCTGCCTTCCTTCCTGTCGGGTTTGTCAAGGCGTCAAACAAAGCAGGCGTAAGGGCGCAGATTTACCAGCAGGCGTGAATCAACCGGTCGATTGCAGGCGCAGCGTTATAACAGCTGTTGAACACGCAGTTTGATAAACCAAGTATTCGTGACTTCAGTAAGCATGTGTTGCATCCGTAGAATACGTGGGTCTAGAAAGCGTCGGTAGAGATATGATTTCAAAATATCACCTAGATAATTAAATAAGATATTTATTAGGGCTCATTTTGGATGCTTCCTTGATCAAGTGAAACAACGTCAACTAACTAATACTGGTAAACTTATATGGCGTAGAAACAGCTGGCCGATACTTCCAATGAATTAAACACTGCGCCACTGAAAGCGGGTGCGCATTTGCGAAACAGTGTTTGCTATCTCTACTCAAATTGTGTGCTAAGGATGCCGTTATAATGAATTCTTTCGCGTGCTTAGAATTAGTAGTCATGACCAGAGATGAAAACTCCGAAAAGATAACTGTCACAACAGTTTCGCTGATAGTGTTCGACAGCTCGAGTGAACAGAGAAAGTATCCGCGTTCAAATCTCGCATAGTTCACCGTTTGGAAATATTGCACTGGCATCATGTGGTCGGCAACGATATTTATAAGCGTTCTGGAGCCTAGTGGTTTGATTATTTCACAGCTGGACGGACTATCAAAAGAGCATAAGAGCTCAGTGTTGCTCAGAACTGTTCTGTCAATAATAAGCTTACCCCAGCAGTAGTTGGCTTTTCGGATTGATAAAGATGCTGTCTCTTTTGAGTGAATAACCTAATTGGAGAAATAAAGTGTCATCCGCGCTTGCTCAAAAATTGTCCGATAAGGTCATGTAGTCCTTAGATGTGCAATCCTTATTTACCAGCTTCCAGTTGCACCAGACTGTTAACTACATGTGTGATTCAGCAGAGCTCAGGATTACTATTAAGGTGCTCGTTACTACTGTCCAGTAAGTGTTCTTTTTCAATTCAGGAACACGCCGTGCCGTCAAACTGCTGAGGTAGCTATGGCCAGTGAACTGGGCCACATACTAGTAGCCGTCTTCACACTTATGGTGTTACAATGTCTAGATGGTGGAAAATCAAAACGGCCTTAATGCAATCCATGCGTGGATGATATTCTGGCATCTCATCTGAGCAAGTGATAATGCAGTCAGTAACGCGTCAAAATGCTGCGCATGCCAACTGGAAGGTCTCCTCACGAATGACCTGCCGAATGGCATCCCTTAATTGGATGTTCTCATCAGCAAGAGTGAAACAGCAGGGCTTTAAATGTCCGCCTAAATAAAACGTAACATGGTCCGGCCAGCAGTCGGTTTTCGCAGAATTCGTATCAATGAGGAACAAAACCGGCGTTTTGACCGCTTAAGTCTTGTCAGGAAAATAAGCCAGACCAACCATTTAAATGAGAAACCTTGTGCCCAGTGTGCCAAGTGTCCTAGGAAGACGATATTCATACAGCCGCTTTTCTTAGTTGTGAATCACCGCGAGCCTAACTCCTATCGCGCAGAATTTTACCAGGACTTTTCTGATGAACCGAGCCCACACGTTTTCACTGCCTCCATTGAAGGGAGCTCAGCTTCTGGAGGTCGACTCCAATCGTGTGTGCCAAGTAGTATGCGACTGTAGAATCAGTTAGGTAGATAGACTATAGGACTCTGATTGCACAGACGGATGAAGATGTATGAAATCTCGCAGCAGACGTGTTCTTCTCAGTTTACGCGTCCACGTAAATTGTCGGTTTGTTCAATCGGTAGGTAGTATCTGGCATCATTTTACCCAACTTAGGGACATACGGCCTTCAAAATTCTATTGCGTCATACTAATTCCAATCTCTTCCGTCTCCCAGAGGATGTGGCTATGAGCCGGGTTACACGGGCGCTTTATTTTCATAAAGACAAGAGGATTTTAGCTGTGTGCTGCAAGAGACTTATAGACAGTTTCTAAATGAATTTTTAATGCTAACTAGAATTCTGAACTCCGTATTTTCCGCATGCTGTAGTTTTCATGCATTTTTATGTTTTAATTAAATAGAAAGTTTTATACCAAACCATTCGTTTCAGATATGTCCATGGTTCGCTCAAGTCAACTTGAAGGTGCAAATGAATCTGATACATGTTTCTGCCTATGTGGCTGTCAAAAACTAGTTCGTCAAATCGGAAATATCACTTTGTTTGTGCAACTCATCTAGAAGGCATACTTCGACGTAGCTCTTGTTGACCAAGATAAAAACTGTACCCTTCACACTGTCTACCATACTTGTGTGGAAATGCTTTTTGATTTGACAAAGCGCGAACTCAAAGACCTGTGGACTGCGGCTTCTATGGTCTGTGGATATTTACGACGAACCTGGAAGGGTGTCATTTTGCATGCTTAAGACAATATATTGGCAAGAAAAGGCGATAAAGATCTTTTATTCCAGTGTTCCCTCTGCGTTTCGACCATATCCATGCTCTGTAAAGCCGCCAGTTCCAAACTTTAGAGGCTTTGCTTATTTAGATGATGAAGTCAGTTACATGGACTGGCCGCAACATATGAAAACTGTGCAACAGATACTGAAGTGTAACCAGACCCCAGCAACTCAGTCAAACATAATTGTATATGTCATTGCGTGATCTGGGGCTTTCCAAGAGAGCGTCTGAGTTATTAGCCTTCAATCTAGTGAAAAATCTGCTTATCTCCACCGCATAACTTGCTTCTGAAAATATGCTGAGTGTTTCGGCGTTGCTCCTCCGAACAGTGACACAAAATCACCGGTTTCGTCCTCTTTTGGTCTCATCAGATGGAGATGGCGTAAGTTGGAGTGAACCTTGGGACCTAGTAGTTAACGGCTGACTCCTAGACTACTATGCCACTGAGATCCGTGAGAAACGCTTGGAACAGCGGCAAAGAATTCAAGTGTCGCAATCCAACCACACGGTGGGTACTCCAAGTCCAACTTTGAATTCCTTACCGCTGTGCCAAGCGTCGTCCAGGGATCTTAGTAGCATAGTAATCATGGCGTCAGACGTTAACCATTATGCCCCGAGTTGCACCCCAGTACAGACTATATCTGGTGAAGCAAAACGAGGACAAAACCAGTAGGGAAGGTCAACACCCAAACATCTCCATTGCGGACACGGCAAATGTAATCGCAATGACCGGATTCTACTTCGAAGTGAACCTAGGCTACAATAGAGATTGCGTGTCATAATACAACCACAAGGAGGTTGCTCAAAATCTAACTTTGAATTATTTTGTGCCGTAATATTCCAGGTCTCTTATTCCAATTTGGGTTGCCTAGTGTGATCCATCAAAGTGGGCATTATTTTGGTTACTTCAAAGCGTAGTGTGTTCTGTTACCTAGTGACAATGTATGGAGCAATTCCAGTGAGTTACTTAGTGCGTTTGTGAGAACACACTGAGATAAAAATAGTCATTGCCCTCAACAAATATTATGAACACAGCTTGGTTGTTTGTTTTTACCTGAAAATTGTGAGCCTGCTTCTTGGTTAGTAGGAAAGCTATCAGAAGTTCCCATGTTATCTGCATGTAGGGCAGTTCAGTTCAAAAGAAACATTGAACACAGAATGAGTGGCCAAGGCATGAATCTCTAGAGCCTGTCATGCCAAGTGGTGTGAATGACCCAATCATCAGTGTTTGAAACGGTTTTATGAAAGGGTTTGTGAGAGTTTTGCATACGATTATAGGATATTTTTAGTGAATAATTTATACTTTAGTGTTTTATTAAATAGTAAAGCTGTTTTTGACGGCCGTCAAATATGAGCTCTGGTACGGGATGAAGCATTTCGTCTCAAGGTTGGCAAGAAGCTGAATGCGTAACGGTCATTTGTGACAGTTATACAAAATTTTCTTGGGAATAAATATTCGGGTTAACATACTCTTGTTAGCATTTTGCAAGCTTGGGTGCAACTTGAACGTCAAGCTGTATTTCTTGGACAATCCTCCTGACTAGCTCCCGTAAATCTTGGAGTAGCAACTGACGGAGGAAACGTTTTCACCATGATTTGATTATGATGATGAAATAATTTTATTTGGGACGATGGGACAAACACGTCATGTCTGACTATTGTTGTAGCATAAAATGTGACTGCCATAAGCAAATATGCCGAGGTATGAGCTATGAATGCTGCTTCATACCTGGCTAATTCCTGTTATTTATCTAGCTTTGCGTTTACGTAATGACTGAACAATGTTTTATTAAGGATGCATGTTGACATCAACTTAAATATTTAAGGTACATCATTATGGACACTTTATTCTTTTGCAAAAAACTTTATAGTCGATTTACGAAACCTCTATAGCTTGCAAAGAACAATCAATGTCAAGTTTAGATTCAGTATGTCCAAATTATATAGGAACTAAGGTTGGTTTCTTTGCAGCAAAACTTTGTTGCCCTGCTTGATCAGTACGCTTAAGGATGTCCCTGACTTATGGTTGAGAGTATTCCTGATCCCGTTTGTATATTTTTTCGTCCACTAACCGCTGCACATAGTTTTGAGTTACTGTCATCAACCTTACTGATAGTATACGTATGCATTCATTTGTCAACTTTCATATTATTTTCTCACTACATCATCATCAACATGTGAAGTGGTTGCCAGTTGGGGGCTAACTATAGGATTTCTTAGCCACCACTTATGTTCCCAACTAAGGGAATTACTGCTAGTTGTTCAGCAGGTTAGCAAGGAAGTTAGATCCCAGAGGTCGGAGTTTGTTTTCGTGTTGTAAGAACGCACCGGAACGTAAACCACTCAACATATCTCAACTGACTACATAGTCAACTGGGCAATCGCAGTCCCCTTGTCAGAGAGGTGTTACTCATCATTTTACACCATAAGGTTTTCAGAAATTCACAGTTGCACGAAGAATATTTGCGGTTATAGTTCTTGAAATCAAGCGCGTTGGTGCAAGCCTTGGACTTACGCATGAACGCGCTCCGGTGAGAATTCTTCACCTTAATAATGACAGGCGACCAGAGTTTGTCACCGCTCATCTGCTGCTTGTGTTTTGTCCGAGCGGCCTAGTTCGACTAATACGCTGATCGATGGCCTTTCATGCAAATCCAATAGGCTACAGAGCTTTCGTGGTTTCTTTCAATTTAGACTTACCTTTCATTAGTCAACCAGTCATCTAATTTTACTCAAAAAGCCCAATACCAAATTACAGTATCCATCGGACCAGACTGTGTTTACCAAGGAAACAAAGGTAACTGGTGCCTTCTATATGAAATGCATTGTTAAGCGACATCACTGTGCAATGTGTATTTTGACGCATACGCAATGGCGAGGAAAGTATAGGCCTGGCTTTGTCCTTAGCACTATCGTGGAGGTAAATTATCCATCCCGCTGGCCCTCTCGTCAAGATACACATTATAATCATCGATTTGGGGTGCTCCGTTGCGAGAACGTTATTTCGCCCTCCATGCCTTCACCTAGTTGAGAAACTCGTCACACGCCTGTTGTTATTTTAGGCGAGTGAACACTTTCCTCTTCCTTGTCCGTGGAGAACAGCAGGAAGGTGATCAAAATACGCGATTCCCGTACAACTCTACTCGTGCGGATAGACAAATTGCCGATTTTCTTGTTTCCTCTAATTGGCCTCTAATTGCTCCTTTGGGAGTATATCTCTTGGGTATGAGCGAAAATTTGATTATGCGTTCGCGCGTCCTGAGAAGATGTATAATGCCACCAGGTTGCAGAAGAAAGTGCAGAATACGATGCGGAGTTACGGAACGACTCATTATGTTTTGGGCTACCGGAATGCATAATAGCAGAACTGGCAATTAGTGAATGGTCATGTGTAGAAAGTTAATTCATAGAATCACATCGGATATTCGGCAAAATGCTGATTATCGCGCAGTCTATTGGCTAAATAAACGCATCTGCCACGGGTCAAATACTCTAAGTTCGGTCGCTGTAATTTTGGGCCGTACCTTGCTCCAGCTATTTTCTGCACTACAGCGCGCCTCAAATGACGAGGCTTCTTGTATTTTGGCAAAAATCTTGGTAAAATCCTTGATCCATTTCAAGGCTTGGGCATTTAGCCATAGCTCAGTTGTTGGTCAGGGAGGCTTCGGTAACGTGAGTCCGGTTGGCCGCGACAGTGCACAACCGGTGACTTCACCTTCATACGAAGGAGTAAAATATACGCACCTACCAATAGGGTCACATCGCATTACCTTCTGGCTACGGAAGACATAGATAGAAATAGTATCAGATATGAGTTTAAGCAGCAGTACTCTATGAATTCGTCCATACCGGATCGGTCACTCGTTTCCTAATTCCCCATTATTTCCACGTTCAGATGCTCAGAAGAAAAACTATTCACATAGATGCCAAGCGACTCTCCAGTGTGTTGGTCGGATTCAGAGGTATTGTATTCATCATAAGGTGCATGATCTGATTCTAGCGAAACGCCTTAACCAGGGTGCGGCGGTTTGCGTACTTTTTGATTTCTTAAGCCGAAATGGGAAGTACGTCTGGGAGACCTTAGAGTTGAAACCAATGGTTGTGGGTTGCCGTTAGGAATCGCATGCATTAATGTGGCAGTCTTCACTCATTTCTTCTTCCACAAACAAGTTTTGGTCCAAGGGACTTGAGTAGGGACCTAGAACCTTGTCGGCTTTGTGCTGCCACAACTCAGCTAATATTATAACCATAGACTGCCGGGAAATGCAACTTGTTGAAGCGTGTGAACGTACTAAATTCTTTACATCCGGTTTTCTTATAACAGTGATTCCAAACCAGGGGGTAATAGCACCAAAATACTTAAATGGGATTCTATGAGGGGTAAAGGTATGTACAAGGATTCAGTCATCGTCAAGTTATGAATCAAATTGCTTGACAAGGTCATTTATCAACTAACCTACTTGTAGTGAACATGAAACTTTTACCTACTCATGTTTTCCTGGCATTGGATTTTGTTCTTGTTTGTATCGTTCGATCGTCCATTTGTTTTACTGCTGTTACATCCGGTTCCCTTCCAAATTCTCAGTTTGTGGTGCATTACTTTGCTTCATATCTTGGCTAATTTGTTCCCAGTTCATTGCAGCTATGTACAGTACAGATTGTGCCCGGCAGGGTTTACACTTTTGAATAACCGGTTTTGGAATTGGTTCCTGCTGTTTCTGGTCGCGACTAGAGCTTCAGCTCCTCTCTACAATTAGTAACCTCACCTGCGAACTGTATCTTAGCCATCTTCTGTTCCGCATCCCAGCAAGACAAAACCTTGCCGTTTGTGTTTAGTTTTTGCCGTTTTCATTTTATAGTATTCTTTTATAATGTCGCACCCTGACGTTAAACTTCCCGACCCCGCTTTCAATGCTATCACGATTCCAGTCACGCTGCTTATAAGCAGTGACCAGCAGTTTTGTTTTGTATTGTAAGAGCCTGAATTATCTCGCCATCATAAGATCGTCTACTCGCTTGCCTGTCCAGTAAAGTAACTTTGCAACTTAGCGTCCTTTTGATGCATTCTGTTGCTGAGTAATGTCACGACACCCTGAAACAAGCTCTCATTAACAGAAACACGTTCTCTGAGCTGACCCACATTCTGCAGCTATTCAATGGCCTGCATTTCGGTGACAAAATACCCCACGCTTTTGAGACAGGTGTGCAAGATGCTTGGTATATCAACCATTGACGGATCATTACTGAGCGAAGTCTAGTTACAGCAATTAGCGGAAACGGCAGAAGGTATATTTACAGCGATTCAACTATGATCACCAGGTAGTGCGCGTCAGGTCACCCACGCAGTAATGGATCATTTTCGTCCTCAGCGCAATTGTGTCGACAAGGCGAATAACAGATGTTCTTGACTAGGCTCGTGCTTGTCTGCACTGCCAGCGTTCCGTGGTACATTGACACACTGTAATCCTCTCGACCGATTCCCTGCCTCGGATTTGCAGTTCTCACACGTACACTAAGACTTGGTAGGACCCTTGGCTCCTTCCCGCGGATGCGTATACCTAACGACATGTGTCGACCACTTCACTAGATGGCCAGAAGCCACTCCTCTACCAGACTGTACACTCAAAACTGTCATCCTTGCCTTCCTGGACCGATGGATTTTCAAGTACAAACGCCTACGCACCATCACAATCGACCGTGGAAGGCCTATCGTATCTTCGCAAATCGGCACCTCCCGCAGCTTCTTAGGCTGCCACCGTATTCACACGACTGCATATCCCCCATCAGCTAATGGTCTAGTCGAAATCTTCCATCAACTGGCGTGCCGTTTCTGACCCTGACTGGAGCAAAATATTTCACTGGTACTTCTAGGTATTTGCAGCATCCTCAAAGCCGACTTGCGCGCCAACAGAGCTGGTTTATTGAACAACGATTATGCTGCCAGGAGAGTTCATCTCGCCCCCTTGTCATCGCATATTTTATCGTCAAACTTCGCAGCCTTCCTTTCTCAACGCATGCGTTCGTTGAGCCCGATCCCTTCTAGTAAGCAAACCAGAGATGTGCAAATGCACATTTGACTCCCTGCACCCACGTTTTCGTCCGCACAGACGCAGTGTGTCGTCCTCTTTAATCTCCCTCAACCTCCTTCAACGTTCTCAAACGAACTACTAAGCATTTTACCTTAGACCAGAATCGTCAACAAACAACGCTGTCCATCGATCATCTCAAGACTACATTCTTCGAAGATTCGCCTCTAGTCTCACCTGGTACAGCAGCACATGGAAACTCACCAGCAGCTGCATCTTCCGCACCTGGCACCTCAGTTACCTCTGTTTCCCCTGACCCTCCATCAAGCTATTTTCAACCCCGGAAAACTGACCGACGAACTAGACGGATCAAAAGTCTGGTCCGTTTTTTCGATTTCGTTAACATTTATTTCTTGACATGCGTATTTTCTATATTTTATGGTAACCATGTGCTTTATTCACAAACCTTTCTCAAAACGACAAAAACCCCAAAACTTTTAAAAACAAAAAGTGTACATATTTTCGTTGCGTATCCTTGCCTCATTTTGCATGCAACGTCACGTTGCCTGTCCCGACCACGTCCCACCCTTCCCGAAGTTTTCCAGCCCAGAACCCAAACCCCCTGGAAGATTACGGCATCAGGTGGCCCACTTTCCTGTAGCCGTAATCCAATCATCTTGATTTCAAGCGATCGCCATTCCCCACTCTACAGATGCTGACAACGGCTAGCCTGGTTCGTGAGCGTGCCGTTAAGTTTTCCAACGACGATACCTGGAATTCTCCGTGGGACAAGGATTGTCTTGTCCGTAGACTGGGTTGCGGGGTGGGGGAGTAGCACTTCCCGAGAACACCGTCGGGTCCGCAATAGAGGAACTACGCTGTCGACCTTCTTACTGGACTAGTCAGTTATATCTGCGGTCCGAAAAGCTAGATCCGACAATGCACGCCAGTCCACACCCAACCATAAAATAATGGATAACAAAGAAGCCTGGACCCAGTGAACTCTACTCGCCCTATCTCTATTCGCTTGCGCCCATTCCAGTTGGTATCCTACTCCCCATCCTCAACTTGTCTCCTCACCTGACATCTCTATAGAAAACAGCACTCACTGAGCATTCTAGAGGAGATCCCTGTGGGTAACATTCACGTACTCAGTATTTTGTTTTATTGGATGTTATTATTGTTTGCAACACGATCATTCACTTGTTTTACTGATGGTACATCCACTTCCCTTCTAAATTCTCTGTTTGTGGTGCGGTATTTTGCTGCTTGCCGCTGCTAATTTGTTCCTGGTTCCTTGCAGATCTGTACACTACACGTGCCCGGCGACGTTCACTTATTTGAATAATCGGTATCCGCATTGGTTCCTGCTGGTTCTTGTTGCGACCATTGCTTGTGTTCCGCTCTACAAACTACTTAAGCTCGTTTGCTTGGTTTTCATTGATAAATTATTAGTAACTGCTTAATAAATTGGACCATTTTAGGAGGTAGATTTTAGTACTTAAAATATGAGTACAATTTTGTAATGGATTTTCGAAATGATGCCTGAAAACGTAACTTGGTGCACTACCTAAGATGTGCATATGCAAAAACTGCACCAAATGTTAAAGAGATTGTTTGTATTACTTACTAACCATTTTTTTATCTTAGATTCCTTCTTGATTTATAACAGCACATCCACAAAATAGATGTTATCTTTATTTGAATTATTGAACTTACTTAGAAATTTATTTCTTTTCCGTTACTTAGAACAAAAAGTGAAATAGCTAATAGTTAATTTGTTTTTAAACTGAAACTTTTAAGGGGTATTTGTTTATATGGAACCTGCTTTATGTGCCAAAACCTCAAAAAGTTGGAAAAGCTCCGTCTTAGAATGATTAAAGATCTACGTTGAGGTGTTAGAAATCTTTTCTGGGATATGAGTTCGACGTGCTTATTTGCTTCCTCCATGCTGCTATATTTGCGCTGTAAACTGGATTGTGATTTTCTTACGCCATCTCAAGGTGCATGCATTGGGGCCCAGTGGAATGAAGTGTGTCTTCTTTGAATCATACGCACGACAGTTGCGAAATGGTTGATGATTGCCAGAAACCAGGGTCAATGTTTGGCATAATATTTTGAACAATTTCATGTTTATATTCTTAGCCTGGGTAACACGGTTCCAGGAACGTAAACGGCCTACTAGACCTCCTCGATAGGCTCACATAAACCGGCGACTGCATTAACAGCGCCCGGACGTGACTACTAAGATTGGCTCAGACACTGCTAGAGCTGGAAATATCTCCATGAGACTTTGGGTTAAGGGATGTCGCATATACAGGATCCCAGTGGCAGCAGTTCATGCTTACGCCTATCAGGCATGTTCTACTCGATCTACAGGACCATACTTGTCTTGGAAGCACTGTTTGTGTGGATCTGCATACACGTGCAATCGAAGACAAGGTAAGGTGCCAGAAGTCCCTGGTCAGGTAGATTTGCTGGAGTAACAAACACGACTAAAGCAAGTGAGTTGGCCAAGGTGACAAATGAGTAGGCACGTGCATCAGTTTCCGGGAGCCGCTAGTGGTGTTTACTGATGAATGAGATGTTAGGGGTTAACAGGCCAGCTACTAATGGGACAGTAGAAGCTTAAGTTGATGGCTGCTGAACTGGGTCACACTAATCCATCTTGCTTTCCATTTCCGAAGCTCCGCTAGCCACCTTGTCGTGATTCAGAATAGTATGGGACCTAATTCGTAACTTCCGACAGTGGTTTGTTTACAATGCCCTGACAGTCGAGATACGGACCGAAATTTGTATGGTACTTGACTACATGTTGGGTATAGATGTTTTTAACGCGGTCCTGTGAACGTCATAAAAACTTATTGGAGGGTCAAGTTTGGACTACACGCTGTGTGATTGGATTGCGACGCGCAATCTCGAGGACTGCTGTCTCCACCTGAGGAGATGAAATTACCTCGCAACGGGTCATGGTTGTGCAGTGTTTTCGGGTGGGCAACACCCAGTTTCCATCTGCTTTGAGTACGGTCCCAGTGATCGCAGTGACTAAGGTTCACTTCGATGGGAATCACAGTCCATTACATTGTGATTGTGCGTCGCAATCCAATCACAAACGTGTAGTCCAAACTTGATCCTCCAAATTGTCCTTTACCGTTGTGCCAAGCGTTGCCCACCGTGACCCGGTAGCCAAAGGAGTAGAGGTTTCGGCTAATATTCCAATGGTCGCGGGATGGAGGCCTGCTGTCTCCACTTGATGAGATGAAATTACGTCGAAACGCGTCGTGGTTGTGCAGTGTTTTCGGGTGGGCAACACCCAATTTTCATCTGTCATAAAAACTTGTCTCACATAAGGTAAGGAAAGCTGTGACTAAGATTGTGACAGTGTACAAAGTTTGGTCACGAAATTTGTTTTAGATGTGTTAGTTGTAAAAAGAACGGGTTAGTGGCGAATGTATTGAAAGTTAACACCTTACATTTATAGTAAACGAACTCCTCCTTGAGCAGGAGGACTCCATAATGTTTGGCTTCAAGGGATTCGACCTGGCGCATGCATACTAACTCTCATAGCGCACATACATGGGCATCAATATAATTCGAAGCTATTGCGTCGAATTTGTCCGTAGGCAAGCTCAAGCATCAACAAAACTAAGTGATGAAATTCCGGACGAATTTCACAATGCTTTACATGATCCACAGAGTGGTACGCGGAATCTCAGTTCTCCGTGCATCTGATGGTCTGGCGCCAACTAAACAAGAAGCCGACAACACGCTTTGGCAACAGTTTACTTGTAAAGTCCAGTATGAATCGTCATCTTACCAGCCTCCGAACCAGCTCCAGCCGTCCCCAGAATTCTGCTAACTATCCTTTACTACGTAATTTACACAAACCATCGTACGGGACCTGTCAAGCTTCGGCTTTTTAGCCGAAGTTGTTGAAATGACTACTGTAGTTGCGAGTGCACAGCTCGCCTTATGTGGAGGTCATAAGATCGAAAACCATAATGATAACCGTTATAAATATTATCAGGTGACGAGCGCGGTTCTTTCAAAGATGAGTTGATGAAATGCGGTTTCTCACAATGTAGGAATATGGAATAGTTAACCTTATTTACAGCAGTGGCAATCGTACGGAGCCCGCGAACTACCTTACAATAACGCTTATTCCGGAGATATCCAACGTTAGGAAAGTACTGTCGCTAGGCGCTCATGGCATATCTTCGGAGTAACATCGTTATAATGTCAGAACAAAACATTTCCTCAAAAAAGTATCGTGCACTAAAAACTTACTGCTGGCTCTCACTTTGGAGCAGTATACCACCGATAGGTAAATATACAAATTTAGTTATTTAACTAGTTGAATTTGGTTGGAATCATTAGGTGCCAAAGTAGGAGTGTACGCCGTTCCCCCGGATTTCTCAGAAACGTTCCAACGTATGTATCATCGCACACCCCTCCATAACATTAGAAGTTATGGCATCGGTGAACTTATTCTGGGTCGGGTATGCAACTTCTTCCTTCAAGGTCCGTTGAATTTGAGAGTCCGCAGTGCTTTGTTCCCGCCCAACTGCAGTCCAGTGTAGCGTACATCGTGGGTCGTTATCCGTAACACGTCTGCTCCTGCTTCTCATTAACAATCGTCCGAGTGTACTCCAGTACTCCAGACAATTTCAAAATCTGGCGTGTCAAGACAGTGAACTAGCGGAAGGCACTGCAGTTTGACCTGAACAGGGATTATATGTGGTCATCACAGAAGTTGCGGCAGTTCTGCTGGGCAGAGTGGAACGTTCTGGGCATCCGCCATCAGCATACATACAAATGTCGACTTGAACAACAGATGTAGTACCGTGCTTCACACGTAATTAATCTTGGAATATTGCGAAATAATTATTACGAAGCAAATGTTAATGGACGGGTCTGGTTTAAGTGTCTCATTATCAGGCCAGTAAGACCACCACTAAGGGAGCCTCGAGACTAAGTACATCCATCAAGCCAGTGCCATCAATTCACACTGACCACAGCTATCAAGTAACTTAATCGACTATACATTAAGATCGGGTGACTCACTGTGTCTAAGTTTCATCTACCCGTCCTAGACCTATCTGTTGTTGCACTACTTTGATGAGAAATCACGGAAAACAGGCTTGGTTGCTAATCCTGGATTTTGTTTTTTGAGTAATTATGTATGGCAGATCCAGGAAATGTCTACCGATATTCATTGAAGCACCGTAAATTGCCGCATATGGCCCGCCCTGACAAAACCCCGAGGACTTCTAACGGCAGTCCGGAGATCCAATCGGATCTCACGCGATGCGCCTACTCACACAATCGCACCATTTGCGTAACCCAGATTGCATGCGCTGCACGCGATAAGGTGCAGACTACGGATATTGCACGACCGATACATTCTCGTCAGTGTTTGAGGACAGAATGTTTCGCGGATAAGCGGTGGTATTCTTTTCTTTTATCAGTTTGTCGCTGTCCCAGCAATGGAACACGACTTTACACCCGTCCGTGAGGTTTCTGTAAGCGGAATACCGTAGCGTGTCTGATGCTCAGCGCCTTAGAATTATTCAACTGTATGGACAATGTGGTTTAAACGCTACAAAAACAGCTAGAAGATAAAACACTCTAAACACTGGAAAGCGACCTGTCAGCGGCCGTTTCGTGCTTCAATTGGTGAATAAGTTCCACAAAACTGGGAGTGTGTAACACCAGAAAACCCGGGTGGCCTCGCAAAAGTATTGCAGGTTTTGCAGCTTGCACCGTTGTACGTGAAGTATCTGGGAGGCCAGATCTCAGCATACGTAGAATCGCCCAGCATTGTGACACCACCCGCTACGCGGTTCAGAAGATTTTGTAAGAACGCAATCTTCGTTGGCTTCATACACTCCAGGTTTAGGTATTGAATCCAAACGATCCGGATAAACGGAATACATTTTAATTAATTAAGATTTTTCGCAGCCAGCTTCCAAAGCAGATAGTCGTCCACATGCCCGGAGAAGCACTAGACTGCAGTTTCAGCCTGTCAGGCATCGTCAATAGTGCGCATCCATCGGATCCATCAGGACTCGAACCCATGACCACCGGCGGCTTCAACCGCCAGTCAGCAGCTTATGCCATTGGGCCATGGGGGACAACTTCGGACCCTCAGGACTTACAAGCTAACCGCGATATAGAGCGTCTTATCATTCAGTGTCATGCAAGTTACGAACGTTGCAGAGCACAGCGTTGGCCCCACATACATTTTGCCCTTGGTTTTTGGATCACATGTGCATTCACTCCGTAATGTTTACGGATGAGTCCATTTTCCATAAGCATGGAAGGGACAACCAAGATATTTTGACTAGTTCAAATCCAAGTAGGTACACAGTGTCACCTATCCAGCATAGCGCTAAGCTGATGGTCTGGGATAGAACGACTGGTCAGCAAACCGTTGGACCACTTTTCTTTTCCAGGAACGTGACCGATACATAGTTTCATATTACTGAAACCTTACTTTTGCTGGCATCATCGTACACGGAATTGCTTCAGACTTGCGTACTGCAACAGCTGGAGGCGGACAGAGTTAGCAGTACCATATAGTTAGAACATGATGGTGCACCAGCACATTATGTTCAATCGGCGTGAGAATATCTGCGAGGCATTTGGCCATTAGATCAGTCGTGGAGGACCCATTGAGTGGCCCGCACGGCCACCCGATTTAAACCCGCTGGATTTGTTCTGTGGGAATATTTGAAACGATGGAGTTACAGAAACAAGCCTGTTTCCATCGGGTAATTGTAGCAGAATATGGTAAATGAATGCCATGCCGTCACCACTGTGACGTTGCAGAAAGTGCTTGCCAACTGTATCAAGCGAATTCCGAAGGGTAGGCAGAAGGCAAGCAGACACTTTCAACATCATCTTTTTATGATATCTATGTCCGTCTAACCCTGCTTCTGTAACTAGATGCATCATTCAATGAACATGACTTGAAGACTAAATCGGTATCCGGACGAATGGTGCAAAGGATGGGTCGGGCCGAACTTAATTCTAGGAGCATTGCCTGCTTCTTCAGCAGTCTGCACCACTCCGTACGCCGTGATAATTTGTGGGTATTCGATGCGTAAAATAGAGCCTAGCTATTGTCCCCGTTGGTGCAAATGTTCTCCAATCCACAACAGAGCCATAAGTAAGAGATTATTGGGGTCTCCGATAAGTCGTTTATAGACAAACTAGTTATCGGTCGTAGTGCTATGGCACACCCAACTTTTTGCTTGCAGCAGAGGAGTCCGTTTGGTTACCGTGCAGCTTACTATTCCGTCTCACCGAGCCTAGTCTGTGCAATATTGGTGATCCATACTTTGCTCCGTCGTGCCTACTTTTGTAGGCTGCTACCCAGATGAGCGAGAGGCTTGGTCAGACTGGTAATGCAACTTGGCGAACAACCTGGCTCAGCCTATCGCAGTTACCCCAATCGTGGCCGTAGCAGTTGTTCCCAGAAGTGAAACTGTGTCACCCACTGAACCATTGAATCCATGCCAATCCGCCGCCGACCAAAGCGTGACATCATGAGCGTCTATTGTTGCCGCGCGCAAAGGCAAATTTTAGCAATGGCCATGTGGGTAACCGCCTCAAAGATCGCTAAAAGTAGCATGTACGCTACAGTGGCACTGAGAAAGTCGATTGTCACCCCGCCAGAGAAAGAATGCACACGCCTCATTAAAAACGTGAACAATAAACAGCAGCAAAACTCGCGAAAGATCATAGGTTTTAATGTGCCTGAGTCGAAAGCAAGCTCAATCATGACCAAGTTATCGGATGATCTGAGACAGTGAGAATATATATGTCAGGAAATGGGATTCCCACCTAAACCGGCCAACTTGATTCGCAATGTTCGTCAAGCTAACGCGATTCTCTATGGGGAAAAAAGATTACCTCAAGAGTCGATTCAGTCTGCAGAAGCGGTGGAGACAGTTCTTTTGTCAGCTCAACATTTCCTAGATTCCATGGGTTCTGCGAGTCTATTCACTGATATCCCTTAATGTGAGCGCAGTCAAAGGAAACAGGAACCAGGAGAATATCCCTAGTAAATAGACGGAATCCCAAAAACTAAACAATGAACAATGAAAAATAAATGTTAACGGTTTAAGAAGCAAAGCATTACAAACCCGGCAAGACGGTTAGGAGAGATAACGAAAAAACCCATTAACGCATTAAAATGACATAGAATGAGACATGTTAACATTCCTATTGCTCCTGTCAGTCGCTACGCAATACAGGCAGAATAAAATACGCATTAAATGCGGTCCACATTTAGTAACATAGATAAACAGGAAAATTGAGGTGAGTGACGTAACCAGGTCCAAGGCAATTTAATTGATTGCCTCAGTTGTTTCTGGGCACACAGCACGGGACAATTCAACCTAATCAGTAGTGCCTCACACATTGCCAACAACATCGGGTTACTGTTACGCAATAACACCTTGAAAGAATCGATTGGGTTCACCTGGTGACGAGTCTTCATTAGGTGTTTTATGTTAGACGGGACTGCAACCGCAAGTGAACTGGTAGATGAGGTTAGAGCCCGAACTGATTTTCAATCAGTTCAGCTAGCTTTTGCCGAAATCTACCGATGGTGCAGGATGGTTTCTGCCAACATTATTGGATTACTCCAACCATTTTGTGAACGCGCCTATTAATCAGAGATGTTGCTTGAAGTCGGAACACCATGTGGCAAGCAGGTAGCTGCATAATGTGATGGACTTAATTTTCCTGCAGTCAGATAAACGCACGGGTGTGGTACTAATTAATAAAGCTGATTACATCGCAAAATTGGAGTCCATTCTTGGATATGGACGCTAGTTTCATATTGACAGGACGCTGGACAACAATATCTTGGTGAAGAAACAAATTACAAAGCAACTACAAATTCTTTTGTTTAATGGTTACATCTCCGCGTCACAACATCGGCAGCTAAAACCGACAGGGACGGAAACACCAAGGATGAGGGTGCGCCGAAGCTGCACAAGGCGGGGATTCCACTACGTCTAATAGTGTGCATGAATAACTCACCTTACCACAAAGTAGCCCGGTGGTTGGCAAATCTCTTAGACCCCGTGCGTAAGCACCTGAGCACGCGGTTATTCCAGGTGCTGTTATGCAACAGGAGCACGACGTTTTTGGCATTTGGCGAGGCGCTACTATTGCGGTTGAACTGTCTTGTGCTATGTGCTCAGAAACAATTGAGCCAACAGATTAGATTGTCATAGACCTGATTACGTCTTTTACATTAATTTTGTCTGTTTATCTATTTTACACTGTGGACAGTATTTAATGAGTATTTTTTTCTTGCTGTATTGCGTAGCGACTGATGAGAGGAATCGATATGTCAACATATCACAAGATATGGCTTCTTACTGCATTAATGTATTGGTTGCAGGGGGCCCAGTGTTTCAAACATCGTAAAACTTTAGTGAAATTTGTTGCTGGTAATTTTACTTTAAAAGCCAATAATTTATCGTTTTTAACACAGTAGCGTTTCGTTCCGCATGCATGGTTTTCGTATGTAGGATCAGGTATTACTTTTTTAGCTAAACATCACTAAACGGTTGTCTTTTCTCGTATGATATGTTACTCATTTCTGGGGCCTATTTAAATGCCCGACGTTGAGGCTCCTTAACTGCAGCAAGGCCGTGCTTTAATAATTGCTGCCACATCTGATTTTTTTCGACATGGGAGCAAACTGCGCACTGAACTGTTCTTACAGAAGACAACAGTCTGTTTACTGACTTTGAGCACCGGGTCTCAAGCAGAATTGCACTCATTTGGTGGGAACCCAGGGTGAGAAATGCTGAAGTCCGCCAGTTGGTTTTTGGCAAGAAACACTCCCGTGCTTCAATTAAGTGTCAGTTGAAGTTGAATCACTAACTTTGATTAGGTCATGTACCCCTTACACCAGTTAACCGCCTTCCTCGGCGAGCACAATGCGCCGTCGTTCCACCAAGTTGGGGGAAACCACAATGTGTTCAATCGATAACGTAGCATAGAGGGATAAAGAACTTGATCAAGAGACTTGGTCAGGCAGGTATGTGCCGTCTTCGTGGATGGGGGCCTCGTGCTAGTCCAAACCAATGGTTAGAGACTCTATCGGACGTGGCTCATTGTCGAAGTCAGTATTACCCCTGTATTTATTCCCTTGCGTTTAATTGTTCATACTTCAATGCGAGTAGCTTCATGCACCTCGTTCTTGCTTCCCTTCTGATAATACCATATTTAAGTTTAACCGCGTTTCGTATTACCAATCCGGCGACGCAAGTAGCGGCATCTGCTCCACGTCTTTTTGGTGTCTGGATCATGGTTTATCAACTGCACTGAACGGAACTGAAACAACCGGGTAATGTTTAAGTATCGTAGATTATTTAGAAAAGAGAAAGCCCAGGTATGAGTTGGCGCAACAGGAAAGCAAAATACAAAAAGCGAGGAAATACTCCTCTACCAAGTCGTTATTGTGCTCAACGTAAAAGGCCTAGTTGAAAGTGGTGCCTGTTTTCCTACAGTATTTCTTTGGAAGCTGTTTTACAGTCTATCAGCGTGCCAACTATAACTTTTTTTAACATTGATACAAATACGGGCACATCGAAAACTTATTGCCCAAGGATACGACACTTGTGCCGCCTCACGTGTACCTTCGTCCGACAACGCGATGTCCAATTTTTACCATAGTAGACCCTGTACGTAACAGTAACTTCAGTGCTACGGCTAGACATCGGTCAGTACAGAGCCCACTGGCATCTGGTTTTCCATGAGATATTTGACTTCAAAAACAGGCCAGAATGTATCAATCGGTCACATTTGGGTAGTCTGCGCCTCGTCGCGGAGAAACATGCAGCGCCGTAGAAGTTGTGTTGGACAGACTCCGCGACTCTGTGCGTAGATGCATCGTGTGAGATCCGATTGGATCTCCGAACTTCCGTTAGAATTCCTGGGGTTGTCTCAGGGCGCAATGTGCGTCAACGAAAATCGGTAGATATTTCCAGGACATACAGTAGAAGAATGAATCGGCAAGAAAGCGCTTGGTGATTCATCAAAGACTTTTTATGTCTTTCACATCACTTTTACCTATGGTTCAGTAAAACTCGCTCGAACCATCCTATGGGAGTTGCCAAGTGTTTTCGTTGGACGCACGAAACAAAACGTTAGTTTATTATCGTTCCCACTATTTGAGTAGAAGAGCACACAATTCTGACTGATTATGTGATAATACTTGTAGGAAACCTATCCGCCGTATGGACGATGACGGAAAGTGGCAATTGGGTGGCGCACACAATGCGAGGGAATGTGGCCTTACGACATCAACCCGTACTCGAGAAGAATGGCAGACCTTTCGCACGAGCGCTATAATGACTTCGCAGAAAGGCGACACAGGTCGAATTACTCTCTTATAAATAAATAAACGGCATAATTCCCGACACGCGAGACACAGGCAAAATACCAAGCTGATCAATTGGTACAACAAATTTTGATAGTGGAGGGCTTTTTCAAGATTTGTTATGTTCTGAATAAAGTGCTTGATGTGCTCGAGCATTTAAAAGAAGTAAAATACAGAGAAGTTTTGAGTTGGAATAAAAACTGATATAGCCGTCAGCTCAAGTAAAGTAACACGATCTTTCATAGAAGCGTCTCCCGGAGACCTGCTTCGATACTTCACTTACACATCTCATCTGGCCATGTGCTTTGTTGGCTCAAAACAATTAGATAATGATATTTTTGACTCTGTTTGTTTGGCTGTTATCATATTAAACTTTGGCATTATCAGAGTGACACATTATCCCCAATTATATATAAATTTTTGAGGGGGGCATTGTAATATGTTAAACTCTCCCCATCATAGAGCCATCATTTATCGAACTCGTCTGGCAAATTTATTAATCGCCAGTGAGTTCATGACGACTCGCACAAATTAGTGTACTGTATTTTTTGGAAGCATTTATCCATCACCTCGGGAGATTGACCCAATCGTGGCCAGCAACGCTAAACAAGAATTAAACAAATAGGAAGGAGACGAAGGAAGGTGACGAGAAAGGATGGGTTTTGTCCGAAGTCGTCCGCTACTGATTGTACAAATCATCACTGGAACCATAAACCCTCAAATATACATGTTTTTATAAAAGGGATATTCAGAAGGAAATAATTGCGATGGATCCAACAGTTGTAGAAGATCAAGTATGGGAGCTTGGTAATGTGAAATCCATTTTTATGGCCCTGAGAAATGTCTTAGTTACAGCACCGACGACTAACTATGCCGTGAGTGTTCATTACGTAGAGAACTCACCCAACTTTAACTGTAGTTCAACGGACTGCCTGTATTTTGACAACCAATTGAAGCCGAGTAGACGCCGAAGATTAGTGTATTATCAGATTAATTGTACAGCAAATATGGCAGTAAAGATTATTCTAACACATTTCGTTGTCCGTTTGTCCTGAAGAAGTCGATCAGTTTGTGCTGGACTATACATAGCTAGCTACCGTCAGTCGAGCAATACATGTGCATTTTGGGTGAGTAGAAGTGCGTAATATCAAGCGAACCATGACTTCGTCGTGTCTACAGGTTACAGCTGTGTCCGTTCCCTGTCCATGTTCTTACAAAACTGGCGACGGATTAATCGAAAACATGGCCTCTGCCAGAAAATTAGAACGTTACATACAGTGATCCGGCTCTTGGAACCAAAATATTGTGCATCTGAATTATGTTTTCTCGGTCAATGAAATTTTTAGTAACAACCGCAATGAGTACATCCTACTGAGTATTTGCAGTCCACAAATATACTATCTGATTCGCAGCCTGGTGACCTCGGTTCGGCCGCTCAACAAACAACTTAACGAAATTGTTACACTAGGTTTGAAATCTTTTCAACCCAAAACCATCAGTAATTTTGCATCGATTTAAGTTCAATACCTGTGCTCAGCGAGAAAGGAAGTCAGTTGCTTCATTCGTTGCCAAGTTTCGGACGTTGACGGAATACTGCAATTTCGGTAACTACCGAAATGATATGATCAGGTATGGTGTGGTAGCCGGGGTGAAAAACGTTCGTATTCGGCGTTGCTTGTTGACCGATAACTCTTTGACGTTGGTAAGTGCATATGATGTTGCGAAGGGCCTGAAGACTGCTAAAAACAATGCCCAGGTTCTACAAAACTTACAGTTCAGTTCAAAGCCACGTGCTGATGCCTTCCCGGTCGAAGGCAACAAATTTGATAAAAAAAACACTACACTTTCTTTTAACGCAACTTGCGGTACAGTCATCCCAGAGGGTGCAATTATGCTCAGGAAATTGGTAACGAATGCCAAAAATGTGGGGCATTTAGCTAGTATGTGTCGGTCCAGTACAAACCCGCATTCTCCGGTGGTAAACTACCAACTGGTTGCTATCGCACCACAGGAACATATACCACACACAACTACGCTACGCGCGCAACTACCATTTCACATACAGGTTTGCGTTAACCAGATTCCAGTGCGCTTCAAAATTAACACGAGCAGTCCAGGAAAGTTGTGTAACGAACGATCTTGCTTACAATGATGGCCCCTGACGAGCCTCACCAAACTGTGTCTGGCTTCCCTGCAATTGCATACATATACGGGCGGTAAATTGAGACTGCTGGGTGTGTAGGACTTTGAAGTATAACATGAAGAGTCGATAACCAGGAGGAACCATGTACATCGCACACGGAGATGGTCCAAACTTACTCGGTCGAGAGGGATCAATTAGTTTTCGGTTCTACAGATCAACCGTCATCAGAGATACCAACGATGCTCCATCAACACGCACCAGTTTGTAAGGCACCAAAAGAAGATTTTATAGCTAACTTTCCACATGGCACACAACCACAACTTATCAAGGCTCGGTCCTTGCCGTATATGATATGCTAAAAGGTAGAAGAGTAACTTGGTCTCATTCAGCAGAGCGGCGTCATAGTGGCAGTACATCATTCGAACTGAGCTCACCAATTGATCCTGTGCTCGAACCTGGTGGACGGATTCGCACTTGTGGTGGCTACGAAACCAGCGTATATTACGTTATTCCAGCTGCAAAGTGCCCAAATCCTAAAACTGAGGACATAAACGCTCAACTGGGTAACAATACATATTTCGCAACCTTAGACATTGCACACGCTTATTAGGCTGTCGAGGCAAACAAAACCGCCACAACTATAACAACAGTCAGTGCGCGTCAAGGATTGTTCAGGTAAAACAGATTACCACTCGGTATTCATTCGGCTCCTCCCATTTTTCCAGCAAAAGATAGAGCACACGCTAACGAGCCTGCCTACAGCTTTTGTGTACCTAAACGATACCATGGTTGCGGTGGCTACGATTAACGAATAGCTACAAACCGTGTGAGAAGTAACCAAAGCATTTGCACTTTTCTCTCGGACCCTATCTGACGCTGAGTGATATTATGCCCAAATGGTCATGGAGGCTTTGGCGGTCATATTTTGGGTTGTCTGATTTCACCAATACCTTTTCGGGCAGAAGTTTAAGATGCACACAGATCACAAGCCACAAATGGGAATCCTGGGTAAATCAAAAGCAGTACTCCAAATGGCATTGCTCCGTGTGGTTCCCTGGTCCCTAGTACCTCCTGGCTACCAGTATCAACCGAAATAACTTCGAGAAGAGAATCAATATGCTGACGCCTTCAGTAAGTTAAATTAAGGGAAGTTTAAATCCACAGGCCAAAATGAGAGCATCGGTGAAAGTAACAAGTTGCTTTAAATATTCTCCAATGCCAGCGACAGAGCTAAAGTAGGAAACACGGAGTGACCCTGAAATGCCAAGGACGCGGGATAATGTCCTAAATGGTTTGCCGCATGAACTTGTCGAGGGTCTAAGAATTATGATAAGTTTCAAAACACTGGTTCCTCTACTCTGTTAATGCGGGACAAAGAGTCGTTCCTTCGGATGTGAGGTAGAGCGCACTAAATTGCCAACTTTCCAATAGTAGATGTTGGTCTATCTCAAAATGTCTCACCCGGTTACATGCGTGTAGAACCACCGTTATGCATGCCTCTGGGTACATGTGTATATGCCAGTGTCGTCCATCGGGAAAATGCGGGACCATACTCGGATGGTTGAGTTGGAGTGAACCTACGGCATGCCACAAGACAAGTTCACCGATCGATACATACGGTGTATCCAGTTGGTTGGAACGGAGACAGGCGCGCAAAATCGAAACGGCAGTGCCTCATTACTCGGTTACTGCGGTAAAATGGTGCTGGCGCTTGCGCAGGCGTAACTGGTCTGAGCAAGGAGTGTGCAATAGGTGCTTAGTGTTATCTCAGCCAATAAAAAATGGTTATTGACAAGGCTCTTTTAGACTGAAAGTTACCTTCAAATAACCGAAGCAAAATACGCAATTTTTACATTTAAGCCTTGCAAATTTGAAATGTGACGTTTTGAAAAAGTAGTCTTGAAAATTTATGTTGCCTAATGATTACTCACTGCCGCTGGCTGGTTCTCTAGTCGCAGTATTGATCGCCGCTGCAGGAAACAAGTGTGGTTCCTTTTCCCAAGAAAATTCAGGCGGGACCATGCGCGTTCATTCTAACATGCTCACTAATGAAGCAATATTCCATTAGCGCGGAACTGGGCAGCTACATTTCTAGGCAATATCTAATACTTGCGCATCCTGAGAATCACCTATTGCACGAGGCGCGATGTTTATTGGCTGGAAAATATGGATGTAAATCGTGGGAGTAGAAGGCGTGCTTATGAAATACAGCGTGATAAGAGAGATACCTTTTTCGACTACTAACTTGGCTTCTGTGTTTCTAAACGTTGCTGATCGGAAACAATTATTTCAGGGGTAGAAGATGCTACCGCAAACACTACTACCTTATAACGACCCGATTTAAATTGCTTTATGATATCTGATGTGCCACTGTGAGCCATAGAAAATTCGGACTTTCATTTGTCACACGGAACATGCAAATCGTTGTCGCGCGTTGCCTTCTTAATGAATGGAAAATCGCTCTCCGTGAGCGACTCATCACGAAGCATAGCCAAGTCAGGCCACGGAAAGAAACGGTGTTGATAACACTTAAGTGAAATGTATACCTCGAGCTCCCATTTGAGAGCAACACAGCTTCAAAGAGGGCAACCAAGCGCTTAATGTCCGCCACTCATAAAACCTACTGCGCTGCCGATGCTGTGGTGATCAACAGAACCCGGAAATTGTCGCTACTTTTAGTAAGGCAAGTGGAACCCATCAGCGCCAAATCACACTGTACTTACCAATATGATTATACCTGCAGCGTCAGGTAGATACGCAAGAATAGGAGTGTCTTGAATTCCAGAGTGAATTAACATCTCTTGTTCAAATAGGTTCAACGTGAGGTCAACCATCTCTGGCGCAATATTCCGTGTGCACGCAAACCACCAGCATCCTCGATAAGCAGATGTGTTTTATGGACCCTTTATCTGATTGAACTCTGCTCCGCGTTACAGAGACTACCTCATCCCAATCCACGCTTCTTGCGGTTCGCCGAAGCGGTGATCAAGCCAGCTAAGATCTGCACTGTATGTGCAGAAACAGTCAGTTGCTGGCATAAGGATACCCCTGTCTTAGGACGATTACTGCTGTTCACTTCACTGCATTTGATTGGTTGGTACCATCCTTGCAAAGGTATAAGATAATTTATAGTTATTGTAGTAGCACTGATGCGACAATACGAAATGCTCGTATCTAACAGTGATCATCTTCTCGTTGTGTTATTCAAACTATCGAAGGGAACTAACTGTTAAAAAACAGTTTCTTTCTCAGTGGAGAGAGAGATTATGATGGCATAGGGCGAGATCAATGCTGATATGAATGAGTTTCCTGAGACAGGTCACACATGCAATTGTAGTGTCCCACTGACGCAAAGCGTACTTTGGCGTAGTGTGTGAACCGATGATGTGCATCCATTCACACGGGACTTACACTGTGCGGCCAAATTTAGCAACAAGTCAAACCCTAGTTATCTCGTTCGCACGTGTTCATCTGGCCACGGTACGCGAGCACTATGCTACGTAACGACAGGCTCTCAGGGCTTGATGCAAGTGTCCATTCAGTTCTGCAAGTGTCCACTAACTCTTTTCGCTGCTTAGCCCCTGCTTCAGTCGAACAGTGGATCAGCTGTCTGTCGCAACTGACAGTGCAGTTCATCGTTGCTGACCCCGCGCGTACGTTCTGCCTGGGTCTGTGAGGTACAAGGGTTGCACACATGACGTGCCGGTCGGTTCGATCAACCCGCCATACCTTCGATAGCTGCATTGAGGTGGTAGACCTCAGAATGACCAGCTTTGAGCATGTAGAATATAGGTGAAAAAAACCAGTTTAGTAGACTTTAGTGAAGAACGCCTGCATTTTGTCCAGTTTGGTAGGAAAGCCATGTTTAAACGAAAATGTAAGATGATTGCCCAATCGGAGAGCGATTTTGCATTTATTAGGAAGGCAACGCGACAACGATTCGCATGTTCCGTGTGACAAACGTAAGTCCGAATTTTCTATGGCTCACAGTGGCACATCAGATATCATGAAGCACTTTAAATCGGGTCGTTATAAGGTAGTAGTGTTTGCGGTAGCATCTTCGACCCCTGAAATAATTGTTTCCGATCAGCAACGTTTAGAAACACAAAAGCCAAGTTAGCAGTCGCAGAAGGTACCTCTCTTTTATCGCAGTATTCTATACACGCGCTTTCCAGTCCATGAATTGCTTCAGAAATTTGGTAGAGAAACTTTTTGAACCGGTTTGCTTGTGTCTGCGCAAAATGTGAGGCAATCATAATCATACTAATAAGTACTACAATAATAACATGCATAATAATAATAATAATAATACTTTGTTCCCATTGGCCAGAAACAAACTACAAAAAAGACTGAAGAAAGTAAAATTCGTGTCAATGTTCACGGACGTCTCAATTCACAGAAGAAGCTCGAACCCTAGTGCTGCCTGGGGATCTGAACACTAGTTGGAAAATTATCCACTGAGGAACTGCATCTGGGCGGTCAACGTGATGTAGGCCCCCTTAATGATAACGGTGAGTGGCTACTTCATTTGTGTGAAGATGCTCGCTTATTTCTTGCGAGCACTAATTTTCGACACAGCACCTGCCGGAGGATGAGTTGGCGCCCACCAGCCTCAAATCTGCCATAGACGCAAATCGATCACACTGCGATAAGTTATCGATGGAGAGACTGCGTCCAGAGCTGTCTCGCGATTTGGAGTACATGTGTGGACACCGACCATGCATTTGTAGGTGCTGACCTGCGGATGCGTTTTAGCGGACGCACACGACGATTTTTGTGAGCGCACTGACACCAGCCAACTGGCGAGACCAACTGTTCTGAATGCGTATCGAAATACGCTGTCATGTGAGATGAGTAAGCGCTCACTGAATCCAACTGAAGCTCACTAGTCTCATATTCACCAGACCTTAGTAGCAGCAGGCAAATCCTCATGTGGTAAGTCCAATCGCCAAGTTGGACATTGGGTCTCTTCGCAGTCTCTGGAACTGATCGATGCTCTCTGGCATATTACGGCTGTAAGCGAACACAATGAAACTCGCACAACGCTACAAATAAATTTTCGTGATAGCCTGAAGATAGAACGTAAATTCTGGTGGTCTCATCGTGCTTCAATGATGGAAATAGCCGTTGCCCTTGGTAACCATCCTAAGTTATTCCTGCTGATACAGGAAATGGGCAGCAGGAGACCTGGTGTTAGTGAAACTAAATAGAATATATAGTATGGACAGCCTATCCAGAATTTGTCACAACACTTAAAGCGTTGCGCTGAGCACTTTGAAAGGTAATTTAATCAGTCGGAATTGTTAGATTTCTCGCAGACCACTGATCGCCCCGCTCCGTGGCCTGTCCAATTGGAGCCACTCTCTCGCTCAGAAGTCGAACGTGTGATCGCACTGCTGAAGTTACATCAAGTTGCGGGACCAGATGATCTACCTCCAGCCCCCTTCAAATTCGGGGGACCTGTTGTTGTAGATTATTTATACGAGTACTTGTGAAACTGTGGGAGCAGGAAACTGTTCCATCCGACTGGAGCCGTTCCGTCATAGTTCCAATTTTCAAGGGAGGCTCACAATCGAAATACAGCAACCATAAAGGAATCAGTCGGATCTCCATCGCCTCCAAATTGCTTGCCACTGTCATCATTCACAGACTGATTGACACTTGTGAAAGTCATATTCGTGAAGAGCAAGCCAGGTTTCGTCGAGGTCGTGGCTGCATTGACTACATCTTCACTTTGCGTCAGTTGTTGGAGCACCGTCACGCACATTGGCGGTCCACCGTTGTCGTCTTCCTCCATATCAAAGGTGTATTCGATTCGGTGGATATACGTGCACTTTGGGACTGTCTACTCAGGAAAAGTGTACTGAGAAATATGTTAATATTATCCGATCATTATACGCGCGCAGCTCAGACAGAAAGAGGGTTTACACAAGCTGTCGTCACCCTTTAGTATCTCCAGCGGTGTGAGAAAAGGATGCCCGCTTTCACCTTTCCTCTTCAACTTCGCTGTTGACGAAGTCATGGAAATCGCGTTCACAGGACCCCACTTAGAATGTGTGGATCTGCTCCCAGGAGAACGACTTCTTGACTTGGTGTATGCTGACAAAATCTCACTAATCTGTGACAGCTCACAAACGTGCCAAGCTACACTGGGTAGATTAGCAGTGGCTGTCAGCCACTGCGGGCTTGGCTTTGCACTATCAAAGTGCAAAGCGTTCCTCCAAGATTGGCCTGGACCGCCTCCTATGCTGACGCTTGGTGGGGATCAGCTAGAAGTCGTTCAAATATTCAACTACTTGAGATGTTGTATCCACGCCCGTGGGATTGAAGATGAGATCACGAACCGCATAGAAAAATTTCGAGGCGTATTGGCTAAACTGGATCACTTATGACGCCGGCGTGACATCACTCTCGCCCTGAAGGGTAGTGTACAATGCGGCGGTACGTTCGACCCTACTGTACGGTTGTGAAACCTGACCCCTTAGATCAACGGACATAAAGAGGCTAGTTACGTTCGACCACCGGTGCCTTCGCAATTTAGCTCACAACTGGTGGGAACACTTAGTAAGCAACGAGTGTGTTCGACGCCTTGTTTAGGGCACAGGAAAAGGAAGTGAACCGCTCAACACCGTTATTTCGCACACCAGGCTCCGATGGCTCGGCCACGTGTTACGCATGCCAGCCCACCAACTCTCGCGACGTGTGTTGTTTGCGCGCCGGGTGTATGGATGGAAGAGGAGAGGTAGCCAAGCGATTACTTAGTGGAAAGGAATGAAGGCCCTCACTTCTGAGCTGGCTTCAATTGGAGCGTCTCGGCTCCCTGGTTGGGGTGCGAAAGGCGATGAACACGTTTGGCTGGATACACTTGTTGGTATGTCTAGGAGCCGACCTCAGTGGCGTTCGAGCTGTGAGTTTCTTGGTCCCACCATATCCCACTTACTCTACCCCTCCAATTACGATCTCACTATTTAGCCTTATATAATTTTGCGTAGCATTTTTTTGCTGCATAGTAGCCGGTTGGTAGATTACTAGAACGATCCCCATCCATTACCGGTAGCTCAGCTGGCTTGCATTTGTTGCACTTATTTCCTTTCTTCTTTTAGGTATTGCGGAACAGTAGCTGAAATGTTTCCCACCTCTAGTGAACGAGTATAATGATGATGATGTATAATTAAAAGCGGTAAACGAAAAGTAACTCTTTATTCGAGCACGCGGTCGCGAAAACGGAGTTTCACTCATGTTGTGTCAATTAGTAAACGTGACAGAAAAGGTTATATAGAGTTTCGATACGACGAGGTACGAGAATATAAAAAGTTAACTTATATCCCCTTTTGTCATTAGCTGGCATAACACACGGTTGTGAAACCTGGCCGCTTAAAGCAGCGGACCTGAAGAGGATAGTTAAGTTCGACCACCGGTGCCTTCGCAATTTAGCTCACATCTGGTGGGATCACCGCATGAGCAACGAGCGTGTTCGACGCCTCGTTTACGGCACAGGAAAAGGAACTGAACTGCTCAGCACCGTTATTTCACGCATCAGGCTCCGATGGCTCGGCCACGTGTTACGCATGCCCGCCCACCAACTCCCGCGACGTGCGTTGTTTGCGCGCCGAGTGTATGGGTAAAAGGAGGGGTGGCCAAGCGATGACTTGGTCGAGAGGAATGAAGGCCCTCACTTCTGAGCTGGCCTCGGTTGGAGCGTCTCGGCTCCCTGGTTGGGGTGCGAAAGGCGATGAACACGTTTGGTTGGACACACTTGCTGATATGGCTAGGAGCCGACCTCAGTGGCGTTCGTGCTGTGAGTTTCTTTGTCCCACCCCATCCCTCTTAGCCTCCACCTCCACCTCCAACCACGATCTCATTATTTAGCCTTATATACTTTTGCATAGTAATTCTTTGGTGCACAGCAGCCTACTGGTAGCTTACCGGAACGATGCCCATCCGTTACCGGTAGCTCAGCCAGATTGCAACAGGTGCTTTTTTCTCTCCTTTTTTTCTTTGTATTGCGGCACAGTAGCTGAGGTGTTCCCCACCTCCAGCTAACGTGTAGTACGATGATATGATGATGGAATAACACAAACTACCTATTGCACACTCCTTGCTCAGGTCAGCTATCCCTGCGCACGCGCCACCACGGTTCCACATGCTACATGCACATTGTTAGCCTGAAATAATCGTCACTCGGAGCGCGAGGACGGCAGTCGTCGGGTTGAAACTTATTCGCGGTTTTGTAACACGTATCGCTTGTGAGCCAATGCAAATGCACGGCAACTTCTCGCGTGCCCTAGTAGTAAAGCTAGCCCATAGTGTATACGTGATTATTTTATCCCGTGACAAGTGTATCATCACTGACCAACAGCCTCTCCTTTGAGTAAACCACTGAGTCGGAATTATGCACATTACGTAAGGCCGTGACTAGCCTGTGGCTTAGCACAATTAAGAAATGTGCTCTTCCTCTTCACAAGAAACGATCAGGTTCCCCTTAATGTCAGTGGTAGAGCTGATTTGATGGATAGTTTATCCATTATTTACTTGCACTCAAGGCAGCCAAAACTGGAATTCTTAAAGAGAGAGATGTCAAGCGTTAGACAACACAGATTTAAACTTACAGCAGCATACCGACAGCAGCCTTTAGGCATGCCATTCGTTACGTTAGCACCGGTACCATGGAAATCTGGCCGTAGTTCGTCGTCACAACATACAGTCTGCCTGTTTGACTGTACTACACTAGATTGCTTGTTTTCTCATGTGCTGTGTTTTTCCGGTGCGGTTTATTCCTGTTTTCCGAAACCACCGAACTGGTAGTATAAGGTGGAGCCGTGAATAAACAATTGGTTGTTGAATTAAACAGTCTTTCAAAATGTGCCTCGTGAAACTGGTGATTATAGAAAACGTCACTGCAGTGTTTTTTGCCACAACTCTGACTACCCCAGTTCTTGGCAACAGGTTCACCTCTCCCTAATCTCACCGTCTTATTTTCACCTACTGAATGGTAGTTGGTGACCGCGGCTGAATACGACGTCCAGAATATCGTTCCCTTTTCTAATCGCCTTTCCACAGTCGGCCTTATATTTCCATTTCCCAGTTTTCACTTTTATTCGTGACGTATCTTTCCAAGTAGATTTCAACGCACTCTTGATCTTGGCGTCAGATGTCAACTGTTAAGTGCCGAGTTCTACTACCAGCTCCAGCTATCTCTCTGCCTGGTTAGTGCAATCGCGAACAAACTCGGTCGTGAAGCAGTGTTAGCAGCCAACAACAGCGAAAAACGTACCCTACTGGGAACACAACTCGCAACTTAGTAGATAACCTCACGCACTTATTTCTTCTTGCTATTTTTGCTGGATTTGCTAGCAGTGAGAAAAAGTTTGCTAGCGCTCGTTAAATTTGTCCAGTCTGGTGTGTCCACTTATGGAGTGCTAACTGACGTGGGAATCGATCGGCGTATGCTCTTGTTCCCCCACCATAATTTAGCTGAGCACGGACGAGGATGAAAAAGCTGACCAGTCGGAAAAAACACAACTTTTTACTCTGTAGAGATTAAGTTTGCAACGCAACTACTTGTGATGTGTTTTGTCTTTGGATTCCAACACCTTTTATCGAGTTAGTTCTTTATATTAAGTACAGTAAACGGCCATCCTGGACATAAATGGAATACACCATAAGGGTATAATTAACCGATGGGATGGAGCCGAAATTAGAAATGATTCGCTTTTTCTATAATCAGTGGAACCATAGCCAAAGATATGCTTACGATGCCATCACATCATGCGGACAAAAAGTGAATGTTAATCAACCGCGCTCAAACTCAGCATAACAGGTGTTCAGTAAGGACAAATTCGCACACGTTTATGCGCATGCTATCCAGAAGGTAACGCACCATTTAATCGAATGTAGCTTCATTTGTGAATGATGTGAACGGGCATTTAGCGCTATTCCAAGTAGCACAACAGAGTAAGGCGAAATTACACTAGTCCGACCCATGATTAGACTGACTAACCTCTGTTGTAGAAACTCGGCTGGTACCTGATTAGGAGAGGATAGATTCCACAAAAACTTATTCGGTACCTGTAGCAGCAGGTTAAGGTGCAGAAGCACACCAACTGATTCCCAGTTTGGAACAGCAATAATGGCTGCTCGCCGGCGATTCCAGGTTTCATGGCATCCTTGGTAACTATAAGCACAAGGTGTTGATTTTCTCACCAAATTTATATATCGATTCTAATTCTCTAGGTTGAATCAAACCATAGTACTGCAAAAGCAAAACAAACAGAGCAGAAATGTAACCCTGATATGACGAACCGCCAGCAAATCAGGGGGCCTACAAAGTCTCAGTCGCAACCAATGCGACAATGGTTTATGTATGTGTTTACCAAATCCCGTAGGTTAGCAAGAAAGGCACTGCAAATTCGAGGACTATCAATGCGGACGTAATACACAGATTCTCAGTGAAGTGATAGGGCAACGGTATATTAGAGGCGGAGTTGTAGGAATGAGATGGTATTATGTAAAGTGGAATAACAACCTGTGGTCAATTCTTATTAAAAACAGCAATCGGATTGTCCACCCATCTGCACTGATGTGCGTGCACCGATGTGGCTTAAAATCCCAAAGAAGTTAGTTAGCCGGAATACTCACCGGAGTATCTATCCATATAACAAAGGGCAGTGAGGTGCTTGAGATATCCAAACGTCTTTTAGAAATGGCTATAGTGAGAGCACATACGACGGAGGTTGGGGAGACGTTCTATGGTTGGCAGATCCAAGAGGAGTAGTAAGTTCGACCGCATTGTTGACTTATTTTAAAGCTATTCTCTCGCGAATTAGTGCCTGAGCTGCCTTTCAAAAGCTGGAGGCACACGTGACCGCGGTCGCTCAGTATTTAGTGTACTGTAATGTGGTCTCCAAGTAACCGCAGTTATCGTCCATTTAACACTCCGAATTTCTTCATTCGTTATGTAAATCCTTGCTGCTTTTCGTTACCAAAAGTTTTAAAGTCTAGAGTGTGCAAGGTCAACCTTTAGCCAAGTTTGCCAGGTCTGGTTAGCGTATTCCGTGCGCACGCACATTTATACTGCGCACCAGAAAGAAAATGAATGAATTCTATGCTCCTAGTGTTCAGTGGTTGCTACTTTTGAAACAAACCTAGACCGCCTGAAACAACCGAGGTCGTCTTGTACCGGCACACCGAAGTCAGTTTTCTGAGAGATGATCTGTAGATAATGTGGCCAAGCCTGTAGATGTAGGCAAGTCGGCGGGGATGTGAACCACGTGGCAACTGTCCAAATTAAATGACAGCGTGTTCCTCACAGACCAAGTCGGGGCCCGATTGAGGTCGCACTGGTGGATATAGCGGTCGTCCAATCCCTTCATCACCCACCAGATTTGAACGTCCTCCTCGAACAGTAAAATATTTGTTGTATTGACCTGCAATAAACGGTTAATTAAAACTAGGAGCAGGCGATGCCCAGGAATTGCGTGGGACAAAGATGTGCGGACACTAGCCTCTAACTGCCGTTAGTGAGGAAATTTACCGATCTATCCTAAGACTGAGTCTCTAGCACAGTGTCTAAGAAGCATTTAAAGCAGGACACGGAGACCGAAAGGTTTTGAAAATCCCACATAGGTAATTTCGGTTCCCGTACCCTTAATAACTGCTTCAGTCTAGTTGTCGTGCACCGTTAACAAGGTAGTGGCACGTGATGGATGCTGAAGGAAATCGTGCTACTCCGGCGCGATAGTGCCGTAGCTTCCAAGTAGCGCATGAATGCGGCTGCGATTATCCTTTTCATGACATTGGAGAGCACAGGGAGAATAGATGTCGTTCGATAATTAACAGCCTCAGGTTTAATTCCTTCCTGGGGAATAAGAGTTTTGATACTCCGTTTGCACTTTGGCGGAACTATGTTCTCGTCTGGACAGCGCTGAAATAACCCGGTAAGCTGTTCGGTTAGGTGCACGATTGCTATCTGCATCGCTTTTTGGTACATTTTATCCCTTGCAGGAGAACTGTATGCATAAGCAGAGCAACATTTAACGCCGTTTGTGCAAGGAGAGTGACGCTAAGCAAGGATAATGGTGGAACAATAGGAACAGGTTCATTGGCCAACGCTATGTTGCGGTTAGAAAAACCCAATCTTAAGATGTCTTGCAGGATGGTGGTTGATGCTTTTCAGAAGAAAAGGAAAACAACAATAAAGATGTCACAACCGAAGTCAGTGAACATACTGAATAAACTGTTGTCCGTCTGAATCGTTCACACATGGTTTTATGCAAACGGTAACGTCACTACCTTTGGTTGTACCGTAATACCGGTGTGCGCTGATGCGGTTATGCTTTCTGACTGTGTACTGTTCATGTGTGTTGTTTAATGTGGTGTAATGCAACCATGCGCATTGTCGAAACGATGTTTGCACACAGCTAAATTAGGGGCGCGGATAACAGATTTCTGGAGTGAATTATGTAGCAAACACGTGGGGAGAAGAAGTTCCATCAACACTCCAACCAGCAGTACTGTTCTGCCAGTCTGAAACCGTAACCTCTCAATCTCTTGTTATAGCCAAGCACGAGTGGCTACTGTTGCTAAAATTTGGTGAAATATGACAATATCACCGCTCCGACTTCCGCAGCGTCCACTGAAAACCCAAAATACTCAAGCGCTGTTAATGTGAGAAGTGGGATATCCCTTCGACGTATTGGTGGCCAGACTTTGGGGAATTTCCAAAACCGTGAAATCCCGCTTCAGTCCTGGCTGCCATTCTTGAATCGGATATTACAAGTGCAAGTGTATGTATGCAAAAAAAGCTTTTGGAGAAAAGAAATTGGTCGAAGTAAACAAAAGCTCTCTTTAAGAGTCCCACGTTTTGGCTGCCCATTTTAATGCTAGTTCAGATTGCTCCGAATAACCAAGGTCTTCCCGAATCGTTTCACTAGAACAGTGCTGGAGATCCCGGTTGTCCAGCTTAAAAGTGTGAAATATGTTGTGTCTCAGATAGAGTAAAGAGTAGAGTAGAGTAAAGATTATTTTGGACTGACCATTCATGAATCCTATCGATGTCGTTCCGGAGCTGTATGCCGTCGTCTAGAGTTTTGATCAGCCGCCTAAACTTGATGTTCCCGTTAATGGAAATCAAGAACGGACGGAACTCCAATGCTAAACAGTGTAACACACCACATTTCATCTTGGTCTGATTTGATACAGAGCAGCACAAGTTCACTTCCAGACGTCTGTGATAGAGGCTCACTGAGTCACCCTGAGAGGGGATCACCCATGCCGTATCCCTAAAGCTTGGCTACAATGATGCAATGCTTCTGCCGCTCGTACGTCTTAGAGAGGTAAATGGAGACAACGTCAACTTCTATACCAAAATCCATTGTGTCAGTACGACTGTCCCGTTCTAACTGTAGATTGGTAAAAGCCTTGTTGCTGTTGCGCGATGTAACTAATTTCGTCAAGGTAAGTCATGAGTGCGTTAGCAATGATAGTCTTCATGCTTTTGGAAAGAACTGGAAGAAGTCACTGGACTGTAGTTATCTGGATCGGGATGATTACCTCCACTGTAACTTTGTTATGATCCCATGTTTTTATGCTGTAGCAATGTGCATCTCGGCAAGACAGTGCTAAAATATTGCGCCAGAAGTTTAGCCAATTCCTTAGCTGCTACGGTAAGTGCCTTCGGAAGAACGGCCTCAATTCCGGCAGCGCTGTGAGGGCGTACTGTTAACAGTTTTCTAATCGCAGTGTCTGCCGTGAACTGGACATGAGTAAGTCTTGGTGGTGCCAGTTCAATTTAATGGATCAGGATACCACGGTACAAATTGTATACTTGGCGCCAACTGCTGTTGCATGGCATTAATTGTTTCTTTGGCAGTCCTTCTCGGTCCGTCCGCTGTTATAAGAGGATGAAGTTCATTCTTTACTTTGCGAAGGTCATTCACATGCTTGTGCAGTAGATTGTGATTCGAAACAAATCATACTGTCAAAACCTGCTGATATGCAACCTTGTCCTCGCGCACAAGTTGAATACGACGGTTACGGTATAAAACGTAAACATTCCAGGTGTTGGGTCTCGGGTCGGTTTTATGAGCATGCCATTCTGCATTTCGAGTAGTTATGTATTTTCTTGTCCTGTTCAAAACAAAGGCTTTGTTGCTGGGACGGGTAGACTTAGTATCCAATGCATCATCCACTAGGGTGTTAAACATTCTGAATAGTTTCCCAGGGAATAGCAAGTGCATTTTTAGTTAAGAAATTATAATTAGTCGTTTCGACTAGCGTAGCTGGTGTTGTAGATTGCTATGGTTCTCGTCGCGTGGACATTCTCCCTGATATATTCTGCATAAAAGGTGTACATAAACAGCCAGGTAACATGATCATTTCAGTGGAATATCGATGACCATCTTCTCAATCTTGAGTTAATCATTGGTTTGGCATGGATGGCCTAGCTGCTTCTGCATCTGTTCAGAGAGTTAATGTACCTATAAAGAGGAAAACTAACAACAAGTTCATGCAGATCTGCTTTGAACTGTTCTCCAGAGACAGCTTCGGATTCCAGAGCCTGGGGGTTAAATTGGCTTGTGACATGAATATGACTGTGCCTGTTTTTTATCACCCACCTCATTGTAGTTAGCAGGTTGAAGTCCATCACATGTGCAAAAGTGGAGAGCGGTAAACAACAGTCACCAAGCAAGCGTAGACTTTCAAGCGTAGACAGGAACAAAGGAAATCCTACACCGTGTTGATCAGATTCTCTATGGCTTCACATTGGAGGTCACTGCGGAATTACAGGTCCACTCCACTCCCCTTACTGGGTCGGTCGTACCGAACAACGGATGTGCCTGGCAGCGCGACTTCGATGTCAGTTATGTCGGGGCATAAGCATGTCCCCCTCATAGCAATGAGGTCACAGACCTTTGAACTGTGACGTAGTCCTAGTTCTGATAATTTACCAAGTAGGCCTCGAGCATTGGTGTAGCTAAAGGATAGCTCCTTGTACGTCAGGATCATTCGAGAATAAATGCGTGAATGGGTTGACTACATGTCGACTTATGAAATGCCTACACCTAGTGGTTATTTTTGTGGCTTTCCGGTGAAGAGAAATGCTGCAAGTCACGATATGGTTGTAATCCGTTCTTGAAGTAGTCGTTCTTCGACTGCTTAGAGGATCAGCTTTAGATCGGATATTCCAAGTCAGTGTTCACCCACAGGAAAGAGAATATACCGGTTAGGCAGAGCAGGGAGTACAAAGAAGCCGTTCCAAGCTCCAAATCGTAACTCAGGGAACGGTAGATAAAACTCTCGTGTAAACAACTAGAGGGTTAATTTATGACCATTCAAGCAATACTGCTTTCGTATTAATTGTTCCATTTACCCAATCGGCTATATGTTCGTCCAATTCATGTGGGAGAGTGCAGCACCGACTCTTTACCTTGGTTTCGAGGTAGTGATTAGAGGCGATGCTAGAATTACAATCCCTGCTAGTGTAACCTCTACCGAAGCAATTTTAGCATTCAAACGCTGTGCGGTTTTAGCTATTAGGCTATCATGCCGTCATTCAATCGCGTTATTAGAGTGAGGTTCCTCGTCACCAGTTGCCGGTAGCTCAGACACGCCATGAACGAAAATGACGTTCGCTACTGCGCGTGTGGTGGTCGTTTGAATTGTTTTTGTCCCACTGGCTTTCTATGGACCATGCGGCAAAAATGCGTATCACACCGTCTTCACTCCGGAGGGGTGTGTTAACAAAAGTCCTTTCTCAACATCGTCTGTGGATACCAGTGTTACTCGTATAAGTCTGGACTCACCGTAGTGCACCGAGGTTGAACGTCTAGTGACGTGCATTAAGTTGGTCGGCTTGGTCCGAGCCGTTCGTAAACGCAGTTCCACTGGTTTGGACCGTCCGGCTGGTAACCCAATAGACAGTTTGCCTTAAATCCAGAAACCATGGTACCTGTGTGTTAGGGCTTCTTAGATCCCCTGGTCTCCGATAATATGGCAGGCGGGATGGTGGGTGGTTTTTGCGACGTCTCAACGGTTTACACTCGGACCTTGATATATGTTGTGGCTACAGCTTTTGAAGCTACTAAAGTCACAGTTGAAATACATCGAGCAGCAACTGTTGCCTAAGCAGACCGGTAGTTGGATAACTTTGGTTTCTGTCGGGTAATCGGAAGTTCAAGCGTTCCCGCAGTTGCAACAGTCATTCCATAGGACAGACGGATACGGGCGGTGGAGATTGTAGTGTACCGGAAAACAAGCTCTTTCAGTATTTTGTAACATTGGATTTTACGGTTGTTGTAACCTTCGAAACATCCACTTGTTTTACTGACTGCACATCCGTGGACACAAAGCTTTTTGGTGAGTACCTCGCTGCACGTTTCTCGCTCTGTCTGATTAGCTTCCTATTCTTGTACCCTGCACAATATACGTTGGGTTCAGTCGCCTCCGACTTCTATACTGTCGTATTTGACACTTCTTACGTGTCATTGCTTACCAACTTGTATCCCAGACTCCGCCCAACAATTGGTGACCCCTTATCAGGAACACGCCGCCCGCCATTTTGCATTTTCATTCTGGTGAGCTTGTTCCAGTGGTTTTGTGATTCATTACTTGTGATCATATTGTTTTCTCACCTAACACATTTTTATCTGCTTTCTGCAATGGATTATCTAGAGAATAAGCCGTCTCCATGCGCGGTTAACGCTGTTTAGCCTGTCATGGTCAATTCTGTTGCGTTAGCCCCCCCCCTTTTGGGAGAAAAATCCTTCATTACGGTTTTTGCACCTAGAATCCGTATTTTATATTAGAAAGATTTCTTCTGATTTCGCCACGTATAATCAGCTAATATTTCGCCTTCCTCAAAGTATATCCTCGCAGGTGAGAGACATCATACTTTGCCCCCTCTAGTAATGAAATACGAGACTCTTATACAGGCTTTTATTCAGCGAATCACGCCTTCTGACAAGATCCGTCTGCAGCAACTATTTAGTGATCTGCAGCTAGGGGATAGGATGTCCTCAGCCTTGTTGCGCGAAATTCAACAGCTCATCGGCACATCCAACATGGACGTAGGGATTCTCTGAGAGCTGTGGGTGCAATGCCTTCCTGAAAGCACTCAGGCTATCCTTGCAGTAGCAAGTGACTTGCCCATCACAGCAATTGCAGATCTAGCAGACCGCGTCATTGAACGGCACCAGCCAGAGACTGAAACCAAAGCACCTAAGCAGCTTTGCGCTGACGCAACAGCATCATACGCGACTAGTGAGCCGTCGGCAATCGACGTTTTATCATTGCAAATAGCGTCATTATGACGTGAAGTCGAGAAACTCTCCCTAGCTCGTAGGCAGCGCAGCCGCTCCAACACATCAACTCGCCGCACGAAGCCTAACAATTCAGGCTCGTGCTTTTACCACACGCGTTTTGGTAACAAAGCCCGCAAGTGCCAGCAACCATGCAGTTTCTCCGCCGCCAAGCAGGGAAACTTCCAGGCCGGCCCGTAATGGCGACTAACGGTGTCGGCAAAGCTCAAAGTCGTCTCATCTACATTAGGGATTATGACTCCTATACCTAGTTCTTAGTTGATACTGGGGCGGAAGTCAGCGTCATTCCCCCTATGCCGGGTGAGCCTACCACTTCTCTGTCGACAAGCCTCAGTGCCGCCAATGGCACGCCAATACCCACCTACGGTCATCGGTCACTTACCCTGGACTTAGGTCGTCGGCGCACTTTCCGCTGGGTATTCACTATCGCTGCAGTCCCCTTTGCCATCATCGGCATTGACTTTCTTAGGCATTTCGACCTCTTGGTTGATGCGAAACGCCAGATGATAGTCGACGCTGCAACAAAACTCAACGTACGTGGCATCACCGCCGATGTCCCATCTATATCCCCAGTCTATGCATTTCCCCAGACCTCGCCAGACTACGCTAATCTCTTTTCTCAGTATCCCAAGCTTGTTAAGCCAATGAACGCAGCTTTGCCCGTGGCAGCTCAAGTCACGCACCACATACGGACGAATTGCCCACCTGTGTCATGCCGTCCACGCCGACTATCGCCCGAGAAATTACAGGTAGCTAGGGTGGAGTTTGAGCACATGCCTGAACTTGGGATGATCCGCCCTTCCGACAGCCCTTAGTCCTCGCCCCTGCAGATGATCCCCAAGAAGTCTGGTGACTGGCGCCCTTGCGGTGATTACCGCGCACTCAATCGCCTAACCGTCCCAGATAGGTATCCAATTCCACACATACAGGATGTTACCGCATGCCTCACAGGTAAGACGATCTTCAGGAAAATCGATCTGGTTCGCGCCTATCACCAGATACCTATGGAAGACAATGACATCCTAAAACAGCCGTCATCACTCCTTTCGGTTTGGTTGCCTTCTTAAGAATGCCATTTGGACTGTGCAATGCCGCACAAACCTTCCAACGCTTCATCCACGATGTCACTCGTGGCCTAGATTTCGCCTATTCCTACCTCGATGATAGTTTATTACCCAGTTCATCGGAACAAGAGCACCTCGAGCACTTTCGAACTCTCTTCCAGCGCTTGACCCAACACGGTGTCACAGTCAACCCACCTAAGTGCGAACTCGGCAAATCAACGGTAGAATTCCTAGGCCACCTCGTTTCATCGTCTGGTATCGAAGTCCTTCCTGATAAGATCCAGGCAATCAAGGTCTTCCCAGCTCCGACTTCGTTCAAGCACTTCCGTCGATTTTGTGTCTCCTTCGATCCTAGCTGGAGCGAAAACATTTCGCTCGTACTCTAAGGCATTCGCAGCAGCATCAAAGCTGACTTGCAATGTGCACCAACAGAGCTGGTTTACGGCACGTCGCTCAAGTTACCAGGAGAATTCGTTTCACCTCCCGCATCGTCGTGTATGCCTCCGCCTAACTTTGCGTCCTCCCTAGCTCAACGCATGCGTTCACTACGCCCGACCCCTCCGCGTGAACAGACTAGAGATGTGCAAGTGCACAGCGGACTCTCTACCTGCACTCACGTCTTCCTCCGCACCGACGCAGTGTGGCGCCCTCTCCAGCCTCCTTACACTGGCCCTTTCAGAGTTCTGCAACGAACTCCGAAACATTTTACTATAGAGCAGAATGGTCATCGAACAACGGCGTCCATCGACCGCCTCAAAGTGGCTTTCTTTGGCGAGCCACTTGCAGCCCATCCTGATGCTCTCGCACAAGCACCCGCACCTGTGGTGACTTCCAGAGCACTGGATAGCCCGGAAACCTCTGTACCGCTTATCCCGCAACCTATCCCGCCGCAACCCCAGGCAACCGACCGACGCGGTAGACAGGTCAAACGTCCGGTCCGTTTTGCAGATTTTGTAAGCTTTTGCTATTTCCTTTAACACGTCTTTTTTGTCTTTAGTGGTTATCCTGAGTCTCATCCACAAACGTTTTGCAAAATCGACAAAAAATAACCCAAAACATATTGAAAACATAAAAAGCGTATTTGCTTTTATCATACATGCCATGTTCCCTCTCCGGCATCAAGCCACTTCCCGACTCTTGCCCATCCCCTCTGAGTTTTACCTTCCAGTAACTCAACCACCGGAACTGCCCAGGCAACCCGCGAGTGATTCGCGAGCCGTCATAAAGCCCCTTCCTCACCCAAGGAACAGACAGTCACCCTCGACCGCACACACCCACGAACGGATTGGTTCCCAAACGCTGCCTAGGCATTACCGACGAGGACGCCCGCATTTCTTCGTGGGACGAGGACGCCCGGATTTCTCCGTGTGACGAGCACGCCTGGATTTCTTCGTGGGACGAGGACCGTGGACTAAAGTGCGGTGGGGGAGTGACATCTCCCAAGCGCACCGTCGGGTCTGCAGCAATGGGAAGGTCTTGTCTGCCTTTTATTTGGACTAGCCGGTATTTTGCAATCCGACCAACCCGCCCCGACGGCCCACCGATGATGCACTCTGGTCCACACGATCGCCATAAATAATAACTAACAAAATCCTGGACCCAGCGAAATCTGCTACACACCCCACTTTGGAAGACCTTACTCAAGCCCCTGCAAATATTCGCATCCACCCTCACCTTCCGTTTCCTCCACTAACAGCTCCATCGAAGGCTTCCATGCTTCAGCCTTCTAGGAGGAGGCCCTTGCAATGTACCGGAAAACAAGCTCTTTCAGTATTTTGTAACATTGGATTTTACGGTTGTTTTAACCTTCGAAACATCCACTTGTTTTACTGACTGCACATCCGTGGACACAAAGCTTTTTGGTGAGTACCTCGCTGCACGTTTCTCGCTCTGTCTGATTAGCTTCCTATTCTTGTACCCTGCACAATATACGTTGGGTTCAGTCGCCTCCGACTTCTATACTGTCGTATTTGACACTTCTTACGTGTCATTGCTTACCAACTTGTATCCCAGGCTCCGCCCAACAAGCTAAGCGTAATTTGTTCGTTCGTGAAGACTGGTCGGCTTGTGGTTTTCAAGGTTTCTGTGGTTATGTGTTAGCGTGGAAAGTCCCGGCTCTTTTCCTTGAGTCCAAGGATTTATTTGGGAGCGATAGATGAAGTGCAAGCTTTATTATTATCGACCCTAACAAATTAATGTTATTAGTCAAACGAACTTCGATTTCAGCGGCTAGTCGGTCATATTTTTTTAGTTCTAGTACATATTTCACACGAGGGACCATCGGACAGTTATAACAGAACCAAAGTGCGTTCTGCAAACTTTATCCTGCTTTGTTTGATTTAATACGCTCTGGTGCAGTTCAGTTACAGTGATAACATGCCAGTTTTCATTTCACTGAAAGTTTAAAATTTCCGCTGCACAGACGTTAGGTTTTACAGTTCCTGTGGGTACTGTGTTCGAACAGCTGCTGGCTGGTTTACAATTGACGGTGACTCACCGTTTAGCGTCGCTTGTTGTCGGCTGGTCAGTTCGAAGTCAGTGGACTGGCGCGTTACGTCTATCTCGTTGCGTTTTCCGTCATATAATCGCGGTATATGAGTTTGTGTATGCCGGTCATGTAGGCGACTGTCGTACACGTCAGCTTGACTGTACTGCAGCATGGCAAGAAAGGATGTCCGTCTGAATTTGGATTAAATCACGAATGAAACACAATTTGATCTGTATCTTCTACACATGTGGTGGATTGGGACAATTGAGGGCTTGTCGGAAAGCTGCGAGGATCTTCTATCAAATGAGGCCAAATTCAGGAGGGATGGTTTGAATTAGTGCAAAACTGTGCGCGTGCGTCATAATAATAAATTGCTTAAGTCGGTACATCCCGGTAGAATTAAGGTATGCTGAAGTTATTTCGGCCAGAATGTTTCTAGTAGCTGGTGTTCCTCGAACCGAGAGGAAAAAGTCTAAATCCAGTGGCATGCAAGAAAATGATACAGCGTAAAACCAAAATGAACGCAGAGCCCAGAATCATGTGACCATCAGGTAGCTAGGAATATCGTTCGTGTCTTTCCTAAAATGAAGATGAGTGCTGGACGCGCGATGCGTTTGCCGTTTGTCTCGCTTATGTGGATAGCCATCACCCCTAGTGAGTGATGAGATGCCACGCCGCAATTTATGAGGCTACTGACTTGTTCGTATAGAAGCTTATGCTCCTAAAAAAACTCTTGCTCCAACTCCAGTGTATATGTCAACCCGTATCTATGGGGCAACCCCACACAATAGCTGTGTTGAGCTACGTGGGCTGTCAGCGTTTCTGAGTAGGGTGAGACCTTCCAAACGCACCATGTATCCTCCTGTAGGACCATATATGTTTGTTTCGCTTCACATAAAGGAGGTTGTTTTGACGGGGCGATGGAACCGTTTGGCGCTGATGCTTTTGCAACTGGTGCCAGGAAGGTTTTCGGGAATAATCTCCATGCTCTCTCTGGGGTGCACTGAGTCATGGATGTATAACTAGCATCTTCAGTGAACGTGAACAGCGCGTCGTATTAGGTAATTAAATGTATTCTTTCGGTCTCCGCATTGGATAGTTGGTGTAGCAAGTGTAATCCAAATGTTAGGTCACATGATCGCGTCGACGCTATGGGCTACTCATTTAGCCCATCAGTTATAAGCTCCCTGCTAATGAAATCCAGCCTACCATCAACGACTTATTCGTCGTTATGAACAGGGTGGGAGTGGAGACATGATTGTATAAGGGGCTATTGGAGATTAGCTATTGCAGATAAGGTTTGCATTGCTGAGCATTGCTTAGAAGCTTTTCCACATTCTGAATGTTGCAACCTATTGTGGCAAGAATAGCGCTGTATTTCTTATTCATCAAGATAAGCAAAGCCGAGAGTAGTCGGCGGATTAGTTCCGAAATGGATTTGGGGATTGTTAAGCTGCAGCCACCTGAGATATGGTGTGGTCATTAAACCATAGTCTGAACCAAAATAAATATGCGACACGTAGTTGTAGATAGTCTATGTATTTACAATGAAGGTCTGTTTTGTAATAAGTGCTCACTTTCCATCTACTTCCTGCCCAGTCATTGCGGATATGCGACATACCGGGTGGGGTGATCTCAACCAAGATAATCTCACAGTTCAGCCACTTTTTAGTGATTGATATCGTGATGTAACGCCCTCCGAAAGCAAAAATAAAGACTGGGCGGCCATCAGAATATATTTGGATCAGAACACAACTTGTTATTTACAGGGTACCTAACGCTCAACTCTTTGACTCCGATTGGCTCTTTCTTTATTGCCTTCGTCTGGCAGAAACCCACCATATTCATGAATCAACGCAGCTGGTCATGCGGGCTTACAAAGCGACTCTCGCTCACGAGTGCCGGTGATGCTGTCGGACTAACGGCGGACGGTCGATCGTGCGGCAATATGCCTGTTCATTCCCACTGCAAACGCGAATACCAACAGCTCGTACCACAGCTATGATACCTCGAGGCTCAGAAGAAGGACGATTTCGGATTTCAGCCAATTGCTAGCAAGGGCTTGTGCGTTGATGTGAGTACTATTTCTTGATAATCAGTAGCGATTTAGTTTATGTTGAAGCAAGACTGAGTGCTTTACCAAACGCTGAGGGTTCAACCACAAGCCGTGTTTTGGGGAGTCCTAGACTGTTAAGATTCGGTTAGGTTTCATGGCTGCACACTGATGTCTTAAGTGAGGAACTAGTGAGTTAGCAGTCCCCAGTGAATAGTTAGCCAAAACGGTCCCGCTTACGTATCCGCTTCTTCAGACTACGAAGTTTGCATCTCTACAATTCTGTAAACAAGGTTCGATTGTTTTTATCAGTTATACGAACTAACAGTTGTCGTTCTCATTTGGACATACTGCCTAAGAAAGATCCGGAAGTATGCGCACCCCATGTGATAAGTTACGAAGCATAATTGGCGAGAGAAGAACGCTCTGTTTATAGTTGGCAGTACTCAGTGCCAACTGAATAAGTAGAGGCACGTCGTAATAGAATGGGTTTGGATAGTATGGGACTACCCTCAACGTTGTGGGTCCAACTGGAATGCCGATCGTACCACACATAAAATTCCGTATGTATGAACCTCCATCAACTTCCTCCTTATGGTAACAGGCTATGCTTTTGGAACATTTGTGCACACGGCAGCTGCGGCCCCATGGTTTCGTCTTGTAACTGTCGTTTTGAGAAAATTATTTGTAGTTGTTTGTAGCTGTTTGGTGTACGATAGAAGCCGTGCTATCCTGTACGGTTACCGGATTCATGGATTTTTCATACAGCTTCCGCATTGGGGCAACCGACGCGTACGATACTCGGCTTTTTTCGATGGTGGACTGGCTGTGGCCTAGGGATGCTGTCATCACCAATGACTTAGTTTGAGCTGCACCCCTGAAAGCATTGGAGGCAACTGCGCTCAATGTTCGGTCGCTGATGGGAATGAGGCGAGCTAGAGAATCTAGTGACACTGGCGCTGGAATACGGCTGGAGCGTCTGGCTCTCTAATTCATCCTAAAGACGGAGCTTGACGTGGCCGCTTAAGGTACGAGTGTGGTCCTCTCATTTCCAACGGTGCGAACCTGAAGTTCACAGAGTACGTGAGCGTGTTAGTCAAACTGTCGCACTTCTTTACAAGTACACAAAAAACAGTTGACAATTAGAATGACTGAGCATTTTGGGTAAAGTTAAAAAAGCCGCAGTTACTTCATCGTGTTGGCTCAGTTATTGTGCTGACTGCCAGGCACGGTTAGTTTGGCCAGATCTAATACAATGTGAGCGTATTATCCCTACTTTAAGGACTTAAACGCATTTCTATAGGGTTTATACGCGGTCTGTCTGAATCATATTCTGTACCACTTGTGTACTTCTCTGAGCATGTGCCGAGTATGAGTGCAATGCAACTTCAGAGGTCAACACCAAGTCGACACTTAATGTCGGTCACAATCCGGTTCTGTCCACCCGCGAGTGCACGCGACTGGGGGAACAAATTGGTCGGCCGATCGATCCGTGTAGGCGGCTTGTCATTGGACGCTGAACGTTTAAACTGCATGTGCCCAATCCTGGACGCAAATAATGGGCGGGCACTTAAACCGACAATGTTTCCATCCTGCTTTGAAATATGCGGTCTATGAGAGAATCCGGACTTATTAACCCTCCCCAAGATTACTCCATCTAACACAGTGACTCAGTTGGTTAGGTAACCCAAAGCCGACATATTTGTTCACTTAGGTTTAAGGAGGCATCATGGTCCGTAAAGAGTTATTCCCTGCAAGGTGACTCATAGGATAGAGTAGATTAATACGATCAAATGGGCGTAAGCTGAATATGCTCCTAGGTGTTGGAGAGGAGCAATTCGGGGGAACGAACAGAGTGAAGACCCTGCAACTGCATTGCATAGCTGTATTAAACCGGAAACATTATTGGCCATTGTACCTTGCCACTCTCCAGTTGCTCGACCGATTGTGAATCCAGACCACCTGCTCATTCCCAGTGAGTCATCAACTACGCTGTTCCCTGCTCTCGCTTGCCCGCTGCATATTTCTTGCCTCTCTTTGAACCTCAATTTAGGTCTAGACATACCTGCTATTCTCTGTGTTCTCGGCTGTTTTGTGACAAGGGTTTGAGTAGCCTTCAGAAAGCGCACACAATTGCTCACTATAACCTATTAACATCTAATAAGGCTCGGCGAACACTGCTAGCCTCACCCTACCACACTAGCTTCACACACCCATTTGCGGGTCATTTTTGCGGCACCCGATGTATGAATGAAATGCGACGCGCAGTCCCAAAGTGCGCCGCGATTCCTATGGAAGTACAACTTAGTCATATCGACCGCTGGGACCGTAATTGATGAAGCAGATAGGTACTGGGTGATGACGGCTTGAAAGCACCGCACTCCAAGATCGGTTTCAAACTCATTAAAACTTCTCAGATGGGGGTGGCAGGCCTCGAACTTGGGGCCATTAGAATGTTAGCCGAAAGTTCTACACCATTAGCCACAGAATCACGACTGATAACGCTTGGCACTGAGTTCTGGTTAACATCCCAATGGCATTGCGTTCGATGCCAATTATTCCCACCGAGAGGTCAAATAATTTTGAAACCGGATGTGGAGGACAACGCTCTCGGACGAGCAACAGTCAATATCTATGTGCACCAACGTCTACGGTCCCAGAGAACGAAATGAACACGAATAACCTTAATGGGAATCACAATCCACATTGGGATTACGCATCGCAATCCATCCATACAATAGTGCTACGTAGATGACTCTTCCATCAGTCCTTATCCATTTTGACAAGCGTTTCCGGTAGTGAATCTATGGCTAAAGGGGTAGGGGTTTCGGTTAACATCAAGATGAGATCAAATAAATTTAAGCCAGTCGTGGAGTACAGTGTTTTTGGACAGGCAAGGTTCATCATCAGATACCCTCTAGCTGGCACTTTTGCTACAATCGGCAACAGAGATTTTGCCTCCCCGTATTCGCACCTCACCAACTACTTCACAAATGAATTGCGTAAGTTTCTATGCGAAAAGCTTTCCAACTGCTCTTCAGAGTAGATCGCCATGACCCCAGAAGATAAAAGAAAGTTGCCCCCATTCACTGTGTCATCTAAATCAACCACCATATCCTACTAAATCATCATCATCACTTGGAGTTTCTGCTTGAAACATGACTCGGTTTATTAAACATATTGGTAAGACCCACTCGGGATTACTGTACCATCATTCAACCAACTGAGAATTACATGCTAAGTAGATCTGGAATATGCCTTAGCATGTCATGAGGTTCTCATCACTCTTGAATAACCATGATCCTTTTCGTCATCTCCCTCGGTAACCATTTTTGATGCAAAGATTAAGAAGACACTGCTAGTACCTTACCGGTTCTCCTATTTCTCTTCAACGTTAAAACTAAGCGGGTTATTACAAACAGCACCACACCTGAATTACGGCAAGTCGCAACAATCGCACTCACAACAGGGGCGACCTACTACACTCGCAAGCTGTAAGTTTTAAGATCAGATCAACCTTCTTTTTAATAAATACGCCTCTATGTTTAACAAGCTACCAAGGTTAGTACGAAAGAGTGAAAACTGATTGTATTCCGGAAAACTCTAGAAACCGGGTGCATTTGTACATGGTCGGTTTGGCAACGGTAGTAAACTGGGAGTATAAATGCGACAAGCGAAGAAATTAGTGGAGTAGTCATCGTTAGAGATTAATTGGTACATCAAGCACAGAAGGGCTCCAAGCAATTCACGCAACAAGGTCACCACAACTAAATACTTATCAGTGTTTGGGTAGGGCTGCTTTTGCGTTCGCTCTTCAAACTGGGCGGGTTAAGACAGCTCACCGCGCATTTAACACCTTCATACCCACCACCCTTGGCGAGTTCGCCGCCATAGTGTGCCGAATTCGATCCCACCTAATACTCTGCACATTAACCAAGTTGATTTCATGCTTCATGATAAGTGCATTAATTTGTATAGCCGATTCTCTTAGTAGGGCCCTATAGCAGTGTTACACCGCCAGCGCTTGTCTGTTTATTTAACAGAAGGGACGGAGGGCTAAGAACGACGATATATCACTTTAAATTGGAAGTGATGCAACCCAATTTTGATGTTCCACAAAGCACTGTGGATGCATTGCAAAACAAGTTGGACGTTGTAGAAACCACTTTGGACACATTGTATTTTAAGCGGAAAACCAATAATTCGCTAGCAGGAAACGAAGTGTAAGGCGAATAGGCTCTGTTCAGACAGCATTATAGTCCTACTAATCCAACCTAATTGTGTAAGCTGCAGGTGCCGCTACACACACTTCTTTTGATCGTGAACCTAGAACAAATGCAGTGACTGAGTATTCTCTCCCTATCGCTTTCTTAGCTTTGTACTGCAAGAAAGGACCAAAATGAGCGGTGAAGGACAATCGTCCAGTGCTTGCATTCGCGTGAGCACGATGTGGCCTGAAAGTCGTTTAGTAGTCAGTTCTTAATAACAAACTGCAGCAGTGGGCCAGTAAAGGTAGAGTGGGTTTGGTGGAGTCACGATTGCCTTCACCGTTCAAATAGTCGTGTAGCTGCATAGGTTCGCCCACACACCCACACAAAATACGCGGTCAATAAAGTGACAAAGGACAACTGCGTCATCGGCTTTGCTGGAGGTGAACGACGCCAGTGATCAAGAGAAGGGCTTGCACAATCGCTCATTGCCTGCACAGTCCCGTTGCATCCGCGCGAACACAGTGAGGTCTGAACATCGTCCAGTCGTCTTACCTTTCTTCGATAACGACTTGCATCAGTAGGCCAATAAAGCTATGATGTGTTTGATAGTGACATGCTAGCCTGCAAAGATCCAATAATCGAACAGCTGAATAGGTTCGCCTACCCACCCACAGAAAATACGCGAAGGCCCATAGAGTGACAGGACTACTGGGTTGCCGCATATCTCCTTTATCAGTTACGGTCAAAGTGATCGAATTGACCACGGCTTACTTCATTGGGAATCGCGGTCCAAATTGTGATCACGCGTCGCAATCCATTCACAAAACGCTTGCTTCATATTATAATAATAGGTATATTTCTCATCGAGTGAGGGAAGGTGGCAGTGTTTCGCACAGATCATATTTTACCGAAGATGTCATGCTCATGCATGAATGGTAAACGGTTATGTGATTTTTATTGCTTTTGCTGTTTCAAGGGTTTTCATTAACGCACAGGTGTGTTTCTGCGCAATGTGCACCAGTTGGAATAGTGAATGGTAACAGCACTAAGAGTGTGTCATACAGTGTGAAGATTTTTGTACTCATTAGATGTTATCTGGCCCTTCTTGGTATAAATCATCAAGTAATCTCTCCAAAGAGAACAGGGTCATAATCAGGTTCAAATCTAGGTCATTGGTGACCTTAACGTGAAAGGCCGTTGCGCTGTCACGCCTTCGGATTGTGACTGGGAGCTTATTCCACAGCACAGTATATCTGATAAGGAAAACGTTAGACGGCAGATTTACCCTGCACCTGGGTACACTCAGGGTAAACTCCTTATTGCGTAGCTCCTTTGTTGAAGTATGTCGTAGTTCTAGGGAGGGCAAATGGTAGTGGGCGTTTTGATGAATCATGTGGTACAGAAACATCAGATTACGTCTTGATCTTCGTAGCCAAAGAGGATCGAGCTAGAATTGTTGGCAGCGCTCTCGATAGTTGTTAGTGGGTGTTTTGTCTATCAGAAGTATGGCAAATGACCTCTATATACTTTCCAAAGATTGTCATATTTCCTCATGCTGCCACAAATTATACTGCAGTATTCCAAAATAGGGCGAGTGAGGATTTTGAAGAGTTCTACTTTGGCTGGTATTCCACTTGTTCAGCAAAGTTGAAGGTGCAAGAATACCGGATTCTGAGGTCGTGGGTAAACAGCTGTACAAAAATGTGTTCGCTGTTGAGTGTAATTCATCCATTGGGTATCGGACAGCCGCGATACATTAGGCTAGATTTTTTTGCCGAGAACTTCATCATCCTGGTGTCACACTACTTCTCGTTGGAGTGAGCAGTATGGTATAATAGGTAGTGCACCTTGATTTTCAGCTCGTCGGAATTTATAGACCATTTTTATGTCATCTGCAATGACTGTAACCACACTGACGTCATTGATGTAGAGCAAGAACAGTAAAGGACCAAGTACACTCCATTGAAAAACACCACTAGGGATTGGACGTGGTGAAGAGTGGTGGTCGGCTATGGTAACTACCTGAGAACGGCCGCACAGGTATGACAATAGCCAGCCTAGGAGTGGGTCCTGAATTCCAAGGGAAGCGCCCCCTTTTCAGTTGCCGTTTTGGGGGTACTCGATCGAATGCCTTTTCCAAGTCCAGGAATAGAAGTATGAGTCAGTAAAATCCGAAACGTGGTTTAGATAATGTAATTGGCAGGTTAGGCACGATCGTCCAGGAAACCATGCTGTGACCTGTCTATTAGATCCAGCGAATTGATGAATTTCGTCATATCATTCTTAACCCATTTCTCCAATATATTCGGGCTACTACATGGGTGTGATGCATTGGCCGGTAATTATTAGTTTCTTGTTTAGAGTCACTCTTGTGATGGAGGATGATGTGTGATGTTTTTCACGGGTCTGGAAAGTAGCTTGATTCCAAGGAAAGAGTAAACATGTTCAGCAATAGTACCGGCATGTCAGGCCCACCCAGATTTATGACGGCAGGTGGGATGCCATCGGAATCCATATGGAAAGACCGTCTAGTAGAATTCATTAAATGTTGTATAGCTATGATAAAAATTTCAATGTTACACAGGGCGTTGCTTGTTTGCATCCCAATGCATGCATGTAATAGGGTCGTCTCCAGGCTCATGGAGGTAGCGAAAGATGAGCTAAACGATTAGCAGATGTCGGCTGGACCATGAAGGAACTGTCCGTCTGCATTAACCAGTCCACTGATTAAGGATGAGTGGTTGTTAGTTCCGCGACGCAGAATTTTAACAAGTTCCTTCGTTTTACAAGTCGCTAGTACAGCCATTTGTTCTTCGTGTATCCTCTCCGTCAACTGTATGTGCTTGACCCTGTGGAACTATAAAAGCAAGGTGAACTTTCCCATCCTTCTGTATTCAGCCAGTAGTCTTCTGTTTCTGGCTGGCTAAACGCACGATTGCGTTTTTTCGACAGGTGTGCTCTCGTCATCTTGGGGAGTAAGGACAGCAATAGCCTGATGGACCTGCTGATAGAAATCGTTTACGACATTGCACACATTGTTCGAGAGGAAGCATGCGTCCTAATCGGCTGATCGGATAAACTGTAGGAATTGCTTCCAGTTTATCTTATGGGATATATATTGCGGAATAAAAGCGTGTCTTATAGTCAATTTGACGTAGAAACTGAATCGTACCATCTTGTGGTGACTACCAGAGAGTTTGTCTAATGCCACTGTTTGTGCATTTGTGACCCCCAAAGTGAATATCAGGTCGAATGTACTGGTCGCTCTTGTTGGCTCAGTAACTCACTGGATCCACTACTAATTCTGAGAGCGAAAAGGAAAGCTGTATATGTTGACGAGAATGGTTGTGGGGACCAGTTAATCTTTGGTAGATTAAAATCACCAGCAATTATCTTCTGTCTGTGTGGCATCTGAGCATCAAACTGGAAAGCTGAAGTGATGATGGTAACACTTGCGGTTGATGTAGTTAGCGGGTTGTAAACACATCCTAGTAAAATGTGAGAACCCGTTGCTGAGAAGGACAACCAAAGAGATTCGGGTACATTTGTTAGCTGTGAATGATCAAGAATTTCTGCTGTAAATATACAGTGTAGGTATATTATGCGTCCACCTCCTTTATCTGTGCACCGATCTTTTCGGAAGAGCTGATAATTAGGAATCATTAAGGTGGAGTCTAATGTATCGGGAGAGCACCATATTTCAGTAAGGAGGATTGCTTGCTGGTCGTTGATATGCACAAACATGCCTAGGAAGTACAATTTTTTGTTACTAGATCTGGCATTAAGTAACTATCGCAAACGGACTATTGGGTGCGGGGTCATCGTGTTGCTGTTCATTGTTATACTCGTTGTTGTAGTCAGGGATTATGGACGCAGGAGGTATGAGTGGGAATATTGGGGTCGAGTTTAGTCTTAATAGGTGTGGTAATATGGTTAATATGTCATTTATGATGACGGATATTGCTGTGGGCCTGGAGCAAGTCTAATTTGCGATTGGCGTGGCAGTTGGCTAGCTGAGTCCTCTGCAAAATTCTAACATTTCTGTAAGACATAATAGACTTTGCGAGTTTTTTTTCCAATAGTCACATAGCTACACAGGTCCATGTGTAAAGTCAGAAGCATCTAAACTAGGAGCAGACAGATCGGGAGAGCTCGGAGATTCACTCACCGCATTTGATCGATGCTCACGAGCAAGAGAATGGTTTGTAGTGGCACCCGCCGCTTACACAATTCGAAATTATTGACAATACCTGTAGCTGGGGTGTGGTTGTGAGGACTGTCCTGTTCTCCGAGCCGGGCATTTCTGTTGCAGACCTTTCGTTACCAGACTAGGCAACATCTTCAGTGTGGCTATTCAGTCCTGATTCGAGCATCTCGAAAATCAATGCCAGATCCGAATAACAATTGATTTTTACCTGCTTCGAATGCCAGCCTTCGATTGATTCACGTGAGTCGGTTAAGTGTTCACGTCTTTTCCTTATCGATCTCGTGTCTAGTGCTGGCTTAGCCTGCAGAGCTCCGTAGACATCCTCCAGCTCAAGGTGTTTGTTTATTGAGTTCCGACCAGAACGCCAGGTCTCTAGAAACTCACGCGCTCTGCGGTTTCTTACCCTTCCAAGTATTTCAACATTCTCCAGATCGAACTGATGGTCCTCGGTATCCATGTGTACTGACATTAAGGATTTCGCATCATGGCAGCGGATGGCCAGACTATGTTCGTGCAGTCTTGTACCAAGTTTCCTTCCAGGCTGGCCTACATAATACTTGTCCCAGTTCTTGCAGGAAATGTTGTAAACTACACCTGATGTTTCTTCCTTACTCAATTTGTCATTTACGTTAAAAAGTTTACTTAGAATGTTTTCCGTTGTTCCGTGTGTAACATTTATCCCACGAGGCATTAGAAGTCTCGCTGCCATTTCAGAAATCCCATGGATGTAAGATAGGATAATAGTTCTTATTTCTAAGAGAGCAAAAACGAATAACATTTTACGGGATAATCTGAATTCAGATTATTTCGTGTCTTCTCATTCAACCACTTACAAACAAATCGTGGAAAGAGTAAAAGGATGCAATCGAAGAAGGGTCAATAAGGAAATCAATAAAACCGTGAGAAAAACCATGTCATCGCGTACGTCTTACCAGGTCAAAGCAAGCCTGGCCACAATCTCGACCTGTTTGCAAGGGTTAGGTTTCATTCGTCGGGTGGCAGAGGCTTCAGCGAAACGATGCAAGCTCGGGTTTTTTGTTTGCTGATGAACTTGGATGCGTTACTTGGGTTTTGGCACAATGCACAATAGAGAAGATGCTGAACGATTGAGCTGGCAGGAAGTTTGGGGCCACTATTTGCCAGGTTTCGTGGAAGATGTTCAATAATCCTAGTTGATAGCCTTCGCTCGGTTCAGCCAAAGCCCATGTTACGGCAAGTACAGGTGAATTGGTAAACACATGAGGCGTTAACCTGCGAGTGAGGCCTGTCCAAGTTGGATTCATGGAACAGCTACTTGGTTTGATGTAACAACATGAGCTCAGCTGCGTAGTGGCTTGGTGTAATCGGTAGCACAATCTTCTGTCATTCTGTTCCCCTTTGTATGGTAGCGTGATGAAGACCTTTTTCTTTGAGATATCCATTCGTTTTTCTTTCTTAGCAACCTCATTCCCATATCTGGCAGTGAATTTATTCGGACAGCCATTATTGCGTAGGTTAGACTCGATGTATCGTAATTCAGTATCAATTGATTCTTCAGAGCATATTCGGTATGCTCTAACAAAACAAGTTTGAACTAGGGATAGTTCATAGTTCATTGGACAGTAACTGTTGAAATTTAGGTATTGTCCGGTCCAGCTCGGTTTCCAGTAAATCGATCTTATGGGTGAAGCATCTGCACTTCTTTTAAGTGCAACGTCAAGAAAATGAAACGAATCCTCCGATTCAATTTTCATAGTGAACTTGTTATTAGGAGGGCGTTTGGTTAACCTTTCCAAAAGGAGGTTCGTCTGCTGGACAGTGTCAACTACAACAAAAGTATCTTCGATATACCTCGTGTCAAAGTGTGTTTGCTCCACTGATCGCGTAACAAGTTACTCTCAAGACGTGGACGCTGATTTTGCCTGACTCTTAGACACCAGGCAGCGTAGAATAAAGCTTCTAGGGTACGAATTTCGTTGTAACATGCTAAATAGGTTATCCTCCTCCGCCTTCCTCAGTTGCAACGTGCTACGCTGTGTCTGGGCACGTTTGAAACGCTTCCTTATGCAACTTCGCTTGCAAATGGTCTGTTGATTATTGCAATACTTCAAGATCTCATCGGTGTGCGTCGCTTTCCAATAAACTGTTGTTTCCAGTGACCCAGAAGCATGCGTTCTCACGAGCACATCCAAGGATGGCAACTGATCATGATTCTCTTCCTCTTTGGTGAAGTGGATGCCGTAAAAATTATTAAAAAAATAGTTACTGTGTTTCTTGTAGTCTCGATCGTTGCATAAGCATGACTACAATGTAGTCTGAACATAGTCTAGTCGCCTTACTGCGCATTTCTTGCCAACGTATTGCTGCTTTTCTGCTTAGAATACCATGTGTCCAAAGTGGTTTGAAGAATGTCTAAGTTGTTTTGCAAAACGTCCAAAGTGGTTTGCAACAAGTCCAATTTAAAGCAAAATTGGTATATATGGGAGGCCGACAGATCCGAATGGAGTGCTTCATTGCAGCTCAGGTCAACCGACTGAAGTATATGCTGTGACGGTCTCATCTCTGAAGCACAAGGCATACTCAGTTATCAGAGAAGAGATAGGAAAGCCACTCAGAAACAAGCATTGTTCGACTTATTAGACAGTGGTTATCCAAACACGTCAGTGAAACGCTGCTGGAAGAATTTTATACCTTACGCACACACCCAGCCGAGTGGTGGATAAACTTCGGTAGCCGTCCGGATGGCATTGCATAAGGAAAATTATGGGTTCTTCCAAAACGGACCTACATTCCGTTCAGTACATTTATAGAACTCACTGTCCGTAATAATGTCATCATTAATATGTCTATGAAATTCGTTATAAAGGTGCCGCTCATATTTATATAGGACAACTCGAAAGACAGCTTCATACCCGTATCGACGAGCACGATGAACACATATCACGGCCAAAGAGAAACGGGACTGAATATACTGCTCTACTAATAAAGTCGGTGCTAGCTGTGAATGCACTTCTCACGGAGCATGAAATCAACTTGGATAATGTGCAGATCAAGAGGTGACCTTGAAGTCGACACACTGTGGCGGTGAACTCGCCAGAGGTGGATGGGGTGAAGGTGTCAAGTAGACAGTGAGCTGTCTCAACCCGCCCAGTTTGAAGAGCGAACGCCAAACCAGCCCCACCTAATCATTGACAAAGATCTACGTGAAGTGAATTTGTTGCGTGAATCACTTGGGTCTCTTCTATTCTTGACGTACCAATTGATATGACTCGTTGAGCACTAGCGATAACTCCTCTACTAATGAGTCCCTAACTAAATTACACTCGTAACCATCTTCTACGGCCGAGAGAAGAATTGCTGCATCCAAGAGACCCGCCCCTTTTACTCTCTTTACCAAATCGATGAGTGGCATTCCGGGATCAACATGATAGATGTTAGTTCTAGTGAACCAGTAGCCAGGAAACACTCCACTGCTATCTACGGATCACATTGGGAATTTGCTATCATACTGCATCAAGTGGTAACCGTTGCATCCGAGCATCAGCCATCGTGGTTCACACCCTAACAACATCCAGGACTTGGTAAGCACTCACTTATTGGAGGGTCAATTTTGGACTACATGTTGTGTGACTGGATTGCAACGCGCAATACACTTGCGCCACATGTTTTTCTCTAGGCATATGCCAGCGATGTGTCGGTTACTTTCCTTTCTGTGCAACACAGCTGGCTAACCCGTATAGCTGCAAGCGCCGCATTTACACTAACAACTAGGTACCCATTCATCTTGAGATGAATAAAAAACAAAAGTGAGATAACAGTCGTACACCGCACAAAGCAAGTGATGGTGCCTCAGAGACCAATGGTCACCATAAGGAGAACATTGATATCCGAATGGGAAATCGTAAGCGCACAAACGAGGAATTGGCATATACAGGATACAATGCCATAAGTGTGAACTGGCCGTGTGAGCCCAGTAGGCCGAAAGTTTACTACGAGAGTATAGCTGCATGATCAATCAGTAAATGTCACTACACAGCATGCCTGATCTCAGTATAAGCAGATGAAACAGGATACATGCTTTATTAACGCAAGTTGGAACTTTCGATGCATCGGTATTCCGAAAAATATAGGGGTTTCTTAACTGCCTGCTCCTCTAGTGAGTTTACCAGACCAGCGCATTGGCACGATCATGGATACCAGTAACTGATAAGGAAAGGGCTCAAACAAATTAAAACACACAACTCAACACAGCGCAGCCTAACGACCGGTTAGCAAGCATGGTTGGCACATCATTGGAATTGCGATAGGCAAGCCTTCTTCGCTAAAGCTTCTTATCAGTACATACAAACAAAACTCAAACACCCCAAGGTACCCTATAAACAGTCGATGGTAGTGAAGCTGTATATCTAATAACTGAACTGTAAGTAAACGCCGTTCTGTAGACCGTGGCACGAGTTTGGGGATTTACCAGTAGTCCATTACCTGTAATAAGCCTTTCAAGCTTAAATATTTAAGATCTCTATTTCATTGACTGTGAACCGCCTGCAACATAACTACGAGGGTAGATTTATTTTGGCTACAGATGGGTGCACCACGATCCGTGCAACGCACTGTCCAGAAGGTTTCGTCTACAAACAGACTATCACAGCATAGCATATGCCCCTCATCCATGAGCGTACAGAAAATGACATTCTACCGTGCAGTATCACTGCTAGCCACCAACAAATCTCCCATAGCCCTTTGCCATTTAATGGTAGTCTGGAAAACGTATTCTAAGTGTAGTAATTGTGGACGCCCACAACCGCATCAAGTATGAGCACTGTCCAAATGAATCCCTGGATACCTAATCAAGGTTGAGTCTTGGAGTACTCCCGGTGTTTCTGGATTGCGACGAGCAATCTCGATTGAGGCCACGGTCAAACGTTGCTCACGGAAATCTGGCTTAGTGAACAAGACGCAAGCCGTCAACCACTATATGTCATGTTCCCCTCCCAGCTCAAGCCATCTCTATCTGGCGAGTCCAAATAAAGACGAGGCCGATCGGTCGCGGAGTGCCGTGTTAGAAGAGACCAGCTCTAAAACGCCATACCGAGACACCTGCCTATGTTGGTTAACCTGTAGCCTTATAAATCATCCGGTTCTGACAGTGTACATCCTTCCATAGTTAATGCACTGGCTGGTATCCTATAGCGGAGTTATTCAACCAGTCTTTTCAAGAAGGTAAGCTGTCAAGTGATTAGAAGGAGGCGACCATTGTCGCCATTTACAAGGGGGTTCTAACTCGGCGCCTCTTAACTATAGACCTATAAGTTTGACCAGCATCATGCTGAAGTGCTTGGAAATATTTATAAAAAAGGATCTGTGAGCACTTGGCTGAGCACAATCTAATTAGGGCGGAACAGCTGGCTTTCCTAAAATGAACTCGTGTCTTACTAAGTTGTTGTGTCTTTTAGGTGAGATTGTCCGATGTCTTGATAGTGGGATGTCGGTAAAGGTATGCCATTTGAACTTCAGTAAAGCTTTTGACTCAGTGAACCATAGATTTGTAATTAAGACGCTTACATGGTTTGGATTGCGTCCACAAATATTACTGTGGCTTTCTGAATTCTTACTTGGAATGACATTCAGAGTCAGGGTTGAGGAATCGAGTTCTAGTGTGGGCCATGCCTACAGCGGTGTCACCCAAGGTTCGGTACTGGGTCCATTGTTGTTTATTATCTATATAATTGACCTTGCTCCTCTTATTGAGGATCCATGTTATACCTTCGCAGATGACATAAAGCTAGTCAGTAGGGGAAACCGAGTGACATTGGCTAAGGGCATCATCCCTGTGGTGAATTGGTCTAGCCAATGTGATTTACCTCTGGATGCCAATCAATGTCAACCATTGACCAATAGTGGTAGCGAAATTGCAATGCAGTCTTCTGCGGGATCTCTATCATTGCAGTGCACTGCTGAAGCCCACGATCTAGGTGTCATCATAGTGAACAGCTTTAAGACTTCGGCACAGCGTCGCAATGCTGCCAATACAGTGCGACAATAGTTGTTTCTCATTAGAAGGGCGCTGAGTAACACTAAAGCCGAAGTGTTTTTCTCGTTATATAAAACAGTGGTTAGGCCACATCTGGAGTACTATTTTCAGGCCAGGGCGCCGTACCTCTGTAGTGACCCCGTGTGCGTAGAAAAGCTTCAGAAACTTGCGACCAGGATGATCGGAGGTCAACGAGGGAAATCGTAAGATGATCGTCTAAGTAGATTGGGATTATTTTCCTTGGAACGGCGTAGGTTGAGTGGGGATTTACTAGAGACGTCTAAGATAATTAAGGGACTTGGTGGTATTAGTCCTACCCATCTGTTTGATTCAGCTACGTTGGACCACCTAAGCGGGCATCGCCTGAAGCTCAAACAACATAGAGCTCGTTTGGACATCAGGGCAAACCTTTTTACAAACCGAGTAGTGAACATCTGGAATAAAGTTCCTTCTGAGTTAATAGAATGTGAGTCTGTAGAAAGCTTCAAAGGGGGCTTAGATGAATTTTGGTCTATCATTTTACCAGAGATATTGTAATTACACTGTAGTGTATTCTGAGGCTGGCGCATGAAAGTGCAAAGATTGCTCTTGTTCTTGCTTCAGCCCTTTGCAGAAGCAAGTAGAGTCAATCCAACGTCGAAATGCTAGGGGGCGATTCACTTATTGGCACAAGAAACAGGACGCTCATTAGACGAAAACCCCTACCGTCCGTTGTACCTGATTTGACCTGCCTGTAAATCAATGGTCAGCAACGGCAAGAGCAACCAAACAAGATGATAAATGCATCCTTTCAAATGTTTTGGCAAACTCCCCGTTAGTGTATTTGTTATACTGCACAACCTTTCCTATTTTTACTAAAATGCTTCATCAGGCGAAATGAATTAACTTAACGGTGAGTGGCAGTTTAAAATAAGCACGTAAAAGCTGCATACCGAGGTCGATGAAGTTTTAGTTCATTGGTAAAACCTTACAGTGTTATTAAGTTTGTGTGAAATTCGTGTGTCTCAATTGAGCTAAATGGGAACAAAATGCTGGCCAGCGGGTAGTTATAGACGTGGTCGGCAAATTGGAGTGGTTCGCTGGAATGAACTGGGTCACTGATAGAACTTGTGTTTGAAACTTACTGATTTGATGGAGGGATGTTGCTCGTCCATTCTGACTTCGGATCCAACCCCCGATGCTCATCAAACCGGCCGGAGTAAGACTTGACGCCAGGCACTAGACAGCACTACTTCGTCTATTCTATTTACGCAGTTGTTGTTCTTGGTTATTTCTATAGCTTCAGCAACTAGTCCTTGTTGGCGCATCACAATCCCTTCCTGATAACCACCACATTTGCGATGTCTATTTTGTGCCTTGTGCTACCGCCGAGTCTCTGAGCAGAACTCTACACTCGAGCTCGTTCCTCGAAGGACACGATATGTGTTGCCTACGTTATGAGATGCTTATGCTTGGTTCCCACGCCGTTTGGCCTATGTACACTTGCCCACAATCTTTACATGAGATTTTGTTAATGCAGTTAGTTGTTCTATTAAAGGGAAGGGAGTCCTTCAAATATATGCACATCGGGCGTAGCGTCTTACCCTTTTGTAAAACTGCCCTTATGTTCTGTTTACTCAATAATCTTCGGATCGCTTCCGAAGTACCTCCTTTATACGGAATACTCATTGCCACTATCCAATCCGTGGTTAACTTTGCGCGTGGGTTCTGACATTTTGGTAGCTGCATTCTCACCAATCGTCTCGGGTATCCGTTAGCTATCACGTTTTTATTGCCTCATTCTGCGCTGCTTTTTATATCTTCTTCCTCCGTGCACAGAGCACTCGCTTTGTGAAACAGTGCTGAGGCGATTCAAGCTTAAATGTGCTTCGGATGGCGTAAACTATAGCTAAGTACCACGTCTTGGTACATTACTTTGCGATACATCGTCATTTTTAGCGTTCCTTCGTTCCTGTGGTGATCAACTGCAGTGCAGTTAAGATTGAAGCGGTTTGACCCCGCTGTGTGTTCACAGCTGCATGACACCTACGTGCGGTCTCATATGGAATACACAAAACAGGTATGGCAGCCCTGGCATATGCACCACTCTGCAGCGCTCGAGACTCCACAGCTACGCGTCAGGAAGCACGTCAAAAGTGTTGTTCAATCTTCCTTATCAACTAAGACTGAGGACCCTGAACTTATACTGCGGCCGGTACGGGCGCCCATGTGGCGAACTTACTGTGGCCTACCTGCTTTTGTACAACTCCAACCACTTCTGCAGCCACCTACTGCAAATCAGTCACACTAAGAGTTTAAAGAGCCACCATCTCTAGTTGGCCACGCAATACACACGGCTAGAATGTCGGCGAAACATTTACCCTTTTCGTGTCTGCTAGCCATAGAACGCCATCTCAAATTTCATTGTTTCCACCCCCAGTTTACCCGTGTTTAAATACGCTTTGAAGGTGCCCTAGCCCACTTACATTACGAGATATATCCTGTGTACCTCGACAGATGATATAATATGACGAAGATTGCACTACCATCATTAACCTAAACAATCGAGGTTGGCTCTTATCCACACGCCTCTGCGTGAAATCTGCGGAAAGTCGACCAAAACGATTTTCATTGTATCCCTTTGTTTCTGTCCACTATATTGTGTTTCTTATTCTAGCTGTACTCCGAAACTTGCTAAGCACTAGCTTTCTTGTTCATTAAAGAAGCGGCATGCCGTATAGAACAAGCCTCCGTAACTTGGTAGCTACAAAACGAAATATCAATGATACCTTGGTCTGAAATCCAAGTCACTTAGAAAGTGTTCTGAAATTTCCGTCGCTGTGAACCAAATATATGCGGCTGAAAGATTCCACTTTCTTGCTGAGACTGTTCCGTTTATCACGAAAACCTCAAAGACAGACTCCCGGTTCTTTCCGAATCCTTCCTTGTATATCAGTTCACTCGCACCTGTGGTGGATAGCGGAACACTGTCCAGATTCTTTACGACGCGGTGCGGTTAAGAATGCCCGTTGCTGCGTCCTTGAACACCTGAATAGTGCGGGGCATCATGTTCGGACCAATGACGCTTTCTAAGTTCCTTATGCCGTGTCTAGACGCAACCCAAAAGGACTCAGGACGTACATGTTGGCGACTTCGGTAGCAAGGGCTATTACGCTGCTGCAACCGGATATACGCAAGCAGAGGACGCTTGTACAAGCGCTCACGCTGCGTTGGGCGGATCGACTGACGCCTGATAAGAGAATAGCTATTTGACAGTTATATTTTTCGAACGAGCTTAATATACATTCCTTCTTCTTCCTATTTTCTACTTCTTAACTGGTTTATACGCTCCATTGTGTTAGCCCGATTGGTACACACGTCATTGTTAACGGACACTCATCTCCGTGTCATCTTCAGCCGTGCCATTGGCAAGAGCACATTCCATTGACTTTCTTCCGCATCACTGTTCTACTTCGTTTTGTTAGGGGAATATTTAGTTGTCACACAATTGTGGTATTAGTTTTTAATTTTTGGGACTGCACTGCTTATTCGCGTTTGTTTCATGACATTTGTGTAAACGCTACATTTCGTTATTCTGACTGGCCAGTGCCCGTCACTGTAAATGGATGCTCATTTTACGATTGAGGTCCCATGATGTTATATTTAAGAGCATGCGATTCGCTCTTGTTTACATGGTTGCTTATTCACCTGTTGCATTTGACCTTTTCCTTCTGTTGGTTGGCTCAAGTGTAATTTAGTAGCTTCCCTTCATTTTACCTTCAAAACTATATAACCAAATATGCTTTCGTTTATACAAGTCTATTTCCGGCTCGTCTTTGGACTTCTTCTTACGGTCGTGAGGTGAAAGCGTCAGTGGCGACACAACAACGCCGTCCGTACCTACCTTAGCTCAGGACTAACTGGGAGCATTGACGCCAAACCTTCATGCCTTAATCTTTACTCGTCTACTACGGCTTACGCTTCTTTAACTTATTTTAACTTACATCTTAATATCGCCCACAACATTCGATAAGCTTGTGTTCTCTTTTGTTTTCTTTCTTTTGCTTTTAGTCTTCACGTGGCCTGGACAGCGGAGACTGCTAGTGCAGGGCACGTGGGCATTGGTTGACCACGTGAATCGAGTGTCAAGTTGGCATTCTTTTGGCACATCAGTGCACCGGAATCCCTGTTGGATCAACGAGCTTTTCGAAGGTGGAATATTCACGGGATTTTCCTATTGTTCCGGTCCCACTTGGACTTGAACCTGCTATATTTCTTGTTGTGTTTGCCTTTCAGTGTTTGGGGTGTGAAAGCGCGTGACGTTCACTACCTGGTCGCATTGACTGATCTATCGACTGGCTCATTGACCTTCGGTTAAACTGTGACCTAACCATTCTCTACGGCAGCTTTAGATAGCTTATCTCGTCGTATCAAGTTTTCGTATGACTGTAACTGCCTGAGGAGAATTATCCAAAAGAGATCTCGTTGCAGCAACTCCTCTTCTTCTAATGAATTGTGATCAGTTTGTTATTGTCACCGGATTTGCTAGCGTGAAGAAACAATGGCAACATGCACTTCCTAATGCGACATTAGCTGAACCAAGCCTTACTGGCACCATTGTCCACTATAACAAGCTACTAGTTTGCGCGAAGTTATCCGACCTGGAGTCAACGGATTAACAACTAATCACGCGTCATTCCAATAAACCCATCAAACTTGCGCTCGTCAGACAAGTGGTGCGGTTCAGCATGAACAACTCCTCCAGACAATGGTGAGAGCAGCGCGCCATCGCCAACTAATCTAGGCTGACGACACAATTGCGCGGCGGTTGGCCAACTTGGTGAACGGAACAGACGTTGGAGAAGTAGACGGAAGGTCAGTCAAGTCAATGCAAGAGCCCGACGGGCAAGGTATCCTTGGCGCAGCCTAACATGAGGTCAATGCGGCCACAAGCAGAGCACGCACGAAGTGGACCGAGCGCAGTGAGCGGGTAAATGGAACCAAGCCAAAGACATAAGAAGGCGACGAAATCTAGCCGGTGCAAAGTTGCGGCAATGGAATGGCTGATGACATTAATGAACGGTACAAATGGCAATACTGTTCATGGACAGCATATTTATTTGCAGTATAGACGTCATTTTTGCTCTCAGAGAGTTAGTTAACATCAATTACGCAAATAGCCGCCTTATACCAGCGTCACTCAAAGTTGTTTACCGGGGATTTACTGCGTATTAGGTAAATGAGAGAGTCACAGCGTTCCCAGCAATCTGTACCTTTGAAGTCAGGCGACTAACTGTTTTAGGTCATGCAACTCGTTTTGGCCTCACTTTTAGGCAAATATACGTTACTAATGAGTAGGAGGATTTTAGTTTTAATGTTTTCGTCACAGATACGCCGCACAAGCGCTGCAGCTGAGGTAGCAACTTTTCTGTAGCATCACCTGAATGTCACATGCGTGAAGCTCATCTCCCATAAGAATGCCATGTTTGAGCAATTGCACGGTATGACTTATTTGTGTGGCGCAAGCTTTTTCTGTCCTTTCGTACAACTGAACCACACGATTTTCTGCAATCATAGTGCTTAATAATTTCTAAGTCATATTAGGTAGCTGAATCATTCTACGTAGTGTTTATTCCAAATTGTGCACCTGTCAAGGGCAGTGACCGATTGGATTCTACTTGAGCCCGTTTCCGGAGCACAGTAAGTAGGCTCAATTCGAGTGCACATTATTTCAAACGGTCTCGTCTTTTATCCGATTCCACTCATGGTAGTTTACAACTAAATAAATTCAGCAACTCGGAGGGTACTGTTTGGCATCAAAATAATAACCATCCAAGTTTGCTTTCCCCAGAAGACAAAATGAAGTTCCTGTTTTGCGATAACCAAACTGACTAACACTTGCTCCCACACTTTGTAAAAAACTAAAACTCCGCTATAGCCACAGGCTATTTTAGTAGTAACCTCAAGTTTTTTATGAAATCTAGAGCAAGCTATTCACAGTATGAACTGAATTTGACTCTGAACTAAGCTCCGATTCGAAGTCCACCATTGCGACAAACAAGTACATGGTATCACCGAATAAACAATATACACATCTCGTCGGTGTATCGCGGATCTAAAACATTTGGCAATCTTGAATAAACACAAAGTGTAGTAAAAGCACTTACAGTGCTTAAGGTGCTATCTGAAGTGTCGTTCAGTCGGCCATGCTTACCAGCCATTACTGGAGATTGGCGCTGCCACATCAATGCCCCCACTCCGAAGTTTAAAAGAATTTTGCGTAGGCCCAGCGAGCTGATCGGTCAGGAGTTATATCTAAATTTGCCAGTCACGCCACTAATTGTTGTGTCCAGCTATTTTAACAAGCAGAAGTATTCAAAGTGACTCTGCAAAGCACAGTTACTTTCGAACTTACATCAACAACTGCGGTTGCAGTGACGCCTACATAGGCAAAACTGACCATCGACTAGCTCAAAAAATAGTTGAACACTTTCCAAAGTGGCTAAAGCGGTTCAACTGGCAACGGGCTTACCGAACTACCTCTTCGGGGTGCCAGCTAGAGGGATCGCGTTTACCCCGTTTCAGCAAAAGTTTCAGCGGCAGTGTTCTAGAACGTGGTGGGTTTTCGCCTGGAAAGTCTTCTCCCTATAAAAAGTCACAAATGTCCGTTTAACAACCCAGTGAAATGGCGGATGTGACTCGCTATGAAATAAAGTCACCGCCCCTTGCTTTGAGTCAGCAAGGCATTGTAATTCCTCAGATTGAGTCTAAAACTGTGGGTGGACTGGGCCCCAGTTTGGCAGATCACCATGCAAAAGGCGTATGAACAGAGCAATCGGTCACCGGCTCCCAGTGGACGCAATCTCCTGACTTCGCCCCGATGCTTATTGGGTAGGCAATTGAGCCAAAGACTCGGGGCAGAGTCCTCTAAGTCAGCTATCTGCCTCCGGCCAGGGCCACCAGGTAGTATCATACCCGCTGAGGAAAACCTTAGATTTATCTACCTTGCACCCGCCCGCTACTGATGCTTTTCTCCTTCGAAAAATTCCATCAAACGCCAAAACTGCATTTGTTATGAATCTCACCTCCGCTCATCCTGCCTCCTATCACAGTTTTGCCGACACCCGAAAAGCTTAATCGACAGCCATACTTCAACCGTTGTCGTTCCGCTAGACCTGCTTCAACGTACGAACGCTTCTGCAGATTGGTCAACAGGCCGGCCTAGCGTGTACCCTGGAGTCTCTCGCCGTTGACGATTGCTGCGTTTCCGAAACTCGCTTGCAGGATCCCAGCAGCGTACTCAGGCTGACGTACCCTTTTGATCGAGGAATCATATACCGACCACGTCCATTCACTGACGCAAAAGCGGGTCTGGCTGGCGTTGAGGTAGAACTAAGTAAGAAAGCTGAAGCTGCGTTGCTCTACTGGTTAGCAGTTAACAGTCGGTTATGCGCCATTCGGCTTCAGGGATCTTATCGTATCAAGAAGCATCGATAAGAAACACGCAGCTTTTTGTTCTTTCTGCCTACACCCAAACTGAGTGCAGCAGCGACGCCGCCAAGGACGATTTTTACCGCGAACACCATCTTCTTTTCAGTGAAGTGGGCAAATCAGATGTTGTTATACTTGCTGGTGAGTTTAGTACACGTGTCGGTTGCCTGCTTCCATATGAACGCCACCTTAGAGGACAGCACGCGCTTAACGAGGGACGCACAGAGATCGGAAACCGGCTTCTCAGATTGCGCGAGGAAAACCACCTGTTTCTCACAAGCACCAATTTCAGGCTTAACAAGGGACCTTCTGCAAGTTGACGCTCTGCGTCTTCAACACAGTTCTTGCCCTGGATCACCCAGATCGCAATTATTTCCCCTTGGCGAGGTATTATACAAAACCGTAGGTCATTCTGGTCAACGTATCTCGATTCAGACCACGCGCTGGTTTGTGTGAGCATCTTCATCCGCTTTGGTAGGCTCCGGAAACCACCGCACTGTTAGATTGACACAAATAGGTCAGTTTACCCTTTTGACCAACTGAGCTATCAAACTGCTCTCACCTGTAGTCCATTCCAAGATGCTTAGCAAAATTGGAATTGTTTGCACGAAGCGACGCCTTCGGTTTGTCAATCGCTTTGTTGTCTCAACCAACACCCTTTACAAAGTTGCATAGTCGCTCTCTCGCTAAAACTGTTAGAGCACCGTCAAACTGTGCCACAGGAGTCAGCTCCTGATTGTATGCGCTAGACTCGCAATCGACAAATCAAACAAAGCCTGTGTAATAACCGCGAGACTTAGTGGCCTCAGCACGCTTCGGCGATTGAGACCGCTGCTCTCTCCGGCAATTTCCGCAAGCCCCACCAGCTCATTTGGTTCACCGGCTTCAGGAGGCCTGGTATCACTGAGACTCTCTGTGAAGCGGATGGGTCACGAACCACTAACCTGCGAAGACGCCTAGAGCGTTGGGCCGAACATTTGCACTCCCAATTCAATCACTATCCATTGCCAGCTTGTATGCTAAGTACAGCAGATTGTATGCCTTTTGGCTGCCTAGCACTTGTCAAGTTGCTGACATCGCTGTTTTCCAAGATTTGGCGCGAAGAGAAGATTCGATCCTCCGGGAGTGAGACAGTAATTGTCATTATTTTAAAGAAAGGTTCTCTTACATGTTGCGCTAAACACAGGGGGAATCAGTCCCACACCAGTTGCTTCCAAATTGCTGGCATCCATTCTGCTCCGCAGACTATCCCCGATCCACGAGTTGTTTTACCGAGAAGAACAAGCTGGTCGAGGTTGGTTGAAGTAAATCTTCCCACTACGTCAGATCCTTGAACACCGCCGTCTCTACGATAGGGCAACCTCTGTCGTTTTCCTGGACATTCGAGCTGCATTTGACTCAGTTGATCGGCCTGCTTTATGCTACTGTGCTAAAAATTGGGTCCCCGAAAAGTACACTTTTAACATTCAGGCGTTTTACTCCCAATTTTCAGGTAAAGTGATGGTCTATGACAAGCTTCCCTCACCCTTTGCTGTCTCTAGTGGTGTGCGGCAAGGGTGCTCTTTGTCTCCATTCCTCTTCAACTTTGCAATTGAAGACGTCCCGTTGAGTTCTCTGGAAGGCTCCCGAAATCTTGGTGTTGAGCTTCTTCCTGGTTATTCCGTGACAGACTTAGATTCTGATGATGATATCACTCTATTTGGTGACTATTCGGCGTACAGTTTTTGATGACCGTCTGGCGATTGAAGCGCTAAGTATGACATTTACATTTCTTCCAGAAATGAGTGACGTCTCACCCTCAGTTATCATTGAACGAACACAGCTAGAGTTGGTGGGCAAATTTGGCTACCACGAAAGCGGTATTTCAGCTGATGGCATTATTGGAAAAAGGGTATCCCTTTGCATCGCCAGATCCTGATCAGCATTTAGCAACCTGAGTCATTTGTGGCGTCGTCGAGACATATCCTTCTCCTTAAAGGGGAGGGTCTACAACGCTTGTGTCCGTGCGGTCCTGTTGTGCGAAAGTGAGTTCTGGCCGAATCGTGTGGATGACATACGTAGGATTTCGGTCTGCGACAACATATGTTTGCGGCGCATAGCCCGTGTGTGGTGGCAAAACCGGGTTCACAACGATGATGTCAGGTGTCAAGTCTTGGGAGACCTGAGCCCTCCATTTGATCGCTTGTCGCAATGCGTCAATTGAGGTGGCTTGGCCAGCTTCGACATATCGCATGCGAGTGCTTGCCACGCTGCGCCTTATTTTATTGCACGGGAATGAAGTGGAAGAGAAGACGTGGAGGGCAGCTAACCACTTGGCGGCAAACCATAAAATTGCTGACCTCCCGTCCCGCCATCGTCAGCTCTGTACGTCTTCTTGTTTGGAGGCTCAAGGATGAAGACTGCCAAGGGCTCGACACACTTGGCGATATGTTGCGAAACGGCAATCAGTGGTAGGAATGTATATTGAAATGTTTGGAACAATGTGATTAGAGCAATAACAATCAAAGTGACAAAGAACTAAGTATCATATGAAAACAGACACAAACAATCACAAACCAAAAAGTCCAAAATATTTGTTACCAATTGCTGACATTGTACTTTTAATTTCTTCCTCCTGGTTATTCGATGGCGCAGTGTCTATTTATAGACCGTTTATATGGTTGGCGGCATCCGGTTTCGGATTTGCCTGTCACTATGGCCAGCCACAGGACGCCTGCGCCTACAGAGGGACCATGGGTGGCTTGCGCTGCACCACCCACAGCTCCAACCACACACCCCATATCCAGTGTAAACCCGAAGGAATAAGACCGGGAGGCATGTGGATGGGAGCCAAGTTTCATCAACGGAGCCGGCCCACACTCCTTCACAGGCAAACACAAACACGCTGTATTTGGGGAATCAAGTGCACACAAGGCGGTGGCTGGACCGTAGCCCGCTTCACGCTGGATGGATCCATTGTTTTAGTCTAGCACGGCCAAGAGGAGCGCACACCCCGTCCCCCCCCCCCCCCCCCCAGCAAAGATTCACGGTTTCCTGAACCCAGTAATCGAGGTAGAGGGTGTTAGACAGGTAGGCACCTTGTCAACATGTACATCAAGCGCAGCCACACCGGGGATGTCAAACAACAGCTAATCACTTGAAATGACAATAACAAATAAGATTTGTAAAAATAAAGCATACGGATATAAACTCTTCCACATGCATTTCAGAACAAGGAGTCAGCTGAGAGGTTTGTGTGCACACATTTTCAAACTGGGCCTCTATTGCTAGTCTATTATCCTTCCTAGCAGGAAAACAGAATTTAGGGCCTAGTGATAAGACCTCCATTGTAACATGATCAAGCGTCAGGCATGACAAGATAGGTATGTTCAAAACTTGTCATGCCTGACGCTTGATCATGTTACAATGGAGGTCTTATCACTAGGCCCTAAATTCTGTTTTCCTGCTAGGAAGGATAATAGACTAGCAATAGAGGCCCAGTTTGAAAATGTGTGCACACAAACCTCTCAGCTGACTCCTTGTTCTGAAATGCATGTGGAAGAGTTTATATCCGTATGCTTTATTTTTACAAATCTTATTTGTTATTGTCATTTCAAGTGATTAGCTGTTGTTTGACATCCCCGGTGTGGCTGCGCTTGATGTACATGTTGACAAGGTGCCTACCTGTCTAACACCCTCTACCTCGATTACTGGGTTCAGGAAACCGTGAATCTTTGCTGGGGGGGGGGGGACGGGGTGTGCGCTCCTCTTGGCCGTGCTAGACTAAAACAATGGATCCATCCAGCGTGAAGCGGGCTACGGTCCAGCCACCGCCTTATGTGCGCTTGATTCCCTAAATACAGTGTGCTTGTTTTTGCCTGTGAAGGAGTGTGGGCTGGCTCCGTTGATGAAACGTGGCTCCCATCCACACGCCTTCCAGTCTTATTTCTTCGGGTTTACAATGGATATGGGGGGGGGGGGTAGATGGATCTGTGGGTGGTGCAGCGCAAACCACCCATGGTGCACCTGTAGCTGCATGCGTTCTGCGGCTGCCTTATGTAGGTCAAAATGACAGGCAAATCCGGGACCGGATGCCGCCAACCATATATCAACACGATGGAGTGAACCAAGGGATGCACAATAATTCTCCACCATTCATCACAAAGCTTGTTATGATGTCGGAAGCAAAAGACGGCTAGAACAAGCTTGTTTTCGGGGGTTCGTACCAAGTTAGCGCACCACAGAAAATAGGAATAAAACTAACGCAATATATTTAAATGTGCTGAATCAATAAAGCGAGTTGACCGGTCGATGAGATTAATTGACTGCACTGGCTAGGGCAACATTAGTGGAAGGACTAAGCGCGGCGTCATTACATGGGGCGACCTAAGGCTATGGTAGATGAAAGGCCAGTACAAAGTACTTTTGAGCACATAAGTTGGGGTTATGGAGCCGAATAGCGATTGCCTCCGCTGTCGATATTAAGCGACATCGGATGGCTCTTGTGTGGCGTAGATGGGCTGGAATGTCTCTCTCACATTGACTTGGTGATTTGAGTCGACTAAATGCCACTGTCTTTCTCACACCAGTATAGAGCCACGCTGGGCAACGTTTCCGGATTCCCTCAGACAGTCGCCTGGTCGTCAACATCTTAAGAACAGAATACCGAAGTCAAATATTTCCTTCTGCGTGTACCAATATTTTTGCTCATCTTGAGCAAGTTATATTGGAGAGACGACCAGACACGTACACGGAAGTATGGTTGTAGTCTCTGTGCCTTACCAAATCGGGGAAAATTTTCGACACGAATTTTCACAACTTTGATGCTTATTTATCGCATAACTATTTTTGTAGTTTAGTGACTCGATCGCTTGCAGCTCATTCGCTTCTTACGAATGTTCGTGTCCGATTTTTTAAGTAGTTGCGTTTCTAAATCCGGGAGTAGTCAATGATTCGGGGAGCTTAAGGATAGGTGACACAGGTGCAGTTTTCCTGGTGAAGGATGAATACAATGGGTGTATAGCAGTGCATATGCTGCATAACCAAGACCGTTTAAATTAACAGCCACAACAACTGTGTCATTCGTCCCATGCAATGAGAGGAAGCCCCCTTGTGCTGTTTTTAATAATTTGTTCCATACATGAAGCCTATTTTATCTGCTGTTTGCGCTCTTGCCACCTCGTGTTAAAAATGGGCAGCAACCCTATGGGAACAATGACCGTACCACGCAGGGCCGATATTCAGAATATTCTGGTACCTGTTGAAATGGACAGCTAGTAAAAGTAGTGAGTAGTGCGTCTAAAGCAAATGAGTTTAGCGGACGTCTCAGCCGAACTACTTTGGTGGCGACCGCACCCATACGCACGCAAGCATAACTGTAAAGCATGAACAAAGATCCTCGGACAATAAACAGAAGTTGACTGTGTGAAATAACGTAGTAGATTGTTTTGCGATTCTACGAAGATCACATAGTAATAGTGACGGTAAAACTAAACTGGAACGCTTCAGAAATTCCAGACCACACCAAATACAGAGTGATGTATGCTGACTTTTGTAAAATTTCCCATAAAAAGTAACTGCGACAGTTTTTTTTATATGTTTTTTGCTCAGAGTTGAAGAACCGCATATGATTCGTGGCATCCTTTTACAAATAGAAAAGTGATAGAAATCATTCTGTGGGCAGATTCCAGCAACCCTTGGTAATGGATATAATAACAGGTGGACGCGATGGCGGTTTAGAATGTGTAGGACGGGGTGTGAAGATTACCAGAAAACAACCTAGAATGGAGGCTTTCGTGTAACAGTACTCGGTGATAACAAATGCCCCCAGGCAGCCTAACCCGTGCGGGGGTGCGCTAAAATTCCGGTAACTAAGGATGATAGATTGTTCTCCGAGCTGAGTATTTTGGTCGCAAACGTTTCGTCACCAGAATGGGCAACATCGATAGTCCAAACTTCTAAAGAAGTGTATGGAAGTTTGCAGCCAAAATACCCAACACGGAGAAAAGCCACCATAATCCACGCCCATAGCTAGAGGTACCCACAGTGGCTGCTCATGTATTCACGTCATTCTTCCTAAGTAATATTCCAGATACCGGGCTATGGTTCCGATGGTAAGATACTGCGTATTATGAACGTAATCATGATACAGAAGATAAGCGCCTATCCGAATATCATACGATCCCGCCCCTAACATTTCACACCATAATCGCTTTCGTCCCTGGTTGGACTGCATATAAAAGCGGCTGGTCTTTTTTTTCGGACTCTAAGCATACTGCTTGGTGGCAATAACCTTCCCTGCTACAATAGCAACTTTCAGGGGACTCGCTTGTTACAGCTGTTAAGGATTTCATGCTGGTTCAATTGGCTTTCACACTTCGTGAATGGATTGCAAAATGTCCCCCAGTTTGTAACACTATTTAGTTTAATTTGGCTCTACTCAGTTATATCGCTGAAACCGAAGGTAAATAAGACAAATGTTAGATGTTGTTCGTTTCTACAGATAACTGACCAGGCAGGTACACTAACAGGAGAATCAGCTGCTCTAGTCACATTCTTGATGACTTAAGAAGCTCAACTCAACTGAGCTTACCTATCTTAATCTGTGTGCACGACGCTTACACCAAGCATACTGGAGTTAATGCCTAATAATTGACAGATTGTAGAGGAAAGAAGTGCAAAATGGACAGGGAGTGCTTTGGATGACTGAGGCGTGAGAATATGATGGCGCCGAGTTAAGATCGATTTGAGGAATATGTCATTTAATCGTTTATTTACCCAAGTGGTAAAGGAGTCCACCGGTGAAGTTCACATTGCTGGTAGAGTTGTAAATCAGTTATCACTAACTGAGGAATCTTATGAACAGTGGAACAGGTCATGGTGTATAACACCGTGGCTACCATCTCAGAGGCAAATGGTGGTTGATGACGAGCATCGCTCGATAGGTTTAGGGAAAATGTCAAATAGTTATCATATTTTATAAATGGCCCTGCTAACTTAGGGACGTTGTCTCTAATCGGCGTTCCGTGTATCATACGTCAGTTCAAACCCCAAATTAAGTATACTCTACTCGTCGTAGACAATTTTACTAACCGGTTTGGCTCCTAAGTGATATGCATTGGTTTTCAAGTTTGAAACCGCAGCTTTTTGAACCAATGAACGGCAATGAATGAAGTGCGTTTGCTTGAGGCCATAGTTAATCTACAATGTGTTCGTGTGTGATCTGCTGCAACTTATAAGTCAGTCTTCTAAAGCATATACATTATACACATACTTTTCACCCAAAAACAATTTCAGGCTTACGCACTTTTGCCACCAATCACCCAGATGACAATACAACCCAGTTTCACATTGGTCGACAGTTTCTTGTGCGCGTGAGAGCACAGACCCTAGCAGCAGCTGATGTGACTCGGATTATGCTATTCACGATCGCTCGGAACATACTGCGGCGTTTCAATGGTTTCCACTACGGTCACCTCTTGCTTTTGTTGATCATATTACTGACTGGTGGTTTATCAGCTATGATCGTCTAATCTTGTAAGCTTATAGTTGGGTATAGTGCGTTTGACATCCCAATTGATAAGTCATCAAAGAGTTAATCGTACATTGATAAATAGTTGTATCGACCCACTTTATCCGAAAAGGAGATTATGGGGTATAACGCTTGAAATACTTACATATGCCATAGACGTTAGTATAGAGAAAGTTTAATGATATTTCGTTCAGAAACTGCCCAACTCCATGCGGGTTATTTGCGTTGTAATCTAGTACTCAGCTGAGGTCAAAGTAACGAGAAGGGTAAGCACTGCAAGTCTAGGTGGCGTGCAAACTTCGACGGCATTCCAATCTGAACGACTGCTGGAATTTGTTGCCATTCAAGCAATTCTATGCATTCAATAAACTAATGAGAGACTTCGAACTACCCACTCCCATATAGTGCAATAAAACTATCCAAAAAGAGTTTATTGGCAGTAACGGAAATTTTTGGGTAATGTTACCTTTTGTGTCTTTCTAAAGACTGGGTGACATTTCCGATATTCAATTAAGTAGATCAATATTTTTACAATGTATTCCTACAAACACATACAGACTAATTCGCTAAGCGGTATAACTTTGGACGTTTTGGGTTTCGGACCGGAATCCGTGATGAGTAGATTGCGCCCGAATTCGACGCTGGATTCATCAAAGCTGTGACTCTTCATTCATATGGAAAACGCCGTGACATACGTCGCGGGAACGCGGAAGACGATCTTGTTAACACAAACCTCATGGCGCATGGATACTTGGTCGAAGCACATGCCATACACCCTTAGGGTTCGCAACCACGCTCCAAGGTAAGCATTGGTTGTTACAGCATAATTGCCGCGCGAGAATTTCAGCCAGAAAGCAAAGTACATAGTATATTTTCAGGCTTTGGAGCACCTGCCGTGTGTCTTGGATTGTGACACGGAATTTGAATTGTGGTCTCGGTTGACTTTACATTCAAGTTACTATTGTCACCATGTATACCCGACCAAAGACCGAATGATGACCGTTAGGCCTATTGTCGTTCTTTGAATATATAGGCAGTTACGTTGAGTATATTGGCCCTTGACTAGGCCCAATGCTCAGTGTTGATATTAAAGTTTATGGAACAATTGAGCAATGACTTTATACGGGTAAAATAGTTAATGCTTAACAGACCCCGAAGGATGCTTTTGGTTAAACTACAAAATATATATAAATTGTCGCTTCCTGAAGAGAATCGTTGTTTTGTTTTGATGCCATTACCAGATGGTCCCTTCTCTGCGTCTGTGAAACTCATAGCTTGTCTAAATTATACCGCTGTATGAACTTAGCTATGGTTGTGTCAGATAGTGGGGTGAGTGGTTATAGTCCAGCCTACAACTACACACACTTACTATTTCTTGGGGTAACTCAAGTCACTTCGGTACCCGTCTTAAGAACGCCGGGCTTTCTGTTTGAATGCAGCAGAAATGAATGTGTATGCGTAAGCCTGATGAATTGCAGAGGTTAAGTTGTAGACTTTGTCTTTATCAGCAATCAGAGTATCGCATTGTATTGCATTCAACTATGAAAAAGTGATTTCAGGAAAGCAGTGAAAAAAATTAGGTGATATAATTTGTATTTGTCATGCTAGACTTATTCAGACCGCTGTCATACTTCCCGAAAATGCACAGGACGGCTCATTGTTGGATCATTCCGAAGTACGTGTTGTATGAATGGGTTGTGAAGTACGGCCTGACAAATGAACGGTAGGTTTACCTAAAATGTGTTTTCACAGTAAAGGCAATATTTTTCCCTTGTTGCACCGGTTGTGTTTAGTTGTTTAGCGCCTTCTACTGGTATGATATCTTAGTATGGGCAGTGGGTTCAAAATTATTGCCATGTTCTTCGTATTTTAGCATTAATCTCTATTAGTTTGTCCGATACGTCAATGTTAAGCCAAGCTCTTAAACACCAGCTGGCAGAACTTTCCATGCTGCATCGAATAATCATCAAATGATAGTAATCGGTGTAGTGCTTTAGAATTTACGGGCGTAATCATCTTATTTTCTTCATTCATGGCTGCTTTGTCTTGAATTCGGCAATGTATCGCGATGGTTTGATGGTTAATTAACAGTTGTAGGGCATATCACTAACTTATTGTTTGGCCTTTGACAACTAATATCCCCCTTTCCTTTTGTTTCTGTCCCGTTTATTTGTTTTACTGTGAGAATATTATCATATTCTGACCCGTAGCTTCAACATAACGGAGAAATCATTGAATTGTTGGTGTCAACATCCCGTAAGGACGCTTCGAATTTACCAAATTTATTCAAAAATATCATCCGTCGTCGCTAGCCGTTTACTTCTTTTTACACCTAGTCTGTTTGTTGAATTTATGGCCACGGTGCACTTACTCATAATTTGCTTTAATTTTCTGTTTTTATATTTAGCTGCATACCACTGCCACCGTTGTCTTGCGGATAGCGGCCACAGGTCGGTTATTTTTGGCTGTTGACAAGATCACAAATGTGGCATTTCTTCTTTCATTAGAAATATTTCGTGAAAATTTAGATGCAATTCAGTTTCGTTTCTGTTTCTGAATTTGCTGACCAGAAATACTTGTGTTTTCATCGCTTGTTTTCGGCGATTTTGCTATCGTCATTTTCTCCGACAGTTGGCCGCCATCTTGTTTTCGGATTATTCACAATGCCGTAGCAGCCACTCTGTGGTACTTGTTCCAAGGTAGTCGGATATCGCGTAACTGTTCTCACGTGTGTTTTTTGCCCAGTTAAATACCTCATTTCCATTGTTGGATTATCAGTTGCGCATTTTCATCGTCCTCTTGAGATCCAACGCGATTTCATCCAAACTTTATGTGAAAATTGCCGAGACAAGATACAGCCAGAAAGATTAAAGCCGACGTGTATGCTACATCATTTCAAAGCGAACAGCTCCGAGTGTTTGGCCCAACAATCTGGCCTCAAGAGCTTTCAGGTTTCAGCTCAGTCTACCTCCTCTACTCGTGCAAACTCACCTGCACGAAGTCCAACCCTTGTGAGAAGCCCAGTTTCAGCTGGCATACATTGTTTATCTTTGTTGTGTCCAACGGGTACTGATGTCCCAGCAGGTGAAAGTCTGAGTGCAGAAGATCAGTGGAAAGAAATAAGAACGAAATTACGAAGGGATGTTGAGCGTTTAACTTCAGTAAGTCAACAGTTAGCCAAACCACGTGGGGCTGGAAATATACTTCGCCCTGCAAGGTCAACCTCTTCCGACAAGAGGCGTTATAACCTCGTGATCTTCCACGTGCCAGAGTCCAGTGATCCATTACCCCAAGCGCGCTACAATCACGATGTCGAGTTTTTACAGAGTCTAATTGACAGACTCCTCGACGCTACTGAGGACTCGATAAAAGTGAGGCAAATGACCCGTCTTAGAAAGCAAGGTGACCAAAAATATCGGCCTATGAGGATCACTTTTGTGGACGAAGCCAGTCCAAGACTGATCTTGGCCCGCCAAAGTAGGCTGAAAGGTTTGAAGATCCATGTTCTTCCAGACCTGGACCCATTAGACAGAGAGTGGTTCAAGTTTACCATCACTGAGCTGAAAAGAGCTACTGATGAGTGGGAAACAAATCTTCGTATTGCAAGTTAGCGGGTGGTTTCCAACAATCTGCGAATCAAGATAAACAGGCTGCTCACACTTCAAGCACACCCGGCGGCTCCTGCTGCGGCCTACGAGTAGCCTTCACAAACGTTTGAAGAGTTATGAACAAGCGCTATGAGCTTTGTTGTTTCGTTGCGTCTGAGCGGCCAGACGTAGTGGGACTCGCAGAGAAATGGCTGCATTCAGAGTTATACACCCAAGAACTTGAACTCAACGGTTACTCGTGCTTCTGATGCGATAGTCTAAAGGATGCCCACAGTGGTGTCTTACTTTACATCCGGTCTTCCCCGCGTGGTAAACTTGTGAGCACCTGCCGAATCGATGATGGTTCGTGCGAGCTACTATAGTGCTCCATTCGTCTCAGGTGCGCAGAACTACTTGTGGGCGCAGTTTATCGCAGCCCCCTGAGTTGTTGTTTGGATTGGCGGCCCATTCTTCGGACCCACATGAGTCGTCCACACTTTCTACTTATGGGCAATTTTAGCTGTCCTCAAATACGATGGCTTGATGTGTATTTGATTCTTGGACATAGTGAGGTTGAAGCAAAGTTCGTGGATTTGGTATTTGAAACTGGTGCATCGCAACACATATGCTAGCCAACACGCATAACAACACGCTCAACCCCGTCCTGTCTTGACCTGATGTTAACGAGGTACAAACAACGAGTGCATGCCGTTCGGATCCTGGAGCCCCTGGCTACAAGCGACCATTCAGTGCTTATAGCTGAAATGGCGTTGTCTTTGCAGTATTCACGTCCACTGCAACCAGCTCCCAACCACTGGAAAACGGACTTCGATGGTCTAGCTCGAACCGCGAGCCAACTGGATTGGTCTCTGCCACAAGCTGCATCTGTGGACGACTGTTGTATATGTATAAAAGGGATCATTGTGTTCCCAATTGGTGCAACCGCATTGTCGGAAGGTTGGACCGAGTAAGCCCCATCGGTTTGACAAGGAATATAGAAACCTGGCTAGGAGACGGCGCAGGCTGTGGGACAAATTCCTCCTCTCTGGTTCTGCCAATGAGTACGGAGGGTATAAAAGCCAGCGGAACCTCTGCAACAGTGCAAAAAGGAATAAGCGCCGACATTTCGAAGAGAAGCTCGCAATCGCTACTAAGACCGCCCCTAAGAGAATCTTTGCTTAAGTGAAGCGACGTCTGAAGACGGTAGTTGATGTGCCAGGGCTGAATGTCCCGGATGGACAGTCCTTAACCTCCAGCACTGAGCGTGCGTTCGCGGTGGTGGTGCACTTCGCTTCTGTATTTGCGAATGACCAGGTGTCTGTTCCGAGTTCGACGTGTACCGCTTTTACCGAACTCGACAGTCTGGATTGCGGCGTTGAAGAGGTATGTCAACTACTCGCCAACCTTTACGGCACCAAACCTGTCGGACCTGATGGGCTTCCCCCACTCATTCGCAAGCTACCTTCGACCATCATCTCTCCCGTAGTAACTGACCTTTTCAACAGGTCGCTGTTCAAAGTTTCTTTGTTGATTGACTGGAACAGTTCGGTGATGAAGCCTATTCCGAAAGGCGGCAACCCTAGCAAAGTAGATAACTACAGGCCAATGTGTCTGACACCTATTTTGTCAAAGCTTACTGAGAAAATCGTGAAAAAGGGATTGCTGCCGTTGATACAGTCAAAAAAGGTCCTCACACCTGCAAAAGACCGCTCATGCATTACAAACTTGCTTATGACGAGGCATGAGTGGTTAAAGGCCATAAGCAATGGGAAGTCTGTCGACGTTGTATCCATCGATTTCAGTAAAGCGTTCGACAAGGTCAGTCATGAGGTCCTCCTTCACAAACTCGGGATGTGTGATATCGGTGGCTCACTGCATCGGTGGATCCGCGACTTTCTTGTTGGACGGAAGTAGAGGGAACAGGTCGACGACCATCTCACTGACTCGTATCCCTCTACAAGTGGCGTGTCTCAAGATACTGTGCTGGGGCCCACCCTGTTTCTGATCCACATCAATGATCTACCTCAGCTTCTCCGATGGCCGTGTGCCTTGTTTGCGGACGACATGAAGATTTAGAGAGAAATTGACGCTCCCGACGACTGTGGCCTACTTCAGCAAGACCACAAGCGCCTATCCACATGGTCTGCAGAAGTTCATCTCCCAGTCAACCAAGCCAAGTCTGTATTTGTGAGCCTGAGGAAAGATGCTGATGGCCGAACCTACACCCTTGATGGCCAAGCGCTATATCTCACACCCTCCGTGAAGGACCTAGGTGTACTCTCGCGCTACGATTTGAAGTCCGTGGACAGCACGAACGGACTGTGCATGCTTTGGGCGTTCAAACGTAGCTTTGGCACATGGTCCGAAGAGGTTGCCACTCGCCTCTTCTCTTCCATCATTAGACAAATGCTAGAGTACGGTTCCCCCGCCTACTTTCCGATTACCCGAGGCGAGGCACAAAAGATCGAACGGGTCCAGCACGTTGCTCCCAGGCTCATCCCGAGTTTACGTGGCTTGGGGTATGAAGACTGGTTCGAAAATCTAGGAGTCTATACCTTGTCCTACCGTCGGGTGCGAGTTGACCTCATTATGACCTACAGTGTGCTACATCTCGGCAACCTCCCCATGCTGAGGCCAATGTTACACTTACGAGGGACAGGCTGCACAGGCGGACATAGATACAAACTTGTCGTGCCGGATGTGAAACGTGTTTCTCACCCACTGTGCTTCGAAAGGAGAGTCTTAAATATTTGGAACAATTTGCCTGAACACATAATGCAGGCAACATCTGTGCAGCAAGTCGTTAGATTTATATTTTACCACTAGTCGTTCCAGAGAACGATTGCACACTTATGATAACATGTTACATTTGTGAGTCCTGCAATACCGTGAGTCAGTTATTTTAAATGAGAATGATAACGATACTCACAGCTGACAATTTTCATAACGTTTTTCACCATATTTCGAAAGAGTCGTACAGAATTTATTTTTACTTGCTCTGTAACACAGTATTCAGTATTCAGTATCTTGGCTAAACTCTGGAGTTTTTTAGCACTTTAAACGAGTTTTACCGGAGAAGGTCGATTCGATCCTACCTTATATTAGATAGCATCGCTTTATTCACATTTATCCGGCCGGAACTCTATAAACACTCGTGTCTTTCCGTCAGTGACTTTTAACATGGATTTGGCACAGTACTTCATCCACCCACCCACCACTTCCCTCTTTATTTCCACTCTAACTACTGCCATCACAACATCCACTCTGCACATCTAGATACTCTGCAGATGAATTGACTCGCCACATGAGACGTCACACAGGATATCCCTTAGTCCACCGCCGTGTCGACAAGCCACCACCGAATGCTTGTCCTCTCCGCGGCAGATCCTTCACTTCAGCTAGAGCGCTGACACTGCACCGCCGCCGCACACAATCCGAAAAACCACGCGCTCATGACATCGAGGAGAGTCATTCGTAGCCCCATCTGGTCGAAGGAAGAAGATGGTGAATTAACGCGTTTTGTCGAGGAACAGCCTGGGGAGAGAAATCTGAAGAATCTATTGCTCTGCTTTCACCGGCATTTTCAAACGAGAACCCCAGCTACCCTTAAGAGAAGGTCGTAGCATCTCAAGTAGATTAAATCACAACGAACAAACAGTGCAGATTTCTAGAGGCTTTCACGCAGTAGAGTTGGAACCTCACAATTAAGGACAGAAGACTCTTACGCATCTCGTGCTCTTTCTACTGGCCATCGCCAGACGGCAACTACACGCCCTCCATGTTTTATTCCGACATTACCATTGTTCGGAGACTAAGAATCTTACGGGTGGAAACCCATCCACCCTCAATCCCATCCCAACCGTCACCCTAGCTGCAGCTTGTGGCCTCTGAAAGGCTCGCGGTACCAATCTACGCATGTCTCCCTACGCCTCCTGTTCTGAATTACTAGGACAGCAGGTCTACGGGCTCTTGCTCAACAAGCACGATCGGCTCTGTCTCTGCCGATGTCTATCCTAGCCATGGGAATCGCTCGCTTACTACGCCACATACAACATTCCATTCATCTCATAATGTCATTGTTTCTCCAAATGGTTGGCGGTATCCGGTCCCGGATTTGCGTCACTGCGGTCTCAATAGGAGAGCCACAGGACGTCTGTGCCTACAGACGCTGCACCACCCACAACTCCATCCACACACCCCATATCCAGAGTAAACATGAAGGAATAAGAGTGGAAGGCTTGTGGATGGGAGTTACGTTTCATCAACGGAGCCGGCCCAGGCTCCTTCAACAACCGAAGCTGAAGTATTCGTGCCTAAATGGGAAATCATGCCTACCATACGTAAACAAGGTGGTGAGTGGGCTGTAACCCGCTCCATACTGGATTTATGAAACCACGCTTTGTGCTTAGGACGGTCACGAGAACCGTGCACCCTGTCCATTACAGCAACGACCAGTTGTCTCCTGGAATCAGCATAGATGATATGGTGGGTATTGGAGAGGTAAGTACGTTGTAATCATTCACATCAAGCGCAGCCACACCGTGGATGTCAATGAACAACCAATCCCTAAGGCAAGAAACTCAACGCGCAAGCACACGTGCAGACCAACTGCCACGACGATGAGGCGCACGTATCCCTTCAGCCGTCTTATTGATCTGGGCCAATAAATCTACTCTATTAAATTTGGATGTTTGTGAGTAGGGTAAAGATTGTAGAAAGTAGAAGTCACGATTAAAATTCACGCACAATAATGTGCCTCGACGGGGAATCGAACCCCGGTCCCAGAATTTCCGGTCCGCTGCTCTACCACTGAGCTACCGAGGGCTGATGATTAGGTGTTCAAATTTTAACAATTGACTTCTGCTTGGTGCGCGACGTATTACCAATGGGCTCACAGTACCTGTCCTGGTGTTGCAGATTGGCTCACTCACCCGGCACTTCCCAATGGGCTGAAGTATCTGTCCTTCGAATGCTCAGTGGGCGATAGTAGATTAAATTTGGATGTTTGTGAGTAGGGTAAAGATTGTAGAAAGTAGAAGTCACGATTAAAATTCACGCAGGACAGATACTTCAGCCCATTGGGAAGTGCCGGGTGAGTGAGCCAATCTGCAACACCAGGAGAGGTACTGTGAGCCCATTTCTAATACGTCGCGCATCAAGCAGAATTCATGTGTTAAAATTTGCACATCTAATCGTCAGCCCTCGGTAGCTCAGTGGTAGAGCAGCGGACCGGAAATTCGGGGACCGAGGTTGGATTCCCCGTCGAGGCACATTATTGTGCGTGAATTTTGATCGTGACTTCTACTTTCTAAAATCTAGTCTCCTTGGACTTAGAGCACTTACTAATTGCTGCGCTGGTTATGATTTGATAATCAGTTGATTCGTCGTCTTTTAGATATCGGCCCCACGTGGCCACGCTGGAGGCTTACGAAACCCGCTTTGCTCACGCACTGGCGACAGCGCGTGCTATAGCACCATGCTATCGAGTTCGATGAGGTAGACTCCATCGGCGCTTATCTCTTTAGTACTCGGCATTTCTTCTCCGCTTGTAATAATAGCTTCTCCTGCATTTGTGTAAACGCCACCTTGATTAGCTTACACCACTCACGCCGGTCAACTGCGTTTGATTATTACGTGATAGACTCACCTTGATCATGCAGAAGGCGGGCACATAAAAATACCGGTTGGTTTGTGGTGGTTTTGTAACCTTTTTCCTGGGCAGTGGTTATTGCAGTTGAAACGGCACATCGTACGCTGCAGTACTAACATTTTACCAGGTCCCACAAACCCTACAGACATGATGACTAATCATTAAAAATGATCGCCAACTAAGCCAAAACGAAAAGCTCAAAAAGCGACACGAGGCTTTTGATACGCAGCAAAATATCCTGTTTATAACCTATTCACCAGCACGGTTAAAATGAAAATCTCAGCGTCTATGAGTTATGCATAGTTAAAAACGCGCATGAAGTCGAAAAACTAGTACATAGTACTCTTATTGTTTCGCTTACTGGACATAGTGCAATTCTTGCAGAATTGCCCTCCAAAGCGATTCAAATGATTGCTTCGCTTGAACTATATTTGTAGGAATTGAAGAAGAGGTTTGCACCGCTTAACCAAGTTCTAGCGCAATTAAATTAGCTTGGATATCTTATTAACACCGGATAGACCGAAAACGGAACATCCTCAATCCGTTGGGAATTTTATTCAATATGTCGATTTTCAGGTACGTGAGCGCATAAAATGCTCCAAAAATATTACAGCATTTAATTTACCAGATAAGTTGTCATTTGAGGTTATCTCGATCGCAGTGGCCAACGATTGCCATATTGATTGACTGCAGTTTCCTTGCGTGAGGCTGTGAAAGAGCCATCTAAAGCAAGTCAGTCCGATAGTTTTTAAATTACAGAAGAGTTGTAGAGGGACTTGAATGGTATAGGTAGAAACTTGTCACATCTAGACTCATTCAGACAGCCGCCACACTCCCGGAAAAGCACTGTACGCGCGTTTCAGCCTTTCGGGAATCGTCAGCAGTGCCCGTTCCATCGGACCTGGTAGGGGCTACCCTGTCCTCTGCATGGCAGTAACGTGTAAGCCAGTGGGTAGTGCGCGGCGCTATAGCACATCTAGTAACTTCTTCACGATGGTCATTGCCGTCTCCCGTAGCTCAGCGGTCTCAACCACGGACTGGCAACAGTCGGGTTGCGATTTCGAGCCTTACAAGGGTCCGATAAAATGCGCACTGCTGAGGATTCCAAAAAGTTTTTATATTCTCAAAGGAAATACTGGCCGAGAAATTCATTTGTAGTAGGAGCAAATTATCCCTTGGGAATGACTAGAGATCGTTGGTAATGAAACCAGACTTAACAGTAATACAAGGAGAGTGCAAACAGGCCTGTTAGCAGCAAACAGCTTGTGACCAATTTGTTTCGCCCCCTTCGGAAACTCGGGAATTGTCCATGTGGTTGACCTAGATGACACTTTGGCCACAACTGAATTCACTCTGGTGTTAAAAACTAATATTAATTGTCGTAAAAATATCGCTCCTGACTCCACTCAGAGTTGCGTTAGCGCACCATTACTGTGCAACTCGTCCCCGAACATCCAAAAAGTTCCAATGCGTAAACGCCTATGTCTGCTTAATCTCTGTCGTTCACCAACTGGGTGCACAGACTCTCCGGTACGAAACCGAAAACCTCTCCAAAAAGTTGTGCACCTATAGTGACACTGCGGAACAGCCATGTAAGTACACTGGTAGCAAAACCTCACGTAGCATCTAAAGGGGTGCTCCTAAGCGCAATAAATACATAGCTATTTCAAACGTTTAACTAAACGCTGTCACCACTGGAAGTCCACAGACAATCGGCATATCAGTAGCCGTTCAGCATTTGAGTATGACACCTGTGCACTCCATAAATTGTGAACCACTTGCTAGAGAACTTCACTTGACTGAGAGAAATGGGCAAAACCGAAATCCTCGAAAGCTTCCTCTACATGTACATAACCTTTACAGGCAGGCAGGTTATGTGCAACAGCCAACAAACTAATTTTTACAAAGAACGAAATTTTCCTGGTATCTCTCACATCCAACATTTTTTGGATCGCGTGCCATTTTACTCGCCACAACCCTACATGAAACTAATTCCACAAATTATGTCCTCCATCTTCACCATCAGACCCCGCTGGGGTCCTCTACCTGGTTTCCGGTAGGCAAGCCAATGGAGAATGACACCGCATGTACTATTAATTAATTAGCGTTCATGGTTAAATAAAATGCACTTTTTGCGTTATATTCTTCCTTTTTCATCTCCTACTATAGCACACTAATAACCGAAATATGGTGTTCATTGTAGGTGGCGGACACACTGTATGGTATATTGGGCTATCATATGTTTCGCAAGGACCGACCTTCTGGTCAAGATGGTGACTGCCCAATCTATGTCAAAGACATATATCTGGTCTTTCCCCTGGATGAACCACTGCTTCGGACACTTCCTGATTCGGTGTGGATTACCATTTCTAGATCTCCAACAAATGGCTTGATAGCTTGCATCTATACACCACCCTCACCTGCGGTCACCGCAACTGCTGACTTGATAGACACTTTAGCTTTCGTTGCCAACCTCTAATACAAGAACAAAATTATCGCTGGGGGTTTTAATATGCCTGAAATCAACTGGTCACTTAACAATGAACCGCAAAGCGCAACACTTTTATGTCTACTCTTGGTCAACTATGATGTATACAACACGTCAAAGAGCCTACCTGGTTTGGAAACACACTTGATCTAATATTTGCCATGGGATGTTTAAATGTGTCCACATACACCAGTAGCACATTACCGTAGAGTGATCACAACATTGTTGGTTCTTTTTACCAAATTCTTTCTAAACCGATAAAAGCCATGACCAAATACCGTCCATTGCATTCTGTGAACTGGTCAGTATTCTCAGATCCCATAAGTTCTACGAATTGGGATCACATTTTCTTAGCGCAGGATGTACAAATTGCTTGTGATGAGTTCTACCACCGTACTCAACTTTGCATTGAAGTTGTGGCCCCAGAATGCACTAGGAAGTTGAAAATGATTAACGCTGCAGCAAAAAATCTCGAAAAAGGCAGCCACCAAACTAAATAGAGAAAATGTTTTGGAAAACAGCCAATGATATTCATACCAGAATGCTAACAGCGTTATATCATGATCATTACAAAATGCTATGCTCAAAGGAAGTAATGGTATCGAACGGCACAAACTTGACGGGCTCCATCTCAAAAAGTTTGCTTCGTAGACAGAACACGGAATCAAGTAATATCAACTGGATTGTAAACTCTGATAGAGTTACCGTAACCAATCGCGAAATCATATGATCGATCTTCAATGACTACTTCATGTATACCCCCTATAGTACCAATGTGGGAGAGGAACCTCAACCCAAGCTGATGACCAAAAGCAGCAATACACTCCAAAAGTTTGAGTTCAAACAGTTCTACATGTCGCCAAATCTGATTAGTTCGTTCATTATGCTCTCCAGACCTTGAGAGCACCCCGCCAATTTTAACCAAACAAGGAGGCCCAGACATTCCTTTGTTTCTGCATAATGTATTTACACTTTTCTTGATCAAAGGAGAGTATCCTATGCACTGGAAATAAGCATTTATTATTTCCCGACACAAAATTTGTTCTGTGGATGATGCAATGAATTACCGCCCAATCCACCACACATCCACTCTTTTCAGAATCATGCAGAGGTTAGTTAAAGGATGCATAATAGAACACTTTGTACTATGAGATTTATCAGTAAACATCAGCAAGGTTTTTAAGGGACAGGTTATGCACCACTTATCAGTTAGATTATCTTGATTATGCAACTATAGTAACAGGCGCCGAAAGTGCTATCGTTGTAATATTTTTTGATATCCAACAAGCCTTTGACCGTATCCCATAACTTATTGCTGTAGAAGATTAGGTCTTGTGGTATCACAAATTCGCTTCTAAATTAGTTGTCGTCGAGAGTAGAAAGCAAGTAGTCAAACTGAACATCTGAAACCACTTCAATGTCTAGTGGTGTGGTTCAAGGAAGCGTGTTGGGCCCGCTTTTATTCTTAATCTACTTTAATGATCTCATTGATGAAATTATGTTCGGGAAGTCATTCCTCTTTACTGATGATGTTAAAATTGTGCATTGCTCCGCTGCTGAGCAAGGTAATCCTAATCTGGCCTGTATTTAGTCTGACTTGTCAGTATTAGAGCATTGAAGTTGTATATCGCCACTGACAAGTGTAATCTATTGTAATACGGCTGTGACACACCACAGAACATCCTAACCTTAAACGACATTCCTATTCCTGTGTGTAGCGCAGTCCGAGACCTTGGTATAAGGTATTCCGCCTTATTTAATTTTTAGAGCGTTATATTCTTGTAGGCTTCTTCAAAAAAACATGGCCTATATAAACCAACCTCAGCTTGAGGGAGCCCAGGCTTCTAGCCTTTAAAATGTGTGCTAGGCTGAAGCTTGAGTACTGTACAATAGTGCGCGGAAATTTGAGAAAAGTGGACATCATAGCGCTGGAAATCACCAAACGATCATTCACCAAGAGATGCTTAAACATGTCTAACATTATGACTTACCGTGAGTGTTGCGAGGCTCTAAAACTGGAGCGGCTATGGCTATGCAGACTCAAATTTAACCTGTGCCTTCTATACCGCTTACAATTCGGATTAAGCTTCACTGTTTAATCACAACTCGACTTTCAGACTCGTTTGCGCTATGAACCAAGAGACAACGAGCGCACATAGCAAATACAAAAGTCTCACACCATGCTCCGCTCAAATTTTTTCTCCGTAAAATATGCGTTACTAAGGAACAAACTTCCATCGATTATTAGAAACTGCACTAGCTATCCGCAATTCAAACGGATGATCAATGTTCACACTGTTTCTAATATCTTATCAATACAGCCAGAAGACGACTCCAGATGATTTGTATGAAAAAGGTGCTGGAGATACTTAAAAGTTGCAATATCCCCTAATTGTCTCAACATTATAATTTTATCTTCATATGGATGAACTCCTTAGTATGTATTTACCATCCATCTTATTCCTACCAATGCTGCACTCCCTTCTAACCAATACCGTGTTCTTTTCCTTTGATTCACTGTTTCGGAGATGAACTACGTTTTTGAAGCTGAAATCTCCGCACGATCGTCGTTCGCAATGATTTCCCACCAAGCCGTGCTTGGTCTATTAGCAAAAGATTGTAAACAATATTATGCTTTTAAAACCTCATAGCTTATATTTTTCCTTATCTCACTGTTGGCCACGGGTGGACTGAGCTCTTGTGGTGACGGATTACAGCTTGCAAGATAAAAATGTTATGCCCATGCAAACTATACTGCCACTGAGTCACTGGCAAATAACAAAAAAGTACCATACTTGATTGATCCGCATGACGGATCGAGCTGAGGCTTCATTGCCCATAATGCATGCATAAAACAGCCCTAATAAAAATGGTATTTGTGAAACAGGTGATGGCTTACCTGCTATTTTGCCACACCGGTACACAGACCGTTGAAGCATAAAAGTACGGGTGAAACCCATTTAGGGATTAACCCGTATGAAAGAAAGTTCCCTTGGGACAGTTTCATGGGTGGCCGTATTACTTTACTTGAACTTTTGGCCAAACTTGCATTTGTCATGGTTCCCTGTTAGTTCCTCTTTATAATACTATCAAACTGCCATTCACTTCAGAAACCCAGTTGCTACCCGGTGTACGAAACGTGAACATTCTACTACTTATGCGATCCCTATGGACAGATTGATCAGTCCCCTCAGTCGGATTGTGACTCGCACCGTCGAGGGATAAAACCTTTATTTATTTATTTATGTCTTGGTAACGTCATTCCGGTTTGCCAGGGTGCCGTTTGTCTGCACTAAGTTAGCCGTACAAAAGCCGTTTTGGAATTCTGGTCGACTTCATTCGACTGATATGTCCCAGCCGCCTCAGGTGCCTCAGCAGAAGTCTACAATCCACTGCATAGATGGCACTACGGCGCAGCACTTCCGTATCTGCAACGATGCACCAACCTATGCGCAAAATCTTTAAAGGACACTGTTGATGATATCGCTGCATATATCTGACGTCATTCCGGTATATCGTCCAGGTTCCACTGCCGTATAGAAGAATGGACAGCACGATAGAATTATATACCGGCAGCTACGTTCTAACGGTAAGCTGGTGGTTATTCCACATGCAATTTTCCAAGTTTCGAAACGCAGCAGCCGCTTTTGATAAGCGGACACGTTTCCCGCTCTGTATCTGCAGATCGGTAGAAGGTATACTACCTATGTAGCAAAATCGCAGAGTGATTTCCAAGACGACATCACGGAAAACGTACGGATCCCATTTCTCCTGCCGTCTGAAAAAGTGAACCAGCCTTGTTGGTGTTGATGATGAGCCCGAATTTGGCCGCTGTCGAAGCTAGAACAATAGTCATGTGCTGCAACTCACCCGTGCTGTGTGTAAACAGTGCACAGTCGCCAGCAAACAGCAACACGCAAATGGTTGTCTCACACACTAGGGTCCTCGCCCCCAAACGACGGATGTTCATTAGCCAACCATTAACACCATGTTTCACACGGACATTGTAATCTCAATCCGTATCGAAAGCACAGAATATCATTGCACAGAGATAAATATTAAACACAGCACGTGCTAAGACACTGCTTTGCTTCACACCAGAGACAACAGCAAAGTCATCCAAGGTTAGTCCACAAAGCTGCACCCTCGCCCGCATACCGCTGCTTAGACATACAATTAAACTTACAAATTTATTCGGACAACTAAACTTACCCAACACCAGTCACAATGCCTCGAGGTTAACCGTATCAAATGCCTTGGTGAAGTCTATAAACACCGAGCACAATGGCTGTTGTCATTACCTACATTTCTTCTATATCTGGCAAGCCGCACACATCACATTATAGTGCTGTGGACAGAACGAAATCCACATTGCTCTTCCGTCACGTTCGGTTCAACGACCTGAGTGACGAGACGGCTGAGCAGGATTTGGGAAATCACCTTGTTCACACAGCAAGTTGATGCCCCGATAACTCGTGCCGCATTGCTTGTTCCCTTTGCCCTTGTACAGTGGTAGCACAAGAGCATCCTTCAGCTCGGCTGGCACATCCTCTTCTATCGACGCGCATTGCCCCAAGGGTTGAAGCTCCTTTACCAGCGTGGGTCCGCCTTGTTTCAGTTCTTCAGGCTGGATCCCATCGGAACCGGCACACTTGCCGTTTCGCAGCATGTTGAATACGCTATCCAAGCTTGGCAACCTTGGTTGAAGCGGGACCTAGAAGCGATAGAGGCACCACAACGGAGAGCAACAAAAAATGTGAAGGGCCTGCGCTATCACTCTTACCACCGAAGGCTGAAGTTGCTGGGAATTTTCAGCGGGCGCTATCGAAGACTGCGCGGTGATCTCATATTAGCGTATCAAATATTGAGTGACCCCAACCACGTATGCCGCCATTTGCTGAAACTTAGCCACAACACGCAGCTCAGGGGTAACTGCTTAAAGTTGAAGGAACAATATAGCCGTCTAGAGTGTCGACGGAATTACTTTTCCCTTCGGGTTTGCAAACCTTGGAACGCACTCCCAGACTCAGTTGTATCCTCTCCTACCTTGGATGTTTCAAAAAACGATTAGATGTTGCTCTTAGCTCCCAACATTTTGTTACCTAAACTCCCCTACTGTGGATTACGCCAAGGATACATTACAACAGGATTTATGTATCAAACGGATCTAAGTGAGCGACCATATTTTACTTTGCTCACTCTTTACCTCAATGATCACTGCACCCCAGTGTCTTTCTGAACGTTTACGCTCGATAATTTATTTTAATTTTACACTGATGTTACTTATCAAACTATTCATCTAGGCAGACGTTCGGTAGATGACCCAGACATATTTTGATTTCATCATATTCACCTCAACCATCCTACGGGACGTGTCAAGCACTTGCTTTTATCCCGTGATAAATCATTGTTCATTGTTCAAGTGATCCCTGCGTTCCATCTAGTGTCGGTGGGTCGACGAGACACAACTTCATCTCTTATTGTTGCAGCCCGTGCTACTTAGCCCAATCCATTCTAGTACGGTTGTTCAAAAGACGGTCGAAGTGCTTTCGCCAGATCTGCATTCTGTCTGCAGTCCATTTGCACGCAACGCCTAAACTACCATCCAGCTGCGTCCTCATACACCACCTCCTAGAAGTAAAACAATTCCTTATATTGGCCGCGTTCGGCTTAGCACTATATCTGCTTTGCCTTCTCCGTCCACCATGAATTTTTGATGCGACGGAGCTCTCGAGTCAATGGCCGTCGAAGTTGGCGAAAATGACTCGCCTTCTGGCAGTCATCAGGCTCCGCCACCTGTACAGCGAACGCTGAATCCCTCGCCGACACCAATGCGCTAATGGCAGCACGGTTGTCATCAAACCGCTCGGGCCCCTTACAGTTTGCGCGCTCCATGATTTCTCCGGCCGCAGCAGTCACCTGGTCACGGAGTTGGTGACATAGTTCGCCCACTGTGGATATGGATTCCACATCAACAAGGAGTGTAGCCACCGCCTTCTCCAGTCACGTTCTCTTCTTAGAAATACCTAAAGAAAAAACGTTATGTTTCCGCAGGTTTATGGCACTAGTGCAATACATAGTTGCGAAAATACATGTATACTTTAGTCCATAGCAACTTGTGATCAGTGTCACACTCAGCTTCATGCAGTACACATACCATGCGCACATCACGCATGTCACGCTGACGTATGATGACATAGTCCAGCAGGTGAGCGTGACCACTCCGTGAGTACGTCCAGGTAGCCATATCCCTCACACAGTGCGAGCTGTGTGTGTGTGATCATCTGGCCGTGACTGACGCACAGTGAGAGCAGCCGGTCACCGTTCCCACTGGCTGTGTCAATACCCTATTGACGGATTACATCTGTCCACACCGAGGCATCACATCCAACACGTGTTCAAATCACCCATTAAGCATAGTCTATCGTTCCGCGGCCCAGGCCGTATCACGGAGGATAACTGAGCGTAAATCCGATCTTTTGTGTCATCAGGATAACATTGGTGGGACCACAGATGCTAGTGAAATTAGCCAACTTACCTCTTCCAAGTCAATTTTAGAGAGTAAGCAGTCGTGGGCTGATGCTAGTCGGCTGTCACCAGCTGGCCATTTAGGCGGTCGGATAGTGCAAACCCAACCCCATGTTCCCATGGGTCTGTGATGGCGTTCCCTATACAGTAGAACGCGTAATCAGTACCAGCCTCTTGTGGCTTGCCTTGGTCAGTGAGCTGAGTCTCGCTAAGTGCAGCTATATCGATTCTGTAGCGCTCGAGCGCCTTTTCAACCAATGCACTGCTTATTCGTATTCCGGTCGAGCGATGTGCGCACATTGCAGTACCCGATGTTGAGCGCTTTGCGCTGAGGCTTACGATTACGTTGGCGGGTAACCGTATGGTTGTTGATGACCTAGATTGGAGGAAATAGTGGGTTAAATGAAACGGGAAGGGGAAGAGTATGTGCAAGGGAAGCAGAAGGGAGTTGCTAGCGGTAGCTTGTTTTCGCCTAGCCACCCCATTGTATGTTGCAGATAAGGAGACCTTTTTCTATGGCCACTACGCGACGTACGTTGCAGCGTGGATTTATTGTTTTTGGCGTAATTCATGGTTGGTGGGTTGGACTAGGATACTGCCAGGCCGTTCACACCTGAGAGTGAAAAGAACTCGGGTCCCCAGCTAAAGCTTTCGATGCAGTATACACGCGAAAGGGTAGTGTGCCGTGCGCCATGGGTCAGTAGACTGACTCACGTGGAATTGCGTGTCCTGGATCTTATCAAGAAGAAGGGTGTTACCAAACTCCCAACCAGCGACAGTCATTTGACATCCAGGACATGAGCTCACAGCACAACATCGGGAGCAGCTGTTCAACGATCTGTCAGGATTTCACCACCACAAGACAGAGCATCACGGACTCTCCCGCCATATACTCGTCATAAACTTATTATCCCACAATCCGAACGCCTCGGCCGATACCACGATAGCAACGTCAAAGACTGCACCGCCTGCTTGGCCGTTCATGTCATCTGACTTACAGCATGAGGATAACTTACCAGACTTAACGACTGGCACCATACTCCTGTATTACTGAGACTTATGCTGGTGCTCTTTTTCCACTAGAGCAGAATTAGGTCAGCACTTAGGTTACCACGGTTGCAACGTAACGAGATTTTGGCTGATACTTTCGTCAGCAACTGGATATAGTTTAAATGCTCAACATGTAGTGAAACATTTAAAAGCAAGCGTGGTTTGTCTGAGCACCGCCGTCAAGCCCATCCGGATGCATACATCGAAGAGAGTCTGGCGCGGCTACTCAACCACCAGTGCAATTTAGGTGCGTTAGAGGACGCGACACATCTGGCCTGCACCACTGGTTTTACACCCTCAGCCCCCAATCTTTCGCAGCTGATCAGCCACCTCCGCATCCGATTTCCCTGCTGATAAAATGTCTGCATTAAGTAACCATTGCAATATCTCAGTTGGAACATCGCACGACCTAGGGAGCGCCTCTATAAGGGCATAGCTATTTCAGTTACCCACGCTGCCTCACAATCCTTTCCTCTCACTCAGTCGCCAAACTCCCCTTACTATCCTCTGACAGAAGAAGTCCGTCTACTACATCGCTAGAACCTTACAGGTCTGATTTCACGCCTCTCGTGTCTCGGTTCTCATCCGAATGACTATCAAGACGACTCTATATTCAGACTAAATGTCAGTACACAAAACATAGGTTACTTTAAGAGAGGTTTGTGAAAGTCTGCTGCTCCATCGCCCAGTTTGTCATTATCCTCCGTCTCCTCACCATACGGAATCACCACGAGGATTGATTTGGATGAATCACGCCGACAACGACGCGAAGCCCGCTACAGATACCGGCGCCTAGATACAGAGACCGCAGGTGACTAGCTTGCCGTTTAACATCCTCTGGTGGAAGCGAGAAGAACTCTGGCCTAATTCACATTACGAACTGAAATCCTTTCGAACAGTTATTGAAGATCTGTAAAGAAGCACGCCGTGACATCATGTATTAACGTCATGAAAAGCGTGTGCTCAACCCTATTCCCTCATACATGGCGGCCTAGTAAACGCGGACAATGGACATTCACAGTCTTCAGCAGCCGTCAGCGACGGCGACTTCACTAGGGCCACATACAACGCCTCTAAAATCTGCGAAGGTAAGTAGCTGCCGTGACAGTATTTGATGGTCGCTGGAAAACTGAATTCATGCCGATGAAGAGGTGATCACGGGTTCCAAGGACTTTGAAAGCATATGCTCTCGCAACCCCTAGTACCTGAAACCGGACATCCCACGATTGCTCCAGGATTAGCTGGGTTCTCGTGAAAACCATAACCATTGAGGAAACGACTTGTGCACTGTTAGCAATGGATGAATGTGCACCCGGGGTAGACCGTGTCACACCGAGGGACATCAGTCGAATGGATCCAAGATCTCCTGCGTCACATGGAATTTCAGTGGCCTACATAGCAAGTGCCACCTTAAGGAAACTCATTTCCAAGGTTAAGGATAAAGACGATCAGAGTAATCAAAACAATGTTATCTGCCAACTAAAATTCAGAGAATGTGATAACATCGAGGTTGGACAAACTGGAAGAAAGCTTCTTACTCGAATCACCGAGCAGAAAGCAGCCGTAAGAAGACATGATACGTATTCGCTGCTTTCCGCGCATGAAGAGGAAGAAAGCCACCATTTCTCTCTGGAAAACGTAATTATTCTGACGCGTGGAAGTATCTAGCATGTGAGGGAATTTCTGGAAGCATGGCGCTCCACAGCTAATGCAATTAACCGACATATTGAACTGGAAGTACCATACGCCACATTACGGTCGAGGGACCGCCACTACAATCGAGTAAATCCGGTGGATCAGAAAACCGGCCAATCGGGATGGACGACGTAACTGAGCACTGCAATAACCAGGCAAAGTTCACCGTGCACAAGTCAGAGAGGTCAAGACCAATGGTTAACTACTTATCCAAGTAGTTGAATACGGACAGCTCTCCTCGCCAATAGGATGCTCATCTCCACGACCAAATGCGGGAACATAGAGTAGCGCAGGCGCACTATACCCAACGCAGACTCACCGAGGCTTCTCTAGGCTACGCTACTTGCCATCCGCTAATCAACCACGCACTGATGATGTCACCTCGATTGGTGATGAATCTTTTGCAGCAAAGTGGCCAAGTTCAGTGAACAGTTCGACTGGCACCAGAACTATCTGAGCTACCAATTTTTGCTCTTATTCAGAACATTGCCTTATGTCGTATTGCGCCTCCCGAAATTCAATCAATAATGGTCTGTGGATTCACCCAGAGTGTGAATTCGGTCATAGAGATTCACTTTCTACCATAATCTTTATCATGGCATTTGAGGAAGAATTTCACCCACCGTCTGGCACGCAGTGAATGTCCACAACAGGTCAAATCGATCATTTTTATGTAGATGAACAGTGAACAATGAATTTATACGGGTTAAGAAGCTTTGCTTTACAAGTCTCGTTGGATAGTTTCAGGGGATATCAACATAACAAGAATGATGATAAGGATAGTAAAATAGTTAATACTTTAAATATGAAGATAAGGACTTATCGTTTGCTTCGCTGCAGTCCTGCGATCCTCTTAGATTCACAGCATCCACAGTTAACAACAAATAGTTCCATGGTAAACTCCAGGTGTAGGATGGAGACGTAGTGTTAAGTAACAAAGTGTAAGTGGATGAGTGCATCGTCCAACAGTCTTTTAAATACTGTTAGTGTCGGTGCAGAGACGATCGATTCTGGGAGAGCATTCCATGGGTGACAGATACGGATGGAAAAGAAATTTCTGCAGCACTCCAGACGACTGTATTGTTCTGCGTTTTAATGAGTGGCCCCTCAGGTTTGTATTGCTGCTGAGTTGCAGTAAAGAGCGGCACACATGATGTGGGTCTCGCAGAATCAAGTATGCCGTAATCAGGTCGTCACGTAGTCTGCGATAGCTTCCACTGAACAGTCCCAGTCGTCGCAGCGTCTCCTGGTAGGAAAGATTGCGCATTCCAATTACGTTCTTAGATGCCTGGCGTTGTGGCTGCTCCAGTGCATTAAGGTCGTGTTTCAGTCATGGATACCAGGCTTGAATTGCATGTTCGACATGGGGGCGAACATACGCAATGAGCATTTGTCGAAATATGGAGCTGTTTATTTGTCCAAACGCCCGTCGCAACAGCCCCACGTGTTGGTTCCCGGTCTTCGGTGCCTTTTCGGATTGCCTGGAGCAATCCAAGTCATCTTGAAGCAGGACACCCAAGTCACGTTCGAGGGTTGATTGTTGCAGTACATCCGTTCCGAGTCGGTATGAGTAGCTGCTTTGAGGTCGGATGGAAAGCACCTTGCATTTACTGACGTTGAAATGCAATAAGTTTTGGGTCGACCATTGATACACCGTATCTAAATCAATCTGAAGCACATGTTGGTCGGTGTTCGCCTGGATCCTGCGCCAGCTCTGGATGTCCTCGGCAAACATTAGGAAGTTGGAAGCGATTCTCTCATCATCATCAGCATTATCCTTACACGTTAGCCGGAGGTGGAAACACCTCAGCTATTGTGCCGCAATACAAAAAAAGGAAAATAGTGGCACGCCCGCTGAGACCCCAGTAACGGATGGACATCGTTCCGGAGAGCTAACAGCTGGCTGCCGTAAAAGAGAATCGTATTATGCCTAACAGGTGAGATCGTGATTGGAGGGGGATACTAAACAGGAGGGGGATGGACAAAGGAAATCACAACACAAACGCCATTGGTGCCGGCTCCGAGCCATATCAGCAAGTGTGTCCAACCAAACGTGTTCACCGTCCTTAGGACCCCAGCCAGGCAGTCGGGATGCACCAACCGACGCTAACTTCGAAGTGAGGGTTTTCATTTCTCTCGACCAAGTCATCACTTGGCCTCCCCTCCTCCTCTTCCAACCGCACCCATAACGCGCAAACAATGCACGTCGCGGGAGTCGGTGTGCTGGCATGCGCAACACGTGGTCCAGCCATCGGAGCCTGGTGCGTGATATAATGGTGTTGAGCGGTTCACTCGCTCTTCCTGCACCAAATACGCGACGTCGAACACGCTCATTGCCCACGCGGTGTTCCCACCAGACATGAGCTAAGCTGCGAAGGCAGCAATGATCGAACGTGACGAGCCATTTCATGTCTGTCGACCTGATGGGCCAGGTTGTCGACCTGATGGGCCAGCGATTCCCTGTGCAAGGTCATTAATAAACACCAGAAACAAACGTGGACCTAGAACCAAACCTTGCGGCACACCACACTCCACTTGTATGGGGTCCGATAAAGAGCTCCGAACTCTGCCCACTAATTGCCGTTGAAATAGAAAGTTGGCGATTCCGCTTAAAAGAGGGTCTCCGATCCCGTAATGATGTACTATGTGCTTACGACGGTGAATCTCTGATCGTACGCCTAGATCGATTTAAGGTGAATATACAGCATCTTGGTTTGTCGATAAAACACACCATATTGTTAGTACTTGATACCATCGTCGACAGCAGTAGATAAAATCTGCCTATTACGAGCACTGAGGAGCTCCCTTACGGCGCTATCTAGATCCCTTCGATGCAGCCATCCAAAAAATTCGTTAGTTGGACTGCCATTTGATTGGAAGGATGAACGCCCATCGATCTAGCTGGACCAACTCAAAGTACAACTGCTGGAAACATCACAAATCTTATCAGCGCATAAATATCTTGCTCACCTATCTGTTGGCATGTTATACACGTTACCTCTTATTGGCGGTGCTGTAACGGCAGACCCTCAAATCGATAGACAAGCTGCCCAGGGTAAATATAAGAAAATAGCTACCACTCTCCAAGAACATCAGTGTCGCTTGCTTTCACGCATCGATTAAGGAGTATAGCCTAGGGGTTTCGCGCCTTTTTAATATGATGCCATTGCTTCGGATGGATCGCTTAGAACGCTATCTCATACTCTCCTACCCAAATTCTAGCTGCGCCACAGGGTCACCTTCAGTGACTACCATTCAGCGCCTTGCCATGAAACCCGTGATCATAAGGAATCAAGTGGTCCTTGCTAAAAGTAGCACGAAAAATGAATGGAATAACTCACTGCTACAATCTGTGAACGGATCCTTTCTTCGGGGCGGTGGAAGGGGGAAGTAATCATGACGCTAGCGTCTCATAAGTGGATAAGAAACCCAGAAAGAATTTTCCCCAGATTCTACTTGAAAGGAGCCAAACTTCGCGCAGGGTTGCTGTCAATAAAATCTCAATCTTCCAAGAATCGACGACCACCTTCAAACCAACCGATATTCAAGGCCGAGGCACATGCGGACAAAACGAAATACTTTCTCACATCTTACACTACTGTGCAGTAACCGCTGTGTAGGAGGCAAAACGACATCGTGAAGTAACTAACCATCATTATTCGTCGCAAAGAAGCCTAAATCATCTCGGAGCCCCGCATCCCAGTAGCACCAACCTATCTCAAGCCGGAGATAATCGTCATCAAGAACTCCATAGGACAAATAATGGACGTGGCAATATGCAACAACTACAGAATGATCCGTAGCAACCAACTACAAATGGACCATTACGGTGTAGGGGCTTATGCAAAAGCCATATCCAGCTTTGTGCGCTCGGAATGTCCCGCGCCATTAAATCTCATGCATCATCCGATAATCATCATCAAGGATGGTCAAATACTCCGAGCCTCCGTCAAGTACCTTTCGGCACTGGGGCTCAGCAGACTTGACATATCCGATTTGTGTGTCTATCTTGAGGGAACCCGTTATACTACCGAATCTAAATGCTGGGTACAATTCCATATAACAGCTCCCACTAACAACGTACACTCACATGTTCGCGAGCGATTCCGACCAATGTTTGCGTTTCATATGATTACCGTTTCAACCTTATGCCAGGACATTTGTCTAATCTTGGCTAATTTATGTAATGTCCAGACTTTGGGCTTTGCATGAATTTGCCGAAAATATATGTTCATGGACCACGGTTCCCATTGAAGTGAACATTGATCATTTTGATCTCTGGGACCGTAACTGATGATGCAGTTGAATATGGAGTGTTTCCAACCCGAAAACGCTACTCTCCACTACCGGTTTCGACCTTAGTTGATCCCGTTAGGTATGGATAGCTGGCATCAAGCTCCACTGCTTCAGAATGACCCACCGTTGTGGCAAACCTATCCGGGCTCCGCTAGGTGACTGAAGGATTGAAGGTTTCGTTTGACATCCTAGTGGTCCTAGGTTTGACTGCTGGTATCTGTGCCTTATGATATCAATTAACTTCGAAATTGGTCGCAGGGCGCAGTTTTTGGATCGGCAACATCCAAAGTCTGCTTCGTGAATTGTCTGAAGTGCGTATTCAATATGTCTTCTGGAAAGCAAGAATCCGTGACCCCAATTTTACCAGTCAATGCTTAATGCACTTGGTCACGAAGAACACAAACGAATGGCATTACTAACTTGCAAAATGTGATATAGTGCTACTAACTGTCCAGCAACTAACACAACAGACACTGGACAGTGCCACAACCCTACTCGAGAATGAGTCACTCCAAACCCCTTGAACAAAATTTGATAAACGCTACTACTGTAGAAACTGGATTTCTGTATCCCGTCGACCCAAGATAACTGCACACGAGTAGGCGTTGTCCTTGCTATTTTTCTTCTCGCCTATTACGTGATCAATAACCACCCCCTTATGGCCTTGTGCGCTTACATTCAAATTTCAAACCCTTTCTACGGCAGTGCAGTTAAATCTGTAATCGCCCGAACCGACGATTGCATTATCCCTTGATCTATCTTTTCTCACTCTAAACACCCTACAGGACATGTCAAGCACTTGCTTTTTACCCATTATAAATCACTGTTCATTGTTCACTTTACTATCCTACAAAAGCTGGTAGCCACCCGAACAATAAATCCCAAACTCTAGTCGCAAATTAGTCAATGCAGTTGCAAGTGGTCTTGGCCGCTTATTGATTATAAGAGTGTAGGAAAGAGATTTAGGTACCATTGGTCGAATTCCTCACGATTCGCCTAGTCAGCCGCAAAGACAGGCCCAGAAAGACACCTAACGGCGGTTTCATCATTTTGGGAAATGCGTTTGGCAATCAGTGGAAGAAACGTTATCAAGTTTCTTCTTCGCCGCCATAACATACTCGGAATTATTCACAAACGTCGAGAAGTAATGGGTGGATTAATTGGCAAATAGATGATTTCCATTAATAATATCCTTGCCGCTGTTTGATTAACTTTTACCTTATGGCTTTGTTTCATCATCTGTTACGAACTCTGTCAAGTCATATCTGATAGGTGTAAGCATTGTCATATATGATATTACCCCTTTACAGAGGAAAGGCGCAGGTGAGCCTGTTTCTGCTCAGTATGGTCAGAACATTGACCCAAACTCATACAGAGCAGTTGATCAAGTTAACTGGACACTGGAATTAGTTAACGCGATTTCATCGTACCGCTGTACCGTAGCAACACAGCAGAAGTCAGCGTCGGTATTTGAGATACCAGCAGCGCGCACTGCCTACGACAAGAAATCTCAAGTTGGTTCAAGGTTCACACTTAAGTTAGCCATAAGTAGCTAAATACATTACTATTATATTACTAATAAATAAAGCAATTGTATACCCCTTGACAATACGAGAAGCTGTTCCCGAGAGGGAACAGGTCAACTCTTCTTACATCATTTTCAAGCCCTTGCAGCAATGACTCTTTAAAAATAAACAGGCGCAAATTTCAAAGTTACGCAATACAAAGTAAGCAGAATTGTTCTGCTGTTTTTTTCACCTATCGTTTAACCAGTGTTCTTCACAGACACAGAACAGATGTTTGGGCCGAGAAATAAATGAAATGAAATGTAAGGGGCTGTGGTTCCAAAAGTTATATGTGCGTGCTTTCAAGATTTATTTGGGCACCTTCCATACCGTTCTCGAAAGCGTTTTGGACAGTTAACTGTCTACTAATCGCAAGCGTAAAATTGCGCAGTGCACAACATGTTCTGATATCTCGGAAGTTTGTTTCAAATCTTTGAGCAGTGGATTAGAAAGAAACCTCCGCTTCTCGTAGTAAATTTTGATATCGTGACCTTTAGCACTTTGTTACGATTTGGATATCTGGATTTGATATCGATCCCACACTGCCAAGAGTTTGACATTGGCTTTGTCTTTGTTCGGGTTTCCAGCATTTGTGAATGGCTTCTGCACGTATTCGTTTGCTGTCGAAGCATTGATTATTGGACCACTAAACTTATCAGTGACGATTTTCATAAGGGTTGGAGGTTAACGGTTGATGGTTGAAGTGTGCACCGTATGTTGGAAGCGAGCAGCCTCGAATCTCCCAAAACTTACGCGACCGGTTGAATTGTAATTCAAAGGAAACCGTGATGCGGTCTGAGCTGACGTGCCACTATCCAAAAAAGGAGCAGTTACTTCATAACCGAACAAAACGTTTACTACGTTGTATTTTTTCAGCTGTCTATGAATCCATTTGCGTTCGGATTCCGGTGGCTTGGTGATCATGGTGTCAGTCACTAACTGCAACATCCCGAACATTCCCACCTAGTGTTATTGCTGCATGAAGAATACAGTCATGGACAAAACAGGTGCTGTAGTTTCGTGCTAGAAGCGAGTAAAGCCGAAAATTCTCAATCTAACAAAGAGTACGAATTTCTGTCAAGGTTCGTCGGTCAAACCATGTTGATGATGATGCCTGCGTAAGCAGAACAGACCAAAAGTTGCTCGGTAATAAGCCCAGCAATTTCCTTCCAACCTCGAGCATTTGCGAGGCTAATGGAAATGGGTGATCAAATGCAAACAAAACATCACCCACTACAGACCCTGCGACGGCGAACACTGGTCAGTGGTGTGTTGTGGCTATAAAACTTAAGCTTAGCATATCCTGCAAGATGGCGAACTAGGGTTGAGAAAAGAGAAACCAACCGTAAACATAGAACAACAGAAGACAGTGAATGTGCGGAGCAAAATTTTGTCCGTCTGAAGCTTTCACACATGGTTTTCTACAAATTGAAATGTCGCTGCCTTTGTTTGTCCCAGGACAATGGGTGTGCGTTGATGTGGTGTTGTTTTCTGATTGTGCCTACGGTTCATGTGTGTTATTTGATGTGGTGTAACGCGACCAGCGCATTCTGGACACCATGTTTCCACACAGTTAAGCTAGGGGATCGGATGACAAGTTCCGGGAGTGAATTTCATATGTGACAAACACGTAACGTGTAGATCCATCTGCACTCCAGCCGAGTGTATTATTTAGCCAGTTTAAAACGGTGCCCTCCCAGCCTGTTGTTTTGGCCAAGCACGAGTGGTTTGGGTTACTAAAGATTTGGTAAAATATGACAAGATCATCGTTCAGACGCCGACAACATCCACCGAAAACTCCCAAAATACTCAAGAGCTGTTAATAAGGTAAGTGGTATAGCCGCTTGATGTTGCTGGTGGCTCGATATTGGGGAATTCCCAAGACCGTGAGATCCCGCTTCAGTCATGACTGCCCTGCATGAATCGCATCTTCCACGTACGCACGTAACTCAAAAAGGGTCATGGAGAAAATAAATTGGTCGAAGTGAAAAAGCTATCTTTAAGACTCCCAACTTTTTGATGTCCTTCTTTAATGTTGTTCAGATTGCTCTGATTAACCAAGGTCTTCTCGGATCATTACACGGAGATGTTTTTCACTAGAACGCTGCTGGAGATCCTGGTCGTCCAACTTGTAAGTGTGCAACATTTAATGTCGTAGGTGGAGTACTCGACATTTAGTCACGTTGAACCGAAAAGAAGTGTGAACTGACCATTCATTAATCTTGTCGATGTCGTGCCAGAGCTGTGTGCCGTCGTCTGGAATTTTGATCGACCGCCTAAATTTGATGTCGCCGTTAATGAAAATCAAGAACAGACAGAGTCCCAATACGGAACCTTGTGCGACACGGCATTCCACTGGTATAAGGTTTGATACGGTTTTGAGAACTTTCACTTCTAGACGCCTGAGAAAGTGGAACTTACTGAGCCACCCTGGGAAGGGATCAGCAATGCCGTGTCCCTGAATTTGGCTGGAAGGATGCAACGCTTCAGTCAGTCGAATGGCTTAGGAAAATCGAGGTATACAACACCACCTCATACACTAACATCCACAGTTTCGGTCCGACTGTCCCGTGCAACAGTAGCTTAGTAGTGCACGATCGGTACCGGTGAGTGTTGTTGCTGTTGCGCGGTGTAGCCAGCTTCGTCTAGGTAAGACGTCAGTGCGCCAACCATAATAGCCTCCGTGCCTTTTAAAAGAACTGGAAGAAGAAACACCCAACCATAGGTAGCTAGGTCAGTGACTGAAAGCTGCGCTGAAATTGCTGCATTGCAACCTGCGCAAGACTGGATTAATTTAAAATTTCTTGACGATAATTGTGATTTCGAACTGGTTGGACAATGAATGGGGTCTCGGGTTTCTGCATCTCTATTTTAAGCCTTACCATCAGGCGACGGAAGCAGGAAGATTAGATTTCCTGAAACGCGGATAAATGAAAATTGGCGTGAATGCTATCAATCACCGCACTCAGCTGAAACCCGATGCACAAGATTTTTGACACCAGTGAATGTTTGTCAAATGGAGTCACGATATCCTACCATTGATTGCTAGCATTCGCGATTCTCCCACACATATCGATGGGGTGAAAAACTAGTGCTTCTGGTTCCCTACACACCGCGTTTCACAGAACTGATTGCAATTCAGAATGGACACTCATTTTTGCTACTAGCACTTGTACAGTTTTGGACTAAGACAAGTCCAATGTGCACGGGCCACGCGAACAGCACATTTGTTAACTGTCTAGTTCGATTCCTTAGTTAGAACAGGTAAAAATCAACTTGTACCATTGATTTGCATTAATTCAGTAAACAATGTAGGGTTGTCAATGGCAGTGTCCCTTGATGCTGAGTGTATATTCGCGGTAAAACAAACCTCCATACCTAAACGAGTGCATCTGCAAATTTTCATCCTCCAGCGTTATCGTGGAAAACCGCAAGGCAATGGATGCAGTGTTACATAACCTACGTTGTGTAAAAGCACAAAACATCGTTTCTGCGTTGAGAAGTAGGTTCGATCTGGGTTAAACGACTACTGGCTCCCACAAGAAGGCGTGTTGCGGGCGATCACGTTAAGCAAACGTTACATTCCCCCTTACTCTACCTGGTTCTTAAAGTATACAAATATAGGTATCTGATGAGCCGATTTTTGTTAGTGTTTACTTAAATTAAAGCGGAAGCATATCCTGCGTTCTAGCTTGTTTCTACAAATACACTAGACAAAAACGACGAGGATGAAATAAAACTTTCGATTACCGTACTGCTAGTGGGATTGTTTTAGTGCAAACTTTTCCTTGCAAGTGGGCTATGACTTTTACTGTGTTCAAATGACCACCAGAATTAGCCAGACAACTGGCATTATAAATTTAACAGATCGGCTGTGGCTCGGATGATTTTATCTACATGTAGTGTTCCGGATGGCACTAACTTAAGGTGGTGATTGGTAGACTAACCAAGCAATAGCTAGTGTCCGAATTAATATTCCTGAAAATGCCTCACTTGGTGGGTATACGAATCTCGCCTTCTATGTCAGCTTGCGCTCAGTGGATTTGGGCTGAACAAGTATACCGGTCAGCGCACCCACTGTAGCAAACCATACCCAGTCCTTGGTTACTCCGGAGTTCTAATGTATCACCTTGAGTAGTGAAGAAGTGCGACGAATCCCCTGTAATTCGCGACATATCCGAAGATTTATTCTTGTCCACCATTGCACAGATCGCGTCGGGGCCAATGGATGTGTGGTGGACAGTAGCATACATTAAGAATATCTGTCGTGAGCATATTCGTGTACCTGCTTCAATGTGTGTCCACCTCGCCCCTTGATTGAACCGGCGATATCAGACTGCCAATCATGCGTTATCAGAATACCGTATAGAAGCATTCACGTCCCTCAAAATGTTTAGACACAAGTCATCCAAACTTCTTACTTAATAATTGCCTAGAAAACTCTCAAGTACAGGTGAATTTTTGACCGGATTATACACTCCGCATTTAGCGAAGTAGGACCACTGAACTGGAGGACTGCAGATAAATTTTCACGAGATATGAACAGTTTTAGCAAACCAAGGAGGTAGGGGTGATTTAATATCATTCCAAATATCTTCAAAGTGAAAAGGGCTTTCTTACCATGAATTGGTAATTCGTCTTCGCTAAACACTGAACTCATGAAATGAGCGCAGTAGAAATATATGGAAGCTGATGTGGTAGTGGACTCACCAGGGTAGAACTCAACCTCTGAATCACACGCAAGCGCAAAACGGTGACACGGTCAAGTCAGTGTAGCTATTATTCCGTTGCTTTTGGAATGTTGTTTTCACAGGAATTCGATTGCCACCGCAAACCAGTTCCGCCCCCGCTGAATGACCTTGGCTCTCCTATAGGCCGAAGAATCTTGAGTTTGGACACGTGATTGGCTGAGCGTACGATGTGATCCTGCAGCAGCTTACACACACGTAAGCAGACAACGAACAACGACTGTGTCTCCGTTATCGATGCGAGTATTCTGGACGGGTTGGGGCAGGCAGTTTTTTGAGATGCTAGCTGCTCGAATGCATGCTTAATTAATGGTTTCCGCTAAAACAGTGAGACTTTATGAAAGCTCATTTGATTTCCGTTGCCATAGATTGGTCAACCAAAATATTGAGAATGAAAGAGTAATCAAGGACGTGATTACTTTGGGTAATTTTCGGAACATGGCAGGATAAGGTTTGGAATTTTGCGTCACTATCAAAATTACAATGGAATCCTGGTATGAATTAAAACCTGAAGTCCGGAGTACTTAGGTATACTGTTCGTGCATTGTACAGCCCTAGTTCAAATACCATCCGAGTAGATAGGAAAAATCGCAAGACACTTGTTGCTGGCACTAAAGTGTTTTCCGGTTACAGGTAATGTCTTAGTTGCACAGCTTCTTGAGGCACATCGTTGCCCAAGAAACGTTAGCTGTGGCGTATTTCGAGAGACCGAACGCTTGTGGTTGTGTGTTGAAAATGTACTCCCATAGACCGAGAGAGTATTACGTATCTTCGTCAGGTGAGCAAGCGAAAAACATACCACTTTTGTTCAACGAGTAGATGCTTAATTCATGTGTTGTGCATTAGTTTGTTGCATACCAGAGGTTTTACCCTACCAGGGTGGATGTTTACTCAGTGAATAAGTCTTCAAAGTTGAAGATTGAGTGCAAACCAAAAATCGCCTATCAAATACCACATCGCACAACTAGGACACGTCATTCCAGGGTGCGCTGTGATCAACCCACTGTTTCAACTTCGGACATTCATACAAGATCACTGAAGGCTGATTGTGATTAGCTGGAAGGACGTACAGGGTAAACGCAAATAGTGGCATGCCTGGAGCAAGAGAAAATTGGACACGCCTGCGCCACCGTGAGTGTACACAATTACCCAATATTGAATTAGGTGGATGAATCTGTAAGCCGACGTAACGAATTTCAGTGATGGAACAAAAATTGGTCTTGATGGCATACTAGCATGAATAATGTAACACTTTTGCCTAAAAAGGTATACAGGTGGTAGGTTAAGATGTTGTGTTAGCCATGTGGTAGGACTCTGACATTGTTTTATACTGCTTATGGTGTCATGGAGTTTCAAATCGACTACAGCAATCAGGCAAATGTTTAGACTTTTATACGGTGAAACGCCCTCACAGTTGCAATTCTTGATCGAATTTGTCTATACCTAGATCATAAGATGAAGTTGCCGCACGTGAGTGATACAGTTTGCACTAGTTCGTTCAACGCGATCTTCTTTGTAATTCGGCCTTTCTAGCACGTTGATTACAATGCAGAGAACTCGATCTGAGTATTCTTAAGCTAAATTCCTCGTTCGCTGTTCAAAACGACGCATCCAGACATGGTTTTCTTAAGGTGACTGCCAAGCACAGTGCTGAAGCTCAAGCTGGTGAACACAATTCACTAGCGTTTCTCATTGGAGTCGATTCATTTTGGAGTGGGATTTTGTACCTGGCTACTACTTAGTGCTTACAACGTTGATGGTGAAGTTGTTTGGCGGCATCCGGTTTCGGATTTGCCTGTCACTGTGGCCAGCCACAGGACGCCTGTGCCTACAGAGCGATCATGTGCGGCTTGCGTTGCACCAACCACAGCTCCATCCACACACGCCATATCCAGTGTAACTCTGCAGGAATAAGACCGAGAGACATTTGGATGGGAGCCACGTTTCATCAACGAGCCGGCCAACACCCCTTCACAGGCAAACACAAGCACGCTGTATTTTGGGAATCAAACGCACTCAAGGCGGTGGCTGGACCGCAGTCCGCTCCACACTGAGTGCATGGAGCCGCTCTTCAGGCCTATCACGGCCACAATGCCCGTGCACCTTCAGTAACGACCAACTGTCTCCTGGAGGCAGTATGGACGAGGTAGTGGGTAATAGACAGGTGGGCACCTTGTCAACATGTCCCTCAAGCGCAGCCACACCGGGAATATCAAGCAACAGGTAATCACTTGAAACGACAAGATGAAATAAAATAAATCTTATAATGCATCCAGATACGGTGGCATAACTCCTCGCTAAATTAGCATATGAAGTAAGTTGGTTAGCAGCGAATTGGCGATAAGTAAATTGTCCACAGGTTAGTTGCTCATTTGTTCGCGGAGCTGCGAAATTTGTTTGCACAAGTTACTTAAAAGTGCTGCAAACGCAACAAAGTTATCGAAGATAAGCGCAATTAGCGCAAGTTACGTGGCCAGTTAATAGAACATTATTCAGGTTGGCAGAACAAAACAAATAAAGTGGAATGAAATTTATCCAGCTTAACAAACCTATTTTAAGTGTAAGTTGGTTTAGCCCAACTGATGGTGAAGTACATTATTTATAACGAGCATGTTTCCTCATCTTCCGAAAGAAAGTCGGATTAGGTTACTTGATTATTTACAACTAATGTTTCGAAGTAGGTTTCCGTTTTTTAATGTAGTGTTCACTGAACCAAGCGGGGAATTTTGGCATCGATGTGAGCGTTTGTGCAACACCCAGTGCAGTCCCCGTCAGCTGACATAGTGTGGTTAGTCTTCTCGCCTTTCCCGGTGTGGCCGTGTTAGAGTGAAAGTATTAACAACAAAAAGGTAAATGAGCTTATGGTCAAATTACCTAAGAAGCACAATAGACAATCTCCAATAAGTGCTTTCCATGATGAATTTGAACGTTCGCAAGTTAAGATTTTGTGGGATTGCTGACGTTCAGAAATAACAAAAGGAGGAAGTACGCAACTGTGAACAGTATCACTTTGCAGAAGTCTACTTGCTGCTTTAGTGGTTCCTCGCTGTTTGCTGCTGGGCATGTACTTTCGACAATCGAACACTAATCAATTCTAATGCAACATTCCTTAGATATTCATTTCCCCTGTTAGGCTTTCCTGGGATCTAATGCTATTATTGCTGCTAGTATTATTTAACGGACAGTAGCGGCAAAAGTTGAAGCTGTACCAAGCTTTAGTTGGTATTAACCGTTCCCGAATTTCCATCAAATACATGTTTGACGATTGTTGCCTAGTTAGTGCAATCTTCAGGTGCATGGCCGGGAAGAACGCACAAAGTTGTTACACTCAGGGACACGGAGTAAATGTTCAGTTTCCGAACACATCTCATCCCATGAATGATGACAATGCGCTCACCGCCAAATGTCCGATGGTTAAGCATGGTCATCCAACGCATAACCAGCGGCCAGCGAGCCTGCCGAGAATCCTGTAATGTCCCAGAGTCAAAGCTTCTACTTGACCATATGGCTAGTAGCAAACTAACTTTGAGAGTCTGGGTTGACAAAATGACAGATAATTGCAAAAAAAGTAATGAATACACTGTGCTATTTTACTTAAATCACAGTTATAAAACATTTAAAATTCTTACGTGAGCTAATGGGATTACCACTTATGAACGCTCATTCCCAAAACTCAAGCTTCCATCAGCAAGGAACCAAACAAGACTCAGGAACCTGGCTGTTCTCTCCAATGAGAGAAAAATTGCCGATGGACTGAACATTGATAATGTTAGCGATAATTTTGCCGCAAGTATAGGACGAAACTTTTATTTGTAAAGTTCGTACTCGAGTCGCGTATTATTACAAAAGCGTGTACTTACAGCGGCAATTTAACACATCGTTGCTGGCTGTTGTTGTTTGTGTTGTTCTATGAACAAAATAATCAAGGGCTGTTCCCAATTTCGAGGTTTTACGCATTTGCAACTGCTTGGGAGTAACGGCGAAAATCTTACGACCGCTCCGGGCGGCAAAAGCATTTGCTGCATCGTTTGGTTATAGTTCACTGGATCTGTGTCCTTTTCATTAACCAGGTGAGTCGGTATGGGTCTGATGAACAACTTTCATGCGCTGCTGGCTAAATGGTATATAGAGACGGTGAGTAGTAGAAGCCAGACCTATGCATTTTGGACTACACCATATTCAGTTAATGACAATGTTGTTGAATTGATGCATTATTGAGTTTGTACTGCGAAAAAATCAGGAGACCACCTCTGCGTACATCGGCTATTTTGGTGCCTTGTAACACGAATCGCGCAACAAACGCCAAATGAGCTATACCACATTTTTCGTGCGTTGATTCTTATTTGTTGTGAAGTGCACATTTCGGCTTCGGCTACTAGCTCACACTTTCAATGCTTGGGTTGAAATATGTCATTTAGCTTGTTCCGTCTTTTGGCTGTCGATCAATTGTGTGATTAATCGTGTCTGAACAACTGCTGATCGTAGCATGATGTCGCCTACGGAAAATCTCGGTGTTCCTGTTTAAGGCAACTTCGGTAGACGAAACAACAGATGATGAATTTATTAAATATAGCCTTATGCGGAAAATATGCAATCCAAGTGTTTGCGGCATTCAATACGAGTAACCAGAATGAGCTGTTAGATTTGCATTGGATAAGGTCCGGTGGATTGGCGAGAACTATAAGCATTGACGAACTGCATGTTGATGGTACTGGTTCAAGTGCTTATACGAGTTGTTTCCATGTCAGCGGCCAATGTGTCGATCAGTGGAATAAAATGTGAATAGAGTAGCATACCGCTCATTCCGTGGTGATCACTAAGCACATGCCAACAAACTACTAATTCTGTTTGTTCACTGTTTTCAGTGGTAACATCTTGTGTCATTTTCAGTCATCTGGATTTCAATCCGAATTCCAGTGGAGCAGCACAACCATGCCACGAGTTGAGGAGCTCCAGTTCCTTCATTTCGCCAGATTGGTCTCAAGTGTTGTGTGAGATTCTGCAGTCGAGATCGATCAGTACCATGAAACATAATCCGGACAACCAGCTGAGTACTGGTTATGATAACCTTAGATGAACCATAATCTCAGTCACCCTAAAAGCAGTTACGTTTACTTGTTATCGGAACCCAGGAGATTTTGTGTGACCGCAGTTCAAACGTTCATGACTTGGCAGCGCGATGGCTACCAACTGCAGCCGAAGTTTACCAACTCGATTACACGCTAGACTTAGCTAGCCAATACAGAAAACCGTTGTGCCAAATGCGTGACGTACACGCGGTTCGACCAGTAACTTGTGATGATTAAAGCAAGGAAACCATTTTATGAAAACTCTTTCTACTGGTACGACAGTCAACCGCGATACCATCTAATGCTAAAAAGTTAGACTATTTATTCTGCGTTAAAAATAACTGGCTCGGTTTGGTGCGGGTAATTTTGAGACAGTCGTTGTGTGAACGGATTACTAATAAGCAATCTGAATCGAGACTGCGGTTCATTTCTAAGTGAACATTGATACTACACCTGAAGCAGATCAATGTTATGTTGCCCACTCGAAGGTAGCACTGCACAAGCTGCTTCGTAATTATGCGCATTAGGCGGGTTGGTAAACCAACTTGTCGACCATACTTTGTTCGACGGATCTAGCATCCAAGACGATTCACATACACGTACGACCGCAAGCACACTCGCATATACACTCATGGGATGACGAAGCTTGACATTCCGTTGCGGTCATGGCAGCATGAGTGTTTGTTCAAGTACCCCTTTTGAAGATTCTCTACTTCGTCACCAAGCTAATAACGGTTCCCGAAGGCTGTAGACATCTTCTCTGTATTTTGGTCATGATTATAATACAACGTAAAGGTAGTTGCAAAGGTCAATGGCGATAAGCTATTGTCAAGTTTAAACTACGCTTTGGATGATGTGACTCTACATCTGCTCTGTGAAAAGGCATGGTTATCTATTATCCCCTCCTACAGGTGCCTGGAAAGTGTGCGATGTTGCTTTTACCCCATCTGCATACAGTGTGTGTAGGCATATGGAAAGGTTTTGGTGAATGCGATCGGAAGATTTTATCCATAACTCGGACGTGACGGTTTATATGTATGAAACTGAAAGGAGTCAAGTATTTTATCCAATCATGGTCTTCTGAAAGTAACTACATTGTATGGAACGTTCTACACACAGTTTCTACAGAATAGGACATTTTCGTTTTGTAACACTATTAGCGTGCACATACTAGATGCCTTAACAACAATCAGCCTTCTATTCACCGCCCAGGATTGGCAGCTTCCTTCACCAACGGAAGCTTCAAGTACGTGTTAGGGAATCACTCTCTAACTCAATTGAGATGGAATGTGGTGTCCCTCAAGGCTCAGGGCTAGGACCGCGCTTATTTCTGGTGTTTATCAACGGCCTAGCAAGAGTTATCTCCGCAAATTTCCTGCTTTTCGCCGATGACGTCAAGTTATGGCGTGCAGTTAGTAACAACGAAGATCACGAGCTACTCCAACATGACCTAGATTGCATTTACGAATGGTCAAAGAGGAACATGCTTCAACTGAACATAGCTAAGTGCAAGGTGATTCATCTGCGTCACCAGCCGGTGAACGCTTACAAGCTTGGAGATCACACCTTCGAGAAGGTCTCTCAGGAGCGTGACCTGGGTGTATTGGTACAGGAAGATCTCGGGTGTTCAAAGTAAACAGAGAAGACCACGAGAACCGGCAAACAACACTTCCACCTTCTTCGTAGAGCCTTCGGTCTGTTTGAACCCTCAATCTTTCCCCAAATGCTTAACACCTACTTGCGACCGCAAGTGGAATATGCTATTCAAGCCTGGCAGCCGTGGCAGAAACAAGATCCTGTTGTTCTCGAGATTCCGCAACGAAGGGCAACCAAGAACATCGGAGGCCTCTTTCATCTGCCCTATCAGCTTAGACTGAAACCTCTCAGAATGTACAGCAGTCGATATCGACTTTTGCGGGGGATCTCAGAATGGTGTAGAAAATTCTGAAGAATCCAAACCACATTTGTCGTCCGCTGCTGGAATTGAACCACAACACTAACCTAAGAGGTCGCCCTCTAAGACTGACAATTCAGTATAGCCAGGTTGAATGCCGTAGAAATTTCTTTTCTCTTCGCGTGTGCCATCCTTGGAACGCCATCACTAATTATGTCGTCTCTGCTCCCAAACTGGCGATATTCCAAAAAGGTGTTGACGATGCATTGTCTCAGGTACATTTCATTTATGACTTGTTAGCCAGGGGCTGCAAAATGCAATCAAACGGTGTTTTGCCAAACGCCTAACCAATGGATCTATACGTTTAATACGCGAACATCTCCGTTATTCCACATAAGTCTTGATGAGTCCACCATAACGCTTTTCACTTTATCATGGATTTTCGCAATAATTTCCATCTCATGGGCCTCGTTAAGCAATCCTATTTTACCTGTGATAAACCATTGTTCCATTGTAAGCGCAAATCCGAAAAACTGCTTGTGCTTGCTCGCCAGAACACTTCACACGAGTGCTCAACGTTCCATTATTCGGCGGCATCGCAGTACGGTCGACTAAGGGCAGGTACCACTGCGTCAGATTGTACTAGTGTTGAAGTGCCAGGAAAACCAAATTGTGACGGGTCGATAGTTGACCATTCTGACGCCCCAGAAGAACAGAACGGTTAGGAATCGCTTCTGTGCTCCTGCTCCTGTGGGGCAGGGTACATCAGCCGAACAACGAGGCGCCTGTCTGAAAGAGTGAATGGACACCATCCGACTTGGCGCATGACTGCTGGTCGAAAACAAACCAACTCACCCATAGCCACGAATCTCGCTGACACTGGCCACACCGCCAAGTTGGCTGAGTCATTCAAGATGATCTATCAGGTACCAGCCAATCGATCAAAATGCGTTCGTAGGCGTTTACTTGAATCCACGGATGCCATCGTTAGTTTACTGTACGAGTTGGCATTGTGTGTTCAGGAACGGCTCGTTCAGACGTTAAAACTGCCTTGGCCCACCCGAACTGCAACATCCGGGCCACAGGGTGTATTGTACGCCACCTTTGTGATCTAACAGATAATGATTGTGCTTGATCAGTGATTGTGAACCGAATGTATCTTGCCAACAGTTACTTTGTGTCAAACATTTGGATTTTTTCGCATATACTTCTACAAGCCTGAAGAGGAATTATTGAAAACATATGTTCGCTTGCATCGACTTTTATTCGCAGATGTATGTGCGCGAGGAATTGACACAGAACTAGTGGGCGCCACCCAACTCAACAAAAAATCACGTTGCTAAGGGGAATTTTTTGGCCAGAAATAATGCATGATATTTGTCGCAGTAAACAACTATTCGCACCCTGAGATTTTGCACTGATATGTTGACTTCTCAAGGTAAATCAGGAAAATCCGATGGCCCGAACCGTCCGAAGAAGGAGAGGTAAGAACCAATTTGGAAAATTGCGGGCGTGTAGCTGTAGCGTTCGAAGCGAAGACGTACCAGCCAAAGCTGGTGGTTCTACGAAGTCTCCTCAAGGGTACGACGAAGGCAGTCCTGGTGGCGGCGCAAATGGTCCTGGTCATGATGGTTTCCTAATTGAACAGCCCGGCTGGCTGCCAGGAGGAAATGTGACGGTTCAAGGGATGGGTCGTCTGGTGTTTGCGCCTACATCCTGATCTTGTTGGATCGTGCTTTTCCTGTAATGCACGAATCGCAAAATCAGCAATTTCTGGTGGATGGGTTCATGTTCTGTATCCCACAGCCGATCGTGGAACACCTCCGAATTGCGAACGCTACCCGGGGATTGTGTCTGGAGGATTTAGTGGAGGTGATCCGTGAGCTCGGCGACGTGCCACTGACTGCGCTGGATGAGGAACATTATAGAGGCGTGAAGCGGCTGGATGAATAGGAATAAAAGATGGAACGGCTCGTGAAATACGTCAGTGCGCTTTGCGTTCAGCGCTTGGAGGAACAAACAAGAGGATGTTGCTTCCTTTTTGGAAAACCAGGACAATGGAAACGACGACGCTCGGTGAGGCGCTCTGCGTGCCTTGTATCAACTAAACATACTCCCTCCCTTCTTCTCGATTCGGGGGATATGTATTCGGGACACTGAATAAGGAGCGATCGAAGTGATGATGGAAGTAGACGGGACGACGGAACGGTGTCTGATCGTTACAGGTGTCATATTTCCTGGTATCCAATAAGGGTATCGTCGACTTAAAACAAGGGAAGCGATTGACAGAATACGGGTATCAACCACTCAATGGTTGAAGGGGGACTGTCCCTCTGAACACGCTTGCTACCTTGTTATCATTGTGCTCGGCCTTTCAGTCACTAGTAAGCAAATACCAAGCGTTGTTTACGAATGACGGTAGCTCGTATGGGTTTTTGGATGGATCGAGCACGCTTTTCTTCTAACCAGACAGGTGTTTCGTCCACTGCGGGGACTCAAATGATACCAATTCATTCAGAGGTCTTGGTAAAGAGGCAAGTACATGAGGTATTGGAAGCGGATGTGATTACAGTGGAATACTGTCAGCTGTTTTGATGAAGAAGGTTACTTGGAAATACCATTTGGATGTGGAATTCCGAAAGTCGAATTAAAGCTCCATGAGTCATTTCGATCCAATGATACCAGTTGCTGACAATGTTGCTAGATTCCAGCACGCTAAGATATTCACTATCCTGGATCTGATATCTGGATACGGGTAATAGGTGATCATCCGAGTGGACCGAGAAAAACGGTGTTTACGGTCACTGAGATAAAAGAAAAATTCAACAGGATGCCTCTTGGATTAATGGGAGTCCCGTTCACCTCCCGACGTTTAATGCTGCTCGTACTGTGTGGTTTGGAGAAGGAAGCAGTACACGGGAATGTCATCGTGGTTTGCTACAAATCTGAGGAGAGCACAGCGGTCACTTGGATGCAATCTTGGAATAATACAGCAATCGGGACTCCGGACAATCCGGTCGACATCCCAGATTGGAAGGATTTCTGTCACATTACTTAGTCATAAATTGGGACAGCATGAATTAAAGCCACTGCCTGAGAAAATATTTACAATACAAGACACCCTAGTCCCTGCCTCAAAGCGTACGCTTACCTCGTTCTTGAGCTGTGCTGGGTACTATAGAGCAAAGTCATCAAGAAATTCAACACTTTGGTCTTACCCTTGTGCGAGCTGCCGAAACAGGATAAAAATTCACTCGGACCGAAGAAACCCAACAAGCATTTGATGGCATTCTATACGAAATGGGAAAGACGGTGTTGATCATGAAGTTGCCCATTACTGGAGAGATGTTCACGGTGGCCATTGATGCCAGCGACGTCGGAATAGGAATCAGATTGAAACAAAGCCGAGAGGCCATTCAGTACGTCGGCGGAATTTTGGCACCAGCAGAACGCAAATACTCAAGTCTTGAAAAGGAAGGTTTTGCAATCGTCTGGGATTTGGACAAACGGTGGCCGTATCTAATAGTCCACATAATTCACGTGGAAACGGATCACAAGACATTGGCATGGATGAAGTCCGCCAGAGATCCAAGGGGAATCTGGCGCGATAAAATATGATTTCACTAAAATTCTCGGGCCAGGAAGCGGAACAAAACTGCAGATTTTTTGGCGAAGGAAGTTGGCCTACGAGTGTTGCTTTAAGTATCAATGCTATAAGGTTGGACTAGGATCCGGGGCAGTTGGAGGCTGAAAATGGTAGCGACAGGCTCCTGCGCAAAGTGGTCACTACACGAATAACCTGTCAGTCAGGCCGAAACAAGAGCCGAGCTAAGCAGCTGGGACCGTCGGCAATGAATTTAAAAGAGCTGCAATTTGATAAAGCGGGAATTCTGATGTGGACGCCAGGATGTAGTTGCAATTCGGTGCCGCTGATTCCGACGAAACTAAGGTAGAAGCTGATAAGTTATCGTCACGAAATGGCGCACACGTGTTGCTCCAGGATCTGTGATCTGCTGAGACAACGCGCATACTGGCCCGATATGAAGAAGAACTTTGAGACACACTTGCTTTCGTGTAAACAGTGTCAGCTCTTGAACACCGACTGTTGAGGAGCACAACAACCAGTGCTGTCAATTCCAGTACATGAAATTGGGGTGTAACTATCAATCAACGTGATGGGACTATTTCTATGGAACAGACGGGACAACCAATACATCTTGTTGATGACCCAGCATCTCAGGCGCCGGGTTGAAGCAACTAGAATCCCGGATCCACTGGCGAGCACCATCACAAATGCCGTAGTGTATTAGTTGATGGAGAGTCACAGAATCCCAAAGGTTATATTAACAGACCAGGGTCCACGCTTTGATAAATCTGCTTTGATAAATCTGGTACCCAAAATTTGCGGACGACATCTTACAATCGGCAGACAAAGGGCTTGAGGGAACGAGGAAAACCATTAAAATGTGGCTTTTGATAAGGGAAGGAGACGAAGAGGACGCTTTGCCACTGCTTTTGCTTACCCAACAGGGCTATACAAAGAACTCCTCATTCCAATTGAGGTACGGTCGAATATCTCGAGTACGCTTGGATCTAGAAGTTGAAGTGTGGCTGACTTTTCGAAGACCTCCAAAAAGAAGTACACTTCAGCAGAAGGGCGACAAACCGTAACCTGAAATTAACGCAGTTGCAGAGGAGGGAGGAGTTCCAAACCAAAAATGACGAACCGGCGGGTAAATTTTCAATCGGTTCGCAAGCGCAATACAGAAATTATCAACACGCATATACATGTGACCCTGGTGAAAGAAAAACTCTGCAAAATTGGATGGCGCCACATGCGCTGAATAACCGACGGCGCCCAGAGTAAACAATTGCTCGGAAGGAGATTCATGTTGAGTATATGCCAGTGAGCTGAGGAAATAGAACTAGTTATAAGATAAAGCTCCTTCGCACAGTGCGCTTCCTCGAAGGTCAGAATCACTCCGGAAGGCAACGCAGTCGAGCACTTTGGTGGGGCAGGAGTACGCTAAATGAAGGGCATGTACTACTACGCCGTGTTATTGGTACAGAAGTGTCAGCAAAACCGAAGGTTAACGGGTCGACAGTAGACCGTGCCAACGCCCCAAAAGAACCTAACGGTTAGGAATCGCAGATGTATGTGCGCGAGGAATAGACACAGAAGTAGCGCACGTCGAGCAACTCCCATTAAAAGCGCGTAGATGAGTGAGCGTTTCGTTGGTCAGATCTAATGCATGTGCTTCGCACTATTTGCCCCAATAAATAACTCCTTTCGCACCTTGATTTCGTGCGGCGGAATTCGCCCCTAAGTCTGTTGTTAAATTCTGTTCAGATGTCTCTGATCCAATCGGTCTGGGAGGACCCGCTTTGCCGTCATGACTTTACACTGCAGGCACTGTTTGTTAAGCATGCACCATTCCGCCTGCTGCACTTTGGCTTCTTTATTTGCAAGCCTCTCATCGAGGTACAAGCGTCTCTGTATTCCACGCACTCGGGCCACCTGATTTTTGTTACTCTCCTTATCCTGTTTAATCAGCATCCTGCTTTGACTCAATCTCCAACGTCAACATCGTTCGCACATTAGGCTCCAGACATGGTTAGTACTGCGATTTACCAGTTCCGTTAAGCTTGACTCACATACCTTTGAAAATAACCGGCTGATGAATCACCACAACGTCTTCATCATTAGTCCGCGCCGAGGTAATTAGTTCGGCTTTCCTGTACACTTGTCCCTTGAGTTACATTTATTGGAGCACAACTTCAAATACACACTTTTGAATTCGGAATGTGGGTTTTCATTTTTACCACGTCAGTTTTTGCTAAACAGCACTGCACATCACTTCCTACGTTTGGTCTATTGATTTTTGTTCCGTGGTCTATACTTTGTTCAGCTTTCCAGGATTTTTGTGCCTGCACCATTGACTTAGTAATGTGTCAAGCAAAACTAGTTTCCTAACGTTTTCATGTCACCATCTAAGAGCAATGATTGTTGTGTGCTCCGAAGTACCCTGCTGATGGACAACGCCAGTGCTTGAGTGGCAGATGGTGTGTCATCTAGTTACCATTAGTATGATTGGAGCGGAATAGCGCTGGTATAGTAAGATGCCATTTCAAGCCTAGAAATAAGAACCTCATTAAGAAGCTTGGGTAGCGAAGACCCGTTACAAGGTCTGTTGAATCGCAATCGCCTCCTTTGAATGAAAGTAACTCGAGAACAAAAAGCATCCTTTCATTATTCACTTTATAGTTCTCCACTGGTTAGGAAGTTTGTAAGGGTAACCATAAAGCGAACTAATAATTAATTGAAGATTAGTCACAGGTGCTTCCAAGTCAGGTTACCAGAGACGTGCTCAGAAAAGCACCGAATTACCGTTTCGTCCTATCGAGACTCGCAATTGGTGCGCACCCCCGTCTCATCAGCAATCAAACCCGTGCTCGCTAGCGGCAGCACCTTAAGCCAATTGGTCATGGAGAACGGTGGCGGACCGTCATGACTTACATGCTGAATGTGACATAACGCTACTCATCCTCCACTACCATGCAGTTTACGAACAGTACAGAGTCAAAGTGGCATAAACTACTGCCTATTGACGCAAACGCCTGGTGGTCTCGCTTCGATTCCTGTTGGAGCCGAAGGATGTGCACCGGTAACGTGTCTCCATAGAACGAGATGGACGTCTGATGCTTTTCCGCGCCTGTGGAGGGCCATGTGACTTGGGAGTTACTGTCACGAACCCACGACTAAAAACCACAATAAGGTACACTCATTAGAATGAGCAATTTTTCACATATTAGTTCCAGCAGTTTCACAACTCAATACTTGACGCAAGCGGGGTTAGAAGCGGAGTCGTTTAATCTGACGGAAATATCGGGTCTTTGGTTTGTACAACTATGTTGGTACACAAAAGCACTCGGAAGATCAAGCAAATAGAGTTGACTTTTCTTTTAGTGAGCCGTAAAATAACTTCGTGTTTTTTCTCCTTCGTACATGCGTGAACTCAGTCAGACCCTGTGCGGGCGCACAATAGTGCACCACCTCCACAACGATCATCTCGCACCCCGCAAGATGGTGTTTAGTGTGAAAACTAAGTCGAATACGTCCATCAGCATGCAACCCTATCCTCTATTTACTTGGATTAGCATCAAATCGAGACCTGTTCATATTTTCATTAATATCTCGATGTACCTTAGAGAGAATTTCTGATGATTGGGTCTCGCAACCCTAATATTGCTGGGAAGAGAAACAGGATGATTGGGATTTTGTCATTGGTAAGATGGGCGCGAGTTAGCCAGTTGTTACACAAGGTCATCGAACCGTTTCCAGTAAAGTATTTTGACTGCTGGATAGACTGGCAAACAATTTTTCGGACTTGGTACTATACTTGGTTTTGGTTGTTGGATTTACGCTGAAGAAGGAAAAGTGCGCAGGTTTTTAAACGGTATAGTGTATTTGCCTTCCTCTTGCGTATATCACACAATAATTCAACTTGGCGAATAATGAGCTGCATGTGGCTGAGAGGATATCATTTTTGTTTGCATCTTCTGTGCTTAAAGACTGCAACACGCAATACCCGCATGCTGTATTTGGAACGGGAACCACCTAACAGGTGTTCGTTTTAGACATTATTTTATCGGTAGAACTAGCTGAGGTTCACTTGAAAATAAAGCATGATCCATCACGGGAATACGTGTCGTTATTCAATCAGACAACGGTACTACAAACCAAAGAACATTTCGTCCTTAGTTTCTCCCATGAGCGTAGCCAGCAGCTTGGTGTTATATTGGTAGAGACGTATGCCATATGCTCTATGTCCAAGGTTTGAGTACCTTGCTTAGCTCCACCGGTAAAGCTCAAATAATAATGAAACGGATGGTGAAGTACAGCTATAGAGTAAGGCAGCATACAACATAAAAATGAAGCAGATATCGTTTACTGAGAGGAAGAAATCAGCCACAGTGACCTCAACAATGTGAGCTGGCCTTTCTCCTAATGCATCATTTCGGTACCAGTAGAAACTTGCTTCGCCACGAATTGCTACAGAAAGGGGGGCCTTTCTTACCTTGAAGCAGGAGCCGCTCCACTAGAAAATAAAGGTGCGCTAGGGCTGAGAAATAAGTTGGTGGCTATCTCAAAGATAGCGGCAGACCCTAGACTTTTAGAAAAAAATATACAATTCACATTAACCGTTCTGCCTCCATCACAGTAATGAGGCAAATCTAAAGCACCGGGCGTAGAAGTCCTCTAAAGCTGGAGGTAATTTTAGAAATCTGGCTTAAACGATATTCACAGATGGAGTGTGTATGCTAGCAATACAACGACTCGGCCAACCTAGTGCTTTCGGATTCCGAAACCCCCGATTCGGCACCGCTCTTAACCATCCGCTTCCCCATTATTTAGGACTGCAAGCAATCAATAACAGTAACAACGGTGACGAAATGTCTGCGGCTACTAATGTACTCTACATATGCTACCGAGCATGTATCGCACTTCATTCCCTCCCGTTTATCGAGAAAAAGAAGAACGTTACGTACACAAGTGTTTTATTTAAACGGCTGCAATCTATAATTCGACAAAATGAATCACCCTCCCGTAATTCTTCGCAACATGTCTCCCCATCTGCTCGCAATGGTGCAGCGTACCACAACCTCTGGCTGCAAGTAACACCTGCTCGAGAAATCGTGTGCGCCACTCGCCAGTGCAAAGTACCCCTTTTGAATCCCCTCTTAGCACTTCCCCATACCTCCTCCTCATGGTATCCTTCACGTACGTCTTCACAACACTCCACAGGCCTTCGATAGGTTTTAGTGAAGGAGAGTACGGCGCTAGTCGCAGTAACATTTCTGCTCGATACCCTTCCTCCTTGAAAACCTCATGCACATCTGTGTGGCACGGTGCGTTGTCACAAATCAGAACACACCGATCAATAAAAGCGGCTTCCTGGGAATACAGAAGTTCCCGAACTCACTGCATGCATCTCCGCTTGTTGAAGCTGCATCTTAAAATGGAAAAGGCTACCAGTCCCTCGCTCGTCATTGCACCCACAACGTGCACGTTTTGCCCGCGGCTGTTCGCCACCGTGCACTGTGCTCGAGTTCCCCTCCGTGGACGACCCCTGGTGCGACAACAAAATAAAGTGAAACTGGTCTCATCAACCCAAACGGGCTGTCTCCCTTTTGCCTGCAACTGTAACAGCCGCAACACAAAATCTTCGCATTTGGTTCGCCAGATGGTTCATGGATTCCGGGACTGTGTGCAAGTTCTTTAGTGTGATAAGTCGACCCTCAAGGTATCTGGAAACTGTAGTGATGCCAACTTCAACGTCGAATTCAGCCTTCAGCCTCAAACGCAGAGTTGATAAGGTAACGGACGGTTCTTCCGATACCCACTCGATCAGAGCATCGACATGACCTTCTGTCAGGGATCTGAGGCGAGCCCCATCGTGTTGCCCCCTCCGTTCCACCGATTCTAACATCCGTATCCAACTACGGCACGTGCTCACTTTCACATTCAACAATGCAGCAACATTCATCCAATCCTCCCATTGCTCATAGACACACAAAATACGTTTTTTCACCTCAGACGAGTGGCGCACGTACGGTCCACTTCGTATACTGCGGTCTACGCCAGATCCACGTCCGATCTTAGCTAGCCAGCAGCCCACCGCAGACCAAAGAAACCGAGGTTCCATCACGACGTTACCTATAAATATTGCGCATCGCGATTTACATAGCACATTCCTTTATCGCTTGAATCCACTCCATGGGCTTATCCTTGTTATTTGCCTAAAGACGGTGGCTGTGATGTCATTGGTTTACTTTTCTTCCAAAATGTCATGCCGTCTAAAACCACCTCTAAGCGGATTGCAGGAGTGCCATTGCTCATTCAGCTTAGGGTGTGCAGTGTCCAAGGCACGGCGCATGCCTGACCAACCACAAACACAGACCTGTTTGACTTTCTCAGACCTCAGGGACTGCGGAATACCGGTTAGAAGATTGCCTGTCTACGCCACCATGGTTAAGCCGCTGAATAAGCCAGAACCAGATAGCCGCTAGCGATCACTAAGTATGGACCACTTCATGAGCTGGTTGATATGTCTGTCCGCACTGGTTACGTCTTAAGCTTCGGAGCAAGTGGTGGGGGAGCGATCTTCTCGTTTGACAGGCAAAATAATTTGACCACTGGACGGTTTCAGTTTGGAGACAAATCATCGAGGTTTACTTCAGATGGGCATTAAGACAGAACAGAAGTTGGTGCTCGACCACTTTCATTGGACTGTCTGTCGCTCATGCTGCGGGCTTCCAAACGGTGTCCCATTGGCTAATGTCCCATGACCAATGAGAGCGTCAACAATGCCAAAACAAGGTTCTTAGCGTCGCTAACTTGAAAGTACTGCACGCGATTTCGAAAATGTGCCACGCTAAAAGCTTGGTACAATGCGCTAACATGCCTGTTAAAATGGTATAAGTTTGTCGACCCCCAAGCGCCCGCCTCTACAGCTAAGAAATTCAATGATGGAGCGCCAATACAACAGGCGGTATGGGGCACGGAAAAGGATTTTCAAAGTAGGTGATTTTGTGTTTGCGGCTGCTAACCAAGGACAGCGGATTGCTTGGATACCAGGACCAGTCGTGCGACGCCGAGGCAAGGTGGTGTATGATGTTCAAGCTGGTACACAGGTATGGAGATGCCAAGTCAATCAGTTGAGGTCACGGTATACACTTGGTGCGGTCGTTCCGAAAGCCAACGGATTTGACATCACTGAATTGCCAAACAGTGGCAAGCCTAGTACCTCTGCTGGTGGTGACGTTCGGCTCATGGAATGCATGGAAAATGGAGCCCAGTACAAGCCAAAGAGAACAAGGAGATTTGTGCAGCCGTTCCAGGTGGATCCGCGTCGGAAGTGCTATGTTAACTGTAGATAACTTATTTTTCAAGGGAGGCAGTATTAAGAGAATAGCTACTAGACATTCATTTATTGTGAACAAGCTTAAGAGCTATTCTTTATTCCCCCTATTTTCTATTCCTTGACTGTTGTTTAAATGCCCTACTAGGTTAGCCCGATTGGTCCACACATTCCATTGTTAATGGACGCTCATCGTCGTGTCCTTTTCAGCAGTGACATTTGCAAGAACACATTCCATCGGTTTTTCTCCTCATCACTGTTCTACTTAGTTATGTTAAAGGAATATTTAGTTGTCACACAATTATAGTATTCGTTTTTAATTTTTGGGTCTGCATTTTTGTTAGGAAGGAATACGCGATGCGACTAAGCCAGGAACCCATCGCCGCGGCAGGCGATCCAAACTCACCCGCCCTGATTGGGGCAAACAGAGAACCAACCGGGCGAAGCGGCCAATAAACGCGATGGTGGCGTTCCTTGATTTGCTCTAAGTTGACCTTTCCAGAGCGTTCCACGTACGCTTTAAATAACATTTACGAACTTTCCATTTCACATTTATAATGAACTGTGTGATTCGCTAATAGATCCCTGTTACTCTGCTCGTCCGATTCGGTCTTCTCTCTGTCCTGTGGGGAGCCAGCGACTTCGGGTTTTGGTTGGGAAGCAAGCCTCCATTCGGACGAGAGAAGAACACTTCAAATTCCATTGCCCAATGCAGCTTTAAGTTGTATCACTTCTGCCCTCTGGAACCTCTGACTTGTGTGCTGAAAAATTTTGTGCGGGAACTTCAAATAACTTTGCTGTTGCTTCACTTGACGTTGTTGATTTCGTAACAGTTGCATGATTACCTTTAGATCAATCATCTTTATCGCCAGACTGTTATAATTCCCGCTTAGTAGTAAAGAAGACAGAATTGACACTGCTTGAAAACTTTTACTAGTACCACTGATGTCACAACAAACTGTCCCGGAAAGCCGTTAACTACACGGTCGAAACCAAACAATGCTCACATGCCATGTGGTTGGCTGAAAGTTCCAGGATAACATACAAACACACGCTCTGGAAATCGATCGAGTTCACTTGCAGTCTGTGTGGTTGACATTGGTAATCTCTCTAACATGTAGCTTGGGCGCCACTGGGATGGAAAGGTAACCCCTCAAACAAACCTATCTTGGGATTGACACTAACTTCTTAAGGCTCTTCTAGATTCTCGTAGTTCGCGTCATTTACAGGGAGACGCCATTTATAGGGAGACGATTCAAAAGAGTTTGTGGCTAGTTCGAGGGCTCAAACCTTTTGCGAAGTTCTACATAAGCTGTGTTCATAAAGACTCTCATTCCATCGAAAATTCCCAATTATTGTCAGGTTATCATTGGTCTACGACCGGAGTCGGGGCTTAGCTTGATCGTGTTCATTTTCCGTTACAAACTGTCCATAGGGATTCTGTGGGTGAACCATCGGACAAGAACCCATCATAATATCTCCACAATGCACTCGCCAAGGCTGGGGCAGGGCCGAATTCATTCGAGCGAGTGGAACACACACCTAAGTACATCTATTCCCGGCAATTCGCTTTCATATTGCAGTCGAAATAATCCTTAAGGGACTCATCTCCTTAACTCTACTCGACGTGCCCATGGGGCATTAAAATTACATCCTGCTTGCACACACGCACATAAATGCGTAGCGTTCGTTTTGACCAATGACACATCAGCCAATAGCATTCGGACAAGTGTCAGCATGGCTGTGTCAGCATCGCTGTTGAACTCAGGCAAGTGCAGAGCGAGCTCGCTTTGAGAGGTGTTTAGCATGCACACAAGTTAAGGGACACCTGCGTGGTCAAAGTCGAGGGGGCGGACCTAGGCCGTCCACTCGTGCTAGGTGCGCAATGTGTCAGTACGCGCTAGCATTGGACAGTGGGGGTGTGGGGGGGGGCAGGTGTTAATTCACGAACTGGTACAAATCACAAAACCTGGAGCGTCAGCACGTCCCTGAATCAAAACGGACGCAGACGCGGTAGTGGATATGTCCGGAACAAGAAGCCAACACAGAAGTGAATAGGGGGCGCGCTAAATCCCTTTGCGAATGAAGCCCTAGCAACCTCACAAAGAGAGCTTGCTTGGGCAAACGAGATGTCTGTTTGAGGCGAGGGTACAGGTAAAACTCAGAGTACTATACTTTTTCCCGATTGATTACATCCAGTGTGCAATTTAGTAGCTCCTTAAGTATCCGACTTGCATCTGTAATTCAATAGAACGTGGTCGTTAAAACCTTGGAATTGCATCCAGTGTCTTCGCGACGCACTATGTGCGCAGTGTCGTGGACTTGACCCAGACCAATTCGGCCGAGGAGGACATGTTTACCGTATAGTATTGAGTAAAAGCCAGTGATTTTTGGACAATTTTTCAATTGTGTGGTGAGGGGGCAGATTTTAAAATATGATTTGCGCAATTTGAAAAAGTCACTTGCAAAACCTATTAAGGAATTCAACGCACACCTCAATCCCTATCTCCCCTTAACACCATCCACTAGCGGGGATTTGAAGTGCCTAATTATTTCCTACAGTGTCCACGCAGCATTGCGGGCAGCGTGCCTATAACTATACACGTTATTTTTGTGGTGAACATGGTATATTGCACCTTTGAAGTTCGTGACGGATGAATAACAGAAACAGACGGGAATATTCAGAATCAATCACCATCACAATCAATACAATGGGGAAAATCATGATAGCAAAGCAGTTACAGGTAGATATTTTTGGGGTCGGCTAACCTAAGAACTTACAACTTTGGACAAATTTGATATTGCAAAGTCATACAGTCAGCCTATCTACTGACGGCCTTATATTCGGTAATCTACGGTAATAACCCTGAATGCAAAGTATGGGTTGATGGTGTGTGGGGAGACGCGTGGGCGTTCTAACCTCTATACAGCGACATGTGGCTACTCTGAAGCTAGTTCCACACAAGTTAGGGGTACGAACTTATTCAAACTTACGTGCTTCGACGGGTGGAGGGTTGAGTGGGCGTTAGTGGACTATCATGTGCGTAACGGAGTGCTTTGCATTCGGCTACGTTGGAGGGGGGCGTCTGCCTATGTGTTAGGACGACCTACCAAGGATCGGACTTGAAATGTGTCTATGACTACACAAGTTTGTTGCGTCTGGATATCATAATCTCTTTGACGTAGTAAACTTCAGTACACTATATGTTTGCCAAATACAATAAAATTGTATACACTTTCCTTCCGGAAGCTCCGATTATGTTGTCGACCTGATCCGACGCGACCTCCATGCACTTGAAACCTGGTGCTCAAAGTGAAAAATAACTTTCTCTACTGACAACGGTTGTGCAACGTCCCACAAGTGTGATTTGACTCCTACTGATCCGGTTGTTGATGGCAAATCACTTAACCTTGCCATACGGTCAGCGATTTTGAATTGCGATATTTATGCTCACTTGAGTGCCGTGAAGAAGTAGGCTATGCTTCTGCGAGGGCAAACCAGAAAATTGGATTGGTATGCAGTACCTTTTCTCTATATGAAGCAATACTTCATCCCTACAAATCAGTTGTTCGACAAGCGTTGGAATCTTGTTCAATGGTGCATAGCAGCTCAAAAAACCGCGACCGCATTGCACTGGAACAGGCACAGAGAGCATTCATAAAACACCTCTTAAGTGCTTCTTCAAGGCTGGAATATTCTGGACGATCTAGTAACTTCAAGCTCGATCCGCTCTGGCTAAGACGCAGGAAGCAAAACCTAGCTGTGTTCTCTAATATTTGCACAGAAATATTCATGTTTCCAACCTCAACATGACATTAATGCAATCAGCAGTCTACCACACACGAAACAAACGGAACTCAATGACGGAATGTAAGTGCAGGACCGGCAGGTCTGCCTACTTTTCTTCAAAAGGTACGTTAGTCTGGAAAAAAGCAACCACTCGGAATACGTGCCTGCACTCTTGAACAAGAATCTCAAAAAGCAGCAGCAAGTTCTTGTCTGTATAGAACTAGATCAAACTGTTTGTTGGTTCCATAAAAATAAGCAGGCGTGCGAGCAGCGTCAAATGTTCATATGACCCAGCGCCTGTTCCACCATCACAATATGTTTCGTGTTTTAACTGTTTTATATACGGGAGTTCGATTAAATCCAGCCAATGTTATTTAAATTCATTGCACTATTTGTTATTTATTCGTTATCCCACCAGTTTCCTGGTCAAACAATGATTATGGCTATACAAATTCTGAGCTTACCCGAGGATCCCAATATAGGGGTATATCGCAACGTGGAGAAAACTTCGTTTACCTATTTATTTAGTTATTTATCGATATGCGCTTGAAATTGGCTATTTTCTTTTGCTCCCACAATTTTGTTCACACTTTTCTTGATAGGTAGCACATTGGGCGGACTGCAGTTACAACAGTTCTGATGAAGAGAATGTGGCCGTCGTACTGGACAATATTTATGATTATAAATGCTAATGAATTGGGAGAGGTTTTTCCGCTCTCAGCACAAACGTATGGCGTCAGTATAACACATTTACTCAAATCAACATAGTGTGTTTTCCACCAAGCCGGATAGCCCATAATTATTCAGAAAATCACTAGATGGCGGTTTCATCTTATTGGAGGCACTCAGTGGTGCATAAACTTTGGTTTCATAAGGTAGCAGACCAGTTTATCACTTGCGAATTAAACCACTAGCTGGTGGCTTATGCCACTAGGCCACAGGAAATGTGAGTTGTAAGCCGTGGTGGCCCATCACTGTCTGTGATCTAGCGCCATAGTTGCTGGCTCACGGTGCGGCCCACTAATGATCAGCGGTTCGAATCGTAGTGGAACCATGACATACGCACTCATGAAGGGTCCTGGTAGGATGAAAGAGCCATCTGGTGCTTTAGAGTTCCACGGTTGACTAGTAGACGTGGGAGCATGTTTGATGAAATCCCAACACAGTTACAACAAAACCACTTACTTGTGAGTAAGCGTCGTAAATGTATCGGGAATGTCATATTTATAAAACGGGTAGGCATAGTATTATAAACGTCTAACCTGGGATTCGCCTGTCGTAGTCGAAACGGACGAACTCTTTCATTCATTGGTTCTCAAGCACAGAGTAGCCTAGACGATTAGTATTTGAACGGCTAGTGAACTTAGCCGACAAACGTGAATTCGAAATTGATAAGACAGACGAAGGCGTAAACGCCGCACAGCTGTACCGAGACTCGCAGAAAGAGGACTGACTAATACTAAGAGTGCTTTTATTGGCTCAACTCTACACTGAAACGGAAGTACTTGTATAAACTATAACAGAGGGCGTATGTTTGTTAGCACATGAGTTGCCATGTAGTCTTATCTCCGGGCAGAGATGGGGTGGATTCGATGCTGTTGGGACGATTGGCACATCACAGTTGCTGAGGTTGTTCGTTGTCTAAGGCCTGGCATGAACACAGCTCAGGAGGCAGAATGCTGATTTAAGGAGAGTTCAGCAGATAAGATAGTGAGACTGGGAGCGAGTGCATTGGAAACTGTACAGGATATGTTGGCCGTGATCTCACAGGCCAACTCCGTTGTGATCTGTGCAGATGAGTGGAACCTTTGCGGTAATTTACGTAGAGAGAGCTCCGCTGTGAACTCAGTAGATTGGGCCACTGCATAGCGACAGGGTTGTTCGGGCTCGATAGTGTACTGGTGCTGATGAAACCCGGGTGAGTTTGGCAGGGCTGTGCCAGCCCTGTAAGCTGTACGAGGGGCGACAGTTTCGAAGAAACGTAAATTCGATTAAATAATTAAGCTGCATAATTTGAAACTAGCAAGTTTGGGTCACGAACAGGTTAATACATGCACAAATCCAACAAAAGCGAATAGAGCAGTTGCTGTATTGGAACAGTTTGGGTGGCATTCAGCTGCGAGCACCCATTACTCCTATTCACGGTGCATGCAACTGGATTGCAGTCGGAGTCTGGGCCGTTTTTATCCGGTCACTGATCTGCAATTATTCAAATAACTGTCCGTGAATACATTTTGCTCAGTTATGTATGGTTCGTGGCCCAAAGCAAAATACACAGGTATGAGGTGTAACTGTTTGATGAAGACTACTTACTTTGCAGTGGCTAACAATGCAGAATAGAAGGTTTAACGTAATATTGACAATTATCAAAGTCAGTGTCGACAAATAATGTGAGAAGCGTTCGTGAGCCCTTCTCTTTATTGGTAAATAATGTGAGCTCGGGATTTGTATCGATCAACCGGTTTGGTCACTCATCTGGACCTCCGTAATCCAAGTTGATCTACATAGGTTTTCGACTCATTGGTGATTGCGTCTGATTCCCTTTCCGAATGTGTGTTAATTGGGTTAATCTCTGAGTAAGCTCATTCACATCCGTTTATCATGCTTGGCCATTATCAAAGTGACAGCGCACCACGCGGCCGTCTTTTAGCTGTGGCTCCAAATAGTTACTTGATAGGACAGAATTGTAGCGGGTTTCCAACGCACCTTGGGGCAGCCTTATGTAGACTGGATCAGTATTACTAAAACGCATTTCGTATGACGTCTTGTTATCCTCACTCATCTTTCTCAGAATTGCATTCAGGTTTCTCCGGAGGTTCGAAGAAATCAGGTGCAATCTCGTCCGTAGTGTCCTGTTAAACATCAAATATGCCGATAATTGCCCTGTCCACTCAGTTGGTTTCGTGCGGTAAGAGAACGTAAACCACACGCACACTATACACGTTAGTTAGAGGTGGGAAACACCTCAGATACTGTGCCGCAATACCCAAAAGAACAGAAGGGAATAAAATGCAACAGGTGCAAGCCAGATGAGCTACCGGTAACGGATGGGCATCGTTCAGGTAAGATGTCTGCCGGATACTATGCAGAAGAAAAAATGTAATTCACTATGCAAAATTATAAAATGCAAAATAATGAGATCGTGTTTGGAGGGGGAGGCTAAGAGCGATGGGGTGTGACAAAGAAACGCACAGTACGAACGCCACTGAGGTCGGCTCCTTGCCATATCAACACGTGTATCTAGCCAAACGTGTTCATCGTCCTTCGGACCCCAACCAGGGAGCCGTGACGCTCCAACTGAGGCCAGTTTCGAAGTGAGGGCCTTCATTACTCTCCACTAAGTCATTGCTTGGCCACCTCTAATCTTCTTCCATCAACACACCCGGCGCGCAAACAACGCACGTCGCGGTAGTCGGTGGGCTGGCAATCGTAACACGTGGCCCAGCCATCGGAGCCTGGTGCGTGAAATAACGGTGATGAGCGGTTCATTTCCTTTTTCCTGTGCCTGAGAACGGAAACCGAGCTGAGTTTAATTGCAGAATCCCTGGGTCCGTTTGAAGAGACATTGTTTAACGGTCTGGATTGCACGTTCGACTAGACCATTCGACGCGGAGAACTTGACGTTGTGTACTTCACTATTACTTGAATAAGTATTGAGACTTATCACTGGTAAATGATGCGTCGTCAATCATATCGTTGATGCGACATAAACACTGCGAATATGAAGCATATTTTTGCAACTCTTTTCGCTGGCGAAGTAAAATGGGAGGTAGTTCTATCTATGTAGAGTGAAAAGCAATCAAAATTAGTTATATCGTTCCACTGATCGGACTACATTAATCCGTATTTACCCGCAGCCAAGGCTTCTCCTATCCCCGGCATGATTGAATGGATCCAGGATTGTGGTCTCTGAAATCCTGACAGTTCACAAAAGTTTGGCAGCCGTTCTATGTTCCAAACCGTGTTCGGTCACCAACAATAACCCCGTGCCACCGCTTTTGTTCTGTTTAGACAAGAGTGTGATTGGTGCAGTTCTCTCAGAAACTAGGACTGTGGTTAATCTGGTGGAACTATGCGCGAGGCACATAAAAAGCAATCGTCGTTCTTTTCCTACGAGCAAAGGGTTTCAACTTGTCTGACATGTTTGTGGGCCATCCTGTCATCAATAACTGCTTTACTTTAGACAGCGCAAGGTCCCGGTCCGTTAAGGGTCACACCACCTCACTCTGAATAGTTGTCCTTTTAAAGTACTGCATGATTTTGCTAAATTACATGGGTTCACTGTTTGTTGTTGTGCTTTGTTGCTGCAACTGTAACTCTGTGCGTTAGTGTTACTTGATCCGTTTACATACTAGAGTTTGTAGTTCAAACTGTTCGAATGTAGCGTTCACATTTGAATTCGTAGCGATGACATCTGTGGAATTACTTTCTACTCGCCCAACCGTGAAATATGTGCTTTATGATCAGTGTAGTTATCGAACTGCCTGCCCCAGATGTACCAATGCAAACGATTGGGCTGGAAGACCTTCACTAGGGTCTTTCTACAGTGGAAATTAATATATTTGAGCTGATTTCAGGGTGAGACGCAAAAGCGTTCGACGAAGAAAATTGCAAATGGTTGCACCTGCTCCGTGGGGGGAAGCATCACATTGCAGCATTAGGGACCCGCTCGGATCAAATTGCACGATGAACGGGGACACACTGAGCGCTCCCTGATACTGACACAAAATCTAGGAATTCCTCTTGCCGAGCAGTACGTACAAAGGCGAAAAACTGTTAAGGCATTAGGCAAGAAACGAACTTAGGGAGACTATTTTCCCATAGATGGTCGATATTCAGTCTCCTCCTTGGGTTCAGGTGATACAAAAGTGAGTTTTACTTTGTTTGCTAACACCTGTGATCTAGTTGTAACAATTCGACAACGAAGTTATAGAACGGAATCTAAGAAATTGTATATTGCACTCAGCGTGTGCACACTCAAATGTAGAACTTCAAGCACATTGGATAGCGCAGGTAAATTTTTAGTAAACGTGCCTTCTGTATTCAGGATATTGTTAAGGAAGGTGCAAGAGAAAGCAAGTTACTTGAATAAGTTATCAGCGATTCTTGGCAAAATCATCTTAGCCGAACTAATTCAGAAGGGCAGTAGTTCGTACTGGAAAATACCAATAGGAGTATTTTCGTAATGCATGACAAAGATTTCTCCTCTGACTCATTTTGTACATATGTGTTACTGCGATCGAAATGCGTGAACCTTCGTCCACTTGCTAGCGTAGGATGTAGAACATTTCTCCGCTAAAATGCTAATAACAGTTATAGCCGCCGCAACGACATAATGAACTATAAAACTTCAGAAAAGCAATCTTGGCACACCTCACTCACTGTGTTGGACTAGCCCGGTTATTCCCTCGATTGCAACTTCATTATCGCGTCTTCCATTTTTAAGCTTAAAGAATACTGTAGGGTACGTGTTCAGATGAAGCGGGGCTGGATTCCTGAATGCAATTTAATATCGCCTTGATATCCGTTTTGTTTTTTAATACGCCTCCAAAATTTCAGAATATATGTTAAGCACATATCCCATGTTCTAACCAAGGAACATATACCTGATCGTCTCAAACGTAGCAAGAAGATGTTTAATTCAGTCGCGCCGGTGCAACTTAAGACAATAGTCTTAAGAACCTCTGCCTTTAAATTCCTTTTGCCCCATAATGATTGACGTAACTACACCATTTCCCGGCCAAGTTGTTCTCTTGGGCAACAGAAATAATCTGAGGGGGCATTCAACATGAGTCTACTCAATTAATTTGTTCCGTGCGTAGGAGCTGAAGCGTCCCACTTGCACCCCTATGCCCTAGTACGTCTGAGGTTCAATTGGCTGAAGGCGACGGGTTATACACGCACACCTGCGCACCTGCACAAGTGACTGGCGTATGCACGGAACAAATTAATTGGGTAGACTCATGTTGAATACCTTCTCAGATTATTTTGTTGTTCAAGAGGACAACTTGGCCGGGAAATGGTATAGTGCACTCTCCCAAGTCTGGTATAGTTCGCGCGGTGTGCTTTCGCAAAGTTGCTCGGTAGTGTGATAACTATGGTAGTCTTCAAATAGATGCAGCACTAATTACGACGTTTGAGTTGCCGGTTATAACTTTATCGCAACCAACTGAGCTTTGATTTTAAGTTGCACAGCGTAAGGAGAGTGAAGGCTACAGTTACCAGAAGTTGCGTTCTAAATCGTGTTTAGCTCACCGTCTTCGTCTCGAGGCTGAACGATCTTTATTGTCTTCTATGAAAATCGTGTGTTACAGCTACGTACACCAGTAATCGGAAAACGCGTTATGTGCCATAGTATCCTGCATTGGTAGCCGGCACTCTGTTTATGAGGTCAATCTTCAGCACATAGATGCTGATTTCCACACCCTTAGTATGTAAATGGCAATTCGGAACGTCTCGGCGAGACATGTTTTGATCGATTGCGTGGCTTGTATCTGCATGACGTGGTTAGGTAAATTTAACAAAGGCTTACAGACATTCTCTTGCTATCGGCCGACATTACAGGCTTTCCCCCGATCCATCCTTTTCTCAGATTATGACAGCAGCCTCGCCCAGGCTGGTTTACTACGGATACGGGATACTAAAGACTGAGGCGCCATCATTTCTTCAAACTTGGTAACTAGGTTTTCCCTGTACTGACACTTTGGTAGGGTTTGCTGAATCCCCACAAGGAAGTCTCTAACACTTTTCAGCTTTTTAAGCAAAGCTGAGAAGGGATGCCGCGCAGTGTATGTGAGAAAGCGTAAGCACAATAAATCGCTGCGGACATCTAGCGCGCTGTTAATTATCGGTTGTTCAGCGATATGGAGGACTTCGAAAGATCGCTGACCACTTCCAGCAAAATCTAACAGTAGGTTAGTTCTGTGGCCTTCGTTGCAAAAAGGGTAAAAACTACATATTGTCCAAAATAATAAATTTCCAGTATCTCGGAATATGCTTGAAACCGATTGGGATCTCATGATTATTATTTCTTGCAATCTTCACCTTACTTTCCCATAAAAAGCTAAACCAATTGTGTACCAATTCACCTGGCCTGAAGAAGCACTTGCGTCAAGAGCGAAACGTTGCCATAATAAAATCCTACAACAAACTGATTTGTGTTCAAAAGCTTCTGAAATCATGAGATCTCAGTCGGTTCCAAGCATATTCCGAAATATTGAATCACTATACGGACCACGTGATCGAAAACTGGCCAGTGAATTCGTGCGTTTGGCTGGTATTGAAGCGAATTGTGAAAATCCTCGTATCTTTAACCTGTGATGTCCCAAATGTGAGATTATCCCTAAAAGTTTAGTTGTCAGACCACCGGACAGTTCTTACACATCTGCCAAAGCAGCCTTCAACGCAAGCAAAACTTTCCTAAAACAACGGATTTATCCGACAACTCGACGCCTGAACGCAATCCGCCTTCATGCTAATCAGCTGAGCTGGGGGCTGCAGACCGCCACAACGTAGTTAGACTATAATAGACTTTATAACAAGGCCTTGAAAGTGCAATCAACGCAAGGATAGCTGCGAAAGAAAAATTCGTAACTTCGATACTTTGATGAATATGCATACCAGGGCCACTAGTCTTGTTGATAGGTCTGAATCTAGCATTAACTAGTACAATGTAGTTAATATGTCAGTTAGGTCGTTGAGTGAAACAGAACGTATATGGATGGAAATGGCCTTGGACTTTACGGTAAATAAGTCTAAACTAGCTGCAGAAGAAGTTATTACTAGTGTTGAGACCGTGATGACGAAACTACCAATCAACAGCTGAGAATATTCGTGTATAAGTGGTAGACATCCTCAGATGTCAAAAGCCTGAGGAGCCAAATCTTGCAACAACTGAGCGTACCGCATTAAAGGCCATAAAAGAAAATCCTACCATCATCGTCACGAAAGCCGATAAAGGCAAGACCGTACTTAGGATGAACAAATCGAATAACGTGGAATAAATAGAACAGCATTTAGCAGCACGGCCCTACGAAGCAGTTTAGAAAAATTCAGTATCGTCCATAATGAATAAGAGGAAAACAGAGGTTGGAAACTACCTAAGGAGTGTGAAGTACAACCTAGGGCCGGCTGACTGGTATAGCATGCACCCGCAATCAACGATTCCACAAAGAATCTATGGGATGCGGAAAAGACATAAACCCGAAGTTCCCATTCGGCCCACTGTAGATGGTATTGGTTCTCCAAAGCACGAATTAGCCCGATATTTAGCAGTTGTTGTAACTAACAGGGAGAACAAATACGACCGTACGGAACTGTTATGAGTTCGCGCGAAAGTTAGCAGGTCTGACCATCGAGCCAAACGAAATAATGGTTAGTTTCGACGCCAGCTCTCTATTTACTAACGTGCCCAAAGATGAAGCACTGGGTATGGCACAGCGTTGTCCTACTGAGGACAACAGCCTGGAGCAGCGAACGAAACTCATGGTAAACAAGGTAAAGGATGGAATTAAAGTATGCCTTAATATGTTCCAGTCGAGACTGTACTCTCAGGAACAGGGACTTGCCATGGGATCACTAATATTCCTCGTGTTCCAAGCAAGAAAATCAGAATACATAGATTGTGAGGTGACGTCGCCATTTCGTGTATGCTTATCAATCACAAAATCATGCATCATCATCATCATTATACACGTCAGCTAGAGGTGGGAAACACCTCAGCTACTGTGCCGCAATATATAAAGGAAAAGGAATACAACAGTTGCATGCCAGCTGAGCTACCAGCAACGGATAGGCATCGTTCCGGTAAGCTATCAGTCGTCTACTAAGCAAAAAGAAAAATTATCATGTTTTACCCTACGAAATAAGATCGTAAGTGGAGGGAGAGGCCAAAAGGGATGGGGAGGGACAAAGTAACGCACAGCACGAACGCCGCTGAGGTCGGCTCCTTGCCATGTCAGCAAGTGTATCCAGCCAAACATGTTCATCGTCTTTCGGACCCCAACCAGGGAGCCGAGACGCTCCAACTGAGGCCAGCTCAGAAATGAGGGCCTTCATTCCCCTGGACCAAGTCATCGCTTGGCCACCTCTCCACTTCTTCCATCCACACACCCGCGGCGAGCAAACAACGCACGTCGTGGAAGTCTGTGGGCTGGCATGCGCAACACATGGCCCAGCCATCGGAGCCGGGTGCGTGAAATGACGGTGGTGAGCGGTTCAGTTCCTTTTCCTGTGCCGTAAACAAGGCGTCCAACATGCACGTTACTCACGCGGTGTTCCCATCAGACGTGAACCAAACTGCGAAAGCACCGATGGTCGAACGTAACTAGCCTTTTCATATCTTAGGGGCCAGGTTTCGCAACCGTACAATAGGGTCGAACATAACGCTGCATTGTACACTCTACCCTTCAGGGCGAGAGTAATGTCGCGCCACCGCCATAGGTGGCGAAGGTTAGCAAAAGCACTTCGAGCTTTCGTTATACGGTTCGTGATCTCGTCTTCGATCCCAAGGGCGCTGATACAACTTCCCAGGTAGTTGAATTTCCGAACGACTTCTAGCTGATCCCCACCAAGGGTTAGCGCAGGAGGCGATGCCTGCCAATCTTGGAGGAACGCTTTGCACTTCGATGGTGCAAAGCAAAGCCCGAAGCGGCTGACAGTCAGTGGTAATCTGTCCAGTGCGGTTTGGCACGTCTTGGAGTTGTCACAGATGAGGGCAATGTCGTCTGCATACTCCAAGTCAAGAAATCGTTCTCCTGGGAGTAGTTCCACACCTTCCAAGTCATGTCCTGTAAATGCAATCTCCATGACTTAGTCAATAACGAAGTTGAAGAGGAAAGGTGACAGCGGACATCCTTGTCTCACACCGCTGGAGATACTGAAGGGTGGCGACAGCTTGCCGTAAGCCCTCACTCTGCCCGTGCTACGCGCGTATAATGCTCAGATAATCTTTGCATCATTCTCGGGCACACCTTTCCTAAACAGACAATTCCAAATGGCACATCGATCAGCCGAATGGAAGGCACCTTTGATGCCGAGGAACACGACTACGGTGGGCCGCCAATATGTGTGACGGTGCTCCAACAACTGACGCAAGGTGAAGCTGTGGTCGATCCAGACACGACCCCGACGAAACCCGGCTTGCTTCTCACGAATCTGGCTTTCACGAGCGCCAGTCAGTCTGGAGGATTATGGAGGCGAGTGATTTGGAGGCGATGGAGATCAGACTGATTCCTCTATGGTTGCCGCATTCCGAACGCGAGCCTCCTTTGAAGACGGGAACAATAAGGGAGAGGCTCCAGTCGGTTGAGACAGTCTCCTGCTCCCATAGTTTCACTAGTAATTCATGTAAAGCATCAACAACAGTAGAGCCTCCGAATTTGAAGAGGGCTGGAGAAAGATCGTCTGGTCCCGCGGCTTTGTTTAACTTCAACAGTCCGATCTCTCGTTCGACTTCTGAGCGAGTGAGTGGATCCAAAGGGACAGCCCAAGAAGCAGGGAGAAGAATCGAACAATTCCGACCGATTAAATTGCTTTTCAAAATGCTCAGCCCAACGCTCCAAACGTTTTGACAAATTGTGGATGGGCTGTCCACACTCGTCACGTATAGTTTCACTAACATCAGGTCTCCTGCTGCCCGTTCCCCGTATCAGAATGAATAACTTACGATGGTTACCAAGGGCAGCAGCCACTTCCATCTCTGACGCACGATGAGACCACCAAGATTCGCGGTCTCTCTTCAGGCTAGCACGGAGTCTTACCCGGAGCTCTATGAGAGTTTCATTGTGTTCGCTTCCAGCCGGGATATGCCGGCGAGCGTCGATAAGTTCTGGAGACCGCTGCACTGATAACCATTGCCTCTTCGTTCCCGGAAACAAAAGTTCGAGCGCTCGTAGCAGCTCTCACTGCTCTATTAAATCAACTTTGACATCAAGTCTTATGCTTCTCGGTTGCATTGAACTGATGGCTATCCGAATATTCTTCTGAGATCCACCTTACTTATTGTGTAAATTTCGAATGGCAATCTGTTTTGCTCCATCCTACACAAAATGAAGCGACCAAATTTTCGGACTGTCTTATACTATGAAGGAATGTGGGATCTATTGTCATTTTTACTACTATATTCGTATATAGTCTTGTTTTCATGGTTAATTACAACGGATTGAAGATTTTAAACTAATGAGCACACCCACGCATGACGATTTACAACAGACTCACGGGCGATTAATAAGAGTGCCTGACTTGAAAGAACTGAATATTGGTACAGGCTGCAGTGTTCATGCTATATGCATATAATAACGCCACAAAAGTACAAGGTCAAATGGGATGAGGAAAAAGGGGCCAAATTTTAGAGCAGCGTTTCTGAACTTTTCTGAGGAAGTTACTCAAAAAGCGGGTTCATTATAAACAATTACCCACAAATGTTTTAGTTGAAAAGTTAATTAATGTATTAACTATCGCACATTTTGCATTAAAATAACGGTAAATAAGTACAAGTTTTAATTAAGTTCGTTAATGAAAGTAGAGGAAATACCTATCTTTGAGCAATATTTTATTAAAGCAAGGGGTGATGTACGTTTCTGAGACGGTTGATATTGTTTAGTTCAAACAATTGCTAGCATATTTGTTGCAATATCGGCTAATGCACATCGCAAGTCTTGATCCTAGTAAATTCGGTTTCTTGCTTTTGTGTTCATTGTCACCATCGTCGAAGATAAACTTTCACGCCTATCAGTTATAGTGAATGGAATCAGTATTCTCAAAAATGTTTCTGATAAAAATGAATACTGGCCACTAATATTTGTCCAAAATGTTTCTAGTTATGTCTTGGAAATCTGTTTTCAGTGTGTTGTCTTCGCGAAGTCCAAGGATTTATGCTTTGGTTACAACCTCAGTATCTGGAAATATTCCTTCATCGACCGAAAAGCGTCTTAACACCTAAGCATTTACTAAGCGACTTTTCAAACCAGAAAAATATTTACTGAAAATGTGTCACTGATGACAAGTGGAGAGTTATTTGATCCATGAAAGTGTGATTTTCACTTCTTCCAACGTGCACCATTGTCATATATATATATATATATATATATATATATATATATATATATATATATATATATATATGGTTGGCGGCATCCGGTTTCGGATTTGCCTGTCACTGTGGCAAGCCACAGGATGCCTGCGCCTACAGAGGGACCATGGATGGCTTGCGCTGAACCACCCACAGTTCCAACCACATACCCCATATCCAGTGTAAACCCGAAGGAATAAGACCGGGAGGCATGCGGATGGGAACCACGTTTCATCAACGGAGCCGGCCCACACTCCTTCACAGGCAAACACAAGCACGCTGTATTTGGGGAATCAACCACACACAAGGCGGTGGCTGGACCGTAGTCCGCTCCACACTGAGTGCATGGAACCGCTCTTTGAGCCTAGCAAGGCCACAAGAACCGTGCACCCCGTCCCCTCCAGCAACGACCTACTGTCTCCTGGAGCCAGTATGAACGATGTAGTGGGTAATAGACAGGTAGGCACCTTGTCAACATACACATCAAGCGCAACCATACCAGGGATATCAAACAACACCCATTCAATTTAAACGACAAGCTGAAATAAAATAAATCCAATAATGCATACAGATACGATGGCATAACTCTTCGCTAAATTACCATATGAAGTAAGTTGGTTAGCAACAAATTCGTGATAAGTAAGAAATGTCCACAAGTTACTTAAAATGCTACAAACGCAACAAAATTACCGAAGATAAGCGCAAGCAACGTGGCCAGTTAATAGAACATTATTCAGGGAGGCAGAACAAACCAAATAAAGCGGAATGAAATTTAGCCAGCTTAAAAAGACCTAGTTTAAGTGTAAGTTGGTTTAGCCCAACTGTGGTGAAGAAGCATCAAGAATGCAACATCAGCCTCAGCATGGGGCACATATATATATATATATATATATATATATATATATATGCGTTTATGCAGTTGACTGTAATGTTGGTGAGCTTGTCGTAGACATTTGCAAATAAACGCATTCCTATTAAAATTCACAGTATTAATTAGCTCACCTGCTCCTGCTTCTTGTCAAAATAGTGTAGATGAAGGTGATTAATCCAACCCCCAATGAGCACTGGCCTCCAACCTACCTTGGTTGTGTGATTCCAAACCCAATATTGTTGTGTGTTTGGTAACGCCTGCATTTATCTCTATTCAAGGCATGTTATGATCCTTTTGTAGGTGATCCCTGATCAAACGTGAACAAACAAATATCTCACGTTATGGAACAGATGGCCTCAGGCCATCAGAAGTTCATCTTCGTTTCGAACATTTAAGATGTGACTGCTTCGTGTCAGTTGCACAGACGGATGGGTGTACGAGAACGGGCCTGATAACATCTAATCTCTTGCGGGATTCGCAATAGAAAATACAGATAAAGATGGGGAGAACGTTTTGTCGACAAAAGTGAAATACAGTGTTCTCTTATCATGAGCTTCATATTTTAGATAGCTTTGTCTCTCATTCCTTCCTCCTACTTTGTCACAACCTTCGATATTACTCACTTTGATGACGCACCGGTGGTCGATGAAAATATTGGTACATACACAGATTAAATAAACGAGATCCATCTCGGATTTTCTCTTAGTCCATACTGTTATATTCCTCGCGCTACTCCGACTGATTGTAGCGAGAACGACAAGACAGGGGGGTAGACGTTTATTGCACACCGAAAATGGGCACATGAGGGTCTCGCGCGCGCCATCGAATATCGACTAGATTTCCGTCCCGCCACGCAACACAGGTACGGATGTTAGAGACGAGCCAGTCCTTTCGCCTCGGGAGCTCTGACTTGGAAGATCCGCCTTCCTGTTTTCGCCTCGATCTCCGCTTCTCTGCACCCGATTTGGATCGGCCAGGAGTCGTTCGAGAGCTCTCGACTTGCTTGTTCTGGGCTGTGTCAATCGGCTCGGCCTCGGTCTTGTGGGCTGCGCTAGCGGCGTATTTGTCTGATTTATTGCGCTGTCCACATATTCCCGCTCCGTAGTTCCGGGCCCAGGCTCGTCGCTAGCCGTCTTTCGCGATCCGCTCTCAGCTAGCTCCGAAGAGCTCCCCAGAGCCATTCTTGAAAGCGGGCCCTCTACTCCCGCCCCTCCTCCAGGACCTTTCTTCCTCACGTACCAGGAGAGCAGCATTCACCCAACGTTTCATGCCTCCGCAGTCGATTAAGAAGTTGCCCGCTTTCTGGTCGATAATGGTGTAGGGGCCTTTCCAGCGTTCTCTGAACTTGCTTGCGCCCGGCCCGTCATGATCCGGTTGATCGTTGTTCCGTAACTTGACCCGTTCTCCAATCCTGAATGGCCTCCACTTGTGAGCCTCATGCCTGGCGTCGTAATTTCGCTTATTCCGCGCTTGTCGAGCTTTGGTTTCGCTTCTAGCTTTCCATCGCAGTCGCTCTTGATGCTCAGCTGGATGTTTCCACTCACCCTGGTTCGGTAGGCAAGTATCGAGCGCAATCCGTGGTTCTCTGCCGAACAGTAATTCGAATGGCGAGACCTTGGTGGTTGATTGCATGCTGGTCCGATACGCGATCAGAACCTGAGGCAAAGCATCTTCCCATGCCAACTTCGTGCAGTTTATCCACGTCTTCAATGTCCGGTTGAACCGCTCGGTCATCCCTGTTGGTTTGTGGGTGGTACGGTGAAGTTCGCCGTCTCTGGATGCCCCACTTGTCCAACACTGACTTAAATGCTCTTGACTCGAAGCAGGGCCCTTGGTCCGTGATGATACACTGTGGGATCCCATACCTTGCAGGCACATTGAATTCGAATACTTGCGACACTGTCTCGCCTGTTTGGTCCTTGATTGGTATGACTGCCACCCATCGAGTGAAGTGGTCAATCATCACTAGAATGTATCTGTTTCCTGTTCGACTCACTGGTTAGGGCCCAAAGACGTCCAGTCCCCAACACTGAAGTGGCTCACCAACCTCCATCGATCGCATCGGCGGTCTCGGGGACTCCATCTCCCGACTCGTTTGGCAGTTTGGGCACTCCCGAAGGTATGCCGCGACGTCCTTCCTCATGGTTGGCCAAAACACTCGCCTCCGCAGCAATTCAAAGACCCGCTCGAATCCCATATGGGCGCCATCATGAGTTATACGCATCACACGTTCTCGCTGATTTGGTGGAACAAAAGGCACTTTCCGTCCGTCTATCGCCACCACCACGTTATCGTTTTCGACCTTCAACCTGTCCCAGATCTTGAGGAGTTCCTCCACCTCCTCCGATGTAGCCTTCGGTTTGGTGCCAGCCCGTAAGTGAGAGCACAACACCTTCACGAATTCATCTGTCCTTTGATCTCCCAGCAGGTTCCTCTCCCCCATCGCGATCGCACACACCGGTATGGCATTGTCTGGCATGATGTCGTCCAAACACGGGCGTGACAACATATCTGGCAATACATTTTGCGTTCCATCCACGTGCTCAATGGTGAAGTTGAATTCTTGCAATCGGTAGGCCCATCGCGCAAGCCGTCCCCGCGGGTCTTTCGCCGTCATCAACCACGAGAGCGGTTTGTGGTCAGTGACGACCCGGAATTCATTCGCCAGTAAGTAATTTCCCCACTTCTCTAACGCCCACACGATGGCCAAGCATTCTTTCTCCGTTGTTGAATACTTCTGTTCCGCCCCCGTCAGCACTCTGCTCGCGTACTCCACCACCCCAGCCGGTTGAGACAAAACCGCACCGATGGCCACGTTGCTTGCGTCGACAGCCACAGTGAACCTCTCACCAGGATTGGGTAGCCGTAGACATGTCGGGGCTTCTGCTATGCCTGCCTTTAGATGGTCAAAGGCCTGATCCGCTTCAGCTGTCCACACAAAGGGCACGTCCTTGCGAAGCAGCTTTAACAACGGGCTGACCTTCTCTGCGAACTGGGGCACAAACTTTGAATCATATGCCACCACTCCCAAGAACGAACGAAGCTGACGCTTGGATTTTGGTTTTGCGAAGCACTTGATCGTCTCGCGTTTCTCCGGAAGTGGATGGACTTGACCATTGCCCACGATGTGACCCAAGCATACAATTGACTTTTGGGCAATCTGCGACTTTTTACGACTGAGTTTCAGACCAGCTTCATCTAGCCTCTGCAGTACTGCTCCAAGTCTGGTCACATGTTCCTGTTCCGTCTCAGAGAAGACGATGATGTCATCACCGTACACAACCACGCCTTGCAGGTTCGCGTGGACCATCAGCAACAAACGCCTGAATGTAGCCGGGGCGTTGCACAATCCAAACGGCATTCTCAAAAACTCATACTGCTGGCCATTGACACTGAAAGCCGTCTTGTGGCGATCTTCTTCTGCGATCGGCAGTTGCCAATATCCCGAGCGGAGATCAATCAGAGATATCTGCTTCGCACTGTGAAGGCTTGAGAAAATTTCTTCCATCTGAGGCATCGGGAATGCATCCTTCACCGTCACCCTGTTTAGTTCTCTGAAATCGATGCAAAATCGATAGGTTCCGTCGGCCTTCTTCGTCAATAGCACGGGTGATGAATACGGGCTGTGCGTTCGCCTGATGATTCCTTTCGATTCCATCTCGGTCACCTGCTTCTGTACCTCAACCAAGGTGTTCTGTGAAATTCGTCTGAAGATTGGCTTGCATTGTCCTCCTGGGATCAACGGTATTCGGTGTTCAACCCAATTGCAAAATCCGTAATCATCTTCCGCGTCTGTGAATAAGTGGGCATACCTGCTCAGTACGTTGCGTATTGCACGGTTCTGACAATCAGGCACGGCTTTGAGGGCACCAACCCGGTCGGTTCTCCCCTTGTTTATCTCGATCGTCTCGTTAGCCACGATCACCACATCGTTTTTCAGGTCAATTGTGACACCGAGCCGTTTCAGGATGTCGGTTCCGATGATGGTTTCGGTCGTCTCCTCCACGATGAACATGTCATGGCTGATGAGCGTTTCTCCTATCCTGATTCGTAACCGCTGCGTGCCCGTCACTTTCAAAGAATGCCCGCCGACCGTCTGCATCGTGATTGAAGATGGGTTTACTGGAACCCCATTGAACCTCTTCGTAATTGACACTGCCGCTCCTGTGTCTACTATGGCTCGGACAGACACACCTTCTATAGTTACCTGGAGGACTGGTACTCGCCACCGACTCGGCATGGATAGAGAGAAACAATGGGGCACATTGACGTTGGTGCAGAATCTCGCCACATGACCATTCTGGTTGCATCGGAAACAGCGGCGACCGTTCCGGATTACCCGTACATTGCGTTGTGAAGTGGTGCTTGAAGACTCTATCGACAACAGCTGCTCCACCATTTCGGATAGGCGATTTACTTTCTGTTCCAACTCAGCATGCTAGATGCTTCTCACTGTCACTCGTTCCGACAAATTCTGGGCGACCGTCACCAGATCCAACGCTTTGCTGTCTCCCACCATCGATGCCAATTTCACCTGATCATGGAGTGGACCGGGCAGACTTCGGATAAACTGCTGTTTCAGTAGGCGCTCTCTTGCGTTGCCCTCTAACTCGGGGAGCCCAATCGTTAGATGTCTGTCCAGCTGCTGGAAAAACACCATCAAATCCTCCAGTTCGTCCCATCTGGCTGCGTGAAATCGTTGCAGTGCTCGTTCTCTCTCCAGATCCTTCCCTAATTCTGCACACAAGGCAGCCCTCATCTCAGCGAACGAACAACCGGGTTTGGCCTTTCGAGTGAACAGATACACCGCCTTGGCTCGTCCACTCAACCGTGTGCACAAAGCAATTAGCAAATTTGCATCCCCCCTCACACCCGTGCAAGCCGCAATTCCGTCGAACTCATCGAGCCACGCCTCCACGTCACCGGCCGCAAATTGCTCCAACCGGGTCAACTCCATCGCGATTGGTCACGGCACCAGTGTAGCGAGAACGACAAGACAGGGGGGTAGACGTTTATTGCACACCGAAAATGGGCACATGAGGGTCTCGCGCGCGCCATCGAATATCGACTAGATTTCCGTCCCGCCACGCAACACAGGTACGGATGTTAGAGACGAGCCAGTCCTTTCGCCTCGGGAGCTCTGACTTGGAAGATCCGCCTTCCTGTTTTCGCCTCGATCTCCGCTTCTCTGCACCCGATTTGGATCGGCCAGGAGTCGTTCGAGAGCTCTCGACTTGCTTGTTCTGGGCTGTGTCAATCGCCTCGGCCTCGGTCTTGTGGGCTGCGCTAGCGGCGTATTTGTCTGATTTATTGCACTGTCCACATATTCCCGCTCCGTAGTTCCGGGCCCAGGCTCGTCGCTAGCCGTCTTTCTCGATTCGCTCTCAGCTAGCTCCGAAGAGCTCCCCAGAGCCATTCTTGAAAGCGGCCCCTCTACATGATGACCCGTAGGTGATCTATGAAAACATGGGCACAGCGATGAGTTGGATAGATGGGATTCGCCTTTGCGTTTCTCTTCATCTGCAATGCTTACTGTACTCTTACTTAGCTTGAAGACTCACTGATAGTATCTGAGAAACATGCGCACATTGGTGGTTTGGATAAGCAAGCTTTTTCCTTAGCCTTCCTATAGCGCTTCCTTTCCATTACACAGCTAGGTGAAAAGCATGAGTGCCTGCAAGACATGGACCTACTGAAAAGGTGAACTGTTGATGTCCTGCAACTAATCCACCCAACTTATGTACGCAATACCGTTTGTCCTGTTATTATATCTTAACCCTTGTGTGAAGTAGTCGTTAATTCTAATTGACTTATATTTCATGATGAAAGCAGTTCTCAGTTTAACCGTGTTATCATGTTTTCTCACACATTTTTACTATTTATAAATTATCGATAAATACGAATCTTCTAAATTTTAAGTTACATTTGCCATGTGCATATGGTCACGCACCTCCTAAAACGCCGTTTTGCTTTCTTTCCCCAACCATACGCCCAAACATATCTGAACGTTTTTCAATTGTCGTGCATTCCGACGAATTTTGAAACGAATTCAATGGCGAAAGAAACGGTGGAATCGGAATCACGTGTTTCTACACGGCAGTTTGTAAAATCAGTCTGTATTTCCATTGTACCTTATGATCAGACCAGCTTAGTTTAGCCGTGCCTCACCTAGTTGAGAATATACCAATTACGAGATGGCGGTGGCTTCTCACTTGTCTCAACTATCCTTTCCACGTCCTTCCTGAGTGACACCTTACATCACCAGTCAGTATTGATACGTCCTAAACACTAAGCTCCCGTTCTGTCCCTTCCAACTCGTCAAAATTCGCTCGCTAATTTACCTGGTCATCTGACCTATGCTCCCAGCTTAGTGTTCACTGAAGTTCGCAATTCGACCCGGCGAACGACGGCCTGATTAATAAGAACAATGATCGATGAGCTGCGCTACTTTGCAGGCTTGTATTCGTAGTTATTTTAATAAAATTTATTACAAAAGCTGTCTAATTCACTAACTGCTCACTCTTGATTAGTCGCTAATGGATAATCTATAGTGACTATGTAGTTAGTGACATGTTTTGATACGGATGAAGGTTATTAATTTTGTTTGGCAAATGGTTGATGACCTAGTCCTCGTACTTATATTTATCCACTGTAAAATTCTATTTTACCCCGTGGGGGTAATTACTCCGAGGTTAAGAAACACAGCCTTAGAGATTACTCCACACGAAATCAGCTCCTAAAGAGACGGATGGCTATTACTTCAATCGAACGTTTGGCGATATTTATTCTTACTGTAAGCCTCTCCATCTTTTTAAGACAATCAACTGATTGACCACGTTGAACAATCTGAACAGTTTCATTGTGCAAATTAAACAGACCACGGTTCGAATACACTATGTGCCGTCGAGCAATACACTACTCTTTGCTTATCTATTCATCATTTATCCATCTAACGCCTAGCAGTGTCCGTTCTTGGCAACAGTCTATAAAAGATCGTTTCAAAATGGTAACAAACGTTTCATACCGTTGTTTAAATCACCCTGAATTGCGTAATATAACGCTTGATTGGTGTTGAGGAAACTCGGCAGCTAAGTAGCACGCAACTACGCGGTTATCGACAACGCGGGACTCGAATGCCCCGGACAGTGTAAAATCGAGGACGGTCAGCTTCTACTCCTGTATTCTGAATGTTCTGTATTTTCCGATACATTTAGTTCTGTGTACGATCTTAATCTCACCGGTTTATATCTTTACTTGCCACAGTTATATGTAACTGTAGCCACAACCCAGTTATCTTTGAGAACATATTCGTGAACACATTATAATTATATACACTAAGGAAACCCGTATAAAATGGCTCTGACTAAACCTCGTTGCACTCGTCAGGTGAAAAATTGTATATCTACTACTCCATAAGCAGCCCTACGAAAACACAAAACATGAAAGCTCGCAAAACAGCGCTCCCCAAGTGTCAGTCTCATGGCCCGGCTAATTGACAAAGGACTCCCACGAACTACAGATCTCTGAACTGAAACAAACTGGCATCCATCCAACCTCTCAAGGACCATCGGGTTTCCTTAGAATACATTAGTAACCCACTGGGAAGCCTCGACCCAAGCCAAATGAAAAAGTGAGACAGCTTATTGCGTCCATCGCATATGAATTGCAAGCAGGAACGCGAAAAACGAAAAATGTTACCATAGTCAAAATTGCTGATAAATATGATTTGGATAAAGTGAAAATATCATCACTGAATTCCTGCAAATGTTTGCGCACTAAAAGAGAACGGCAACACAGTGTTGTCCGATAATTTTCAAGCGGAGAATCAGCCGATAGATTTATGCGTTGTCGGATAGCAATAACCCAACACGCTCAGTTTAAGGACACACTAGTTAAACCTTATAGGACCCCTCTATAAGGTCCCTTCTTTGGAACGGGTCGCGTACACCGAAAGCGGAGGAAGCAAGCGTCTCGAAACCTTAAGCAATGACACATGAAGCGGTCAAACTCAATGGAGAAATCAACTGCGTTGGTGTGGATCTTAACTGCGCGAACTTCGGAGTAGCAACATCGAGTACTCTTAATGTCAGTATCATCAAAACGCAGCAACCACAGTCAATGAATGTGACAACCACCACAGCTGCCATGACTAGCGATCGCCCTAGACCAAACGCTTCGTGCGTATGACCCATAGTCATTTCTGGACACGATGAACGAGTAGTTGACATGGACCAGGTTGCAAGATCCATCACCGGAAACATGGCCCAACGCACATTCACAAGCGGACAACGAACTGATAGAGACATGATGCTGTCACCCCTCGACAATTCCCTCACTGCAATGGCCGGTGCCTGCCAAGGATCTCCAAGATCCTCGTACTCATTAAATACATTGCATAAAAACCACCTTCGTCGTGAAACCACAGAATCCCAAGCCGATAGATATCATGAATAATTATCCCGTGCATGCTCTTGCTTTTCGTCCATCAGTTTATAGCGGAGATAATCGAGCCAAGTTCAACAGCAGTAACAGGATGACAATGCCACCTCCTATGTCACCCTAAACCTGCGCAACTAGTTTTAAGCAACCACTTTTCTCCGACCATTTTGGGGGGAAGCGGGGATGGTTCCGCAGCCATGCCCAAGAAGGACACCTCATGCGCACGCAAACCACATGGTACTACTCGACCTGCAATCTCTTCAGCTGACACCGCTGGCTCAGCCCCAGGCCAATCGCTATTTGTACTCAATGCCCAAACTACTCCCTTGTCTCCAATCTACGAGGGCACACAAGGGACAAATTGTTCGTACCCACGAACATAAGAACGGTAGATTCGACTGCAACACACAGAGCTCTTCTAGCTCAATGTTTCATGTAATTCTGATCGAAACATCATAACGCTCTTGTCCCCTGGTGAATTCAAAGCATTTCAATCAGAATGTGGCCCCGCAATGCTTCAACAAATATTGTACTTACCCAACAACCTCAATCCAGGCGTGTTGTTTCTCAATGCACGCTCTCACAAAAGGAAAATCCAGTTCCTTCATTGGTATTTTCTTCTCTGTGTTACAACGCATACTCGCCCCTGAAATGTGGCTAATGGAAGACTCTCCAGAGGTCGACTACTAAGCACTGGAATACAATGTATTCACAGGGTGCCGTAAGTCTGGCATAGCTAGTGGTTACGCCATCTATGTCTGCGAATCATTGCGCGCTTCAACAATACATATTCCCTCACATAAATGCTTCCAGGGCTGTTTTTAGAAATGTGAGACTGGATACTTATCTTTTACTCGTTGGATTCACATACATGCACCATAATTCCAACGCGAAAGAAACTGATGCATTGCAGGAACTTTTCTGTTACATAGCAGTTAAACCAGTCGAATAAAATACGATGGGCACAGTTCAGTTCAGTTGAAAAATATGATCCGGGCACCGAGGTGCAGTGGATCCAGTTGTCACGACTCACACCGGAAGAACAACAATAAAAAACAATGGTTGGATAGTGGAGTTCAGCGCAAATAGAACGTAGAGAAAATGGAAGCAAGGTCTTGCGTTAGACTAATCTCAATGGAGCACAAATTATCAATCAAATGAAAGAAACCGAATGCAGGAACATCATTGGCTTCGTGACTGCGCCATGTCGGACCCAGTCTCCAACCATTGGTGTGGACCTTCCCGATGTCCCCATCCACGAAGACAGAACGCACCAGTCTGACCAAGTCTCTTAGTCACTTTCTCCATGCATCTCTGCCATGTCATGGACTGGCCACCTCGCCGTTTTGCCCAACTTGGTGCGGCCACGGTGTATCATCCATGCTGAGGAAGCTGATCAATGAGCATACGGAGGACATGGTCTAGCCAAAGCAAGGGAATGAGATTTAGCAAACACTCGAGTGAGGCACCAGCAGGTTTCTTGCCAAAAACCAAGTGGTGGACCTCAGCATTACCTACCCGCTGTTTCCAGAATAAGTAAGTAAAACTCCTCAAGCACCGGTGGTCAGACATTGCCAAGCGTTTAATGTCTTCACTGCAAATTGGTCAGGTCTCTGATGCATCCAGTAACACATGACTTACCGCAGTGTTACACACCCTACTGTACACTGGCAAGCTGATATCCTGCCGTCTCCATAAATGATTGAGCGTCTGGAAAGCCACACGGGCATTGTTGATACGCGAAGTAACATCCTTAATGATGTGATCACCAGAGGTGACACAGCTACCAAGGTAAGTAAACCGATCCGCCATTTCCAATGGATGGTCGGTGATAGCTAAAACCAGAAGTGTGTCGGTCCAGCCTTGCAACAGTACTTTGCACTCTGAAGGTACAAAGCAAGTCTAGTCAACAGAGCCAACACCAACTTTCAGCAAAGATGGAGGTAGGTAGTCGTGTCCAGGAGCCTTGTATAGTTTCAACACAGAAAGCTCATATCGAATCTCTTCCAAAGTGAGAGGTGTGACATCAACTTCCCATTTCGTCTCGGATGATTCGGCTAGTGGCTCTGTTGCACCAGGCCTGCTGAACTGCTCTACAAAATGTTCCGCCCAATGGATAGTCGATGACGCTGATAATGGATCAACAGTCTATCTTTCTTAGCTATTGTCTCGCTAACTGATCGCTTTCTCGGACCCGTGTTCCGGATGAGTTGGAATAGCACTCGGCTGTTCTCGATACCACTGGTTTTCTTCATCTCAAGTGCCTTTGCAACCCATCAAAGTTCCCGGTAAACTCGAAAGCTCCTTGTCAAACGTTGTTGCAGGGAGTTACGGATACGCCGAAACTCAGTGCCCATCAGAACTAGTTTACGCGCTTCGATCAAATTGACCCAGGCTTCAGAGATCCATTCACAGTCATGACATCTCAAGTCGAGTGAACGGTAGGCGTCAAAGGCATCCATCATGGCATATTGGGGGCGAACCCAGTCAGCGTTCGGCTCTCTAACCTCATTCCACTGACAATTGGGGGCCAGTTGGTTATGATCTTGTTGAACCGCAGATTGCGGGTTCAAGTTGCAAGTAATCATATTAGAAGACAGGCGGTTTTTGAAGTGGAAAGTGGAAGTTCCAAGCGTGCGCTCACTAGAGCATGGTTGGAATCCAGGCACATGCTTCAACTTGACCGACAGCCTTGGACTGATGTGCATCATCTGTAGCTGATGACAACATGGTCAATTTGGCTCCAGATCACTGAGGAATGGGATGGGCGCCATGCGACGCGGTGTGAACGATTGTGCTGAAAAACAGTGTTACTAATATAGAGATTGTGGTGCTGGCACGGTTGCAGGAATCGATCACCACTGTCTGTCCAGTGTGCATCGACTCCGAAGCGCTCTCCCAGGTGTGGCTCAGATGCTGACAGACGAGCTACTTTGGCATTTATGTCACCAGCAACAATCACGATGTCAGTGTTCTTCGCCAGGAGAAGAGATGCAAGATGGTAGTAGAAAGCATTTTGGTACCTTCTAAGTGCAGTCAGTAGGAGCATAAACGGAGGCGATGAAAAGGCACCTCGTCTTCATACGGCGCTTATTAACGCTGATAGAAGTTCGAAGTCGAACCGCACATATGAGGCTGTTCACTGGTATCCAATAGAGTAGATTAGCTTCAGCATGTCTGCTGAGGGCGATACCAACACCGTAAATACCTTGAGACATTGACTCGGGATCACCAGAGACGCGAAGAGTGTAGTCATCATCATCAGATTCAGAACCAGGGAGTCGAAGATTCGTCACAACGCTGTTATCTTGTATGCGTGTTTCATAGACACAGTACACCAATACCAAGAGAGTGGAAAGTAAGAGTCAGTGCTGCATGTTGACCGATCGGCCCCAAAGGGCAAAAGTTAAATGAACCAACGTGAAATGAAATACATGGTTTGAGGGGCGAGTAATGAGTAACGATAGCAGTGGCAGTGAGGTCAGCTGTAGATTCTTGCATAACAGACGAGAAGTCTCACGGACCTCAAGCCATGTGCCCACATACACACGGATGGATACTGTATGTTACAACTCCCACCGGAAAGAATAAGATATTAGACATGATATCTACCATTGGCCTAATGACAGATTCTGCTGATGTTTCGGAACATTTTCCTGAGTAACCATACGGTAGTCTCCATTTCACTCATAAATAACGCCTGATTCCCAAAAACTAATGCGCCCAAGTCACAAATGCTGTCAAGGCACTGCAAATCAGTTGATTGAGACTGGTTTACCACTTTATTGTGGCATACTCAGCGGGACGTTTCCTTCGTCACCGGCAAGTCGAAAACCGCAGTTGTTGCTCCAGATACCGACATTAATCTCTGTCTTGACATATTGGTTCGTATTAAACATAAAGACCTTCCTTCAGGTCGCGAAAAACATCTCTAACGGATAATAGCTGCTAAGTTCAAAAACTTAATTACGACTTACCGCAAAACAAATGACTTCTCATGCGTGACATAAAACCATAATTTGGCCACATCACTGAAGCTGGCTTACCACACGAAACGAATTACTGATGAAGAACGAGCTCTCGACAGTCGAATCAAAAACCGTAAACTGCTCAGTCTTCAAAACCGCAGAACTACCAAGCGTATGCAAGACATAATCTCACTCGTAGCACCAGATGGCTGTAACAAAACAGACCCTGACTAAATCATCTTAATGCTTAGCCAATAATCCTACGCCCCTTTCAAAGTGGATACTGAATCCATATGCGTGGTTACGATATCAGTCACAGTTGAGCAACTCAACTGCATCAGATTTGAATTCCATGGCATAAAAACTTATCAGGTGCATAAAAGTATCATACTTCGGGGGTCCAGATAATATTACCCCCGTAGTTGTAAAATTGGACGGGGATGACAACACCCGCTATTGTTGAGTATGTTCAGTCTATCCATGAACACCGGCACAATGCCGGAAGAAGTCACAGTTCTGCTGAGACACAAAGTAAACTACCTGTTTGAGTCTAGAAACGATCGCCCAATAATCCACATATATATTCTATCAAAAATGATGGAGTGACATATTAAAAGTAGAACTCTCGAATATATGCTGTAAAGAAAGTTAACTGTTGCGGGCCTGTCAAATATCCCCGCAAAAACGCGCCAGAAATTCCGGCAGAATGGCTGTGGGAAGCCGGGTCCAATTTCTCCTCACAACGTAGCAGATTTCAGCCACTCCGAGACGCGGCCCAACTGAGCACCTTTTGACAATGGCCTTTTGCAACCTACCACATCGTCGTGGTAACCGTTTTCCCTAACTTAATAACCCATAGCATTGGTTGTGATTCGCCCTTTGTTGGTCGTAAAAGAGCCTTCAGAGGACCACCTGTCTTTTCTTTCTCTTCGCCGTAGTTGGGACTCGGTCGGTCACACGTGATTTTGTGTGCGTCGTTAGCCGGCAGTGTTCGCGTCTAAGTCCCTAGTGGGCGTCTACCGTAACCCCTTCTCGTGTGCTTCCGTTCCGAACGCTCAACTTCTACCCGAATACGTGCAGCTAGGATCGTCCTCACGCTCGCTCAATTGCCCTCTCACTAGCGCGTACTCCGGGCTAAGTTAACGCCATCAGGTCGACGAAAATCCGTTCGATTGGCCAGCGTTCCAGTCCGTTACCGTAGATGTACTCAAATCGTGCCAGTGATAATCTTATCAGACGTTACGTAATCAGAATATAGGCTTCCCCCAACTATAACACTAACAAACTAGTCACAGCAAAGCTTCTGGAATACTCGGTCTTGCATAACGTGCCACTTAAACTCTAAACCATATAACTGTCTTACATGATTTTGTATTATTGGCAAATTAAATCGAACACTACATGCACTAGGTCCTTTATCGGTTGCCTCATGAAAAACTAAAAGAAAATATGATTTCCAACGGGATCGGCGAACCCCTACTTTCTTGGTTCAAGACTTACAAATCGCACTGAGGTGTTATAAGTTCAAAAACACAAAGCTGAGCCTACACCTGTCCGTAACGATGTAATTTGTATTACATCTTGGGGTCGCTATTTTTCTATAAATGTAAACAATATCTTCGACGTAGTAAACTTTAGCACACCATGCCTGTCTGCAGATGATGCCGGATGCCTTCAATGATACTGTCAACATGATCTAACGCGACCTCCATGTGCTTGAAACCCGGTGCTCGAAGTGGAAAATGTCTTTCTCGACCTACCAATGTTGTACAATGTCCCACAACCGCGTTTTGACTCATAGCGGCCTGACTTTTGATGGTAAACCAGTTTACCAGTATCTCTGTCCTACAACAAGAGACCTGGGATTACGATATTCACGCTCACACGATTTCCGTGAACAAGTAGGCTACGTCACCGAGATGGTAAGACAGAAAATTGGATTGATACTTAGGGCTTTTTCTCTTATATTAGTTGTTGGACCCATGCTGGGATAGTGTTTAATGGTGGATATATAGCAGCTCAAAAGAACGTGGCCAAATTGCATTGGAACAAATACAGAAAGCATTTAAAAAGTGTCCTCTAGGTGTTTCTTCAAAACTGGAGTATTCTGAACGTGATAAGCTTAATCTGCTCTGGTTACGGTGAATGAAGCACAACCAAGATATACTTATTAACATCTTGCATAAAAATATACAAGGTTCCAACTTCAGCATGACAATGGTGCAATCAGCAGTCTACAACATGACATAAACAGAACTCTATGGCGGAATGCAATTCCAGGGCCAGAAAATCTAGGAACCATTTCCTTACCAGGCAAGCCAGAGTCTGGAACAAGCCGCCAATCGGGATACGTGCTTGCACATTTAAGCAACGAAGTTCACCAAAAGCACCAATAGGCTCCTGACTGTACCGAATGTGACCAAACTCTTTGCTTGTTCGGTGACCGTAAGCCAGGTGTACGGACAGGGTCCCGGTTGCATATGACCCAATACATGTTTCCCCACCATACTCTCCCCTGTTAGCTGGTTTATGTATGTGAGCGTGCGGTTCAAGACCATTGAACATCACTTCATTTCAGCCAACCAATTATTTTACTTTCACTGCTATTATTTTATCTGAATTTCGATTTTACTGATGCACCTGTAGTGAACGTTATATAGAATTATGCACTTATCCGACCATGCCATTAGAGGCGTATCTCGCATCTTCGAGAATAAAAGGTTATTTATTTAGCAAACATAATAATAGGCGTACCTCCTAAAGATGAGTGATTAAATAGTAGCTTCAGGAAATGTTATCTATTCTTGATGAACAATTCCCATCCTGAAAAGTTTCCTAAACAGTTGGAGACCTACTTTGGGAACTGAATGACGCTTTGTTACCCTCCAGTCACTGTGGATTGAGCCCGGTTTGCTTAAGTACATCCGTCCTGAGTTTTATCATCGCACCTCACCATTGCAGTCCTGATTATAAATATAAGTTAGTCTCCATAAAAGCATCTCAAAACATTGAGTTTCGAAGCTTTAAGTTCACCTCGTTTAGCAATTACGCAGTCTGTGCCTATATTGATAATGAATATCTTCATCTGGAGTGAATAATAGCAGTGAGAGCGGTTATCAGCGAGAGCAGATGGTTCAGACAAGTTGGACGTGGAGTTTACGACTTAATAACTGAGCGGAAGATTAGAACAGAGTAACAACAACTTCGTTTAGCAAATCAGATGAGGTGATGGAGTGGTAGAATTATGCCAATACATAAATCAATGGAAAACCCTATCTATATGTGAAACGCACGATTGAACGAGTGGGTAGATAAACAAATTGAGCACATGCGATCCCAGTGACCGAATTGATCCAAGTTCACTACAACGGGATCCGCGGTCCGGATGGAGATTGTGTGCCGCAAAACCCAACCAGTGCTTCAAAATGACCCACTTAAATTGACTGAGTCCTACGCATCGGATACAAGCCTAGCAATTTATGATGCAGCTTATATATATATGCGCTTAAATTAATGGGGGAATCTAATTCAGCTTGAAAATTCTACTGTCTAATGGCGAATGACGACACGGGCAAGCTATTTTGCCCATTCTGAAGGCCCTTGGAAGCACCGGAGTTGCTCAGTGCGCTGAATAAACAGAGATGAAAACAATGGAAGTCGCCCGCCAAAACTGACACCAAGTGTCACTGGGACTAAATATGTTGGGCTAATGGTTCGGCGAGTCCCCCGAATTCGCTGATATGCGTAAACTCGCTTCAAGAAGTAGAGAAGGTTGAAAGCAATAAAAGTGTACAATTCGCCAGTTCATTGCAAATCATACAGAAGGAGACCCATAGTTGGGACGCACGGAAATGCGCAGGAAATGCATGAGCAGATGAGTATCTTGTGCTTTGTTGCCTTAACTGGTTTGAACCTTCATGACTGAGGCGTGATTGGCGCTTACCCTTGCCAAACGAACCAAGTCTGGAGCGCTTTAGAAACGTCTTAATAAGACGCTAACTATCTGATGATGTCAACTCGATTATTGGAACTTGGAGCACTCCAGTTGTCGACAGAGAAGACAGGATGTACGCATCCGTAACCCAAAGAACGTTTCCATCATGAGACGACCTACGACCTTGCTATCGCCATGCGTATGCATTGCCAAGTTTTATACTAGTGAGGTATGTTATGAAGGCGTGTAGACAGGCTTAGCAGCAAGTTCCCATATCGGAGTTGGGGAGTGTGAATGGAACAATGGTGTATTACGGGTCAAAAAGCAATGCTAAAGAAGTCCCATGGGAAGAAAGTTTTCTAGAAAATATAGTTGCATAATAAAGTGAAAAGCGTTTTGGACTCACCATAGACTAGCGGAGATGTTCGCGTAGTAAAAGTACAAATCCAAAGTTTGGAAAGATACCGTTTGATAGCTCCTGGCTAACAAGTCATAAAATGAAATGCGAATGAGACAACGCGTCGTCAACTCGTTTTTGGAATATCGCCAGGTTGGGAACAGAGACGCCATAATTAGGGAGGGCGCTCCAAGACCGGCACAGGCGGACGAGAAAGAAATTTTTACTACATACAACCCGTCTATACTGTATTGTCAGTTTCAGAGGATGACCTCTTAGGTTAGCGTTGTGGTTCAATTCCAGCAGCGGACGGCAAATGTGGTTTGTGTTCTCCAGAATCCGGTAAACCATTAGGCAATACCCCCGCCGACACCGATATCGAATGCTGTACATTCTGAGAGATTTCAGTCTAAGCTGATAGGGCAGATGAAAGAGGCCTCTGACGTCCTTGGTTGCCATACGTTGAGAAGTCTCGTGAGTAAAGAGATCCTGTTACTGCCACGCTGGGATAGCATATTCCACGTGCGGTCGTACGAAGGCGCTAAGCATCTGGGGAAAGATTGAGGGTTCAAACCGACAGAAGGCTATGCGAAGAAGGCCGAAGTGGTGATTGTCAGTTCGTGTCGCCTTCTCTGTCTGAACATCTGAGATTTTCCTATACAAGTAGACCCAGGTCACGCTCCTGAGAGACCTTCTCCAAGGTGTGGTCTCCAAGCTTGTAAGCGCTCACCGGCTGGTGACTCAGATGGATCACCGTGCACTTAGCTATGTTCAACTGAAGAAGGTTCTTTTTTGAGCATCCATGAATGTAATCTAGGTCATGTTGGAGTAGATCGTGATCTTCGTTGTTACTAACTGCACGCCATAACTTGACGTCATCGGCGAAAAGCAGGAAATTTGGGGAGATAACGCTTGCCAGGTCGTTGACAAACACAAGAAATAAACGCGATCCCAGCACTGAGCCTTGTGGGACATCACATTCCACCACAATCGGGTTAGAGAGTGGTCCCCTAACGCGTACTTGAAGCTTCCGTTAATGTAGAAAGCTGCCAATACAATCAAGCATAGGATAGCCGATTCCGTAGCTCTGTAGCCGCTGAAGTAGGATGCGGTGATCCAGGCGGTCGAAAGCTCTGGAGAAGTCCAGTTAGATGACGTCAACTCCGATCCTATCATCAGTCACTTCGGTCCAAGCACCTCGTGCAATCGGTAGGGTGGGGGTGCATAACCAGTGTTGACGGAAGCAATGCTGCTCTGATGCGAAGAGGCTGCATTTTTCCAGGTAGTCCATTAGAGCCTCAGCGATGACCGCTTCCATCATCTTCGCGAGCACAGGGAGGAGAGACATTAGGCGATAGTTTACAGGATCTGAACGGCTACCGCCTTTAAAAGTTGGGGTGGTAATGCCACGTTTCAACATAGTGGGGACTTGTTGTTCATTAAAGCCACTTTGGAAGAACTGTGACAGTGGTTCAGCTAACTTAGTGGCCGCAGCCTTCAGTGCCTTCGAGCGGATGTTGTCGACTCCCGGAGAGCTATGATGGCGCAGTGTGAGCAACCTCCTTAGCACGGTTGTTGGGTTGAAAATTATTTGTGTAAACAATGAAGTCGGTAATGTGCATGACATTATGTGACAGGTAGAGGCTGTGAGTACGAAAATCAGGGCGTATTGTAGCCGCCCCTGGCCCCTGGTCCTTCACGGACCGAAAGGCGTATGAACCATCTACTTGGTCACCGGCTCCCAACGGGTTGCGACGCCCTCACATCGCCCTGCTGCCTTGTAGGTTAGATCTTTGATCAAAGGCTCGGGGTAGGGCCCCCTAAGACAACCCTCTACTTCGGCCTGGGCAACCGGGTAGTATCACGCCCGCTGACGAATCATGGACTTCACCGCTCACTACTACTACTGCTATGCCGCTCTTCTGTCTTAACTCAACCGCTCAACGTCCACTCACAGACCACCCCACCTCCCGTCCTTCATCTACATGTACTCCTATGTCTTCTACGGTCATCGTCACAAACGACCCACGTCTCGCAGCTGATGGAAGTAACAGCCAAACTCCCGGTTCTCCATGTCCTGCGATCGCAACCGCCTCTCACTCCAACGAAGCTCCAGCTCTTCTCCGACCTGGTTCTCCATTCCTCCTCGCAGCGTTTAATGTTCGAACTTTGATGCAGATCGGACGACAAGCATGTCTGGCCCGTACTCTTGAAACGCTATCGGTAGACATCTGTTGTCTTTCAGAGACCAGATTACAAGACTCTAGCGCCGTCATCAGAATGGCCTCTCCGGTAAACTCTGACGCCAAATACTACTTGCGGCTTTCCGGAGACCCAGAATCTGCCGCCACTGGTCAAGCTGGTGTTGGGGTTATATTAAGTGCCAGGGCTGAATCAGCTCTGCTTGACTGGATCCCAGTCAACAGTCGGCTATGTGCAGTCAGACTAAGAGGTTCATGTAACGTAAGCAGGCGTCGAGATGTTAAGCGTGCCTTATTTGTCGTCTCCGCCTACGCCCCTACAGACTGCAGCCCGGATGCAGTTAAAGATAGCTTCTACCAACAACTACATGAACTTCTGCGTTCCTCCAAACGGACGGATATAGTCATTCTTGCTGGAGACTTTAACGCACGGGTTGGCCGCCTTCTACCAACCGAGCACCACATTGGGGGTAGTTTTGGTCTCGGTGGCAGTCGATCAGACAATGGAGACAGACTACTTGCTCTTTGCTCTGATCATCGCTTGTTTCTTTCGAGCACTAGTTTTCGACACTCGAGGAGACAGACTGCTACCTGGCGCCCGCCCTCACAAACGCAAGAGTGCTCCCAGCTTGACCACATAGCAATCAGCTACAGATGGCGCGGAAGCGTAATGGACTGCCGATCGTACTGGTCAACTTTTCTGGACTCTGATCACGCACTGGTTCGTGCTAAGATTTGCATGCGTTTCGGAGGATCACCCAAGCGCGCCCACTACCGACCGGACGTCGCAAATCTACAAAACGCTGCGGTTTTAACCAGGTACCAAGCCTCACTGTCAACTTTGCTTGGCTCAACTATTGACGGTGATCTCGATTCGCAGTGGGCGCATATCAAAGATGCGTTAGTTTCCGCCAGTATCGACACTTGTGGAGTTACCCGTCACCCACCGAAACATTGGATTTCCGCCGACTCCTTGTCGCTGATGGACAAACGCCGCTTGATCCCATCGGATTCGAGACACGTTGAAGAACGCCAATACCTTGGTCGAGAGTTGCGCAGGAGTCTGCAAATGGACCGCGAAGCTTGGTGGTGTGAACGTGCTAGGGAGATGGAGCTTGCTAGTCTCTGTGGTAATACCAGGAAACTCTTCCATCTCCTTCGAGTCACCGAAGGTGTTCGATCTGGTATAAGTGAAACAATATGCGAAGAGGATGGCACCTTAATCACCAATCTTCAACGACGGTTGGAGCGATGGGCCGAACATTTTGGCTCGCAGTTTTGTTGGCCCCCAGCTCCATCTGCTACCTCTGGCGCTCGCGCTGGGGCCGAGTGGTCTACCCCAACAGACCCTCCCTCTTCCCAGGAAATCGAGCAGGAGCTACGGCACCTGAAGCGTTATAAAGCTCCCGGCCCTGATGGTCTTCACCCAGCTCTATTTAAAGATGGTGGCGCATCGCTGGTCCGAGAACTCAGCGTTTTGTTCTCGAAAATTTGGTCGAAAGAGAAGGTTCCATCATCTTGGGGTGAATCGATAGTCGTACCCATATTCAAAAAGGGCCTGCGCACAATCTGCTCCAACTACAGAGGAATAAGTTTAGTCCCCGTCGTTTGCAAGCTGCTGGTGTCCATCATACTTCGCAGGCTATCCCCAACACGCGAATCGTTGCAGCGAGAAGAACAAGCTGGGTTTCGCCCTGGTCGCGGCTGCATCGATCAAATCTTCACACTTCGCCAGATCCTCGAGCTCCGCCATGTGTATCAGAGGCCAACGATTGCTGTGTTCCTGGATATCCGTGCTGCCTTCGATTCTGTCGATCGTACAGTACTGTGGCAGTGCCTTCTGAGGAACGGTGTCCCCGAGAAGTTCGTCTCCATACTGCGCGCTCTATACAGTCTGACCTCGGGCAGGGTTATGGCTTATGGCATGCTTTCGCCTACCTTTGTGGTCTCCAGTGGAGTTCGACAAGGATGCCCTATCTCTCCGTTCCTATTCAACTTTGCCATTGAGGATGTCCTGAAGAACGCTCTGAGCGATTCGTTGAACACTGGCGTTGAGCTCCTCCCAGGTAGTCGAGTTGTTGATTTGGATTATGCTGATGATATCGTCTTGCTGGGTGACGATCCACAGGTCGTCCAACTTGCATTAAACCGCTTGACGATTGAAGCATCAAAGTATGGTATGTGCTTTTCGCCATCCAAATGCAAGGCTCTCCTTCAAGACTGGCAGGTGCCTCTGCCTGCACTCACGCTTGCTGGTGAGACACTGGAGGTTGTGGAGAGCTTTGTCTACTTGGGAAGTTGCATCACTGCTGGCGGGGCTGTTGGAGACGAGATTTCGATGCGCATCTCGAAAGCACGCCTTGCTTTTTCTAGGCTGAGGCATTTGTGGCGTCGCCACGACATTCGTCTCTCCATCAAAGGGCGGGTCTATTGTGCAACTGTTCGTGCTGTACTGTTGTACGGATGCGAGACCTGGCCCATTCGTAAAGATGACTTGTGCAGGCTATCCGTCTTCGAGCACCGCTGTCTGCGGTCCATTGCCCGTGTGTGGTGGCAGCACCACGTAAGCAATGTGGAAGTTAGACAGCGTGTCTTGGGACGTGGAAGCCACTCGCTCGAGGAGCTCATCTCACTGCATCAACTGCGGTGGTTGGGACACGTATTGCGCATGCCTGTCCAGCGTTACCCCCGTCGTGCGTTGTTTGCACTTGCTGGACAGGGCTGGAAGAGACGGTCTGGTGGACAGCCTACAACATGGAGAAGCCGCATGAAAAAGTTGACGAAACAATTGGCCTCGGCCGGTTGTTGTCGACTACCTGGTTGGGGTCCGAGAGACGAGGATACTTGCTGGTTGAAAACCTTGGAAGTTATGGCTCAAGATCGATGTCAATGGCGGACGTGTGCATCAGTGTGTTGCGGTGTCCCTTCCTCCTCCCCCTAAAAACGAACAAACTGAAAAAAATTTCAAAAACTGTGAGTGGTAAACTTGACAAAAAAAAAGCATTTCTTGTTGCTCTTTTCTTATTATTCATATTGTTTTCCTATTCAGCCATGATTCCGATGGCACAATATCTGTACCACAGATTGTGTATTGTAGCCGCAGGTTATCGTAAGCTACCAGTAGGCTCACTACCGACAAAAGCTTGTAATGGCAATTCGCAGTGACGTTCCATGAAAAACGGGTACCATCGATCGTGTTTGACCTCAAGTTACTATAAGGCCAAGAGCGGCTCAGACGAGTGTCACACGAAATAAATGGTGCATCGTTATTGGCCTCCGATTGATTCTTTTCTGGCTGTTAACAAGATTATTTATTGTTAGATTTCGCTGTGCATCGGAATTATTTCATGGAAATTACGGTATAAATCAGTTTCATTCCTAATTCTGGATTTTTCGACCATACAAACTTGTGTTACCCCTGTTTAATCTCTGAGATCTTACTTGCGCTTTGTGCTCCATAATTGGCCGCTATTGTGGTCCCGAAATTTCCGCAATGCCGACACAATCATCTTACGGTATTTGCTCCAAGGTTCTCGGAATTCGAGCAAATGCATTAAAATGTGTTGTTCATGCATTTGACTGTAGAGTGAGCATCTTCGGCGTATTCGCGAAATAAAACATGATTTGATTAAAATGTTGTGTCAGAACTGCGGAAAGGAGATACAGCCGGGAAAAGTAGAGCAGAATCACAATCCATCTTGTAGGATGAATCATTCCGTTGTGAGAAGTTCCGTGTGGTTGGCCCAAATAAGCTTTCCTGTTCGTCCCGTGCAAACTCACCGGCACGAAATTCCGCCGTTACCAGCAACCCAGAATCACCTGACATGAACCTTGTAATCGTGCACACGTGTCTCGGTGTGTGAAGGCCTGTGCGCTGAAGGCATGTGGAAAGTACAAGGAAAGAAAAAAAGAATGAAGTGTTCAGTCGCAGCAAATCAACGGCACGCCAGACCGCGTGAAGCTCGGGAAAACTTGACCGACCCGAGGTGTTTTAAACTTGTGATCCTCCACGCGCCTAAGTCCAGTTATCCGACTCTCCAGATGCGCTACGATCGTGAGGTCGTCTTTGCACAGCCTAATTCATAGACACGTCGACGTGGCGAAGACGTGTTGAAAGTGAGGCAAATTACGCAGCATGGAAAATATGATGACTAAGAAAGTCGGCCAATGAGAATCACCTTTGTGGGCGAAGTCAGTCCGAGGATATTCTTGTCCCGCTTAAATAGGTTGAAAAGTTTAAGGGTTCATGTTCGTCTAGACCTGGTGCAGATGGATCGAGACAGGCTCAAATTTGCCATCATTGAGACGAAATGGTGACGGGGAAACAAATCTCCGTACCATAAATTTTCGGCTGTTTCAAAAACTCCACGAAGTAAGACAAACAGGTTGAACATATTTCAAGCACGCCCGGTGGTTCCTGCTGCGGCCTGCGTGTAGACTTTACCAAAGTTTGTAGTCTTATGAGCAAATGCGATGAACTGTGTCGTCTCGTTGCATGTGAACGGCCAGATGTAGTGGGATTCGCAGAGATATGGCTGAATTCCGAGGTGACTGCTCACGAAACCGAACTCAGTGGCTACTCATGCTTGCGCTACGATAGACTATCGACGGCCGCGGTGGCGTCTTGTTCTACAGCCGGTCTTCCCTGTGTGGGAGAGTTGCGAGCGTCTAAAGAATCAAAGGTCTGTGTGTGTGCAGCTTGGTGCTCGATCCACCTCAGGCGTGGGGAGCTGTTCGTGGGTGCATTTTATCGCAGTTGTCTCAGCCGTTGTTTGGATTGATTGCTGCAACTCCGAAGCCACATGAATACTACCCGTTTGCTACTCAGGGGTGATTTCAATTGTTCTTGAGTAAGTTGGCCTGAAGCCCAACTCATGTTCAGATATTGTGAGGTCAAAGCAAAGTTCGTGGACTTAGTACTTGAAAGTGGAACAACGCAACACATATGCCGGTCGACACGAATAACGCCGCGCTCAACTCCGTCGTGCCTAGACTTGATGTTAACAAGCTGTGAACATGTGTATGACGTTCAGGTCCTAGGGCCCTTAGCAGCAAGCAACTACTCAGTGCTCATAGCCAGTATGCATCTATCATTGCCGTATTCCGTCCGATGGAGCCAGCTTACAATTTCTAGAAAACTGACTTCGACGGTTTAACTCGAACCGCAAGCTAAGTGGATTGGTCGCTGGCGCAAGGTATATGTAGAAGACGGTTGGAATGTTATAAAAGGGGGAGTGACGGTACTGCGTCCTCGGTTTGTACCATGGTGTCGGAAAGTTCGACTAGTCAAACCACGTTGATTCGATAAGGAGCATGGTAAAATGGCTCGGCTGCGATGCAAATTATGGGACGAATTCTTCCTCCTCCGTTCTTCCAACGACTACGAGGTGCATGAGACTGCGAATTACGTGCAATGGTGAAAAATGAGCGAGCACCGACAATTCGAAGTGCAGATTGCAACTGCTGCAAAGGCCACTACTGCTTATGCGAAACAGCGCATCAAGTCGGTAGATGATTTGTCAGTGCCAGAGGGCTCGGGAGGACAGCACTTTATCTCTAGCACTCAGCTCGCGTCCGCAAAGGTGGCGCACTTCGCCTCCATAATTGCAAATGACTGGTTGTCTGTACCTAGTTTGACATGTACAGCGCATACCCAACTCGACAGTCGGGTTTGCGGTGTTGAAAAAGTGCAACTACTCGCCAACCTTGAGAGCACCAAGCCTGCTGGCCCTGACGGACTCCACCCACTGATTCCTATGTCCCTATCGGCCATCATCTAATGTGCAGCGACTGAAGTATTCAACCGGTCACTATCCGAAGGTTCATTGCCGAGCGACCGGAAATGCGCAGTGGTAAAACCGATTCCCAAAGGATCTGATCTCTGTGAAGTGGACAACTACAGGCCACTTTGCCTGATACCTATATGAGTCAGGATTGCCGAAAAGTTAGTGAAGAAAGGTCTACTACAGCTACTGCAATCAAACGATCTGCTGACGCCCGCACATCACGGTTTCGTGCCAGGCCGTTCATGCATTATCAACCGGCTGGTGACTAAGCATGAATAGTTGTAGGCAGTGAACCAGGGGAAATCTGTCAATGTAAGCTACACCGATATTAGCAAAGCGTTCGACAAGATAAATCATGAGGTCTTCTTCGACAGGCAAAGTCTGCGGTGTTGGTGGATCCAGGACTTTATCGTTGGATGAAAGATGATAGTGTAGGTCGATGGCCACCTGACTGCTGCTCCTCTACTAGTGGAGCACCCTAAGGCATGGTGCAGGGGCCCACACTGTTGCTACATCACATTAACGATCTACCTCAGCTTCTTCGGGCGCCGTGTGCACTGTTTGCGAATGACCTGAAGATTTGAAGCGTGATTAACATTTGCGACAACTGCAGAATACTTCATCAAGACCACAGCCGTCTCCATATGTGGTTTGCATAGGTTCGCCTCCAAAGCTAGTCGGTATTCATGAGCCTGAGGAAGGGTGGTGATGGTCGAACTTACAACTTTGATGGCCAACCGTTATATCCAACCCCTTCCATGAAGGACATAGGTGCACCTTCGAGCTGCGATTTGAAGTCCATTAACAACACAAACAGGCTATATCGTAACGGACTGAGCATGCTTTGGGTGCTGAAACACAGTTTCTGTACTTGATCTGAAGAGGTTGTCACTCACTTCTTTCATCATAAGCATAGTTATAGAGTATGGGTCGTCCGCCTACTGTCCAATCACCGGAAACGAGGCACAGAAGAACGAACGGGTCTAACACGTCGCTACCAGTCTCATTCCCGGTTTATGAGGATTACCGTACGAAGACCGGTGCGACAAACTAGATCTCTACACCTTTTCCTCTCATTGGGTGCGAGTAGATCTCACCACCACCTACCATTAATGTATCTCGGTGAGTACCCCATGTTGAGGCCGCTGCTTCACTTGCAAACGACATGCAGCACACGCGTACACTGGTACAAACTTATAGTGCCGGATATAAAACGATTACCCCACCCACTACGCTTCGAACGGAGGGTGCTAAATGTTTGGAACTGTTTGCCCGAACAAGTCATGGAAGCCAAATATATGCAACAAACCAAAACGCTGTCGCATTCACATTTTACCACCATCCGATTCAGAGAACGACTGCACACTATCAATGACATTTTACGTTTGTGAGCCCAGTGAAACTGTAAGTCAGAGATTTTAAATGCTACATCTGAATTTGAAGAACGGTTAGATTATCACGGTTGACAGATGCCTTTTATAAGATTTCTGATTTTACTGAGATAGTTTTGTACGGATTTAAATTTCTACTTGCTCCCACAATACAGTATTCAGATCAGGTCACAGTCAAAGCGGAATAAAGTCGAAATGAGTTGTCGGATCGCATACATAAGATCAGGTTATCCATAAAGTTTCAGCAAACGTCACGACACATCTATATGAATAAACAAGGTGATTGTAAAGAGGTATTGGAGGAAATGTGTAAAGAGAGTATGAGGCTGCATTACTCTGCTAGCTCTGGTGGCTTTCGTGGGCTACCTGTCCGAATACATATTAAGGCTAGTCGTGGGTGAGGCTCGGGAATTGGAGTAATTGATAATGTTGCTATTTTTGATGAATCCAGTAGGAAAGCGTATACCTGGTTTACATACACGAAAGGGTGTTCGTCAATTAAGGGACCAGCAATTGACAGCGCATGGACATCCGTTTCGTCCATTCTCCACAGATGTCAGACGGACGCAGTTAAAAGGGATGTCGTTTACGCGTGAATAACAGGCAATCTCGGCGATGTTGGCAAATAAAATACACAAGTTGACATGTTGTCACATACGCACTTGAATATCGATTCTTAAGCACAGGCCCTCAAATGATTGGTTGAAAATGAGCTTGCCTTATTTCATTGGTATTCCATTCCGGCTTTTCTAGCTACTGTAACGAAGAATGCTTTTGGTCAATCGATTCCATACTACGCGTGCGCGTTCTGTTCCGTTTATCGGCTAAGGGACATACTTCACATCCTGGCGACGATGTTAAACTACTGCGATGTTGCACGTTTCTAAGATACTTTGGAATATTCTTTCTGATAAACCAACACCGCCCCCCCTGGAACCGCACCTTTTTGGATTATTTGGAGCTACTACCTGTCTTGCAACCAAACACGGTACTCCCAGAGAGCCACAAAATTAAATTATGGAGACAATATCTAGGGGATGAAGGCCAGACATTTTGATACACTTCATGTCGATGAGAAGGAGACAGTCAACAGCGTGCTAGAAGTCCTCGACGGGCTATGGGGTTCACGACTGAACACAGAAATTGCGCGGTATTCTTTCTTGACCTTGCGTCAAAACCCTCAAGAAAGTATCATTGATCTCATTGCGCGGATTCAGCAAGTCCTACCAGTGTCGGTATAATGAAATATCAGTTACGAGGTTCGAAGAGGCGATGGCTTTACAGTGCTTGCTATCCGGTATCCGTGACGAACAGGCTCGTGAAAAATTGTTGTTGGAAGATGAGCTGGGGGAAGGCCTGCAATATTGTTCGACAGTTGAAGAATATCCATAAACAGTTAGCAGCCTTTTCCTCGCAATGTCATACAGACACAATCGAAGCAGTCAACCGAAAAGATGTTACCCCAAGACGATCCGAATTGCTGATGTGGAAGTCAGCATTTATCGGCCGAGGAATGTCGTCTTAAACAGAGTATCTGCCGCCAATGTAAAAAAATTAGGGCACTTGGATCGAGTTTGCCGATCTCAAGCTGGCACTGCCGCCACATCCCTTTTTGCTAAGAAGCCCGTGAACGTCGTCCAGTCTTCAGACGACGAAGATCAGCTAAACACGAGTTGGAACGCAACGTCGAGCATTTGCAGCACTCACCCCTCGACATTGTGTAAATAGAAATAAAAGGAATGGTTAAAATGGAAGTTGATACCGGTGCCTCAGTTAACATAATCAGTGCTGCATCAGTTAAAAGATTACCCAAGTTATCCCCCTGTGAATCAACTTTGCGTACGTACACTGGGCAGCCGATACCAGTCCTGGGAAGATGCCCTGTTCATGTAAATTACCATTGGGAGAAGCGAACCTTACAAGCATATGTTGTGGCGAGTGATTGTCCGAACTGGATTAAATGCCTTCAGGCCAAGCTAGTGAGAGTGAAGTTCATGTCCATTAACTAGCGCTTTGAGGATGTGTTCAACAAATATTCTGACGCTTTTGAGGAGAAACAAGAAAAATTGCACGGATATCAGGCTGGTAACAAATTACGGCTGGAAATGCAGCCCAGCTTGTTCAGGTCAAGTACCCTACCTTATTTCCTGAGATCAAAGGTGGAAGACGAGATAAAGAGACTGCAATCAGCAGGAACAATCGAGCCAGTCCAATACAGTGAGTGGAGAGCTCCAATAGTTCCAGTCCTGAAGCCGGATAGTTCTGTACGTATTTGTGATGACTACAAAGTAAGTGTTAATCGTTGTTTTATTCTGGATAAGTGTCCCTTACCTCGGATAGAGGATCTGGCAGACAGACAAAAGTTTACACAGATCAACCTCAGTCACGCAAACTTGCAAATTGAGTTAGACGAGATCTCTCGTTCATGCACTACGATAAGTACACACATGCGTCTATTCTAGTACAACAGTCTGCCCTTCGGAATCAGTTCGGCCACAGCAATATTCCAAAGGATCATTTAAAACCTGATCAAAGATATTCCTTTCACTTGCGCCTATCTCGATGAACTTCAAATTGATTAGTCTCTGTAGGTAGCTTAGCCATGATCGTTATAAAATGCCAATGTTAAGCTAATTCACTTCGCCTGATGAAGCTTTGTGTCAAAAGCGAAATGCTGTGTATCACCATAAATATATTAACCGGTCGTCTATCAAGTTTTCTGAAATGATGACTTCCCGATCCGTCCCAAATATGTTCCAAGACATCGAGACTATCTTGACGATATTTTAATTACAGGACGTACAGACGCTGAACATTTACAAATGCTAGCCACTGTGCTCGAACGTCTACAACTGAGTGGACTCAAACTGAAAAAGTTCAAGAGTACGTCTTTTTCAGATTCTGCTCGTTACCTTGGTTACCGTCTCGATAGAAACGGAGTACACGTGTTAGAAGAGAAAGTAAAGCCCATGCTTGTCGCATCGGAACTTAAGAATGAAGCCGTACTCCGATCGCTTTTAGGGAGGTTTTCTCACTATCGTCGCTTCTTACCTAACGCCTAAACAGCATTTGCACCCTTGTACGAACTAATGCACAAAGGGTAGTCCTGGACTTGGGGTCCAGATCAAAGAAAGTCCATCACAGATACGAATAGGGTGCTCATCGACTCCCCGTATCGCGTGCATTTCGATCGGAGCCGCAATCTAGTGCTGCAATCTGACACTTCCCCACGCGGAGTAGGCGTAGTTCTTTGCCACGGGACAGATGACGGTTCTCTTCGTCCAATCGCTTTTGCTTCTCGTACCTTGCAACCCGCTGGAAGGAATTACTACCAACTAGCCAGAGAAGCCTTAACGATTATTTTCGGAGTTACGCATTTCCATCAGCACGTCTGGGGAAGAGTTTGATATCCACACCGACCATAAATCACTTCTTTCGCTTCTGGGTGAGGAGAAAGGAATCCAACAGATGTCATCGCCTCGAATGCATAGGTGGTTATTACTACAAACCTCAGTATGTAAAGGACCAAGTAATACCATGGTCGATGCACTTAGTCGCCTCCCGCAGCAGCATGGAACAAAAACTAATAGTGAACCCATGGGGTTTATCAATTTGACGCAACACCTTGAAAAGACACTCATCCGGAGTGAGGTGGTGCGGCGCCTGACGGACCGGGACCCTGCGTTGTCGATAGTGAAACGGTTCTTAACGATCCGATGGCCTACAAGCACATAAGACGAATTAAAACCATTCGCCTGTCGGAGCAATGAGTTGAGTCTATACGACGGCTGTATATTTTGAGGCTCGCGCATAGTTCCACCAGAAGAACTACGGCCCCAGTTGCTGAGAGCTGCATGACGCACACACCGGCGTGAACAGGATGAAGGCGCTGGCACGTGGTTACTGTTAGTGGCCGAATACTGACCAGGATATAGAGCGGCTGCTGAAAAAAACTGCGAACAATGTCAAAAATACCAAAGGCAAAAATCACCCGGACCGAATACGTCAATGGCGTTGGCCGGAAAGACCCTGGCAGCGGATACACGCGGACTACTTTGGCCCAATCAATGGGTTGATGTGTCTACTTTTGATTGATGCCCATTCTAAATGGATAGAAGTACATCCAGTTCCACATCCGCAGCAACAGTTGCAAAAATTCGCTCCATATACGCCATTTTTGGTATCCCGGAGACGGTATGCACCGACAAGGAAACCACATTTACCAGAGAAGAGTTTCAACAGTTAATGAATAACAACGGAATACAATACATTAATTCTGCGCTGTACCATCCCGCGTCGAATGGAATGGCAGAACGTGCACTCCAGTCTGTTAAGCAAGGTCTCCTCAAGCGGACTCACGGAACTCCACAAATTAAGTTGGATCGGCTCCTGTTCTCTTACCGCACGATACTGACTGAGTCGACAGGGAAGTCACCCGCGGAATTGATGTTTGGTCGGCCACTACAAACGAGACTGCACCTACCTTTTCCGAACCCTCGAAGAAGAATGGAGGAAAAGCAGGAGAAAATGTGTGTGGATGAAAAAATGCCAGAGGAAATGTCTTAATGATTTTGATCCGGTAAACACAGGACTGCCTCACGTAACAAGCTGGCAACCTGCGACACTCGTGTCCTCAACGAGTAATCAATCAAAGGTAAAACTGGAGGAGGGCCATGTGGTGCGTCGTTATTTTGACCATATCCGGCCACGCTTAAACGAACCACAGGAACGGGACCAAAAAGCGACTGCTACTGACCCAATAACGGAGGGAGAATCTGCTTCATAAAACCAGAAATCAAAAACGGATGCGGTACACCCAGAATTAAGACGATCAAAACGTACGCCTAAGGCCAAATGATCGGTATCAACCCGGAGTCTGCAGTCTTGACCAGGGAAGAGAGGGTGTCACGTACGCACTTGAGTATCGATTTGTAAACACAGGACCTGAAATGATTGGTTGAGAATGAACTTGTCTTATTTCATTGACTTTTCTTTCCGGCTTTCCTAGCCACCGTAACGCAGGATGCTTTAGTAAATCGGTTCCACACTACGCGCGCGTTCTGTTCCGTTCATCGACTAAGGGTCATACTTAACACGTTTGTACACTGAGACTGGACCAGGTTCGCTAGGACGTATCGCATCTTGTGCAGAAGAAAAAATTATGAGTTATGAGTTTCGATCAAGGCCCAACCAGTACAAATAAAACGATGCAGAGTTCAAAATGACGTGTTAAAAATGGATGAACTACGCCGTCGATATAGAATTCCTACCAGTTCACTAGGTCTGATCCCGACGTCCATCTCCGAGGGGCATGCCACCAACGCTCGCTGCTGTACTGAATCATCATAACATGACATCCGGCGCCATATACGGGTTTACCGTAAGATCTCTGCTGGGTTCATGACGATAGGTAAGATGCGGAAACACTGCCAGGTTTCGATTTCACGATGCATAACTGTGATGCCCGGATGTCAGACCTGGGGTAGAAGTTAGCTAAGTGACAGGTCGGTAAGTTATAAGTAAATCGATGATGGTTCCAACGGGAACAAGACTAGCTGATTTGAAAGCAAGATTAACCTGGGTAACGCAAAGCACACCATGAGCTAGGAAGTGCGTCACATTTTCGGTTCGCAACGTAGTACAGCAGCACTAGTCTGATATACGAAAGAAGCACATCACAGAACAGTAATCCGAAACAGTGGAATTGGATAACGGGTGTAGCCGTCAACCTGTAATATCTGCCGGGATAGTGGTACATAAGCCAAAGGATTAAAAGCAGTGTACAGCGTTGCGGTGCAACCAGTGTCGGTCAGAGATAAGGCTAATGTTATTTGGAGAAATAAAGAACCTGCAATCTCCGAGCAACGGTGCTTGTGCAGCTTACTTCTTCAAATGATGGAAGCAAAGAATGAGTAACGAGGTTCGACAGCTATTTGGTGTCTAACCGGGTCGTCTTTTGAACAAGCGCCATGTATTCTAAACATTGGAATAAAAACAGATGTGATCGGGAAGTCATCACTTCAGAATCTCTGAACAGCCGGTCATCCTCTGGACAAAAAAGCCTCAAACCAAGTGAACTAACTTAAGTACATGGGATAGCAAGCGTCAGTAAAGTTTGTGACAAAAAATTGCCAGTCAAAGGCAAGTAGAGATTATGGCAGGCTGTCATGTCAAAGGTCTGGTGAGAGGAAATTGGTCAGATGACTGACAAAAATTTCGTCGATTCCACAGATTTCGGGTAGACGTGGTGTTGGTAGTCCATTTCAAGTTCAGATCCACCCGCCGAATCTAGTCGAACTGGAAGCCAAGCATTCGACAGTCCTACCCTATTTATTGACTTTAGCAACTCCCATCGCTTAAGCAACTAGCCTTTACGAAGCTGATCGAAACTATTTCCTGATGATCTCGAATTTTCCAGTCTACTGAGTTTGGAACTGTAGATTTTCGTGACACAGGTTGGTTAGGACAAACTTTCAATAGGGGTTCCGATCAGATTCTGTTTTGTTCTCCGAGCTGAACAGTTTCGTTGCAAACGTTTCAGCTCGGAGAACAGAACAAAATCTGAGCAAATCACCCGAGCTACAAGTATTCCGATTTATTGCTAGGGGTTCCGTTGTTAATGCGGAAATAAAAAGGGTCAAAGTGAAAACAAATTCGTACGTTCGGATGTTTGACGCTCACATGATAAGGGAGATGATCATATCATAGGCCTGCATATAGCAGCAAGAACCGTTAACATGTCGGAAAGCGTTTCCAAATGGAACTGAGCGTAGTGTTAGAAAAGGTCCTTAATTTCAATACCAAACAATACAAAAACAGTGCGACGGGGTTATCTGTCGTAAAAGCAGAGGATTTTTGCGCACAGTTTTAGACAAACGGAGGAGGCTAATGTCACACCAGCTGAACGCGCAGAATTAAATACGTGAAGGACATAAGAATCATCACTAAAAAGGTGCTCAGGACAAGAAAAGGTGGTGTAGAATAAATCAGATTCCTTGGAAAGAAGAGATGTATTAAAACACGGGACCATATAAAGCGATTGAGTGCAATACTGAGACATTGATAATGAACAAGAACAAAGTAGGGATCGATAGCTAGGTAGGACTCTGAAGGAAAGCTTGGGATAAAGTAAGCACTACAGCCCATTGTTGGGTCCTGGAATACATATCGTGTGTCCGGATTGCGGCACACAATCTTAATTGGTGCCACCTTGAAGCAAAGAAGTGGTACAGCATTAATCAAGACCGAAGCTTCCACTTAGAACGCACGGCTGGCCAAAGATACAAGGGCTAGATGTCATCATCCGGCTTATAGTGAATGGCACAGGCCCCCTTGCAAATGAGAAGCTGAGGTATATCTCGCTAGCTTACTGCTATCCATAACTGGGAAAATAAAGAGTTGGGAGCAAAGAGGTTTGACTACCGATTCTGACGAATTAATGGTCAGCTTCGATGTTACCTATCTGTTGATTAATGTGAGTAAAGCAGAATAGCGAGAAGCGGCTCATTTGTCCGTAATAGCTCAAGTGATAGAGCAAACTTAACATTTGATCCACTTATCGATTGGGCGCCGTTGTGCCTTAAGACTTGTGATTTCAATTGAGAATAAACACTGAAGAACAGGACTTTAAAACGAGATCTCCAATATACTCCGTATAGACATATACAGGCATGGAAACTTCGAAACGGCGCCACCAAATATCCAAAGTGCTCCGAGAGTAATTTGAAGTTACAGAAAGAGACGGCAAAAAGGAATTCTTGAATTGTCAAAACTCCATTGGTTAGATGCTAAAGTTAACGGTGGAACGCGAGGAGCACGGGGCACACTTCCGCTCCTTGAGTGGCTAGCGCACAGCAACGAAGGAACGCGAAAAGTGATAATATGAAGAGAAGCAACGGAAACTGCGGGAGTATTTAGTTACCGTTCAGACTAGTATCATCATCATACCCGTAAGCAAGAGGTGGGGAACACCTCAGCTACTGTGCTGAAATACATAGAAAAAAGGGGAAAAAAAGCAACTGGTGCAAGCCGGCTGAGCTACCGGTAACGGATGGGCATCGTTCTGGTAAGCTACCAGCCGGCTACTTTGCTTCAAAAAAATTGCTATGCAAAATTATATAAGGCTAAATGATGAGGTTTTGGTTGGAAAGAGAGGCTAAGAGGGATGGTGTGGGACAAAGAGACTCACAGCACGAACGCCACTGAGGTCGGCTCCTTGACATGTCAGCAAGTGTGTCCAACAAAACGTGTTCATCACTTTCGAACCCCAACCAGGGAGCCGAGAAGCTCCAACCGAGGCCAGCTCAGAAGTGAGGGCCTTCATTCCTCTCGACCAGGTCACCTCTTGGCAACCCGTCCTTTTCATCCATCACACCCGGCGCGCAAACAACGCACATCGCGGGAGTCGGTGCGCTGGCATGCATAACACGTGGACGAGCCATCGGAGCCTGATGCGTGAAATAACGGTGCTGAGCGGTTCATTTCCTTTTCTGTGCCGTTAACAAGGCGTCCAACACGCTCGTTGCGCACGCGGTGTTCCCACCAGATGTGAGCTAAATTGCGAAGGCACCGATGGTCAGACGTAACTAGCCTCTTCAGGTCCGCTGCACTAAGTGGCCAGGTTTCACAACCGTACAATAGGGTCTAACGTACTGCTGCATTGTACACTCTAGCCTTCAGGGAAAGAGTAATGTCGCGCCGGCGCCATAAGTGGCGAAGGTCAGCATAAGCGCCTCGAGCTTTTGCTATACGGTTCGTGATCTCATCTTCAATCCCACGGGCGGTGATACAACTTCCCAGATAGTTGCATTTTTGAACGACTTCTAGCTGATCCCCACCAAGCGTCAGCGTAGGAGCCGGTCCAGACCAACGTTGGAGGAACGCTTTGCACTTCGAGGGTGCGAAGCAAAGCCCGAAGTAACGGACAGCCAATGCTAATCTGTCCAGTGCCGCTTGGCACGTTTGTGAGCTGTCACAGATTAGGGCAATATCATCAGCATACACCAAGTCGTTCTCCTGGGAGCAGATCCACACCTTCTAAGTCGTGTGCTGTGAACACCATTTCCATGACTTCATCCATAGCAAAGTTGAAGAGGAAAGGTGACAGCGCGCGTCTCTGTCTCACACCGCTAGAGATATTAAAGGGCGACGACAGCTTGCCGTAAGCCCTCACTCTGCCCGAGCTACCCGCATATAATGCTCGGATAATATTTATATATTTCTCAGGTAAGCCTTTCCTGAGTAGACAGTCTCAAAGTGCAAGTCTATCCACCGAATCGAACGCACCTTTGATATCGAGGAACACGACAAAGGTGGGCCGCCAATATATGTGACGGTGCTCCAACAACTGACGAAAGTGAAGATGTGGTCAATGCAGCCACGACCTCGAGGAAACCCGGCTTGCTCTTCACGGATATCGCTTTCAAGATTGCCAGTCAGTCTGTGAAGGATTATGGAGGTAAGCAATTTGGAGGCGATGGAGATCGGACTGATTCCTCTATGGCTGCCGCATTCCGAGCGCGAGCCGCCTTTGAAGATGGGAACAATAACGGAGCGGCTCCAGTCGGCTGGGACAGTTTCCTGCTCCCATAGTTTAACTAGCAATTCGTGTAAATTATCCACAAGAGCAGGTCCCCCGAATTTGAAGAGGGCTGGAGGAAAGTCATCAGGTTCCGCGGCTTTATTTAACTTCAACAGTCCGATCTCACGTTCGACTTCTGAGAGAGAGGGTGGATCCAAAGGGACAGCCCACGGAGCTGGGCGATCAGTGGCCGGCGAGAAATCTAATTCCGACCGATTAAATTGTCTTTCAAAGTGCTCAGCCAAACGCTCCAAGCGTTTTGACAAGTTGTGGATAGGCTGTCCACTTTCGTCACAAATTGCTTCACTAACACAAGGTCTTCTGCTGCCCGTTTCATGTATCAGTCGGAATAACTCACGATTGTTACCATGGGCAGCAGCCATTTCCATCTCTGATGCACGATGAGACCACCAAGATTCGCGGTCTCTCTTCAGGCTAGCACGGAGTTTTGCCCGGAGCTCTTTGCGAGTTTCATTGTGTTCGCTTCCAGCCGGAATATGCCGGCGAGCATCTATAAGTTTCAGAGACTGTGAAGATATCCAATGTCCATGTTGGCGATTAGACATACCACATGAGGATTTTCCTGCTGCAAGTAAGGTCTGGTGAATATGAGACCAGTGACCTTCAACTGAATCCAGTGAGCGTTCATCCAACTCGCATGACAGCGTACTTTGATAGGCATTCAGAAAAACTGGCTTCGCCAGTTCGCCAGCTGTCTGGTGTCAATGCGGTCACAACGACGTGGTGGGCGTCCGACAAAGCTCATCCGCATATCAGCACATACAAGTGCATTGTCGGTGTCCACACCTGTGCTCCAAACCGAGCGACAGTTCTGGATGCAGTCTGTCCAGCGGTAACTGATTGCAATGTGATCGATTTGCGTCCAAGGTTGGTGGGCGCCAAGTCACCCTCCGGCGGGTGTTGTGTCGGAAATTAGTGCTCGCAAGAAATAAGCGAGCATCCTCACACAAACGAAGTAACCGCTCACCGTTATCATTACGGGAGCCTACACCATGTTGGCCGCCCAGATGCAGCTCATCAGTCGATAATTTTCCAACTTAAGCATTCAGATCCCCGGTCAGCACTAGTGTCCGAGCTTCTTCTGTGGCGAAAGAGCTCGTTCAGTTGACGACAGAAGTCGTCTTTAACCGAGTCATCGCTACAGTTTGTCGGGGCATAGGCAGCGATAACGAATAGACACCTGTTAGTCCCACGCGACTTCCAAGCTTTGAAAGAGCCAGCCAATCGGACTGCACACATCCGGCTACTGATTGGAATCTAATCAACCAGAGCAGTTTCAACCCGGGGACTCAGGGCTATACCAACACCGGCTTGGCCGGTGCTCGAAGCTGCATCGTCACCGGATAGGCGCAATGGGAAAGTGCTGCTAGTGTCACCTGAAGGGGATCGCAGAGTGAATACAGAGCTCGAGTCTTGCAGGCCGGTCTCCGATAAGCAGCAGATATCGATCGAGAGGGTCTTTAATGTTCGGGCAAGTACTACCTGTTGACCGATCTGAAGCAATGTGCGAACGTTGAGGCATGCCAATCTGAAGGAGGATCGAGGGCTCCAAATGGAATCCGATGAACTGGGCTTGACCGCTTGGTTGAACATAGGCCTGTTGACAGGGCAGGAATGACGCTCCGCGTTCACATGTGAGTTGAAACTAAAAGACAAGCGACTATTGAAGCAAGGTGGGGGAGGGCCGAGAATTGGGGGGCTGAAAACAGGGGGGATAAAAGTGACGCTGGAACGGGACGATAAGGGTGAAAAAGTGTAAGAGAGGGAATAAGAAGACGGGAAGGCTTGAGCAGTAGCATCCAAACCCCTATCCACCCTGCTCGATGCAGCAGATAGGGCACCGTTGATTATCCTCTGCGGTGGCCAGAACATCAGAAATTTGTTTGAAGTGCGATTCATTGTATTGCGTGGGCAGGATACTGTCAAGTTGCCCAGGCCTGGACAGGAGAACGATTAGGGTTCTCAACCAAAGCTTTTGGTTCAAAAACCTGTCCGCAAGGCAGCGGGTTTGGCACTGGACTACAAGGAGTCCGTTTTAAGGAATAAGGTGCCACTCTCATTCCAACCCCTAACCTGGAGGACCAGGAGGCTGAGTTTGTCTGGCCTCTAACCATTGATCAATCTGGTATGAGTGACTGTGAAGGTGCAAAAATGCACCACCCAGTATAGCTTAATGGATCACTGAGGCACACAAACCATCGCACCACGGTAAGGTCCAGCCTCAATGCGATGGGTTCAGACTAGCAAAAGCATAGTTGTGTTAAAATCGTTTCATCACACTTGCATAAGGCGTGGTCTGTTCACGGAATAGATAAAAGAATTATCTAAACAGAGGCAATGCGAAGCTTATTAACTAGCGGATATCTGAAGCGATTGAAGAAACATCAGCTAGATGTCTTAAACTACACCCAAGGCAAGCCACAGAGTGGATGGCAGCAAAAGGAATTCCGTACGAGGAAGGAATTTCGGGTGGTGTTGGTAAAAAATACCACGATAGTTGTGCAAAGCGGAGTCTATGGTCAACGTTGAAGCATTTGAAAGATCCCTTTATTTAGATAGAACAACTAAATGTACTTACAAAATCTCGTGTAAAGGTGGCGCACATGTGTACATAGGATACATGGTGGCAGAACTGAGCACGAGAATTTCAAGACATTGATGATGGATATCACAATCAGCCTGCAACGAGCTTGAGTACAGAGCTCTGCAACGAAATTCGGCGGTAGCGGAATATGGGGTAGACGCAGGTCATGTAACTAATATGGAAAATGTTAGGATAATCAGGGGGGATTACAGTCGGTCCTTCTAAGGCCAATTGCTGAAGCGGTGGGAAACACCAAAGCGTGCATAAAATAGATGGAGTAGAGCCGCCAAATACATGACACGCAGACTTACTCTGGCCAGTTTTAGGAGGTTCAGCCGATGGGCCAAGACTTTAGATGGACTTCTAACACCACATCCATCCCCAAAATCTGACACATCGACGCAACTTTCTACAAGTCGTCTGATCAATTATCCTTCCCCAGACCCTTGACATCATAATCTGACCCAACCGTGTAACTGCCTTTGACTGGCAACTTCTTATCATGAATTTCGCCCACAGTTGCCCTTAAATGTCCCATATACTTAAGTTGGTCCACTTGGCCTGAGGGCCATCTCTCAAAAGCGAAAGCTGTCCAGCGGTTAGTCAAAGCCCCTCTGAAAGGTGTCATATGTGTACGTTATGGAAACTCAGACGCTCCATAAGTCATACTTGAAGTTGCGTAGCTATGAGGTTACAGAAGGAAACACCTCAAATGGTTTAGCGAAGCATCAAGATGATAACAGCCAAAATACATAAATAAATTGATGGAAAAAATCGTTGGGTAGATGCGTGTTATTAGCCTGGATAGGACACACGGAGTCGGTCAGAGGAATTGCCGAAATAGCAGTGGTTATGTGAATTGTAAACAGATTAAATCAGTGAATCCACATTTCCCTCTTTGTACTAGGAAAAAACACAATAGTTAGGCCAGATGAAAAGTGTACAGGCTAAAGCGAGCCAATGTAGGGTTATCAAGTAAACGAATTAACGATGCAGAAACTCAGAAACAGTGAAGGAAGAGGTCGTCATTAAGTGATCCACGGTTTGGAAAACGTTGGAAAGTTTGGCAGAAAGCAAGCATACTTAAGAAAGAAGCGGTGTTATTGCCAGTGAAAGAGAATGGGGGTAAGAACAACAACACGTGCTGCAGGGAACGACGAATGGGTAGAAAAATAAAAGTGATGGCTTCAATGAAAGGCCGGGGAAGTTGGTTGAAGCAAATTGCTGAGGATCCTAACACAGTACTCTGCTGTGTATACACAAGCTCACAGAGATCAGCTGCCATCAATGGGATACTTGCCAAGCAAATGAGTCACGCGGATTCAGGGAGTGTAATGGGAGTCTTCACTTCGGCTTCTGTCCCCGTGACCACAGGTTTGAGTTTATTTGAGGAGCCTGCAGTTTTCTGACCCGGTTTCCTTTTTTGATTGCGGAGCGCTTGCACCTTGGCTTGAGCTCTTTGAGCAGCAGCTTCACGCGACGCCTCACGGGCTGCAAATGAAAATGGGTATCCACATTCCACAATCAAGGATGAGCTCAGAGAGCAAAAGTAATGATTAAGCCAACAAAAGTTTTATCATTCTACAGAAAAAAGCGGTTGGTAAGGAGACGCTGCACAAACGAAATTCACATGGGAATTAATAGGTGATATAGCTTAGAAATCTGTGGTTTACCGAGCATCGAAGTTACTAACCCCATCAGTGCAGTTAGTCCGTTGCCATCTGATAAGCGATGCAAGTGTAAATTAAAAACACCTTGAATGGAGTCGTCGTGAGAATAAGTGCGACGAGCAACCTCGACCCGAACTGCGATTCGCTTTGAACTGAACCGCAGTCAATTCGGTTTCCGAGGCCGTAAAAGAAGGTGATAAACATAGTGTTCCTCACTCGCCGCTTATCCCCGATGGTTTTGATCAAGGATTCGCAAGGGCAAAGTCGCGCGTCCTTTGCCCATAGGGGACGATTCTCGGAAGGAAGACACTGCAGACCAATGCATTTACGGATGTGTAATGGTTGTCAAACTGTGACGGATCTGCTTTGAAAATGTAATCAAGATTCCCTTTTTAGAACGCAATGGAGTCGAAGAGTAGAAGTGATATGTCGTGTTGTATGGTTCAGTCATGACCGCATCTGTTATATCACCCATGACTGAGAGGATTAAGTAGTTGCCTTGAAATGAAATGGCCATCGGCTCGGAGGGATGCGCGATGCTTATGGGTTCCAATAAGACGAAACGGAAGTGTAACACATTTTTACGTGTGGTGACTGAAGGAGCCAAAGTGGGACACAGCCGTTTGAGAACTAAATAGTCCCACTGAAACCGGAGGTATCCTATGACGTGGAACAAATTATACCACCCCCATAAAACAAGGTTGTACTGAAAGCCGCCGAATTTCGAAACACACGAGTACGTTTGCAACTTGAACGGAGTAAAACAGTGAAACTATTTAGCACTGGACGAGTCCCACTTGCTAATATTTCTCAGCGTTTTAGTGCAGGTAACGAAGTTCGTGGGGACGCAGTCTCTGGTAACGCATTGAATACAATAGGACTTGAATGGTGTATTATCTACCTACGTTAAATACGTTCTCGTGGGCCATAGTGGACTAATCGGTAGCGAGAACGTCGATGCTTCAATGTTATTGTGGTGACAGTTTGTTGGACGAACTCTCACTTTGCAGGTGGCACGGCGGGTGGCTAACTTCACAAAGTAATTAAACGAAAGACAATGTAACTCACCATTCATTGTTTGGAAGACGATAGGGTTGTGGTCATAACGAAAAGGAAAATTATATCAACCAATTGAGGCCTGCGTGTTTCTCACTATGTTAGTAGGCATGCGCGAACCGGGCGATTCCTGAACCCATGGGAAAAAGATTTTCGTCGCTGCGTTACTTTTAAATAGACCGTGACGTTTGCCTGTGCTTGTACAGAGGCCGTTGTGGAATAACAGCAGCTTGTTTTTCAGTAAATGGTTATTGTTTGTCATGCGTCTTCCAACTCGGAGTTGACATTGCGCAGGGCAGGTAAGTTTAATATCTGGTGTGATTGCGTGTGCGTATTCACTGCGTTGATCCGAGGGCTAGTGTACGCGAATCGCCATCATCTCTATTGTTTACCCGTACAGTCCTCACTGGGACAGAGAATGTCAAGTGGGTTTCGCGAAGAAATTAAGTATTAGGAAACAATTAAGTCACGAACTGATTAGAAATGGTGCTGGTAAAACACAGAGTACTCAAGTGTCTGCAGTTTCTGTGTTGACAATTGCATCGAATACGCAAGGCAGCTAGCAAAGCAAGTGTTCACCGACGTAGAAAGATGTGCAGGGTTACAAATTTTTTGCTACTGGCCTTGTGGTTGATGAAAATACCAGGTGAACGACGAATGTGGATGAAAGTGTGCTTCCTGAACAAAGGGTTTCGATCGGTCGGTCCGGATAGCACCAGGGTAATTGCTATCCATTCTATTTTGTATACTATCCCCAATAAGTGAATCATACTACCGTGAAGAACAAGCTGTATTCCATCCCAAGCGTGAATGCGTGGATCAAATTTTCATGCTCCCCCAACTCCTCGAACACCACCACATTTATCACAGGCTAACTATCGTTGCATTCCTAAACATACGGGTTGCATTTGACTCGGTTGGTCAACCCGCCTTACAGCGTTTCTTGCTAAAGAACAGGATCATAGAGGAGCACACCGCCACCCTATCTGTACTTAATCTTCATATCTCCGGCAGGGTTAGGGTCTACGGTAAACTTTCCTAGCCCTTCGCTGTCAATAGCGGTGTGTGACAAGTCTACCCAATGTCCCCATTCCTCTTCAATTTTGCAATCGAAGACATGTCGAGAAATAAAGGTTGCTAAAGTTTTAGCCTAGAGCTTTTACGGGTGAGAGCGTACCCGAGTTAGACTATGCTGGTGATATCGCCTTACTTGGAGACGATCCACAAAGTATGCAACTTATGCTAAATCATTTGGCGGTTGAAGCATCTAAGCTTCGCCCCGTCGAAATCTAAAGTGCTGCACCAGGGTAGGGCCACCCCCACTCCCCTTTGAAGATACACAATTTCATCAGGTAGGTAGTTTCGTCCGCCTTGGGAACTGTATTTCTGCTAACGGCATTATCGACAAGGAAGTTTCTCGTCTCATCCCTGTGGAAAGCGAATCAATGAAACCTAGGCTGGTATCCGCCCTGGGCGTGGTTCTATCCACCATACATTTAATATTCGCCAAGTTTTAGAACAGATAAACATACAGATGACCAACTATGGTGGCTTTAATTGACTTTAAAGTCGCCTTAGAATCTGCTGACCGCGACAGCTTATGGCACTGCTTATTCATGAAGGGCGTGCCAGTTAAACTCCTTTCTGAAGTCCCTCTATCATGATTCCCAAGACGGGACACTGTCTCCACAGTTCCCCACAACAAGCCAAGTTCACCAGGGTTGTACTATATCTCCTTTCCTCCTCAACTTGCGATCGAAATGATCATGAATGACTCGGTTCTTATAGACTATGCTGAAATAAAAGTGAAACTAAAATAACAAGGTGACTGACTGACAAACCTGGAGTTTGCGGACGACACAGATCTCCTTGAGTCTGACGCAGTGGTTATGCAAGCACTATAGATTAGACTGGCGCGCAGCACTGCATGCATCGACATGTACTCTGCACATTCAAAGTGTAAAGTACTGTTGCAAAACCGGACCGACATACTTACCGAACAGCCATTAGAGATGGTGGATCGGTTCACTTACCTTGGTAGCTGTGTCACATTTAGTGGTCACATCAATGAAGTTAGTTCGCATATCAGCAAGTCCCGTGTGGCTTTCCAGAGAGGCAACTCTCTATGGAGATGGCGGAATATCAGCTTGTCAGTGTACAGTAGGGTATGTAACACTGCGGTAAGTCCTGTGTTACTGGATGCATCAGAGACCTGACCAATTTGCAGTGAAGACATTAAACGCTTGGCAATGTCTGACCACCGGTGATTGAGGAGTTTTACTTACTTATTCTGGAAACAGCGGGTGGGTAATGCTGAGGTCCACCATTTGGTTTTTGGCAAGAAGCCTGCTGGTGCCTCACTCGGTGTTTGCTAAATCTCATTCGCTTGCTTTGGTTAGGCCATGTCCTCCGTATGCTCATTGAGCAGCTTCCTCAGCCTGGATGATACACCGTGGCTGCACCAAGTTGGGCAAAACGGCGAGGTGACCAGTCCATGACATGGCAGAGATGCATGGAGAAAGTGACTAAGAGACTTGGTCAGACTAGTGCGTGCGTGGGGCATCGGGATGGTCTACACCAATGATTGGAGACCGTGTCCGACATGGCGCAGTCACGAAGCCAATGATGTTCCTGCATTCGGTTTCTTTCATTTGATTGATAATTTGTGCTCCATTCCGATTAGTCTAACGCAAGACCTTGCTTCCATTTTCTCTACATGTTATTTGCACTGAACTCCACTATCTAACCATTATTATTTTGTTATTCTGGCGAAGTGAGTCGTTGCAACTGGATCCACGGCACCTCAGTGCACGAACCATAGTTGTTTAACTAAACTCCACCGGAGATCCGCTTCATAAGAGCAATTTGGAGTCATGTAGTGAGATCCAATCCGACTGTAACTCACAACCACATTGGTCCATTTTGCGAACTTACCGGTTCCCATTGACTAAGCCGCATCCTTTCCGGTTGTTCCCATGTGTGATGTCATTGCGAGTCGGACCATACGAGCGGTTGGTAAGCAGTGTCTCGTGTGAACATATGGAGAACCGTCGAATTGCACGATGAAGTAACCCTGATACCGTTGTTCGTTTGATAACACGGCAGGTAGCCATATATATATATATATATATATATATATATATATATATATATATATATATATATATATATATATGGCTACCTGCCGTGTTATCAAACGAACAACGCCTGTCACTGTGACGGAAACGGGGACAGTCACAGGAAGCTTGCGCCTACAGAGGAATCATGGGTTGCTTGATAAGCACCACTCACAGCTCCAACCACACACCACATATCCAGTGTGAACACGAAGAAATAAGACCAGGAGACATGTGAATGGGAGTCACGTTTCATCAACGGAGCCGGCCCACACTCCTTCACAGGAAAAGACAAACACGCTGTATTTAGAGAATCAAGCGCACACAAGGCGGTGGCTGGACCGTAGTCCGCTCCAAACAAAATTCTGTGAATGGAACCACGCTTCGAGACTAGCACGGCCACGAGGACCGTGCACCTGTCCCCTACAGCAACGACCGACTGTCTCCTGGACCCAGTATGGACGAGGTAGTGGGTAATAGAGAGGTAGGCACCTTGGCAACATGCACATCAAGCACGGCCACATCGGGGATATCACGCGGCAGCCAATCTCATGAAATGAAATAACCAATAAAATAAGTCGAAAACACTATACGGATACGCCGCTAAATTAGCATATAATATAAATGGTTCATAAATGTGACCGCGATAAATTGAAGATAGCAAATGAACAGATCAAGAAACATACGCAACCTGAAGAAAAAGACGAATCTAAGCACCATTCGTGTAAGCGACATTTGCAATTTAACAGATTATTCAGGTATACGTTAAAATGATATAGGTAAAAATTTGTCACATCTAGACTCACTCAGACATTAAAATGAGGTAACAAAATAACACTAAGACAAGGTAGCAAACCAACAACCTGAAACAAAGAAACTCAGCCCGCAAGCATGCGGTTAGTAAATCGAATGCAGGGTACCTGCCAACGCCGCGCTAATTCTGCTTACGCTCTCAGCAGGACTTGTCGACCTTTTGATGCTGGACCTGAGTGGCCTCAGTCGTGACTCACTAGGCCTGCCTGACTCAGGTACTCGTGACCGTATGCGCTACAGCACCATGCACTCGACGTCAATGGAGTACACCCCATCGGCGACTGTCGCTCCCATAACAGCCGCTTCTTCTCTGCATGCACGAGGGCTTTCTAGTGCACCCAGGCAACTACCTTCGTGATCAGATCACGCCATGCACGCCGATCAACCGCTTTCGATTCCCATGACCTGCAACCAACGTTAGAATGCGATAGGCCAGCTTTGATCATGTACTGGTAACAAAGCTTCGGTTTCCCCACATGCCGCTCCCCCACACTTAGCTGAAAATATAATAGCTGTTTCGGTATCTGCGTCGAATATGCCCGAACCATCTTAGGTGCCTCAGCAGAATTATGTAGTCTACTGCATATATGCCACTGCGTCGGAGCACCTCCGTATCTGCAACTCTGTCACTCCAGCCGATGCGCATAAAATGTCCAGGTTTCGCTGCCGGATAGAAGAACGGACAACACCATGGACTTGTATACCAGCAGCTTTATTCCAACAGTGAGCTGGTTGTTGTTCCACACAGGCATTCCAGCTCGCCAAAAGCAGCAGCCACCTTCGATACGCTGCTGTGCGGCTCGCTAGTCATTTACTGGTCGGTTGTTATTACGCCAGCAAGGTAGCGAAATCTTGTAGTCTTAAACAGTCTTGCTTGTGCTGATGGTGAGCCCGAATTTGGCCGCTGTTGGAGCCAGAACACTGGTCATATGCTGCCACCCACCCGCGCTATGCGCAAACAATGCACAGTCGTCAGTAAACAGCAGCATACGGATAGTTGTCTCACAGACTAGGATTCTCGCACCGAAACGACGGATGCTCAGCAACCCACCATCAATACGGTGCTCCACACGATCACCTTAAGCACAAGCGGCATCAAGAGCATAAGACATCATTGCATGAAGACAAATATTAAACAGAGCTGGAGCAAAGACACAGTCTTGCTTCACAGCAGAGACAACTACAAAGTCATCCGAGGTTGCTCCACTCAGTTGCACCCTCGTCCGCACACAACTGTGCAGACATTCAAACAAAAAAACGTTCTACGTGTTACTGGGAGAGAAACGCCACTACAGCACCCCGTGAATGCAATCCGATCGCTTAAATGGCCAGCTGGTGGGTGAGCCCCTTGGAATCAGCGCGCGACTGATGACTGTTCGTCTACGACTCGGAAGAGGCAAGTTTGCCATTTTTATAAGCACGTACGTTATCCTGATGACAAGACGGATCAGTTCTAGGCTTAGTTATCCTCCGTGACACCGTCTGTACCGAGGAGCGACCAACTATTTCTGCTGAGCGATCTTAACGCGAGCGTTGGGTGTGATGTATCGATGTGGACAGATGTCATCCGCCCGCATGGCATTGATTCAACGAATTCGAACAGTGACAGAATGCTCTCAATGTGTGCCACTCACGGCCTGACGATAACGAATACTCGGGTTGCACTGAGTACGAGTGATATAGCAAATTGGACACACCCAAGAAGTGGTCACGCTCACCTGCTAGACTATGTTACCGCACGTCAGCGTGACATACGTGAAGTGCGCATGATACGTGTACTGCGTGGAGCTGAGTGTGGCACTGAGCACAAATTGGTGCAGACCAAATTGTACATATACTTTCGTAAATCTATATACTACACTCCTGCCGTGTACCGGTGGAAATATAACGTTTTTTCCCTAGGAAATGTAGATAAGAGGATGGAGCTGGAGAAGGCGATGGGTACACACACCTGTGTGATGTGGACTGCATAGCCACAGTGGGCGACCTGTAGCACAATATTCGCGACCAGGTGACAGCTGCTGCTGTCGGGCGCGCAAACAGCAAACGGTCGGATTGGTTTGATGAGAACAATTCGACGATTGGTGCATTGGTGTCAGCGAAGAATGCAGTATTTGCTGAACATGTGGCAGATCCCAGCGACTTGGGGAAGAAGAGTCAGTTTCGCAAACTTTGACGGCGACTGACTCGAGAGCTCAGCCGCATTAAAAATGCATGGTGGACGGAGAAGACGTGGCAGATGGAATGCTACACCGAACGCCGACAACACAAGGAATTCTTTGAATCCTTGAAGACGGACCGAGGTTGGGGCCGCTGAGGACGCTGATCGATAGTAGATTAGGCGCAACCTGCACACGGACTGTAGACATAATGCAGATCTGGTGAAGTTATTTCGACCGTCTTTTGAACTGCCCGGAAATTGGCTGGCCAACATTGAACGGACTCAAACAGCACGAGGTAAAGGTGAGTTTGGCAGATACACCGACACTGGATGAGACACAGAGGGCACTTGCTTAGCTGCCAAACGGCAAGTGTGCTGGAGACGACGGGATGCCACCTGAAGTATTGAAACACGGCGGATCCCTTTGGTGACTGCGCTGAAACAGTTGGTGTAACGCGTGTGGATTGAGGAGGTGCCTCCTGAGCTGAAGGATGCCCTTGTGCTGCCACTGTACAAGGATAAAGGAAGCAAACAATGTTGCACGAATTATCGTGGCATCAATTTGCTGAGTTGTGTGGGAAAGGTGATTGCCCGAATCCCGCTCAACCGCTTCGCCATTCACGTGGTGGAACCGAAGGTTTCGGAAGAACGATGTGGGTTCCGTTCGGGTCGCAGCACTATAGATATGGTGTTTGCGGCTCGTCAGTTGCAGGGGAGGTGCAGAGAACGACACCAGCCGTTGTACTCGCCTTTGTTGATCTCACCAAGGCATTTGATACGGTGAACCTCGAGGCATTGTGACTAGCGCTCGGTAAGTTCAGTTGTCCGAGTAAGTTTGTAAGTTTAATTGAGTGTCTGCACAGTGGTATGCGGACGAGGGTGCAGCTGAGTGCAGAGGTCTCGGAGGACTTTGCAGTTGTTTCCGGTGTGAAGCAAGACTGTGTCTTAGCTCCTGCAATATTTGAGGAGCATTTCTCGTGTGTGGTGGCAACAACGTATCTGTAGCAGTGCAGATCTCGTGTCTTGCAGCATGCGAGTAGTTCCTTCAACAAGTTGGTTTTACTGCGTCAGTTAAGATGCCTTGGTCACCTCCTGCGTAAGTTAGCAGAGCGTTTGCCCCGTTAGGCTCTTACCGCTCGTGCTGGACTTGGATGGAAGAGACCATGTGGTGGACAGCCGTCCACTCGGCGACGGCATATGAAATGGTCGACTTCATGTCTTGATGCCCCCAAACCCACACGTCTGTTTGGATGGGGACCAAAAGACGAAGAGTGCCGATGATTGGAAACAATTCAGGATGTGGCACGCAGTCGAAATTATTGGAACATCTGTACACATATTTGTTTAGATTCAGATGTTTAATGCCTAGAAATTGGAAAAGATAAAAAGTGTAAAAATGGCGTGTTAAAAAATGACAAAATTGTTCCGGTCTTGCGGAGCAGTAATTGAAGTGTTGTGCCCATCTTCAGCTAATATGCCATGTTGATGATGTGGTGTATGTATGGCTCCATGTCTATTCGTTAGACGGTTTGTACTACTAATACTATTACTAAGCCGGCTCCAAAATTGTGTACACGCCGACAACACAGATACCAAGAGCTTATCTGCCGACAGCTGAACATCATCCGGAATTGATAGGAAGAGTTGACCTGGTACAGCATCTGTCAGTGGTCGATGATTGTCTAAAAGAAATTAGGTACCACAATGAAGGCGATGCAACGTTTTCAGTTTTGCGAGAAATTTTACTAAATGGGCAGCCAGGGACAAAGAAGCCGCTTCCGAATGAACTAAGACCCAACTTCAATATTCCGGAGAAGCTCATTGCCAATGACGGTTTGCTGTTCAAAGAGTTGTATTCTAATCCCGCATCATTCCGAAAAGCGAAGCGGGAACACGTTTATCACGCCAACTTAGATATTAACTGGAACATTAGTAGAACAAAAGGACTGCAAAATGGAGTAGATGGACAAGAATGGAAGATCAAATTAGGGGTGATGTGCTAAAGTGTACGGTGCGCCATCCACATGAAATTCGGCAAACGAGGGAACCAATGATGCCGTATGAGGTTCTCGATCGACCGTGGCAGGTGACAGTAGACTTATTCTGTGACAACGGGAAAGATTAGTTACTCATGGTGAATTACTGTAGAGATTATTTTACAACAGATGTACACACTACTACTGCTACGGAAACAGTGATTAATAAATCCTGAGGTCACTCCACTAGGCAAAGAATGCCGGTCGCGGTGTCTCGGCACTACTTGAAGAAGAAGATTAAGCACGAGTTCAATCAGTACCGGTGTTCCATAGCGGTGGAAGAAAGCTGTTGTGATGGCAAAGGTCGATGTAAGGTCATATGAAGTCGATGTTGGAGTCAGAAGTAACAGAGGGATCACAATGTGGGTTAAGAGCAAAGCTACCTACAGCAGGAGGCTAATATGAGTTCCTCATCGCCTGTTCAACTGAATCTAAGAAGATACCCCATCAACCCACAAAGGAGATTAGTTATAGAAACGCTGTAAGGCGCTCCGCTCTTAATTCACATTGTGATTCCAGTGTTGAATGAACTGCAGTCGGATCTTTCTGATTGTCCCCCCTATAACATCGATTTCATATAACCTTACACCGACCTTCGCCATCACAACATCCTTTTCCTCCGCTATTGAACACCGTTACTGGTTGAAGTCGTGCTTACTCTTATGCTTTTTCTCCTTCTTCTTCAAGCAGTGCCCAGACACCGGTATTCTTTACCGAGTGAATTGTCTCCAGAATTTATTGATGACTAGTTCCGTGGTAGTGGTGGCGTGTACATCTGTGGAATAATCACTATTGTAATCCACCGTGAATTATATATATATATATATATATATATATATATATATATATATATATATATCGAGTGAGACAGGCGTTTTGTGTCAAGCATGCTGTAATTTTTGCCGAAGAAAATGGGGTCGCTAAAGGATCGATTTTTGCAACAGATCCAGAAAAGTAAGTGATTTACCTTGCCTCTCTTGCTCTCGCTTCAACGCTGCTTGTTCGCGCTCTTTACGGATAAGAGCAAGTCGCGCCAAGTCGTTGGCTAACTCCACTTCGGACTTTGAAGACAAGGGACCAGCTGTTGCCTTCGCCAGCAACTCAGCCTCTTTCCGTGAAGGTCTGTGAAAGAGAGATGTTGATGAATAACAGGAAATTTCGGACTGTGTTAATCCGAAAACTCGCGAAACACTCGGAAAGCCAGGATAAAGAAATCCGAAACATTTAGATATAGGGCGTTATATTTGGATGGGAAAATAATAGCACGATAGCACAGAGACCAAAGTTGTCGTTGAGTTGAAGCCAGCGAATGCCGTCGAGTGCAGAAACTATGGAGACCAACGTCATTTAACCTTAAGTAAAACTTAAGCCGATGGACCACAAAGGATGAAAAGTATAGAACAGTTGGAGTAGGGGATATTGCCCAGCAGGTTCATAACGTCGATAAAGTAGCACTTATAAATCGCTGAGAGCGCAGTTCACTGCGCGAAGATCGGACCCAGCCTTGAGTGAGCAAGATACTACTTACTGTTATGGTATGGAGAGACGAGCAACGATTACGTCGAGAATGTATGTTGGATAACACATTGCAGTTATACTCAGCATTGAAGAACAGAAGCCTGAGTCAGGATTTCAGGATGTTCATCGAACTGACACTGCCATCGATGATGTATGAACATTACTGGGTACTTACTGGTTGAAAGGCACATGTCATAGTCATAAACAAGGCGGTGCAAAGTTGATGGCTTCCGGTCCAGGCAGGTAGAACTAGCTGAAGCTGTCGTTTGAGACTACAGTATAGCAGTGGAGTATAAAGTAATCGTGAGACCTGTAGTTATGAGTATTCGGATAAAGGATGACAAATTGTCACTCACAGACACCCGACAAGGTATAATAGATGGTGAATCACACCAACAGAGTGAAGAGTAACGCGTTCAACCAACGCATGATGAATATGAATGAAGCGTACAATCCCACTGCATATATGTTCGTAAGGATGCGCTTAGTGCATCGAACATCATAGACCCACAGAGAAGGCAGCAAAAGTGTAATGCACGATGCCACAAAGGCTAGTGGAAACTGAGCCAGATAGCTAAAAACGTAGAATGATGCGGAATTTTGCGTGTTCATCGGAGCAGTGTAGGGAATTGGGTGCCAACTGTATAAGAAAAGATTTATCCTAAGGCGCTCATTTGTAACTTTCGGCTCAAAAGACCGCGGTGAATGCATCTTTTTCTCGGTAACCTTAATTGGTGCTGTTGGCTTGGTACATTGGTCAGGTAACTAGGAGCCAGCTCGGTATGGAATGAAACTGCAGAATCCCGTGACGAGGAAAGAACTTTAATGATCGAGTGAAAAATGTCGCAGCACTAAAAAACCATTTTGATTTGTCAAGTCCATATGCAGTACATCCAGTTGTAAGCAACGGAATTCGGAATCATCCTATGCAATAGGTGTGCAAGGGTGAGGCTGGAAAAACACAAATATAGTAATCTGCCATATCGCATTAATTGCCTCGTCTTTCTACTGAAATTCAACAGATGTTCAGGTTGTGTTCTTGTTTTCAAGATAGGGTGAACCGTTAATTTGAAGACTGCGGATTCAGCTAACGTTGGTTGCATACAGCCACAATGCGATTTTCAATTGCAGTAGATAATAAGATTGTTAATGAGGACGATATCTGGCAATTGCTAGTAAGCTGTGATGAGTTTGCTCCATGTTAACAAGAAGCCGTCCGGTTGGGGATTCCTTGGGGCAACAACTAACAGACTGTCACTCGTAGACCGTTGGTTCCCACCACTGAATTGTGAGAGAACAGGAACGTCGAGATTGAAGGTTAAAATCCGTTTATGAAACTGGTTATGACTGGAAGTTACTAATGAAACATGCTACACGGCTGATGCGTACAACTAAGCCGGTTGGTAGTCTACAATACTGAGCAAAATCTTCAAAACTGCAAAAGTGCACACGTAAGAAGATTCCGTGGCTAATTGTGGATAGTAAAAGGTGATAAAACTAAAGCAGGGAAGCAAATAGACTTAGAACCGATCTGGAAACAAATTTCGCGTCTTCAGAAACGATTAAACAGCTCGTCCCACAAGAGAAAGCGTTCTAAACAAATGACGCGCGTCTTACCGATTAAAACTATCCCACTTAAAAAAGCTGGTAGGAAAAATATGTGGTGCAGAACATGAACAGGATATTATCAGAGCTCGACTGGATACACAAAGGCTATCCCTTAAGGTGCCGCTTCGATTCACTTTCGGGGATGGATCGAAGAGGTTAAAAAATGCGTGATCATCGAATGAGAATTGGTCTACATAAAACCCGACGGAGTAGAAAATGCGAGGTATCAGATACATGAATGAGTTTTAAAGCCCGTTTGGAAAGTACGCATCCAGAACGTGAATACTCACCCTTCTCGAACACTTGCCCCTTCGACATTGGGGTTGCACACTTCGATTAGATGGCTAATACCTTTGTGACGTGACTCTTCTCCTTCGCTCGACTCTGCTGCAAGGGATCGAGAAGCGGAGGTATCGGGTTCATCTACTTCACAATTATCACCGGTACGCTAAAAGTATACATGAGAGTGTGGAGACAAAATAAACACTGCGTTAAGAAACAAAGCATCGTCATTTATAGTGCAGCAGCAGAAGAGAACAATGGTTGGGGAATCCATACTTATTCAAGCAGTGGACTGTCATCAACAAGTGCCATATATAGAAACGCAAACAAAATAAATTGTGGCAGGAGGCGTAGCCTGAAAAATTTCATGCAACCAATTAACCTTAGGAATTTTACCATAGCAAGAACACCCAGCGTGTTGGTTGTTCTTGCTAGGTTAAGATAAATTCTTCCAGGATTTGTGGTACTTAGTTGTGTTTAACGTCCGAAGCGGTGTCCAACGCCGGAAAAATGAGTGCAACTTGACAGAAGTGTTGGAAACCGAGTGAACTGAATCAAAGTTCAAGTCCCTCCGTTGCATAAAGGTGACTGCAAGCTCACATATGTTGACAACCTACCCATATCCATTGTCGATCGATTCTGACAAGCAGATTGACGCATACAAGTCTAGCATGACAATGAAAATTGTATGAAGAAATCAGGTGTTGTAAGAACAAAACAAAACGATATGTCACTCGAGAAAAGGAAAAATAAACGCACCCCGGCTTGTCGATCAATCTCCTCCGGGGCAGTGAACGATCGAATTTTCCCCTTATGCGAGCGTTTTCCTAACATGAAAAGGGAATATAGCAGCATTAGATGAGACAAAAGCCAATTGTTATTATCATAATAACCAAAAAACATCACTTCAGTACGTAGGGTCAGACCTTGCTGCCAAGCGAAATAAATGATGGCTTCAAGCAGTGGTGGTGGAGACGACATAAGGTTGGACCGAAAATCCTTGAGCAAACGCTCAACGCCAAATACCGCCAACACACAATATGCCAGCCACCATGTAAAGACCCAAGTGAAATGGATGAGACATCATCCTAGTGACTCGAAATGTCAGCGTCGCATGCAATCTTACCGTCGCACATATGACTCATTGTAAGAATTCACGACAGGCGCGTCATTGGTGCATGTCGGGTACTTTGCCGATAGTGTTGCGTGTCAGACATACGATCATCAAGAGGATCAGAAAATGAAATGTGACGGAAAAGAGCGTAATTTAGTAGCTGGCAACTCTGGTTCCAGAAGTCAGGTCAATGGTCGCCCACAATGAACATTAGGAGGGCTGAACTGGATAAACAAAAGGCCATCTTCGGTATACAGTGGGCGAACGCATGTGTGAATAGGGCGCATATAGGAAGCAAACAATAATCCGGAAATCTCGGGATTCGACAGGAAGAATAATCTTCTTATTGTGCGAAGTATTTAGTTGGCAGCAAGAGTCTACTACAGTGTGACCTTTGTTGTTCTCAGGTGAGTGTAGCTAAGAGATCAGTTATGTAGCGGAGCAAGGTTGTATGGAGATAACGAGTCTGGTACTGCCCAAAACAACCAGGCGCTAGCAACTCTAAAGGGAAATAAGAGCCACTAGAATAAGTGCAGGATAGTCTCTCTCTCTCTCTCTCTCTCTCTCTCTCTCTCTCTATATATATATATATATATATATATATATATATATATATACATATATATATATATATATATATATATATATATATATATATATATACTTATTCACAGTCTGTTAACAGACATTATGCCATCAGAACCATGGCAGAAGAAAAAAAGTGAAGAAGATGGGAACACTAATGCGATTAAAAATATGGGAAACTATTATTTGGGTTTTACACACGCCATTTTTTACTTTTGTTTTGTTTTGTGAGTTTTAGTGTGCATCAAAGGGATGGTGAAATTGCAGAACAACATTGACGCCACTGATGTCTGTTGCGGGCCATGACGTCTAATGTTTCCAACCACTGCCATTCAGCATCTCGTGGTCCCCAACCTGGAAGTCGGACTGGTCCAACTGCCGCCAAACTTGAGGTTGCCTTCTTCATACTCCTCCACGTCATCGGTTGTCCACCGCGGCACTTTTTCCAATCGCTCCTTGGGAGTCCCAATAGCGCTCCACGTGGAAGGCGATGGGCTGGCATGCGCAGAACGTGCCCGAGCCAACGCATGCGATGTCAGAGAATAACGTCCTGACGACTGGCACTATTCGCTCCAAGCACGCGGTCTCTCACCTCTGCGTTGCTTATGAGGTGTTGCCACCAGACCCTAGCAATCCTTCGTGGACAGCGATTATCAAAGACTGATAGCCGCTTCATATCTTCCGAGCGAATAGGCCAAGTCTCAGCCGTACAAGAGTACTGCATGGACGGAAGCATTGTACATCCTGCCCTTGAGCTTGAGACTGACATCACGACGACGCCACAGATGTCTCAGTTTGATGAATGCAAGGCGGGCCTTTGCAATCCGTTGTGAGACTACATCTCCAACACCGCCACCAGCCGTGATGCAACTCCCTAGGTAAGTGAAGCAAGGGACTTGCTCCAGAACATGTCCAGCAATGGTGAGCGCGGGTTCAGGCACCTGCCAATCCTGGAGCAGCGTTTTACATTTTCCCGGAGTGAAGCACAGGCCGTACTTAGACGCCTCCATCGCCAAGCGGTCCAGAGCGTTCTGGACGGATTGTGGTCGTCCCCCAGCAAGGCGATATCATCGGCGTAGTCCAATTCCGTGAGTCTGTCTCCAGGGAGAAGCTCAACACCGCAGTCCTGGACACCTTCCAGTGCTCTTTGGAGAACATCTTCGATGGCGAAATTGAAGAGGAAAGGTGAAATAGGGCAACCTTGGCGAACACCGCTGGTCACAGCGAATGAAGAGGAGTGCGTGCCGTAAGCCCTAACGTTGCCCGACGTGTGACTGTAAAGTACTTTCAGGATGGTTACAAACTTGTCGGGCACACCTTTCTTCAGTAAACAGTTCCACAACGCAGATCTATCTACTGAATCGAATGCCGCTCGGATGTCCAAAAATACTATGATTGTTGGCCGCCGGTGGATGTGACGAAGTTCGAGAACTTGCCGAAGCGTGAAGATTTGGTCAATGCAGCCACGGCCTGGACGAAATCCAGCTTGTTCTTCTCAAGAAAACTCCTCTCTAGTCGTTGAAAGCCTGCCAAGTAGGACCGACACGAAGATTTTGGATGCGACAGAGATTAGGGAGATTCCGCGGTAGTTGCAGCAATCGGCGCGGGAACCCTTCTTGTGAATCGGGACAATGACCGATTCTCCCCATGAGCTCGGAACCTTCTCCTCAGTCCAAACTTTCGTGAACAGCGATAGGATTTCGCTGATAAGTACACTCCCACCATCTTTGAATAGAGCTGGTGGTAGGTTGTCGGGACCCGAAGCTTTGTGGCGTTTCAAAGATTGGACTACATTCCGAATCTCTGCTTCATTTGGGGGGGGGGGGCTGTGGAGACAGGCCAAGCATCATACATTGGGGCAGGAGGTGTCGCAGGGGACTGTGTTGGGTGATTGAATTGAAGAGCGAAATGCTCTGACCAGCGACCCAATCGTCTGCGAAGGTTGGTGATCTTCGTGCCGTCTGCCTCGCAAATCGTCTGACTGATAGCGTGGAAATTGCAACCAGTGGCCCTGATGATGTAAAACAGACGGCGGAAGTTGCCAGCTGATGCAGCGGCTTCCATCTCACCAGCTTGTTTTGACCACCAAGATTCACGATCAGAGCGAAGGCTTGCTTTCAGCTGTTGCGTAATAGACCGGCGGTGTTCGTTGTACTTTGCGCCAGCAGGCACCGCCCGTCGACGATCCAGCAATTCTGATGATCTTCCCGAGATCCAGCATTTGGGAGTGGAGCGAGTGAGGCCACAGCTGGACAAACCGGCCGACAATAAGGCTTGCTGGAGACTTGACCAGTGTTGATCAACATCCAGAGTGTGAGAGAGAGGGAGCTTTTCGCGAAGTTTTTGTTGATAATCTCTCTTCACCATTGGGTCCTCCAACTTGTAGGCGTTCAGTCGGGTGTGTTTTGACCTAGGCGAACCACCAAAACGCATGCAAACGGTCGTACACACCAGTGCATGATCGGTGTCGACGCATGTTGACCAAAATGATAGGCAGTCGCGTACACTGCCGCGCCACCTGCGACTTATAGCTATGTGGTCAATCTGTGACCAGCGCTGGGTTGATGATGGGGGGCGCCAAGTGGCGTACTGGCGTTCAGGATGACGAAAGCTGGTGCTGGAGAGGAATAGTTGATGATCAGCACAAAGACTGAGAAATCTCTCTCCATTGTCTGAGCGAACATCATCATATCCATGCGGTTCTCCGAGGTGGCGCTCACATGGCAGCAGACGACCGACACGCGCGTTGAAGTCACCTGCCAAAACAATGATGTCTGTTTTAGGAGCCCTTAGGAGCAGCTCATGAAGGTTCTGGTAGAACTGGTCTTTGACGATGTCTGAGCTACAGTCAGTGGGCGCGTAGGCAGAGATCACGAAGAGAGCACGCTTTTCGACTCGACGTCTGCTGACCTTACAAGAGCCATGGAGCCTCATCGCACAAAGGCGGCTATTGATCGAAATCCAATCAATCAAAGCAGTCTCGGCTCTAGCACTCAGGGCGATTCCAACACCAGCTTGCCCAGATGCGGCAGACTAGGCGTCACCAGAGAGGCGGAGATGGAACCGGGTGCGTGGGTGGAGCGGTGACACCAGCTGGTAGACCGAGTTAGAGTCCTGGAGTCGTGTTTCAGTCAGGCAGCAGATATCAATTCCAAGGGTCTCTAGCGTGCGTGCAAATCCAGCTTGCTGACCGATCTGCAGTAATGTGCATACGTTGAAAGTTGCAAGTTTGAACTGCGTTCCGGGTTGCAGGAGCGAAGATTGGCGACTGTATGACCGGCAACTCTCTGTTGAATACTGTGTGGTTGAGTTGACAGATGTCACGGGAACAGGTTCATCAGTGTAGGCGGGATTGATCGTTAAAGAGGAATCAGGTAAAAATGGGTGTGAATGGTACACGGGAAGGGTAGGTAATATGGTGGCGTGTGCTTGTGCAGTTGGCATCTATCTATCTAAATAACCTAGAGAAAACAGAGTCTAGCTACAATTACGACAAACTAATGTAGCAGACTAGTCAATGGGGATGTCCAAGTTGCTGAAATTGACCAAGCCGCTTTCAATGGGTTCGCCCTCAGGTCCTCCACTAAGCTTAACGAGGCTAATGCATGTGTGCAGCGCAATGAAAACAGTTGCGGAGTGATCGGATTTATTCTAAGAATAAAACACGTAGACAGCACGCATAAGACCAGCGTGACCCTTGCAAGCAACTTCCGAATTTGAACAAAACTTAGCACAGCACCTCGTTGAGACTGAGGAACTGATTGCAGAAGAAAAGATGTTCCTGGATTATGTTGTCTGTCACTAATAATCGACTAGGACAGGCGTTTGGATCTAGCAAAGACAGTGAGTCAGCTAAAGCCGCAAACCAGGTTCCCCAACAAACCCGAGAAATACGTGCACAACCACTCTAGCCTGAAAATGAGCACCACATTTGTCGAAGTGCTGTCGTGCGGCTTAAAATTTTGCACCCCAAGACAAAGACAATCAGTTAGACTATAACCTGCAATTTGAAGGCCTATATTGCCAGACAAATGAGCCAGTGTGAGAAAGTTAAAAAAGAAATTCTCCTTATAATTCCAAACAAGAAAACAAGACGAGGCATTCTGTGAGACGATGTTGTCATTTTGTGCATTAATGTCAATCACAAATATGAAAATTGATGGAAAACCAGAAACATCACCATCACCATCACACATTAGCTGAGAAACACAATTCAAGCACCGTGCTGCAATACAAAGGGATAAAATATATCAAAAAGCGAGAAACAAAACTGCGTGAAAAATAAAAAACCAACAGGAAATAGACCGTTCCAATACTGAGATTGAGTTCGGATGAAGAAAAGCAGGAGGGGGAAGAAACTACTCAAAACACAGACACAAATGGCCCTGTTCTTTGCTGACAACAAGTGAATCCAACCGAACATGTTCAGCGGCCTTGGGACTGCAGCCAGGCATCTAGGAGAACCAACGGACACTAACTTGGGAGGTATAGACTTCATCCCTCTTAACTAAGTCATCGATTGGCCTCACCTTCCACCCGCATCTCGATCGCGCAGACAATACATGTCACTCGAGAGTCAATGTGTTGACATTCGCAACACGTGTACTAGTCATCGGAGCCTGGTACGTGAAATGATGGAGCTGAGAGATTCACTCACACCAAAAACCCGACGCCGAATACGCTCACTGCTCGCACGCTGTGCCCCCCAGACATGAACCTTGCTGCAAAGGCAGCAATGCTCGAACCTAATGAGCCTTTACATCTGTCGCACTGATAGGTCAGGTTTTGCAGCCGTATAGTAGGGTTGAACACAAGGCTGCATTGTAAACACTGTCCTTCAGGGCGAGAGTAATGTTGCGCCGGCGTCACAAGTAGGCGGAGATTGACAAAACGCCTCGTACTTTTGTTATACCATTGGCCATCTCGTCCTCAACGCCGACGATCGCTAATGTAGCTACTGCGATACTTGGATTTCTGAACGACACCTGGCTGATCACCCCCAAGGGTCAGCCTATGCCAATCTTGGAGAAGGACTTCGCATTTTAAAGCATAGCCCGAAACGATTGACAGTCAGTACTAATTGGTCCAGTGCTGCTTGACACGTTTGCGAACCGTCACAGATTAGGATAGTATCGTCGGCGTACTCCAAGTCAAGAAGTCGATCAGTTGGGAGAAGCTCCACACCATCAAAGGCGTATTCAATAAACGTAGTTTCCATGATTTCTCCGATGGTGAAGTAAGAAAGAAAAGGTGCTAGCGGACATCCTTGTCTCACACCATTGGAGGTATTGAATGCAGGGACGTTTACTACAAGCACTCACTCTGTCCGAACTATGCGCGTAAAGCAATCTGATAATGTTTACGTATTTGCTGGCACAGTTTTCTGAGTAGTCAGTCTCAATGGATACATCAACCGAATCGAAGGCGCTCTTGATGTCGAGGAACACGGCTACGGTGGGTCACCAATAAATTTGGCGGTGCTCTAACAATTAATACAATACAGCCGTGAATTCGACACAACCCGATTTGCTTCTCATGAAATTGGCTTTCACGCGTGCCAGTCAATCGGTGCAGAACGACAGAGGCAAGTAACGTGGAAGCAATTGAGATCAAGCTGATCGCCGCACTCCGAACATGAGCCTCCCGTGAAAATTGCGACTATAACTGAGCGACTCAAGTCGGCTGGGATAGTCTCCTGCTCCCACAGCTTCACTGGTAAGTTGTGCAAATCATCCATAAAAGCAGGTCCTCCTAATTTGACGAGGACTGGAGTACACTTATCTGGTCCTGCGGCCTTATTCAATTTCAACAGTCTGGTCTCATGTTCGATTTCTGCGCATGAAGGCGGATCCAGGGAGAAGGGCGGTTAATGGCCGATAGAGAAGTCTGCAAATCTGGCCTATTAAGCTGCATCTTAAAGTGATCGGCTGAACGCCCCAAGCGCCATCACAAGCTGTTAATTAGCAAATCTATCTAGTCATTTAGAGTGTAACTAGCACCGGGTCTCTTACCGTCCATTTCGCGTGTCAGACGGAATAACTTTCGATAGTAGACAAGGGCAGCAGCCATTTCCATCTCCGATGCAGTGAGACCACCATACTTCGCGGTTTCGCTTCAGGATAGCACGCAGTCTTTCCCTTAGATCTTCGGGAGTCTCATTGTGTTCCCTTCGAGCGGGAACGTGTCGGAGAGCATCCAGAAGTCCTAGAGACCGCGTAGAAACCCAATGTCCAGGTTGGCGATTTGATTTGCCACGTGAAGACGACTGCTGTTAGAACTCTCTGGAAAATATGCGACCAGTGATCTTCAACTGGTTTCAACAATAACGACGACAACAACATTACATAAGCCACTTGAACTGATGCTCCGCTCCCATACAGCCACAATGACCAATGTAATAAAGAATAATAAGAGAACGAGCGCTTACCTGAAAACCTTCATGCTCTAAGCAAACATTCAGGGTCAAGGCGTCTATACCCTGTGTAGACAACATACCGTCACAAATAGCTGGCTATCGTGCTAACATAAGGCCGCAACAGCGAGACAGCTTCCTCTCGGCTTTCACTGCCCCGCGTCATAATCAGTCATTACCCGGCAGGTAACTCAGCACCAAACACAGTTTAAACAGGCGGTCCGACTAGGAGAGGGAAGCAGACGTGCCACTGGTGTCGACTGCGAGCCATGTCCTGTAAAGTCACAAGCCAAGCATAAGGCGAGTCACGTGGACTCCAGCCTGGAAGGCGAGACGACCGATGGCACACAGCTTGGTCATCAGTGACTTCATGTCCCACTACCAACTCAACTTATGTCCACCTCGAACCTCGTGCCCACCTACATCTGGCAGACTAAACACGGCTGTCCTCGGTAAGCGGTGACTGGGGTACGTAGTAGTGTCATCATCATCGGCTTTCATTTGGGGTTAAGTCCGAGTCGCCAATATTTCAGAAAATAATGGAGGGTATTGCAGCATACACAGATGACATCAATGCTATAGGAACAAACGCACATGACCTTTATAAAAAAACTGCGTTGGATACGTGCATGTTCTTCATGGACTTGATTAAATTCCTCGATTTAATAAGTGATAGTGACGGAAGATGCCTTCATCCAACAAACATTGAGGCTATCAAGATCCCATCACCATCGCCAAAAGCTATCGTTGTTCAAACTGACCGTAAGGATAATCTGCTGCTATTGCGTGTCTGAGCCGGCCGACTTCGCAGATCGAAAGAAAAAATCCTTCTGACGAAACCAAGATAGAGCTCTTGAGCAAACAGTACGTTTACTAATGAGCAGGAGGATTTTTAATGAAAATTTACCTGTTTGTCCCAGCAGCTCACAAGCCAGATAGTCTAAACTCTAATCCGGAAAAGCATCAGATTGTTTCGCCCAATTAGGGCTCCTCAAGAAGTTGGTGATGCTGCATGCACGACCGGCGGTTCCTACCGTGGCCTGCGCGTAGCCACCACTAACGTTGGCAGTTTAATGAACAAAGGTGACAATTTGCGCCACATCTTGGACTTTGGTCGGCTGGACGTATTAGGATTGGCTGAGACCTGGTTGAGTCCTGGAGTGTATGTTTAGGAAGTTCAGATCAGGGGCTATTCGTGTTTCCGGTGCGAGACTAGCAAACGACTGCGGGGGCATGCTGTCATACATTCGGGCCTGGTGTGAGCAATTGTGGCGCTCGATCCACCTGAGGCGTGGCGCACTGTTTAAAGGTGTAGCCTATCGCAGTCCGCAAAGTTCTGTTTAGATTGGTTGTCGCATGTGCGAAACAACAAGAGTCGGCCCCACTTCCCGCTCATGGGTGATCGCAACTTCATCGAATATGTTGACCCGAGGTTCAATTTCACTCCGGGCATTATGAAGTCGAGGCAAAGTTTATTGAGACCATATTTGAGATGGGGGTAGCAAAACATATTTGCCAAACGATGCACGTTACACCGCACTCAAATTCGTCACGCCTGGACTTGATGTTGACTACCTGCGGAGAGCGTGGGCGTAAAGTTCTGGTCTGGGGCCACTACAAACTGGTGATCACTCAATGATCGTGGCCATCCTACAATTACTGAAAGACTGAATTCGGTCTCATTCGAGCAGCTACACAAGTAGACTGGTCTCTGTCACAGGATTCATCTGCTGAATCCTGTTGGTTTGTTATAAAAGGTGTGAAGTCGCTGTGTGCTTGTTTCGTACCCAACAAGTACCGGAAAGCTAGGCTAGTGAAGTCACATTGGTACGAAAGTGTATGGTCAATTGGCTCAAAAACAAAGTGTATTGTGGAATGATTTCCCCCTGTCTGGTAGTGCAAAAGGCAGCTGAATCTATGCAGCAGTTCGAAAGCACAAAGTGTTGGCAGTTCGAAGAGGAGCTTGCAACCACAGCGAAAACGACGCACAAGAGAATTTTCGCTTATGCGAAGTGGCGCCTGAGACGTACGAGTGACGTGGCAGTGTTAGAGTGCTCTAACGGACAGTCACTGACTTACAGCAGTGAACATGCGTCCGTATTGGTAACGCACTTGGCTTCTGTATTTACAAGTAAGCGTGCGTCTACCAAGCTCCAGGTGTGCAGTATCTGTAGAACTCGAGAGCCTGGGTGGCGATGTGGAAGATGTCTGCAATCTATTTGCTAGCCTTGACGGCATGAAGCCTGCAGGTCCTTATGAGCTCCAATCGCTGATTCTCAAGTGGTCGATGATCGTCATTTCGAGCTCCATGACTGATCGGCTCAACAAATCGCCGTCCAAAGGTGCATAGCATAGATTGGAAATGCTCGGCAGTGAAGCCGATTTCAAACGGCGGTGTCCCATGTAAGGTTGACAATTACCGTCCGATAGGTTGGACTACCGTTTTGGCCAAAGTAATCGAGATGGTGATAAAAGATCGACAGCAGCTTCTAGAGTTGAAAAACCTGACTACCGCACGGCGCAGTTTCTTGAAATGTCGATCCTGTATCACAAACCTTTGTTGGCAAAACTTGAATGCATTCAAGCGTTGAAGCGAACGAAGTCGGTGGATGGGATATACAATGAAGGAAGTAAAGCGTAGGGCAAAGTGAACCATGAAGAATTTAAGCGGTAACATTACCACGCAATTCTCAAGTTGGATATCGGAATCTTACTTTGGATAAAAACACCTGACACCTACGCCATCTGCTGAACTCCGGTCTACCAAACATTTGTTTTACTTCCTGTATTTCCCTATACGGTGCTCCTATGGTTTCATTCCAACTTCCGTGTTACAGTTGCACGCTCCCACATTGTGCATACTTGCCCCAGGGGTCACAGTTACATGCCGACATAGAATTATAATTGCGCCCCTTGTTATTCGCATCTTCCAACATTTAGCCTGACACTACTCCCATCCCCTTTAAAGTTACCGTAAGAACCAAACGCACTGCATTCCTCTGAACGCTGTACAGCGAACCAGTTGGGTAGCGTTATGAGACTTAATAAAAGAGCCGAGGAATTCCGCTTACGGGCTCCGGTTTGTGTTCTTGCTGTACAGTGGCAAGTACAGTGATTTGCATTTTTCTGTGCATGGATTTACCTTTTCTCACGCTTTCTCTATCGTTGCTTTTGTCGTTCGCCTACTTCCATCATACGTCAACTGTTCAGTTGTTGTCAAACCCTTCTCCGTTGATGCTATTTTCGATCCCGGTTTTGGCGACACCCGAAAAGCTCAATCGAAGATCATACGTCGACCTCAACCAATGATCCGATTGGTACGCTTCAACGCATGAACGCCCATGCAGATTAAATAAATAAATAATGTATTCTCGGTAACAACGAGGCACGCCGTATCAGGCATGATCCAAGTTTTACGGATAATGTTCGCAGTAGGCACATGCATAAATGGGGAAAGTAAATGTGAGGAAAACATCAAGGGTAGAGTGACAAGTGTTTGCGTCCATGTGAATGTAGCGTAGTGTGGAAATTCGTAAGCTGTGACTATTATGGTCGGTAATTGTATAATATATGGCATGTTGTTCAGTAACATACTGGATTCGTGTGTCTATATGCACGTGTATGCGTTAGTGGGTATTGTGAGTGAAATTGGTCAACAGGCCGGCCTGGCGCGTAACCCGGAGTTTCTCGCCATTGACGTTTGCTGCGTATCCTAAAACCTGCAATGTACAACGGCTGACGTTTCCTTCTGATCGCGGAACCATATAACACCTGTGTCTATTAAATGGCGAAAAAGCAGCTGCAGCACGTTTGGCTGGCGTTGGAGTAGCACTAAGTAAGAAAGCTGAAGCTGCGTTGCTCGAATGGTTCCCAGTTAACAGTCGGCTACGTGCGGTTCGGCTTCATGGACCATGTCGTATCAAGAGGCATCGCAAAGAAACACGCAACTTGCTTGTCCTTTCGGCCTACACCCCAACTGACTGCAGCCGCGACTCCGTCAAGGACGAGTTTTAACGTGAACCCAATCTTCGTTTGAACAAAGTCGACAAGTCAGATGACGATTTTAGTGCACGGGTCGGTTGCCTGCTTCCATATGAACGCTATCCTGGAAGTCAGCACGCGCTCAACGATGGACGTTCAGATAAGGGAGACCGGCTTCTCAGATTGTGCGAAGAAAACTCCATGTTGTTCTCAGGAACCAAGCTCAGGCATAACAACAAACGTTCCGCCACCAGACGCTCTCCGTCCTCAACACAGTTCTGGTCCAAGATCGACCACAACACAATCAGTTCCCGTTGGCGAGGTAGTATCCAGGACTGCAAGTCATTCTGGTCAACCTACCTCGACTCAGATCACGCGCTGGTTTGTGTGAAGATCTTCATCCGCTTCGGTGGACCCCGGATACAATTGCGAGGTAAGATTGACACAAACAGGTTAGTTGACCAAAGCTGCGTTATCGGATGCTCGAACCTGTAGTTCACCCCAGGATGTTGAGCAACATTGGGCTTGTTTGCACGAAGCGATGCCTTCCAATGGCCAATAGCTCTGTGATCTCACCCAAGACCCGTTTAAAAAGTTGAATCTCCGCTCGCTCGCTGGAATTGTTTGACCGCCGTCGAAATGTGCCACCAGAGTCAGTTCATAATTCTATGCGCCAGACCCTGTCGGCAACTCAAAGCTTGAATAACGACCGCGAAACATTTTGGTCTCAGCGCGCTGTGGAGATGGAGACCGCTGCTCTCTTCGGCAATTTCCGCAAGCTTTTCCAGTTCATTCGGTTCACTGGCCCGAGAAGGCCTAGTGTCAGCGAGACTATCTGGGAAGCGGATGGCATATAAATCACTAACTTGCGAAGACGCGTAGAGTGTCAGGCCGAACATTTTCACTCACAATTCAATCACCGTCCATTGTCCGCTTGCATGCCAAATGCACCCAACCGCATGCCTTGGGTCATTTCAATGAAGCTATCTAATGAAGCGAAAGACTTCGTCGAGATTCGACAACTCAAGAGATACAATTCTCCACTTTGAACAAACGTCCTCCGGAGATGTTCAAGCTTGGTGGCCCAACACTAGTCAAGCAGTTAACATCGTTGTTTTCCAAGACATGACACGGGGAGGATTCCATTATTCTGGAGTGAGTCAGCAATTTGTCCCATTGTCAAAAAAGATACTCGTGCATCATGTGCCAATCACAGGGGAATCAGTCTCATGCCGGTTGTTCCCAAACTGCTGGCATTCATTCTACTCCGTAGACTATCCCCGATCCTCGAGTTGCTTTACCGCGAAGAACAAGCTGGCTTTCGCTCCAATCGAGGATGTATGGATCAGATATTCACGCTACGTCAAGTCCTTGAACACCTTTACCACAGCCCAACCATTGTCGTCTTCCTGGACATTCGAGCTGCAATATTTGCTAAGAAATGGAGTTCCTTAAAAGTAAAATTCCATCATTCAGGCGCCTTACTTCCAGGTTTCAGGTAGAGTGAGAGTCTAGGCAAACTTTCTTCACCCTTCGCTATCACTAGTGGTGTGCGACAAGGGTGCGCTTTGTCCCTATTCCCCTTCAACTTTTCTATTGAAGACGTCATGTTGAGATCGCTGGAAGGGTCCCAAAATGTCGGTAATTGCGTGACCGACTTAGGTTATGCTGCTGATATCGCTCTGCTCGGCGACGATACAGTGTACAGCAAATTTTGAACCGTCAGCTATTGAAGCGTTTAAGCATGGCATGTGCTTTTCCCTTGAAGTGCAAAGTGCTACACTTCAGGGCTGGGAGTCGTCCGTCCGCTCAAGTATCAAGGAAGAAAAGCAGCAAGAGCTTGTGGACGACTTTATCTACCTCGGAGGCTGTATTTCTACTGATGGCACCACTGAGAAGGAGGTATCTCTTCGCATCGCCAAAGCCCGGTCGGCATTTACTAAGTTGAGTCATTTGTGGCGTCACCGGGACATATCCCTCTCCTTAAAGGGGAGGGTCTACAACGCTTGTGTCCGTGCGGTCCTAGTGTACGTAAGTTAGTCCTGATTGATTCGTGTGGACGACATGCGTCGACTTCAGTCTCTGACAATACATGTTTGAGGAGGATGGCCATGTTTGGTGGCAGCACAGAGTTCAAAACAATGAAATCCGACGTCGCGTCTTGGAAGACATGAGTCTCCCATTTAATCGTCTTGTTGCAATGCGTCAATTGTGATGGCTTAGCCACCTCCTAGGCATGTCATGCGAGCGCTTACTATGTCGCGGCTTATGTGCTCGCTCAGGAGTGAATTGAAAGAGAACGCGTAGAGGTCAGCCAACTACTTGGCGGCAAAGCATGAAATCGTTGACCTGTTTCGCAATCGTAGACCCTGTACGTCCTCCTGGTTGGGTGAATAAGGATGAGGATTGCCAAGGGAGCGATACCCTTGGTGATATGGCGAAAAACCGAAATCAATGGAAGGACTGTCTAGTGAAATGTTTTGAACAATATGATTAGAGATAGATCAGTCAAAATGACAAGGAACAAAACCGCGTGTGAAAAAACCCCTAAATATATGGCCACTTTTCTTGACATTTATATTGTCTTTCTTTTGTTTCTCATAGTTTTTCGATGGCACGGGGTTCATTTATACACTGAAGCTAATATATATATATATATATATATATATATATATATATACAGAAAATGTGCTAGACCCACTGCCTTTCGGGTGTATATTTATTCGAAGGCTTTGGCTGAGGACCCGAGTCGTTCTCCCGTCAGGTGTGGGCGCCCTGGCAGTATCCTAGTCCATCCTCTTCGGAGGTTAGGAAGTGGTCGATGGACCACTTCCCGTAAAACCTAGCCATGGGTGACAACAGGTTTACGGGTTATAAGCTCACAGCTCGATTGGCGTAGAGCACGAGCGCCACGCAATGTCCCTAACGGTGGGAGGACACCTCCGGGTGTTCAATGGTTTGCTACTGCCCGCCTCAAGCTAGGCAGCTCCTGGTCAAATTGGCGCAAACCCGCCAAAACTCACCTGCGTCTGGCCGTGGTCACAGGTGCGTATCCAATTACGGTCGCAAAACATATGATAATTGTTCCAGAATCTCAAAGGCTGCGAGTGACAGCCGTCAAGCAGATCCCAATCTGTCTCTGCAATCACATTCCCGAGCTGGATCTGCTCTCCACTGCCTTGTGGGTCAGGCTATTGAGCCAAAGGCTCCGGGTGGAGTCCCTTAAGCAAACCTCCAAACCACTCACTGCCTTGTGGGTAAGGCTATTGAGCCAAAGGCGCCGGGCGGAGTCCCTCAAGCAAACCTCCAAACCACCCACTGCCTTGTGGGTCAGGCTATTGAGCCAAAGGCTCAGGGTGGAGTCTCTCAAGCAAACCTCCGAAGTACAACGACCACCTCGCGTGCGATTGCCCACCAATGCAATCGTATGCCTGCGCGCAAAGCACTCAGCATCGGGTGCTGGAACGTGCGCACACTACTGGACCGGAACTCCAGCGAGCGCCCCGAGCGACGCACTGCACTGGTCGCAATGGAGCTGGCGCGCTACAACATCGATATTGCGGCGCTCAGTGAAACCCGGCTCGCTGAGCAAGGTAAGTTGCATGAAGCAGGTGCTGGCTACACATTCTACTGGGTGCGCAACGCCGCCTCAGCACCACGTGAACACGGGGTCGGATTTGCAATGTCCGATCGCCTCTATGGCCAGCTGGTGGGTGAACCAACGGGCATCAGCGCGCGACTGATGACTGTTCGCCTACGACTCGGAAGAGGTAAGTTTGCTACTTTTATAAACACCTACGGTCCGATCATGTGTTATCCTGATGACACGCGTGATCAGTTCTACACTGAGCTATCCTCCGTGATACGGTCTCTGCCGAGGAGCGACCGACTATTTCTGCTGGGTGATTTCAACGCGCGCGTTGGGCGTGATGCATCGGTGTGGACAGATGTTATCGGTTCGCATGGCATCGGTACAGCGAATGCGAACGGTGACAGGCTGCTCTCACTGTGTGCCACTCACGGCCAGACGATCACGAACACTCGGTTTGCACTGAGTGCGAATGATATAGCAACCTGGACGCACCCACGGAGTGGTCACGCTCACCTGCTCGACTATGTCATCGTACGTCAGCGTGATATGCGTGAAGTGCGCATGACACGTGTACTGCGTGAAGCTGAGTGTGGCACTGATCACAAGGGATCCCGCCTGAAGTATTGAAACACGGCGGACCCGCGTTGTTGACTGCGCTGCAACACTTGGTGCAAAGTGTATGGATTGAGGAGGAGGTGCCTCCTGAGCTGAAGGATGCCCTTGTGCTACCACTGCACTAGGGCAAAGATAGCAAGCAATGTTGCACGAATTATCGTGGCATCAACTTGCTGAGCTGTGTGGGCAAGGTGATTGCCCGAATCCTGCTCAACCGCCTCGTCAGTCAGGTTGTGGAACCTAACGTGGCGGAGGAGCAGTGTGGATTCCGTTCGGGTCGCAGCACTATAAATATGGTGTTTGCGGCTCGTCAGTTGCAAGAGAAGTGCAGAGAACGACACCAGCCGTTGTACCCGTTTTTTTGTTGACTCCACCAAGGCATTTGATACGGTGAACCGCGAGGCATTGTGGCTGGTGTTGGGTAAGTTTGGTTGCCCGCGTAAGTTTGTAAGTTTAATTGAATGTCTGCACAGTGGTATGCGAGCGAGAGTGCAGCTGAGTGGAGAGACCTCGGATGACTTTGCAGTTGTCTCTGGTGTGAAGCAAGGCTGTGTCTTAGCTCCTGCCCTGTTTAATATCTATCTTCATGCAATGTTGTCTTGTGCTTTTGATGCCGCTTGTGCTTACGGTGTTCCTGTGGAGCACCGTATTGATGGTGGGTTGCTGAACATCCGTCGTTTCGGTGCGAGAACTCTGGTCTGTGAGACAACTATCCGTATGTTGCTGTTTGCTGACGACTGTGCGCTATTTGCACACAGCGCGGATGAGTTGCAGCACATGACTAGTGCTCTGGCTTCGATAGCGGCAAAATTCGGGCTCACCATCAACACAAGCAAAACTGTCTGTCTCTTTCAACCTTCACCGAAGGTGCAATCTTCAACATTGCCGCGAACCAGCATTGGTGCTGAAGTACTGGAAACCACCTCCCGCTTCAGCTACCTTGGGAGTGTGATGTCGACTGATCAGCAGCTACACAGTGAGCTTCGTATCCGCGTCTCTAAGGCAGCGGCGGCATTCGGGAAGCTTGAGTACCGAGTGTGGAACAACCATCAGCTTAGCATTGGCACAAAGCTGATGGTGTACAAATCCATGGTGCTGTCCGTTCTTCTATACGGCAGTGAAACGTGAACGATGTACCGGCGGGATGTGCGATATCTCGAGCGGTTCCATCAGCAGTGTCTGCGACGAATTTTGCGCATCGGTTGGGGCGCCAGAGTTGCAGACACGGAAGTGTTGCGACAAAGTGGGATGTATGCAGTGGACTGCATACTTTTACTGAGACACCTGAGATGGCTCGGTCATGTGTGGCGTATGGATTCGACTCGGATGCCGAAACAACTCTTATACGGTCAGCTGAGTATTGGGAAGCGGCACGTGGGGAAACCAAAATTACGTTACCAGGACATGATCAAAGTGAGCGTCACACGTTGTAATCTTGATTGCAGGTCATGGGAATCGAAGGCGGTTGATCGTGGTGCATGGCGCGATCTCATCACGAAGACAGTTGCTGAAGTGCGGGAGAAAGCCCTCATGCATGCAGAAGAAGCGGCAAGCACCGATGGATTGTACTCCATCGACATCGAGTGCATGGTGCTGTAGCACATGCGGTCGCGAGTGCCTGAGTCAGGCAGGCCTAGTGAGCCATGAGCGAGGCCACTCGGGACCAGTACCGAAGCGACGACGGGTCCTGCAGAGAACGTAGGCAGAACCGGCGCAGCGTTTGTAGGTACGCTGCATTCGATTTACTAACCACGTGCTTGCATGCTAAGTCCATTTATTTCAGGTGGTGGATTTTCAATTTTGCATTAATGCTTTCCTTTCCCATATAAATACCTAGTTATACTCTCTTCCATACATTTGCACACGTCGCTTAAGCCACTTGCAGTTATTTCGATAACATTTTCGTGTTTGTAGCATTTCCGCGAAATAAACCTCCTGACCTCGTGAACTTACCTCGTATTCTTTTGTAAACAACTTAACTCATATGCTCATTAATTTAAGATTTATGTCACCGTTTGCTTGCGTGCTAAGTCTGTTTATTTTAGATGGTGGGTTTTCAATTTGGTTCCAATGCTTTGCTTTCTCATATAAATGTCTACCTGTACTCTCTTCTATAAGCTTGCACACGTCACTTAAGCCAATTCTAGTCCTTTTCGAAAACACTTTTGTGTTCGTAGCATTTTCGTAAAGTGAACTTATCTCGCATTCTTCTGCAAACAATTTACTCCAAATGCTCGTTGCTTTAAGATATATGTCACCCTTTCCTTATGCATTACTCGATTTATTAGCTTTGTTACCTTTCTCTCAAGTGATTGGCTGTTTCTTGATATCCCCGGTGAGGCTGCGCTTGATGTGCATGTGCCTACCGGTCTATTACCCACTACTTCGTCCATACTGGCTCCAGGAGACAGTTGGTCGTTGCTGGAGGGGACAGGGTGCACGGTCTTTGTGACCGTGTTAGGATCAAACAGTGGTTCCATGCAGTCAGTGTAGAGCAGACTACGGTCCAGCCAACGCTTTGTGTGCAATTGATTCCCCAAATACAGAGTGCTTGTGTTTGTCTGTGAAGGAGTGTGGGCCGGCTCCGTTGATGAAACGTAACTCCCATCCACATGCCTCTCGGTCTTATTCCTTCGGGTTTACACTGGATATGAGGTGTGTGGTTAGAGCTGTGGGTGGTGCAGCGCAAGCCCCCCATGGTCCCTCTGTAGGCGCAGACGTCCTGTGGCTGGCCACAGTGACAAGCAAATCCGAGATCAGATATATATATATATATATATATATATATATATATATATATATATATGCATGCCTTATGAAGACCCAGTTGTTTCTGTACCGTATGGGTATTGTTGAGTTGTGGCCTCAGCGCATTTTGAGATGTATTACTGTGGTGGATTAAAAGTAGATACTACTTCGCCGGGTATAAGTAGTGTGGTGGTGCAAGATGACACACCAACAGCGAGCCCTGCCGACTTTCCCAAAGTTGAAGATGACATCAGGATTACAGTTCCATGTGCACGAGGAGTGAACACAGAGACAAGCACCAGTTGGGGAACACCCCATGGAAATCACGCAGATGAGCGGATGCCTTCAAAGTATGGACGAACACACCTAGTGTAACCCACTTTAGCAATAAACAAGTTACCGCCTGCCCCTTGGGTTCTAACATTTGGTGCCGTGACGTCGTAAGTCATGAAGATTCCCTGACCGGAACCATTTGAAGACGGGGATGTGAAGGGGTTTTTGGAGGATTTCGAGGAGGTGGCAGAGGCGGTAGGACTGAAGACGGACCGGGCGAAGATGGCGCCCTGAGGAGTTTCCTCAAGGGCGGGGCGAAGGCGGTTCTGGAGGCGGCGCGAAGAGTTCCGGTCAAGTTAGGGTGGACCGCCGCGAAGGGAGCGTTGCTCTCTGGCCTGGACACGCCAGCGGACCGCCAGGAGGCGATGCGACGGTTCAAGGCGTCGCGGCTTGGTGCTGGGACGGATCCCCTCGTGTTTGCGGTGCACCTCAGGAGCTTGTTGGACCGCGCCTTGCCGGGGTCGGATTGGCCGTCAAAGACGCAGTTGCTGGTGGATCTGTTTTTGGTCGGCCTCCCACAGCCAACCGCGGAGCGCGTTCGGATTGCGAATGCTACTCGGAAGATGCAATTGGAGGAATTGGCGCAAGTTACTCGAGACCTGGGCGACGCACTACTAGCTGCGCTGAAGGAAGAGCCACGTGAGAATGTGGAACGAATGATGGAACAGCTTACGGAAGACATCAATAGGCTTCGCGTTCAGCGTTATCGGGTGCGCACAAAGGGATGTTGCTTCATCTGCGGGAAACCGGGGCACTGGACGAGACAATGTCCGCAGAGGCGTGGTGTTACTCGGGTGTCGAATAAACGTGTGCAACCTTATATTTCTTTTCGGATCGAGGATTGTGTACTTGGGGCGTTGAGCAGGAGTGCGGTTGAAGCAATGGTGGAAGTAGACGGAACGATGGAAAGGTGTCTGATCGATACGGGTGCCGCGGTGTCACTAATCAACCATCGGCGAGGTGAAAAGCTTCAGTCGTGCAGCACGATCGTAAGAGCGGCTGGCGGTCATTCAGTGGGAATTGATGATATAGCCGAACACACCGTAGGAATCGGGGGACGAAAGCGAACACACTCCTTTCTCGTGTCATCAGATGCGAAACAAACCATATTGGGAGCAGATTTCCTGGAGCTCAATAAAGCTGTCATTGATCTAGATCGTGGGAAGTTGATAATGGAATGCGGGTCACTACCACTCATTAATCGTGGAGAAATGAGATCTTCTCTGTCGGTCGTTGCTGTGTTACATTTGAGCCCATCTTTGCAGTCGCTGATCAACAAATACCAACCCTTGTTTACGGATGACAGCTGCCAATATGGATTTTGCGATTGGATCGAGTACACCATCCCGCTAACTCGCCAACAGTATCTGCCCCATGGACCTCGAAGGATACCAATCCACCTGGAGGCTGAGGTGAACGGGCAAGTGCAGGAAATGTTGGACGCGGGCGTGATTGAGGAGGCACATAGCCCGTACAACTCTCCTGTGGTCTTAGTGAAGAAGCCGAATGGGAAGTACCGATTCTGTGTCGACTTCCGAAGACTGAATGAAATTTCCTTGACTCGCTTCGTTCCAGTTCCATCAGTTGCTGACAATTTTGATCGGCTGCAGCAGTCGAGGATATTCACGGTCCTGGACTTGAGATCAGGATACTGGCAACTGGCAATAAAACAGGAAGATCGAGAGAAGACAGCGTTTACCTTTGGTGAGAAACGTATCAGTTTAAGAGGATGCCCTTTGGATTATCAGGAGCTCCTTTTACCTTCCGAGGTCTAATGCTGCGATTACTGAGTGAATTGGAAAACGTGGTTGTGTACGGGGATGATATCGTGGTGTATAGCCAATCAGAAGCGGAACATATCCATCATCTCGCGGCAGTTCTGGAACGCATTCAGCAGTCGGGACTTCGTATAAATGGACCAAAGTCCCAGATCGGAAAGGCCTGTTTCACCTTACTGGGCCATAAAGTGGGACAAGGCGAACTGAAACCGCTACCTGAGAAGATAATGACAATACAAGGCAGCCCAGTTCCCACCTCGAAACGCGCTCTCCGTACATTCCTGGGCCGCGTTGGGTACTACAGCAAACTCGTCAAGGATTTTAACACCTTGGCCTCACCCTTGCACGAGCTGTTGAAACAAGATAGGAAATTCACTTGGAATGCAGAAGCTCAATGAGCCTATGGTCAGATTCTACAGGAAATGGGAAGGCAGGAGTTGACCCTGAAATTGCCCATTGCTGGTGAGGTGTTCACGGTAGCAACTGACGCCAGCGATGTCGGGATCGGTGCGGTGTTGAAACAAAACCATAGGACGATTGATTATGCCTGCCGAACTTTGACGCCTGCGGAACGCAAATACTCAACCATAGAGAAAGAATGTCTCGCAATGGTTCGGGCGTTAGATAAATGGCGGCCATATCTCCTGGGTCAGCGATTTCACGTCGAAACAGACCACAGACCGTTGGAGTGGATTAAGTCTGCCAAAGACCCCAGAGGAAAGCTGGCGAGATGGGCATTGCGCCTACAAGAGTATGATTTCACGATAAAACACGTGCCGGGGAGGGAAAATCAGACGGCGGATTTCTTGTCACGCATGACAGATGATGATGACCTGCCGAGCGTAGCTTTCGGTATTAACGGTATACTGTGCGAGCAGGATCCAGTAGGGTTGGCAACTGACCAACGTAGCGACAAACTCCTGCGCAAGTTTATCACCGCGCGATTAGCTGGTCAGACAAACTTCAACAAAAACCAACTTAAGCAGCTGGGACCGTTTGCAAAAGACCTGGGAAAGCTGCAAGTGAACGAAGCATGGATCTTAATGTGGATAGCAGGAGGTAGCAACCCTTCGGTGCCAGTCATTCCAATGAAACGAAGACGCAATCTAGTAGTTTCTTGTCACGAGATGGCGCACACAGGTTGTTCCAGGACCTACGACCTGCTGAAACAACGCGCGTATTGGCCGGGGATGAAAATGGACGTTGAGAAGTGCGTACCTTCGTGCAGACAATGTCAGCTCATGAAAACGGATTGCCGAGGAATGCAACAGCAAACGATGACGATCCCGGTCTCGGAAAGTGGTGAACTTTGGTCGGTCGACGTGATGGGGCCGTTTCCATTGACCAGGCGTGGCAACCAATATATTTTATTGATGACCGAGCACTTCACGCGATGGACTGAGGCGACAGGAATCCCGGATCAACGGGCTAGCACCGTTACCCATGCTGTCATGAATCACTTGGTAGCGGCTCACGGAATCCCAAATGCCATCTTAACAGACCAAGGGCCGTGCTTTGAAAGTGAAGAATTCCGGAACTGTTTGGAGAAACTTGGCATCAAGAAATTGCGCACCACCCCATACCACCCGCAAGCAAATGGCCTGACGGAACGTAGCAATAGAACAATCAAGGAGTGGCTAGCAGCAAAAGGTGGAGACTGGGAGGAAGCGCTGCCGCTACTGTTGCTGGCCCATCGAGCAACCAAACAGGCTTCCACAAAGAAATCACCATTCCAGTTGATGTACGGTCGACAACCTCGTTTACCTGTGGACCTAGAGATTGGAATGTGGCCAACTTGCCGTATATCTCCCGAGAAGACAAGGAATAACCGGAAGACCGCCAACCGCAACCTACAGGCGACTCAGGCGCGGATGATGGCGAAGTTCCAGACCAGCAAAGGTGGAAGGAATATCGAGTTTCAGATTGGTTCGAAAGTGAAATACAGGGACCATCAACGCTATCCCACTTGCGGCCCAGGGGAGAGGAAACTCCTAGCGAAGTGGAAAGGACCGTACGAGGTAGTCGACCGGCGAGGTCCAGTGTATACAATCGCTCGGCAAGGTGAATCGCGGAGGGTGAATGCCAGCGAGCTGAGGAAGTGGTACAAATTGGAGGAGGAAACACGCTCGTACAGTGAACATACCCGGCGGTCAGAAAGACTCCGACGGAAGGCAGCTGACGCGAATCCTTTGGAGGGGGAGTGTGGTGGATTAAATGTAGATACTACTTCGCCGGGTATAAGTAGTGTGGTGGTGCAAGATGACACACCAACAGCGAGCCCTGCCGACTTCCCCAAAGTTGAAGATGACATCAGGATTACAGTTCCATGTGCACGAGGAGTGAACACAGAGGCAAGCACCAGTTGGGGAACACTCCATGGAAATCACGCAGATGAGCGGACGCCTCCAAAGTATGGACGAGCACACCGAGTGTAGGCCACTTTAGCAATAAACAAGTTACCGTCTGCCCCATGGGTTCTAACATTACAATAATATCGTTAACATCCGGCCTTGTTTTGATTTGACCCAGCAATATTACGAGTTGCTCGAGACCCAAGCGAATTTGTCGCTTATTAGGTCTTCCTCGAACAACTGAGGATGTGCTGTGTTGGCTGCTCATTGCGCTCCTTTATCAGTGAATTCCTTATTGGATGAAAGTGGAGGGTGCAGGTAGATGACCATCTAACGAACTGGTACGCTTCCACTGATGGTGTACTTCGAGGCACAGTGCTGGGGCTCATATTTTTCCTGACTCACATCAACGAACTGCCCAGCTTTTCCGGTCACCTTGTGCTTTGATTGCAGAAGAGCTGAAAAGTTGGAGGATAATAGGTTCCCCCGGACTGGGACGTTCTTCAATAGAAGCTCAAGCGCCTGTCCCCGTGGTGTGCAGAGGGTAACGCAGTCAAGTCATCATTTATGGGTCTGGGGAAGGGTGGCGATGGGCGTAGATAGATTAGAATCTAGATAAGAATCTAGGCGTAAGTGACAAGCCGAACAACCTCCTCGTGATACCAGCTGGTTGGTTCGGGTGCAACACGTTCAAACAAATAGTTTGGCGGCAGTGTTCCAGAACATGGTGGGTTTTCGCCTGGCAAGCGTTCTCCCTATAAAAAGCCACAAATGTCTGTTTATCAACGCTGTGAGGTTTCGAATATAACTCACCACAAACTAAAGTCACTGCCCTATGGATCTCTGGATAAGTATATCCAATCCACAGATATCCGGTCTTCAATGCGTGGGAGACTTGTGAGCACCTACCGAAATGACGATGGCCTGTGTGAGCTACTGTGGTGTTTCATCCGCCTCAGGCGCGGAGAACTGCCTATGGGCGCAGTTCATCGCAGCCCCCCTGAGTCGTTGTTTGGATTGGCTGCTCCATCTTTGAACCCACATGAGTCGTCCACACGTTCTACTTATGGGCGATTTTAACTGTCCTCGAATACGACGGCCTGATGCGCATTTGATGCCTGGACATAGTGAGGTTGAAGCAAAGTTGGTGGATTTGGTATTTGAAACTGCTGCATCGCAACACATATGCCAGCCAACACGCATAACAACACGCTCAACCATGTCCTGTCTCGATATGATGTTAACGAGGTACGAAGAACGAGTGCGTGTCGTTCGGATCCTGAAATCCCCTGGTTACAAGCGACCACTCAGTGATCATAGCTGAAATGGCATTACCTTTGCCGTATTCACGATCGCTGGAACCAGCTATCAACTACTGGGGAACGGATTTCGATGGTCTAGCTCGAGTGCAAGTCAACTGAATTGGTCAATGTCACAAGTTGCATTTGTGGAAGACTGTTGGATATTTATAAAAGAGAGATTGACATTATTGTGTTCCCAATTTGTGCCATTGAAATAGCGTTAGGTTGGACAGATTAAGCCTCATTAGTTTGACAAATAGTATGAAAAGCTGGCTAGGAGGCGGCGCAGACTGTGGGACAAATTCCTCCTCTCTGTCTCTGTCGATGAGTACGAAGAGTATAAAAGTCAGAGGAACCTTTGCAACAGTGCAAAAAGGGATAAGCGCCGACATTACGAGGAGTTGCTCGCAACAGCCGCGAAGACTGCCCCGAAGAGAATCTTTGCATACGTGAAGCGACGCCTGAAGCCGACAGGTGATGTAACAGTGCTGGATGGCCCGGATGGACAGCCTCTAATCTCCAGCACTGAGCGTGCGTCTGCGTTGGCGGCGTACTTCGCTTCTGTATTTTCGAATGACCAGGTGTCTGTTCCGAGTTCGAAGTGTACCGCTTTTACCGAACTCGACAGTCTGGATTGTGGCGTTGAAGAGTACGTCAACTACTTAACAACCTTGACTGCACCAAACCTGCCGGACCTGATGGGCCTCAATCACTGGTTCTCAAGTCACTTTCGACCATCATCTCTCCTGTCGTGACTGACCATTTTAACAGGTCGCTGTCCGAAGGTTCGTTGCCAATTGACTGGAAATGTTCGGTAATGGAGCCTATTCCGAAAGGCTGCGACCCTAGCAAAATAGACAACCACAGGCCAATTTGTCTGACACTTATTTTGGCAAAGGTTGCTGAGAAAATCGTGAAGAAGGGATTGCTGCGGTTGCTACAGTCAAACGAGATCCTGACGCTCGCACAGCAAGGTTTTGTGCAAGGCCGCTCATGCATTACAAACCTGCTTGTGACGAGGCATGAGTGGTTAAAGGCCATAAGCAATAGGAAGTCTGTCGACGTGATATTCACCGATTTCAGTAAAGCGTTCGACAAGGTCAGACATGAGGTTCTCCTTCACAAACTCAGGATGTGTGGTGTCGGTGGCTCACCGCACCGGTGGATCCGCGACTTTCTTGTTGGACAAAAGTGGAGTGTACAGGTTGACGACCATCTCACTGACTGGTATCCCTCTACAAGTGGCGTGTCTCAAGACACTGTGCTAGGGCTCACTCTGTTCCTGATCCACATTAACGATCTATTTCAGCTTCTCCGATAGCCGTGTGCCTTGTTTGCGGACGACATGAAGATTTGAAGAGAAATTGACGCTCTCGACGACTGTGGCCTACTTCAGCAAGACCTCAAGCGCCTATCCACGTGATCTGCAGAAGTTCATCTTCCAGTCAACCCAGTCAAGTCTGTATCTGTGAGCTTGAAGAAGGATGCTGATGGCCGAACCTACATCCTTGACGGTCAAAACGCTATATCTCACACCCTCCGTGAAGGACCTAGGTGTACTCTCGCGCTACGATTTGAAGTCCGTGGAGAACACGAAGAGAATTTATTGTAACGGACTGCGTATGCTTTGGGTGCTCAAACGTAGCTTCGGTACATGGTCTGAAGAGGTTACCACTCGCCTCTTCTCTTCCATCATTAAATCAATGCTAGAATACGGTTCGCCCGCCTACTTTCCGATTACCCGAGGCGAGGCAAAAAAAATCGTTGCTGCCAGGCTTATCCCGAGTTTACGTGGCTTGGGGTATGAAGACCGGTGCGAGAAACTAGGACTCTACACCTTGTCCTACCGTCGGGTGCGAGTCGACCTCATTATGACCTACCTTATGCTACATCTCGGTGACCTCCCCATGCTGAGGCCAATGCTACAGCAGTACAGGCGGACACAGATACAAACTTGTCGTGCCGGATGTGAAACGTGTTTCCCACCCACTGTGCATCGAACGGAGAGTCGTAAATATTTGGAACACTGCCTGAACATGTGAAGGAGGCAACATCTATGCAGCAGTTCAACACGTTGTTAGATTTATATTTTACTACTATTCGTTTCAGAGAACGATTGCACACTTAGGATGACATCTCACATTTGTGAATCTTGCAATACCGTGAGTCAGATATTTTAAATGAGAACGATAACGATATTCACGGCTGACAACTTTTACAAGGTTTTCCACCATATTTCGAAAGGGTTGTACAGAATTCCTTTCTACTTGTTCTATAATACAGTATACAGTATTCAATCATATATCCTTACATCGGCGACGCTATCAGTCAGAAATACAACAGCACACTGACAAGTACAGGCTACAAAGCTTCATATATACACAATTACACACATCCATGCACACATTCACTGTTATGGCAAACGTGGTATTTTTGCATAGTTTTGTTCACTTTCTTATCAGAATAAGATCATGCCTCCAAAGGAGTGCTTGCCGTTGTCGAGAATAAAAGGTTTATTTATTAATTCATTTACTCTCACGCTGTGATCTGAAGTCTGTCGACAACACGAACAGACCGTATGCTTTGGGCACTAAGACGCAGCTTCTGCACTTGGTCTGAAGAGATTGCCACCTGTCTGTTCTCTTCCATGATAAGACCGGTGCTTGAGTGCGGCTCATCTGCCCATTATCCGATCATAATAAATGATGTGAGAGACTGGAACGGGTCCAGCACGTAGCTACGCTGCATCAGCAATGATGAGCGCATAGAAACTGACGTCAGCTCACGCATTGCAAAGGCCAGAGCTGCCTTCTTGAACCTGCGGCATCTTTGGCGACAGAAGGGAGTTTCCCTCCGTTTGAAAGGCCGTGTATACAAGGCCACAGTGAGGGCCGTTCTGCTCTATGGTAGTGAAACTTGGCCTCTTCGGTCTGAAGATCTGAGACGCCTTCAAGTCTTTGATCATCGTTGTTTGCGAAGCATTGCTGGTGTCGGATGGCACCAGCGTGTCCGCAACGATGATGTGCGTAGGCGAGTACTAGGTGGTGATGATCATGCTAACTCCCTAGAACAACAGATAGCACTGAATAAGTTGCGTTGGCTCGGGCACGTGCTACGCATGCCTGGTCACCGCTTACCTAGGAGGGCCTTGTTCAGTCTACCAGGTGTCGGATGGCGCAAGGCTCGAGATGGACAGAAGTTGACTTGGCAGCGGGAAATGAAGACACTGACAACCAAACTGGGTGCCGTTGGTCCGTCTCGCCTTCCGGGTTGGAGTCCACGTGACTCACCTTGTGCTTGGCTCGAGACTTTACAGGACATGGCTCGCAACCGACACCAGTGGCGCGTCTGCTGCCGTCTCCTGATCGGATTGTCTGTTTAAAGTGTGTTTGGTGCTGAGTTATCTGCGGGGTAATGGCTGATTATGACGCGTAGCAGTGAAAACCGCAAGGAAGCTGTCTCGCCGATGCCGCCTTATGTTAGCACGATAGCCAGCTGTTTGTGACGGTATGTTGTCTACACAAGGTGTAGGCGCCTTGACCCTGAATGTTTGCTTAGGGCATTAAAGTTTTCAGATAAGTCCCCCTTCTCCCCCTCTTCATATCCTTTATTTCATAGGTCCTCATGGTTTTATGGCAGCGAAGCATCAGTTCAAATGGCTCATGTACTGTTGTTGTTGATGATGATGATGATGATGATACGCGGCTTATCCCCAATTTACGGGGTGTCGTACTGGAACCGTCGGAGGAGACTAGAGCTTTATGCCCTGTCATATCTTCGGATCCGAGTTGATCACAATGATGCGCCGGATAATGCACCTGGTCAACTTCTCTATGTTGAAGCCAATGCCGCACGTTCGCGTACCAAGCAGCATACGCGGACACTGGTACAAACTAGGGGCACCGGATTTAAAGCGCATCGTTCAACCTCTATGCTTCGAGCGTCAAATGGTGAAGTATTGGAACAAATTGCCGGAGACGCTAGTTGAGGCGGAATCCGTGTCGGAATCTAAGAGATTGCTTGAGGCCCGCATGCAGATTAGATGTTGTGCAGCTGCAACATGCTGCCACCGCGCAAAAACCAGCAACGTGATTCCGCGCATACGCCTGATTCATCTACAATGGAGTAACAGATTTTTATCTCGCTGTCCTTTCAGTATTCAGTATTCAGCAGATTTCACCGGGCTCACCTCAGACATACTATCACCATGCGCGCAAGCAATAACCGAGCAGTCTTTAAGTGATTGATGCCAAGCCACAGTGAACGAACTGAGCTCTACTCAGGACACTGGTCCATCTGCTGTGCAAGCTGCAGTGAATCCACTGAACACTCCTCATGACACTAATGTATCTATCGCGTCAAGCCGCAGCTCTCCTCAGCACACTGCAGCAGTTACCGCACAAACCTACAGTGAAAGTAACCAAGTTTCCCCTGAGATACCACAAATAATATATATATATATATATATATATATATATATATATATATATATATATATATATGGCGGGAGAGCCTATGGTGCGCTGAGGCTGGTGGTGGCTAGATCCTGACAGATGGTCTACCCATTGCTGCTACTGTTGTGCCATTTGCTCATGTCCTGGGCGCCTCCTCGTGGCGACCGCTGGGTGGGATTTGGGTTTTGCCCTTCTCCCTGCTAAGATCCAGGACACCAATCCGCATGAGTCGGCTAACTGACCATGTGCTAGACCCGCTGCCTTTCGGGTGTTCATTTAATCGAAGGCTTTGGCTGAGGACCCGAGTCGTTCTCCTGTCAGGATTGGGCGCCCTGGCAGTATCCTAGTCCATCCTCTTCGGAGGTTAGGAAGTGGTCGATGGACCACTTCTCGTAAAACCTAGCCATGGGAGACAACAGGTTTACGGGTTATAATCTCACAGCTCGATTGGCGTAGAGCACGAGCGCCACGCATTGTCTCTGACGGTGGGAGGACACCTCCGGGTGTTCAATGGTTTGCTACTGCCCGCCTCAAGCCAGGCAGCCCTTGGTCAAATTGGTGCAAACTCGCCAAAACCCACCTGCGTCTGGCCGTGGTCGCAGGTGCGTATCCAATTACGGTCGCAAAACATATGATAATTGTTCCAGTACCTCAAAGGCTGCGTGTGACGGCCGTCAAGTAGATCCCAATCTGTCTCTGCAATCACATTCCCGAGCTGGATCTGCTCCCCACTGCCTTGTGGGTCAGGCTATTGAGCCAAAGGCGCCGGGTGGAGTCCCTTAAGCAAACCTCCAAACCACCCACTGCCTTGTGGGTAAGGCTATTGAGCCAAAGGCTCAGGGTGGAGTCTCTCAAGCAAACCTCCGAAGTACAACGACCACCTCGCGTGCGATTGCTCACCAATGCAATCGTATGCCTGCGCGCAAAGCACTCAGCATCGGATGCTGGAACGTGCGCACACTACTGGACCGGAACTCCAGCGAGCGCCCGGAGCGACGCACTGCACTGGTCGCAATGGAGCTGGCGCGCTACAACATCGATATTGCGGCGCTCAGTGAAATCCGGCTCGCTGAGCAAGGTAAGTTGCATGAAGCAGGTGCTGGCTACACATTCTACTGGGTGGGGAACGCAGCCTCAGCACCACGTGAACATGGGGTCGGATTTGCAATATCCGATCGCCTCCATGGCCAGCTGGTGGGTGAACCAACGGGCATCAGCGCGCGACTGATGACTGTTCGCCTACGACTCGGAAGAGGTAAGTTTGCCACTTTTATAAACACCTACGGTCCGATCATGTGTTATCCTGATGACACGCGTGATCAGTTCTACACTGAGCTATCCTCCGTGATACGGTCTGTGCCGAGGAGCGACCGACTATTTCTGCTGGGTGACTTCAACGCGCGCGTTGGGCGTGATGCATCGGTGTGGACAGATGTTATCGTTGCGCATGGCATTGGTTCAGCGAATGCGAACGGTGACAGGCTGCTCTCACTGTATGCCACTCACGGCCTGACGATCACGAACACTCGGTTTGCACTGAGTGCGAATGATATAGCAACTTGGAAGCACCCACGGAGTGGTCACGCTCACCTGCTCGACTATGTCATCGTACGTCAGCGTGATATGCGTGAAGTGCGCATGACACGTGTACTGCGTGGAGCTGAGTGTGGCACTGATCACAAGTTGGTTCGGACGAAACTGTACATATATTTTCGCAAAGCTGTACTGCACTCCCGCCGTGAATCGGCGTAAATTTAACATTCTCTCCCTCGGTACTGTGGCGAAATGTACAGAGCTGGAGAAAACGATGACTGCACGCCTGTGTGATGTGGACTGCATAGCCACAGTGGGCGGCCTGTGGCACCACATTCGCGATCAGGTTATAGCTGCTGCCGAGGAGACCATCGGGCACGCAAACTGTAAGCGGCCTGATTGGTTTGATGAGAACAATGCGACGATCGGCGCATTGGTGTCGGAGAAGAATGCAGCATTTGCTGCACATGCTGCCGATCCCAGTGACTTGGGAAAGAGTAGTTAGTTTCGCAAACTTCGACGGCGACTGACCCGAGAGCTCCGCCGCATTAAAAATGCATGGTGGACGGAGAAGGCGAAGCAGATGGAATGCTACGCCGAACGCCGTCAACACAAGGAATTCTTTGACTCCTTGAAGGCGGTGTATGGACCGAGATTGGAGCCGCTGAGGACACTGATCGATGGTAGTTTAGGCGCTACCTGCACCCAGACTGCAGACATAATGCAGGTCTGGCGGAAACACTGACTGTCTCTTGAACAACCGTTCAGAGATCGACTGGCCTACATTGAACGGCCTGAAGCAGCACGATGTGAAGGCGGATCTGCCGGATACGCCGACACTGGATGAGACGCAGACAGCACTTGCTCAGCTGCTAAACGGCAAGTGTGCCGGAGCCGACGGGATCCCGCCTGAAGTATTGAAACACGGCGGACCCGCGTTGTTGACTGCGCTGCAACACTTGGTGCAACGCGTGTGGATTGAGGAGGAGGTGCCTCCTGAGCTGAAGGATGCCCTTGTGCTACCACTGTACTAGGGCAAAGGTAGCAAGCAATGTTGCACGAATTATCGTGGCATCAAGTTGCTGAGTTGTGTGGGCAAGGTGATTGCCCGAATCCTGCTCAATCGCCTCGTCAGTCAGGTTGTGGAACCTAACGTGGCGGAAGAGCAGTGTGGATTCCGTTCGGGTCGCAGCACTATAAATATGGTGTTTGCGGCTCGTCAGTTGCAAGAGAAGTGCAGAGAACGACATGAGCCATTGTACTCGCTTTTTGTTGACTTCACCAAGGCATTTGATACGGTGAACCGCGCGCATTGTGGTTGGTGTTGGGTAAGTTTGGTTGCCCGCGTAAGTTTGTAAGTTTAATTTAATGTCTACACAGTGGTATGCGAGCGAGGGTGCAGCTGAGTGGAGAGACCTCGGATGACTTTGCAGTTGTCTCTGGTGTGAAGCAAGGCTGTGTCTTAGCTCCTGCCCTGTTTAATATCTATCTTCATGCAATGTTGTCTTGTGCTTTTGATGCCGCTTGTGCTTACGGTGTTCGTGTGGAGCACCGTATTGATGGTGGGTTGCTGAACATCCGTCGTTTCGGTGCGAGAACTCTAGTCTGTGAGACAACTATCCGTATGTTGCTGTTTGCTGACGACTGTGCGTTGTTTTCACACAGCGCGGCTGAGTTGCAGCACATGACTAGTGCTCTGGCTTCGACAGCGACCAAATTCGGGATCACCATCAACACAAGCAAAACTGTTTGTCTCTTTCAGCCTTCACCGGAGGTGCAATCTCCAACATTGCCGCGAACCAGCATTGGTGCTGAAGTATTGGAAACCACCTCCCGCTTCAGCTACCTTGGGAGTGTGATGTCGACTGATCAGCAGCTACACAGTGAGCTTCGTATCCGCGTCTCTAAGGCAGCGGCGGCATTCGGGAAGCTTGAGTACCGAGTGTGGAACAACCATCAACTTAGCATTGGCACAAAGCTGATGGTGTACATATCTATGGTACTGTCCGTTCTTCTATACGGCAGTGAAACGTGGACGATGTACCGGCGGGATGTGCGATATCTCGAGCGGTTCCATCAGCAGTGTCTGCGACGAATTTTGCGCATCGGTTGGGGCGCCAGAGTTGCAGACACGGAAGTGTTGCGACAAAGTGGGATGTATGCAGTGGACTGCATACTTTTAATGAGACACCTGAGATGGCTCGGTCATGTGTGGCGTATGGATTCGACGCGGATACCGAAACAACTCTTATACGGCCAGCTGAGTATTGGGAAGCGGCACGTGGGGAAACCAAAGTTACGTTACCGGAACATGATCAAAGTGAGCCACACACGTTCTAACGTTGATTGCAGATCATGGGAATCGAAGGCGGTTGATCGTGGTGCATGGCGCGATCTAATCACGAAGGCAGTTGCTGAAGTGCGGGAGAAAGCCCTCATGCATGCAGAGAAGAAGCGGCAAGTGCGGCAAGTGCTTTGCTTTCTCTTATAAATGTCTACCCGTACTTTCTATAAACTTGCACACGTCACTTAAGCCAATTCTAGTCCTTTCCGAAAACATTTTTGTGTTCGTGGCATTTCCGTAAAGTTTGCCTTCTGACCTCGTGAGCTTATCTCGCATTCTTCTGTAAACAACTTATCTCATATGCTCATTACTTTACGATATATGTCACCCTTCCCTAGTGAGCCATGGGCGAGGCCACTCGGGACAACTACAGAAGCGACGACGGATCCTGCAGAGAAGGTAGACAGCACCGGCGCAGCGTTTGTAGGCACGCTGCATTCGATTTACTAACCGCGTGCTTGCATGCTAAGTCTTTATTTCAGGTGGTGGGTTTTCAATTTTGCCTAAATGCTTTTCTTTCTCATATAAATGTCTACCTGTACTCTATTCCATTAACTTGCACACGTCGCTTAAGCCAATTGTAGTCGATTTCCATAGCATTTTTGTGTTCGAGGTATTCCGTAAAGTATACATTCTGACCTCGCGAACTTATCTAGGATTCGTTTGTAAACAACTTATTTCATATGCTCATTAACCTAAGGTTTATGTCACTGTTTCCTTATGCATTAATAGAGTTATTTTCTTTGTCTCTCTCTCTCTCTCTCAAATGTTTGGCTGTTGTTTGATATCCCCGGTGTGGCTGCGCTTGATGTGCATGTTGACAAGATGCCTACCTATCTATTACCCGCTACCTCGTCCATACTGGCTCCAGGAGACAGTTGGTCGTTGCTGGAGGGGACAGGGTGCACGGTCCTTGTGGCCGTGTTAGGATCAAAGAGTGGTTCCATGCACTCAGTGTGGAGCGGACTACGGTCCAACCACCGCCTTGTGTGCGCTTGATTCCCAAATACAGTGTGCTTGTGTTTGTCTGTGAAGGAGTGTGGGCCGGCTCCGTTGATGAAACGTGGTTCCCATCCGCATGCCTCCCGGTCTTATTCCTTCGGGTTTACACTGGATATGAGGTGTGTGGTTGGAGCTGTGGGTGGTGCAGCGCAAGCCATGCATGGTCCCTCTGTAGGCGCAGGCGTCCTGTGGCTTGCCACAGTGACAGGCAAATCCGAAACCGGATGCCGCCAACCATATATATATATATATATATATATATATATATATATATATATATATATATATATATATATATATATATATATATATATATATATATATATATATATATATATATATATATATATATATATATAAAGACAAAGGTTTATCTTAACTAAGATGGGGGTAAACAGAGGGATAAAAAGGAAGTTAGAAGGGAATAAAGGGTGCAAAAGCGTAAGAAAGGGTACAAGATAGGAAGGCTTATGCAGCAGCACCCTCACTCCTATCCACTCCGCTAGATGCAGACAGGGTGCAGTTGATATTTTCCTCTGCGACGGCCAGAGCATCAAGAAATTGCGTGAAGGGGTCACTGTATTGCGTGGGCAGGATACTGTCAAGCTGCCCAGGCCTAAACAGGGGAACGATTAGGGTTCTCAAGGTGCTTAGGTTATAAAGCTGATCACAGAGCAGCGAGAGTTTGGCAGCTGGTTACAGAGAGTCTGTTATAAGGAAAAAGGAGCCACACTCACTTCAAGCCCCAAACTGGACGACTTGAAGACTGGGTTCGTTTAACCTCTAACTAGTGACCGATCTGACGACTCCAAACGTGTAAGAAGCATCAACCAGCACAGTTCAATGGGTCATTGTAACACGCAAACGATTGCAACACATTGAGAGTCAGCTTCACTCGCTATATTCAACCGACTTCTCAATTTTCGCCAATGAGGACCTGTCAGTTCACAGCGAGCACTATTAATTTCTGTCTCAATGGTTATTTCCCCATTGAGACCAGTTATCTTCGAATTGATAGGTTTCCATGTCCACTACCCAAGCAACTGCGTAGAAAAAGAAACAAGCTTACAAATACAAGTCAACGGCCCGTGTCTAATGTCTGTCTAGGGATACCAAAACAAAATAAGGTTAAACAGCCTATACATCGAGTCGCTTTTAGGAAGCCACAGTTGACTAACCTCAGGAGGCTCTTGAAACAACTCACCAAAAAACTCCAGTGTCCCACTCGGCGTTGTAAAAAATAATAATAAAATAATGTGTTAACTGTGTGCCGTAATGGCACTTCGCTGCCGCACGACCACCACCAGTCGCGCGTGGACTGAGTACACCGCGAGTACGCCCACCTCGACGCGGATTCGAACCGGGGACCTTAAAGTTGTAAAGCAGGTGCGCAGACCACTCGGCCACTGGCCGACATCAGTGCTTACATGGAACACACAAAGCTGAAACAAAACAAGACTAGTGGCCCTGATGTTCAGACACCAATTACTCTGTAAGGGCGTGCGGATGCATTATAGTCACGTCCAACAGAGATCTTCCACCGGTGCTTAAAAACTACTAGTATTCCCAGCATGTAGAAAGGAGCCAGAATAATACCAGTGCTTAACCCTAGTAGAGCGCTGTACCGATTTTTCAATAATTACCGATTCGGCCGCTACAGCGCTGTACCTAATTTTCGGTACTTTGTCTAGTACGAGAAAAAAAATGCGTCAAATTAAAATTAACTACCTAATGGTGGTTTAAATGAAACGAACATTTTGCTATATCATGTCGGTCTTTTCTCTTTAATGCTAAGGAGCCCAGATATGTAGGACAGTTAGGTTCAGGGCCACAGATATTGTAGGGTTAAGAAGAAATCACAGTAGTATCGGATGATAGCGTGCACCGCCGTCCAAAGCTTCGAAGTTGAGCGGGGACAAGCGGTGCCTGCTATTGCGGTCTACGCCTTCATAAATTGTAGCACGGACTCGGTGAAGGACGACTTCAAGCACCGTAGTGATACCGATAAGCGGTTAATTAATTTGCGTGAAGATGCTCACCTATTTCTTGCGAGCACTAACGCACGACACAGCACCCGGAGAAGTGTGAGGTGGACGCCAATAGATCAGATCGCGATCATTTACCGATAGACGCTGTGTTCAAAACTGTCCCTCGATTTGGAGCACATGCGTGCACTCAGACGACGCACGTCTACATGTTGACCAATGGGTGCGTTTCGACAGCTGTCAGCAACGGTGCTGCGAGCGTACAGATACTTTCCAACTAGCGAGGCCAGATGTTCTGAATGCGTAGCAATGTATGTTGACATCCAGGCACCCAATGAAAACATTTGATGATCAATGGTCGCATTTTCGCCAGAGAGTTCTATTAGCTGCCGTCTTCATGTGGTAAATCAAATCGATAACCTGGACCTTAGGTCTCTACACAGTCTCTGGAACTTCTAGATACTCGCCGACACGTTCCCGCTGGAAGCGAACAAAATGAGACACCCGAAGATCTAAGGGAAAGACTGCGTACTATCCTGAAGAGAAACCGCGAAGGATGGTAGTCTCACTGCAACGGAGATGGAAATGGCTGCTACCCTTATGTTAGGAAGTACACGTCCTAACGTATCGACGGGTGGCGCCTGTTTTCGACAAGAACCAACGGATTTTGCCAAGATCTCTTCAAACAGCCTCGTTTATCAACAAAAAATGTCCCGGAAGATGCTGATAAGATTATTGGCAATTAAGAAAGGAAAAGGAAAAAAGAATATCCAAGGTCGCCCAAAGGCTATAAATGTACCCCGCACGCTCCATGTTTTGTCTTGTTCGGCGAATACATGGTACAAGGATCCGCCAATGTTGTTTTTGTCAGCCAATCCGGGGCCAGGATCGAACAGCCAATCGGAGGGAATCCGTAAGTACAGCAACGCAGAGACCAAAGGTCCACACAGCCAATTGGAGTGAAGCGGTGGTATTAACACCGCGTTAAGAATCGGAAGTTATTCTGTCTGACACGCGAAACGGGCAGTAGGAGACCCGGTGTTAGTTACACTCCAGACGACTAGAGTGATTAGCTTATTAACTGCCTGTGAACGCGCTTGGAGCGTTCAGCCGATCACCTTAAGATGCAGCTTAATGGACCAGATTTACAGACTTCTCTATCGGCCATTAACCGCCCTTCTCCCTGAATCCGCCTTCATGCGCAGAAATCGAACATGAGACCAGACTGTTGAAATTGAATAAGGCCGCAGGACCAGATAAGTGTACTCCAGTCCTCGTCAAATTAGGAGGACCTGCTTTTATGGATGATTTGCACAACTTACCAGTGAAGCTGTGGGAGCAGGAGACTATCCCAGCCGACTTGAGTCGCTCAGTTATAGTCGCAATTTTCACGGGAGGCTCATGTTCGGAGTGCGGCGATCAGCTTGATCTCAATTGCTTCCACGTTACTTGCCTCTGTCGTTCTGCACCGACTGACTGGCACCCGTGAAAGCCAATTTCATGAGAAGCAAATCAGGCTGTGTCGAAGTCACGGCTGTATTGCTCATATCTTCGCATTACATTAGTTGTTAGAGCACCGCCAAATTTATTGGCGATCCACCGTAGCCGTGTTCCTCGACATCAAGAGTGCCTTCGATTCGGTTGATGTATCCATTGGGACTGACTACTCAGAAAACTGTGCCAGCAAATATGTAAACATTATCAGACCGCTTTACGCGCATAGTTCGGACAGAGTGAGTGCTTGTAGTAAACGTCCCTGCATTCAATACCTCCAATGGTGTGAGACAAGGATGTCCGCTAGCACCTTTTCTTTCTTACTTCACCATCAGAGAAATCATGGAAACTACGTTTATTGAATACGCCTTTGATGGTGTGGAGCTTCTCCCAACTGATCGACTTCTTGACTTGGAGTACGCCGACGATACTATCCTAATCTGTGACGGTTCGCAAACGTGTCAAGCAGCACTGGACCAATTAGTACTGACTGTCAATCGTTTCGGGCTATGCTTTAAAATGCGAAGTCCTTCTCCAAGATTGGCATAGGCTGACCCTTGGGGGTGATCAGCCAGGTGTTGTTCAGAAATCCAAGTATCGCAGTAGCTACATTGGCGATCGTCGGCGTTGAGGACGAGATCGCCAATGGTATAACAAAAGTACGAGGCGTTTTGTCAATCTCTGCCTACTTGTGACGCCGGCGCAACATTACTCTCGCCCTGAAGGACAGTGTTTACAATGAAGCCTTGTGTTCAACCCTACTATACGACTGCAAAACCTGGCCTATCAGTGCGACAGATGTAAAGGCTCATTAGGTTCGAGCATTGCTGCCTTTGCAGCAAGGTTCATGTCTGGGGGGCACAGCGTGCGAGCAATGAGCGTGTTCAGGGTCCAGTATTTGGTGCACGAAGAGCAGCTGAGCCGCTTAACACCATCATTCCAAGGACAAGAATCCGTTGGCTGGGTCATGTGTTGCGCATACCAGCACATTGACTCTCGAGTAACATGTATGGTCTGCACGATCGGGATGCGGATGAAAGGTGAAGTCAAAGGATGAGCTGGTATAGAATGAAGATACAATTTAAATTTGGCCTCCGCTGGAAGCTTTTGATTTTTTGTTTGGGGTCCAAAGCACGATGAATACGTTCGGTTGGATTCATTTGTTGTCATAGGCATGAGCCAACCTCAGTGGTGTTTGTTTTGTGATTAATTTTGTCCTACCTGATTCCACCCAGACTGTCTCCCCCCAAACGATGAGCACGTAATCAATGCATAGTGTAACGTAACATGATTTTGTTTTGGTTTTCGGTTTTTCCTACTATTCTACTACCAACGGATTGTATCGCGGTATAATAACAGGGGTGTTTTCCACTATTAGCTAATACGTAGAATGTATATATGATTGAATGATAGGTGACACGATGTTTTAAGCCATAATCTGGAGGAACAAGGTGTGCAAGCCATTATGGCCGGATCTAGGGTTCTGATCCTGTTTGATAAGTCTCAAGAGCAGATCAAAGCAATTGGGTGTGTGTGCACATAGCAAGCAAGGAGGAATCTGCAAAGATTGGAAGAGAGAATTCAGTCCTAGTGCAGTGAATTACAGCGTTTCTCATGTGCACATAAGAGATACGCGGTAGCCGATTTGGTGTATGTTCTTAAAAACGTGAAAACATTCACGAATCAACCACGAATTGTACAGCCAAACGATGCTCATATTGATGTCGCCGTTCACGCTTTTTTGGTGTGCAAATTCCTTGCAACTTTGTAGGTCGAGTAGTATGACGCCAACTGTGCAACCTCACTGATTAAGCCACATAGTTGGACCATGCGTCGCACTGTCGATGAATATGCCGTATAGTAATTCAAATCAGTTCTAAAATTTCCGTCGTTTATTGCTGAGGTAAATGGATTCACGGCCAATGCCAAAAGGGATTTTCGGAAAATAGTATTGATAAGGTTGAAACTGTCTAGTAAATGAGCGACAACAATGCGGCACATTAGCTGAGGTGCGTTGATGATGATGATAATGATGGAATATAAAAAGTCCCATGTGGGGGCAAGATTCAAATGCTTGGGAGTGCTTCAGTCTATAGAGCTCGCAGCCAGTTAAGCGAAGTGGACCCGCTTACCGGATATTTTGGTGACTCATCCCCTGGTCATGTTTAACAAGTTGGATCCGCAGGAAGAAAGCCACATAATGATGCCTTACACTGAGTGGCTGGATAGACGGGGACAGTGGTAGCGCTGGTGTGGGCATAAGGTCAGGGATGCATCTTCACTGTCCCAGAAATCCCTAAGTGGGAGAAGTAACATGCGGTTCGAGATCAGGCTTGTGGATAGTTAAGAGAGTGACGTCAAAACTTTAGAGAAGGATCGCTATAAAGTAGATCCCAGTTGACACACGGAGAACAGAAGTTACTCTCTATTAAGCAGTCCTACTCTCCACCGCATCTGTACCGAGTGCAACAAGTGGAAACGGAAACCCAACACCGAGCATGAATGATGTGCACGAGTCATGAGAAAGACAACAAAGAATTCCTAAAGTTCCATTAATATCTCAGATGGCTACCACAGTGTGAACTTTGGCGTTGATTTTCTAGCAGTGAATCACATCATCCCAAGCTCTCACTCCAAAGTGATCATCCAAGAAGTGTCCATAACCAGGCATGTGTACCCCCGAGCATGGGATATCCGAAGGCAACTGAGTACCAGTTAAAGCTATCATGTGCAGGCAATGCTCCAGAATAGGTGAGTCTCACCCAAATTGGAGGATAACACGCGTAGCCCGAGTACATCATAGTTTGATCTGTAACAAGTCCCAGTGGCTCTTTCTAAGCCGCTGCGACGGGGCGGATGTGATTCGGCTCAGAGTAAATTCACTGCACCATGCTTCACTTCAGTGGAGCGTTGTATGCTAGCAATTTGAAGCTAAAATTGCGAAGTGATCAGGCCCCGACAACAGACAAAAGACGTATGAACTGAGTACTCAGTTGTCGGTTCCCAATAGGCGCGATTCCTCGACTTCGCCCCGCTCTTGTGGGTAGGCTACTCAGCTGAAGGCTGGGGTGATGTCCCCAAGTAAACTCGCTACTCCGACTTGAGCGACCGAGCAGTAACGTGTTCGCTGAGGAAATTATGGATTTGTCAGTGTTGTGTTTTTCTTTTTAACAAGTACAATTTATTTTGATGTGAGGGAGAGTAAAATCTCCCAAAAAACAAGGATTCAGTGGGAAAACAAGTTGAGCCAATGGTGCACAACAAAGCACCACGCACGGGTCTAAACGCACGTACCTCCCCATTGGCTAGCAGAGCTGAACCACAAATCAGGGCGGCAGACCAAGCCGTTCCGAAACACGAAACTATCTGCGTTAGACAATAAATATTCACTTGTCTCTACACTACTTGTTTCCGTTTCGGTAGTTGGTTTTGCAACATGGTTTGGCCTCCAAGCGTTGACTTCTGATTTCTCGGCCGGGATTCGGAACTAGCAAAACGAGCACAATTCAACTGCATCGCAGACCGACGTAGACCACGACATTTAATTTTTATGTCCTTGATGAATCCATGTCCAATCGCATACAGCTGATACACACACACGCACACATACACACCAGCAAGAGCCGGTGTAGACAGGATCGCGCCTAAAGTATTGAAACACAGCGAACCTGCGTTGGTGACTGCGATGCACCACCTGGTGCAACGCGTGCGACTGAGGAAGAAGTGCCTCCTGAGCTGAAGGATGTCTTTGTTCTACCACTGTACAAGGGCAAAGGAAGCAAGCAATGTCACACGAATTCTCGTAGCATAAACTAGCCGAGCTGTGTGGACAAGGTGGTTGCCCAAATCCTGCTCAACCGCCTCATGAGTCACGTGGTGGAGCCGAACGTGACGGAAGAGCAATGTGGATTCCGTTCGGGTCACAGGATCATCGATATGGTATTTTCCGCTCATCAGTGGCAGAAGCGTTGAGAATGACACAAGCCGTTGTACTCGCTGTTTGCTGATTTCACCAAGGCATTTGATACGGTGAACCGCGAGGCATTGTGGCTGGTGTTGGCTAAGTTTGGATAGCCCAGTAAGTTCGTAAGGTTAATTGAATGTCTGCAGCTGAGTAGAGAGACCTCGGATGACTTTGCAGTTGTCACTGGTGTGAAGCAAGGCTGTGTCTTAGCTCCTGACCTGTTTAATATCTGTCTTCATGCAATGATGTCCTGTGCTTTTGAATCGGCTTGTGCTTAAGGTGAGCGTGTGGAGCACCGCATCACGGAGAAATCTGGCATCCATGCAATAAACGGGAATTGAGGAAGATGACAAAGGATCCATCTGTTCTTTAATACGCAACGAACCATCAAGATCGGCATAAAATCAATGTATGTTCTAGCGTCAGTACATCAGTTGTGCAGTGATGTTTCGAGGCCATACAACCACAAGAGGTTGTACAATGAGTTAGATATAGCAGAAACAACTGAGTCCAAGCAAGAATGAAAAGAGATAAGCATCAGAAGTACGCCGTACCGACGCTTCGCTGCCGCGCAACCACCACCAGTCGCGCATGGACTAAGGATACTGCGAGGATCGATCGATCCTCTACGCAGGCTCGAACCGGCGACGTCCGGGTTACAAGTCATACACCTTGTGTTTTCGGCCACCGGCCAGCGTAAGCGTAAGTGCATACTGACATCAACAGTACAGTGGACTATATTCGGTGAAGTGCATAATTAGTAAAAAAAAGCACGGTTCACTTGTACAGCCATTCTTTCATAACCCTCCAACTCTTTGGATCCGATGCATAGGGTAAAAATAAACGCTTTTACTGACTCTTGGTTGGCAAAACGTAGCAAAATCAACTGTATCCTGTGAGGGTTTTTAACTACACATTTGCGAGCATCTCAAAGGTCGAACGCTCTATACATCCGGGTAACAAACGCCATCAAGTTCAAGTTAAACGGGATTGGAACAGTAGATCCTTTTTGAGTGCGTCGTTGAGCCAGGGGAATTGCTGACAATATTTGTAACTCAGAAGAGACAAAGCAACACGCGAGCATCACACTATTTTCAACAATTAATGCCCACACAGTCTGCACCGGCGGTCCGCGCCACAAAAGGATGGCAATACGTAGAAAGAGGTGGAGCGCGATAATACAAATGAGTTGGAGTAAACCTAGGATGTGAAAGGTCTGGGACTGCAAGCCAAAGGCATCGAATTGATGCACAAATTATTTCACTGTTCGGGACGATACTACGTTCTTGTTTAACACATTCGGCGAATCAACCAGTCTAAGTGACAGGCGAACGTCAGTCAAAACCCCGCCATTTAGTGGTTTGTGCAACTTCATCGAATGACCGCGGAAAGATGGTTGTAGAGTTCGTTAGAAAAATCATGATAAATCAGAGCAGATCTTTCGTATGGGTATAAGACAGAGTCATCATGAGGTCTATGATAAGTCAGTGGAAACATCTCAAGTTAAAGCATTATTTTTGGACACGACAGGTGTTGTAGCCCTTGAACCACTTTGGTGCTAACCTCAGGACCGGTTCCACTGGCATCCTATCAAGAGCACGGTGGACAACCTTGGACATTATATTCTAGGTGCGGCCTAAGAAAGTGAGAACGACCCAGTGAACATCTCTAGTGTGAAGATTCCGAATAACTTGCGGATCACTTAAATCAATCCAAACCCTTTGCCAGTGGCTTTCTTCAAGCTCTCACTGGACTTGAAATCAAATGGTAGAACACCCAAGTCAACCAGCTAGGAAAGTTGGTTACTCATTTTTACCAAGCAGACTATATGTTGGGGGATCACTCGACCGTAGGCGTAGAACTGAACATTTAGTATAGTTAATGGGCGATTGCACAAAAATATTAGACCAATTCGATTAATAATCCGATGTAAATGCTGGGACCATCGGAGTAAGTGACTGGGCACGAAAACCTCGTCATTGTAAACATGGGGAACGGCACACCTAACAGCTCGATTAGTTTGTCTGGATACAGCACGAACAACAATGGAATAAGGACTGATCCATGTAGCACCCCACTGAGGACGGAGTGTCGGAATGATGAGCTTGACCTCAGACACAACTGCGTAGCACAAGTGACCGAGAATTGTCCGCTAGAATGGCTGTTGCAGCGTCCAGAGTGAAAGCTTATTGTGCCTCTGACCGTCCCAGTTAGATACTTGAGACGAATTTCGGTCACTGAGAAACATTCTTCCAGCGCATACTTAAAATATGCTGTGAATGCACTTCTGGTCACAAATACTGTATATACTCAGCAGAAATCGATTCCAAAATCGTCACAAGGCAGACGTAAGGCTGCACCGAAACTTTTTGAGTAACCAAAACCCAGTTATGACTGAGGAAGCTACCACCGAAGCTTTTCGCGCACCGATCCATCCCACCTAAGAGAAACGGCTAGCACGCTTGACTGGAAATCTGGATCTCGATCGTGTCTGGGCTCCTTTGTGCGACAAAACGAATTAGAGCATTGAAAAGATTGTCTGAAACTCGCAGCATCACTCTGCATTTTCCCTATAAGATCAGCCTGTCAACACCTTTGAATCTATCCACTCCCATAGTCTGGAACCTATTGAACTTAACAAAGCAACTGTTATTAAACTTTTAGTAAAGCAGAATGCGAACTCCTCACATGGCCTTGACAGGTCTCATCCCCTGTTCCTCAAAACGGTGGCTGATTACCTGGCCACACCCATCCAACAAGGCTTACATCTGTCTCAGAAAACTGGCCGTCCACCCGTCGACTGGAAAACAGATATCGTGATACCCAACCACTAAGGTGGGAACCCTCAGGATCCTGTGAACTATTGTCCAATCTACTTGACATCGAGAATCTGCAATATCATAGAAAGGATAACCAAATACGCTCTCCAGAAGCACTGTGATGAACTGAACGTCACCTCAGCGTAGCATGGCTTTCAGAAAAGACGCGCTTATACCACTTACCTGCTAGTTACGGTAGAGAAATGAACAGGATGAATCGATAACGATCACGCCTAATATGTAGCCTTCGTCGATTTTAGTAGAGCTCGCTCTTCGTTAGTGACCTTCCCAAAACACTTCAGAATGTCTAATCTTTCCTGATAATCTAAGGCTATGGTCGGGAGTGTCCGATCTTGATGCTGCTGATAAACTACAAGCCACACTAGATCTACTACACTATTGGTTCATCAAATGGGTCTTACTCATAAGCTATGAAAAGTGTTGCGTCTGCCAGATGGGTGCGTCTGAGCCACCCGGTATTCACCATATTGGGAGTTCTTCACAAAAACGCCACTCGAGAGACAGATGTAACAATAGCTTCTGACCTAAAAACCAGCCAAGATACGTTAAAGAGTGGCAGGTGCCAACAGTGTGTGTGGTCTGAGGAGTAATATAAAAATCTGTATGGTCCTGTTCACATCTTATGAACGCTCTATACCCCAGAACGCTTTACCAGCTGCCGACCCATAGCTGAAAGGATCACAAGCCTGCATTGTAACCCTGAAGTCGTGAGCCCGAGCCTGTGTAGAGGACCGGGCGACTCCCGTAATATCCTTAGCCAACGCGCGACTGGTTGTCGTTGCGGGGCAACGAAACGCCGGTACAGCATAACGGCGTACTGTTGATGCCTTCCACTCTTAAAGCTGGAATGATCCCTGATTAAAAAGATCCGGAGACGTGGCTCGAAGTCTGTCACTGGATTTCAAAAACTCAGCTACTCTCTTCAGTTCCAAGAGAGGAACCTTTTCTCTAGACTATCGTCCATGTTGTGGAGACCTCAACTTAATCAGCCGCATACTAAGGGGTGAAGTTAGAAACGAACTACAAGTTTTTCCATCTCAACATAGAAGGCAGGACACCTTACAATTGGAAGCTATCTAAACCGAGGAGGTTAAATGTTCACCCTACTGTAGCTATATCTACGCGGGTGGTATACGACAGGATCCGTTTTCCGGAGACGTCGATGCTCAGTTCGAGGAGTTGCAAGCGGCAGTTGGACTCCCAGCAGCGCAAGACTCCATGACCGTATCGTATTCCTGCGAGTGCTCCACCTCCCTAAGGACCGTTTGACACAACCAAATATATACTCCCCGTGCCGAAATGGGACCGCACTGTGCGCTAAAAGCTTAAAAAATTCTGTCTTCTTGGGACCAACTAGGGCACAAAAAGTTACTCAGCGGTTCCTCGCGCTTACTAAAAAAATGGTTTCATTAAAAATAACGGCGGATGGGTAAAAACTGGTGGCGTTAACGATGCGTTATACAAATATGGGCCCATACTTAAGCAAATTATGAGATTGTGAACGCATTCAGACCATACAACTGGCAAAGCCAGCTGTTCTGAATGCCATTCAAAGTACTCTGTCATGCAAGGGGAGTAAACGCTCACTGGATCCAATTGAAGCGCACTCGTCTCATATTCACCAGACCTTACTAGCAGCAGGAAAATCCTCATGTGGTATGTCTAATGGCCAACATGGACACCGGGTCTCTTCCCAGTCTCTGGAACTTATAGATGCTCGCCGGAATATTCCGGCTGGAAGCGAACACAATGAAACTCGCAAAGAACTCCGAGCAAAACTCCGTGCTAGCCTGAAGAGAGACCGCGAATCCTGGTGGTCTCGTGCATTAGTGATGGAAATGGCCACCGCCCTTGGTAACCATCGTAAGTTATTCCGGCTGATACGGGAATCGCGCGGCAAGAAACCTGGTGTTAGTGAAACAATTTGTGACGAGAATGGACAGTCTATTCACAATTTGTCAAAACACTTGGAGCCTTGAGCTGAGCACTTTGAAAGACAATTTAATCGGTCGGCATTGTTAGATTACTCGCCGGTCACTAATCGCCCAGCACCATGGGCTGTTCCTTTGAATCTCCACGCTCTCGCGCAGAAGTCGAACAAGAGATCGCACTGTTGAAGTTACATAAAGCCGCGGGACCAGCTGATGTTCATCCAGCCCTCTTCAAATTCGAGGGGCCTGCTCTTGTGGATGATTTACACGAGTTAATAGTGCAATTATGGGAGCAGGAAACTGTCCCAACCGACTGGAGTCGCTCCGTCATAGTCCCAATATTCAAGGGAGGCTCAGGATCGGAATGCGGCAGCCATAGAGGAATCCGTCTGATCTCCATCACCTCCAAATTGCTTGCCTCTGTCATCCTTCACAGACTGACTGGCACTCGTAAAAGCCAGATTGGTGAAAAACAAAAAGGGTTTCGTCGAGGTCGTGGCTGCATTGACCACACCTTCACTTCGCGTCAGTTGTTGGAGCACCGTCACATATATTGGCGGCCCACGGTTGTCGTGTTCCTCGATATCAAAGGTGCGTTCGATTCGGTGGATAGACTTGCATTTTGGGACTGTCTACTCAGGAAAGGCGTACCTGAGAAATATACAAATATTATCCGAGCATTATATGCGGGTAGCCCTCAGGCTTACGGCAAGCTGTCGTCGCCCCTTAATATCTCTAGCGGTGTAAGACAGAGACGCGCGTTGTCACCTTTCCTCTTCAACTTCGCTATGGATGAAGTCATGGAAATGGTGTTCACAGCACACGACTTAGAAGGTGTGGATCTGCTCCCAGGAGAACGACTTGGTGTATGCTGATGATATTGCCCTAATCTGTGACAGCTCACAAACGTGTCAAGCGGCACTGGACAGATTAGCATTGGCTGTCCGTCACTTCGGGCTTTGCTTCGCACCGGCTGGACCGGCTCCTACGCTGACGCTTGGTGGGGATCAGCTAGAAGTCGTTCAAAAATGCAACTATCTGGGAAGTTGTATCACCGCCCGTGGGATTGAAGATGAGATCACGAACCGTATAGCAAAAGCTCGAGGCGCTTATGCTGACCTTCGCCACTTATGGCGCCGGCGCGACATTACTCTTGCCTTGAAAGCTAGAGTGTACAATGCAGCGGTACGTTCGATCCTACTGTACGGTTGTGAAACCTGCCCACTTAGTGCAGCGGACCTGAAGAGGCTAGTTACGTCTGACCATCGGTGCCTTCGCAATTTAGCTCACATCTGGTGGGAACACCGCGTGCGCAACGAGCGTGTTGGACGCCTTGTTAACGGCACAGAAAAGGAATTGAACCGCTCAGCACCGTTATTTCACGCACCAGGCTCCGATGGCTCGGCCACGTATTATGAATGTCAGCGCACCGACTCCCGCGACGTGCGTTGTTTGCGCGCCGAGTGTGTGGGTGGAAGGACGGGTGGACAAGCGATGACTTGGTCGAGAGGAATGAAGGCCCTCACTTCGAAGCTGGCCTCGGTTGAAGCGTCTCGGCTCCCTGGTTGGGGTCCGAAAGACGATCAACACATTTGGTTGGACACACTTGCTAATATGGCTAGGAGCCGACCTCAGTGGCGTTCGTGTTGAGTTTCTTTGTCCCACCCCATCTCTCTTAGCTTCCCCCTCCAACCACGATCTCACTATTTAGCCTTATATAATTTTGCATAGTAATTTTTTTGATGCACAGTAGCCGGCTGGTAGCTTACCGGAACGATGCCCATCCGTTACCGATAGCTCAGCTGGCTTGCACCTGTTGCATTTTCTCTCTTTTTTTCTTCTATATATTACGGCACAGTAGCTGAGGTGTCCCACCTCTAGCTAACGTGTATAATGATGATATTACGCCATTCAAATTCAAAGCGGACATGAACAAGAGGAGATTTTAATGGTCGTTCGACCTTCAATACACCGTTGATCCACGTTAGAAATCGGTAGTATAAGTGACCAGTTGTGTGAGCTAAATCAGCAAGTGCAGACCACGTTGTGGTCAACCAAACCAAATGCACATGCGCTGCGCTAACAGTCCCTGATGCTCTGGCCGCGTGTAATAAGGAAAAGAATAACAAAATTGTACTCTAGGTATTAAGTAGGAAAGCAAGGGTGAGTTGAAAAATACAGTAAGAGTAAGTGAGAAAAGAACTATCAATCAGAAAGGTAACTAAGAGGAGAAAGGGAAGGCTTGGAGTTGCAAGTTAAGGTTGTCGAGGTGACGTTTGAGCCCTGTCACTGTAACCATACGCCCTCGGGTGGTGCAATCCAGGAATCTATCACCTTACGTAAAAAGACGAGTGTCAATCCGAACTCGATCATGTCGCAGTTTGTGTTACTTTAACGGGTGTCCACGAACAGTAGGTAACTGTGTAGGATGTAAAAGCCAAGAGTGGTATTGGCCAATCCGCCTTGTCGGTACACGATAAGTATGAACCAAATCGCCACGAAGACAACGACAATGTGATGACGGCATCTTTAGCTTGAGCAACCAGACAAGTGCCGTAACCCTCAGACCATTTTGGTTTCACTTCTCAAGACCCGCTCTACCGATATCTTGTCACGAATCAAGCGGAAGACAAGCCTGGACGCAATAATCCAACCGTTGCAACGAGACGGGACCTTAACGAGGTGCGACAGTTTCCGTACCTTAACGACCCATTGAGCTATAATGGGTAGTGTCCCCGGGCCCCTTGAGAGCTGCTCCTACTCAGTTGGTCAATGAGTAAAAGTTAGACAAACACAGTCTTCTGGTCTTCCAGATTAGGAGTTCGAAATGGAGTGGTGTCCATCACTGTAAAACCAAAGCACTGCCACCTCCCCGCTGTCTTGTGGACAAACTTTTGAGCCAAAAGCTTTGGTTGAGGACGATAATCGCCCTCCTCTCTAGGTCCGGACGACCTGGCAGTATCTCAGCTTATGTACAACCACGACCATTTGTTCAAAGTTCAACCACATCCTGCATCGGCCGTCGCACAAATTATCAAGAATCGTCTTATCTGCTGCATACAGCAGGGCGGATAAGCAAAAACATGCTACTGCTGGCGCCTCCCTTTTTTTCACCTGTTACTCTTACCCCCCTCCCAAGCCCTATTACTAACCGCTTTTCTATGATTCCCAGCAAAATTGACAGCAGCCGTAATGCCAATGGAGTCGAACCAACCGCACCTACCTTCGCGCACCATCCACTGGACGCGTATCGACAACAGTACTTTATAAGGTCAAAGCGTCCCGTTTACATGGTGGCGTTCAACGTTCGAAACCTAGGACAAACAGGGGCAAAAGGCTGCATCAGTACGTACGTTAGACACGCTGGGTATTCACGTGCGTAACATATCCGAAACCAGGATAAATGACCCTAGCGGGGTTGTTGAAATAATTGTACCCGGCTTGTTCTCGTGCTATTGGTTGCACGCATCTGGAGACGCTGATGCGGCAGTCACTGGTTAAGCATCGTCCTCACTTCCAAGGCTGTCATCGTGAGCAGCCCCTTTGATGACATCAATTAAAATTGATTCACAAAGTAATACAAGACGCTGTTTGTTTGTGGTTTCCGCTTATACTCCCACCGATTGCAGTTCTGATGTTGCCCAGGACACATTCTATGACGACCTGAACGCGCTGCTTTTCAGTGTTAACGGTCCAAATATCATTGTTGTTACAAGGGGTATGAATGGGCAAGTAGGTCTCCTGGGCTCTTCAGAAGCTCAGCTAGGTGGTAAGTACGGGCTTAACTCCGACCGTACGGACAACAGCGAGCGTGTTTTGCGACTGTGTGCGGAGCAACAGGTGTTGCTTAGTAACACTGCTTTCAAACACAGTGGACACCGAAGTGCCACTTGGCGTCCTCCTGTAGTTGGCCAGCGATGGACCCAAATAGATCAGCATCGCTATAAATGATAGGTGGCGTGGTTCCAACCTAGATTATCGCTTGTCCTTTAGTATATGCTTCGACTATAATCATGCATTGGGATGGTGTCCGCTTTCCCATGAACTTTACCGGGAGGCGTACCAAGCGTCGCCCTCGATTGGCAACTGAGAAATTGTCTCAGCCCCCGGGCACGAAAGCCAACCAGGATGCCCTGAGTACTGAACTTTCGCTCTTGTTCTAATGACACTAATCTTCAGTGGAACAGGATCTCAGCCGCCATGCACAACGCAGGAGCATCTGCTTGTGGCACTATCAGTCGTCACCGCACCAGTTACTGGATATCCGGAAGGTAGGTGAAACTGTTGTAACCCGAAAGAAATCTCCCGGCTGGCTCTGAGCCCAGTGTTACCAGGATGACTATTAGGCGCGAATTAAAGCAAGACCTAGGGGCTGACAAAGGTGTCTGGTGGACCAGTCGGGCTCAAGAAATGGAGGAAGCGGGAGCAATAGGCAATTATTTCAAGTTATTCCAACTGACCTGCGCCACTGGTCCCAGGAAATCAGGCGTCAGTGAGACAATCAGAAACAGTGCAGGTGCCATGATGCACAATAAGGACGGCAGAATAGCTCGTTGGGCGGAGCAGTTCCAAGGTCAGTTCAGTTGGCCCTCTTGTTCCGGAACATTTAGAGGCTCCAATGAAGGCTGAGATACAAAACGCTATGACAGCATTTAATCCTTTTCGTGCTGTTGGTCCGAATTCCCTCCCACCTGCACTATTTAAAGATTGAGGTGAGGTCCTCTGCAAAGCACTGACCCCCTGTTCGAACATGTTGGGAAGAAGGATACCATCCCCGCTAACTGAGGTGAATCGATTATAGTGTCGATATACAAGAAGGACAGCCGCATCAACTGTGTTAACCACAGGGGGTATTAGCTTAAAACCAGTTGTGACAAAATTACTGGTCTCGATTCTCGTTCGTCGCCTCACTGAGAAACGGGAATCTCGGATTAGAGAAGAATAGGCCGGTTTCCTCCCAGGACGTGTCTGTGTAGACCAGGTGCTAGAGCAGTGCCACACACACCACAGACCGACAATAGTTGTGTTTCTCGATTGCAAGAGTGCGTTCGACTTACTCGATCGATGCATTACGTTGGAAACACTTGCGCGGAAAGGTGCTCCCAACGAAATATGTGAACATCCTTCGTGCTCTCTACTGGAACACTACAGGCCGCGTCAAGGTCTACGGTGGCCTATCGGATAGATTTCCGACCACAAGTGACGATCGTCAGGGTTGTCCAACTCCCCATTTTTCTTCGGTTTCGTCGTGGACTGCATCATGGAGTGTTCCCTGGCGGAATCTCACGACGCAAGCGTTGAGATGCGGTCTGGTGAAAGGCTACTTTATCTTGATTATGCAGGCGATACTGTCTTACTGTTTAACAATTTCAGTTGGGGGGTCATTCAAACTTAAATAGTCGCTGGAGTGGTCCCATCATTTGGCATGCGCTTCGCACCTTCAAATTGCGAGTTGTTGTAGGACCACGCGCAATTTAAGGACCACTTGACCCTTGCTAACGAGGAACTCAAAATAGTTGATCAATTCATTTATCTTAACAACTGCATCAGCAACAATGGGC
>OX104069.1:42745510-42776698 GCA_944474145.2 Dicrocoelium dendriticum
AGCATATGATTTAAGTTGTCACCAATAAGGATATAGTTTCACAATTGTTTTCCAGAGGTATAGATTGTCTTACAGTGAACGATTAGCAGTGCTTTTCCGTGTTCTTCATTTTGCATATACTAATGAACGCACTCAGCATTTGTAAACTTTTGCCTCCGAGAAAGTTTGACAAGTTTCCGTGTAATGTCTGCACATTCACAATTCGGACTGCAAACGTTTAGCGCACTTCCTATGTGTATATATTTGAGTTCCTTATTACGATCTTGGCGTTGAACGTACTGCAATTTTATCTCATTAAATCAATCGGTTCATCGTCCGCAGTTAACTGTCATTTTTTAATGTGTAGTTAGCCTGTCATCATAAGGTTTTCAACTTAAAAATACTTCATGCTTGTCAAAACGACATTTGCGAAACGGTTATTTAAAATATTAAAATAATACTCATTCCATCATCTCGTCATCTTCGTTCCTGCTTTGCAAATGTTGTGTTCCGTTATTTTCTTACAATTACTGCACTCAGCTTACCGTTATCGCTTCGTTCACAGACAGAACCACAAATTTAAGTAGCATTTGTAAATATTCTCTAAAGTTTGCTTTCCATACAAATTCCTTCACATATCAATTGCTTGGATTTGATGAATCTGTGTCAAAATAGGCTGTAGAGCCATATTTTCTTATGTTGTATAATTTTGTTGGGTCCCCCTAACTGCAATTAAAGGCAGTGCTAGACGAATTTTTACCACTCATTAAGCAACATTATCAATTTCCATCTTCTATAGTTTTTTTCCAATTTTGACAACGTCTAGGCTGATCTGTTTAGGTGACGGAATGAATCTACTGGGTTATTTAATACATCTACATGTGGCGAGATGTCACACAACTACTGACGTGAAACCATATATATACTCAATGCAAACCAACAAACATTCGCCGAAAGATAAACTTCAAACTCAAAAGAATCCGAAACCGAAATGAACTGAATGGTCTAAAATATTATAAAATACGGAAAACAGGGAGCTGGCTTATTTCTGCAAGCTTATCAACATTATATATAACTTAACCTATTATACGTAGGTAGTGTGATGGTGCCTCGCTTGCTGTAATGCCACATCGACACGGAGTCATTTGGTACGTGGAAAGTAATCAGGTCCCTAGAAATCGGTTCCACCGAGAGCTCTTTTATTTCAATTGTGCATTTCCCAATAATTTCGTTTGTCCTATTCTAAACGATCCTTCTATTTACCATGTATTCTGATTTAACTCTGTACACAACAGAGTTGAAATTGTTTTGTAAAATAGGGAACAATCTGAACTGTAACAGACACAGTCGAGAAATAAACATTCGAAAAAATATTTTCGACGATATATCAGCAAACAAAACTTTCCTTTTTTATGTGTAATAAACAAACATCCCGATGGTTAAAAAGAAATTTTAATATATTTGGTTTTAGGCAGTTCTTGTCAACAACTCCCAGCAGTTATTACACCTGCTGATCTCATCAGTGGAGAACATTGCAGAGACACTGATTATCTCCACCTCCCCAGTAAACTACGAGTTAATAAGCGTAACAAATAAATTTCCAGTTAAAATGTAACAGCTGCAAATGCAGTAAACTAACCTCTTGGAAACCATCATATGCTTCCCAACTGCGTCCGCACTTTTCAATTTGAACAAACTTGTGGCATTAGAATATAAGCTAATAATTCAGCTCTGCTACACGACAATTCAGTTTATGCAACTGTCTACAGTAAGTGATCGGGTAACACTGTAAGCTATATCATGCTGAAGTGAATGATTGATGGGATCTAAACTAATTCTTGAAAAGCTTTTTCATTGGTATTGTCTGAAAGCGTACGGAAGCTACAGTAGTGTGATATTATTAGTTTTAGAAATAGGCAAGATTCGGAGTGGAGGATTTTTCAATACTGCTGTTTATTAATACCAGTGTTATAGAGTTCTGGCTATGAACATGTCCCTCGAAATTTAGTAGGATGGTTTCTGGTGATTTGTACCAACGGATTACCTTGAGATGGCTTGAACCATGTAAATCAACTGTGGAACACGATCTGCTGTTTTACTGGCGCAAGCGGAGTAGGAATAATTACGCGCCTGAGCTCCATTAAGAATCAACAATGCACACTAATGAACTACACACCAATGGATTTGTATTGGTCTTACTAACAATTTTTATCAAACGCTTTTACCGCTAACATTTAAATATCTGTCTGTCTTGCAGATACCTGACAGAACCCCATAAATGTTGATGTCAACATCTGCAACGCAGTCACAGCACGATCCTGCACGTCACTTATTAGATTATGCAGCAATACAACTCTGATATATTCGCTGGTGCTCCCAAGCTTTTCTTGTGTTTTATTTCATTAATAAACTGATTAGGTTACTTTCTGCCTCACGCAGTATTGTAGTAAATTATTTGCTGCCATTTATCTGGAATTCTCAAAGGCGTTTTAGCCTATATACCATAAAGTTTTCCTACTTAAACTTAAGCTCTATGGTATTAGTGACCCAATGCTGCAATGGGTAACAACTGTCTTGCACAGAAGTCATTTGGAAGTGTGAGTAGGAACATCCCTTACCATCACAATTGAATGTGTGGCTTATCTTTACGCTCAGGGCTCGGTCCCCGTCTATTCAGGATTTTTATAAAGGATATGGCGAGAGAAAGTACTTCAATTTCATGATCTGCAACGCTGATATAAAATCATAGCGGGCGATCAAACAACAGAAGGACCATGAAAATCTTCAGAGTGACCTCAACACGATTCCAAACTGGTCAGTTTTGAATACCCTACCTTCGTTGTGGAAATATTCCACGCCGTTCATTTGCGTCATATACGTGACTACTTGTTTAATTATGAGTCACATGTGTGGCAATCAAGATTGTAAGAACGCAAAATTGGTGTGCATAATACAAATGATCTTAATTGTTCAAAGCACTCAGAGGCAGCTGCGAAAAGATCCAACCTGCAAGTCGTCTTGCTGCAGAGAGCATCCGGAGGATTCGACCAATCCATCTTCTTCATGATGCGCAATCCTTACAGGCGCCTTCACTTAAAATACGACTTCCCAGCTTGTAAACATTGGTTGAAGGGCGTCATAAAAATGCCAGAGAAACCACAACGCAGAGCCATGATCAGTAATGAGGGACTATAAAATATGTCCTACCATCAGAGGCTGATGTCACTGGGAGCATTTAGTAGACGCTACTAATCACTGCGTGGCTACCTTATATTAGTCTGCCACATATTGAATGGCCCTAATTAAGTATGCCGTCACTTGCTTCAACTCAGCCATAACATCAAAATCAAAGGTAACCCACTGAATTTGTGTGCCCAGTAGAGTCGCCTAAAATGCGGACAGAATTATGTTTCACCTCGTGTTTTCCAACACTGGAACTCTCTCCAAATCCCCATTGTTTCCTATCCCACGTTAGATATTTTCAAATAAAAGATTGATAATTGTCGTTTGGCTACCAGCAATTCATTGCCTTATTTATGAAACACTGGAATACATTATCTCACCGAACCGGTTTAAGAAGTTAAATAAATCTGAAGAAGCAGGACCTACATGAGTGTTCACGTAATTAATTTACTCATGGAATACCATAATCATGCGTACCATCAGGTTGCCTCGTCGTTTGCATACAAATCACACTTTCACTGCTATTGTTTTGCAGGGTATCTACTAGATAAGCGCTCAAACAAAGGATGTAAAACTTTTGTTATTAACAGTTTACAAACACTATCCTTTGGGAATTGTTAAGCAACTAGTATTTCGCCCTGCATAAATAATCATTGTTCATTGATAATTGTACAATTATTCCCCTACATTAAAAAGAACAAAAGGTAGCAAGTGATAATGTCCGTGTAAAGCTAAAACTACCAAAAGAGACAAACGTTTCCTTCATCATAACTAACACACACCGACGATGTAGGCTTCTAATCGTACACCGCTGCGTTAAATACCTGCTTATTTCACTGAAATATTTATTTTGTAAATCTAGCCTATCCGGTTAAACTTGTCTTCCACATATAGTATTGCCAATAAACCCTTATCCTAACAAAATTTCAATGCTCGCTGAAAGTATACAGCCTATTATTTTATTCACTATGGCATAACCAAAAGCAACACACTAATCGGTTCCGTATTATAAATAGATTTGCCTTTTTATCGACGATGAATTACCGAGCATTTATACCTAAATGTTAGCGGGCAACACACGCGTACGCATTTTTTCTCCCAACATGCAGGCAGAAGCAAAGTGAAAAACACTTTTTAATACAACCAACCACGTTAGCTTTTTTGATAGCCGTAATTGGTCACGTTGCAGAGGCTTTCCATTAGTCCACCGAACGCATTTTACTACGTTGCCAACACTCGATGCATCAACTCTTCCCAGTCTACTAATTTATGCGTTGGACACGAAACTCAATTTCAATATGTGTTATGTCTTGCTGAGCAGAGTAAATCTAGCTAGCTGGCACTCAAACGATTATTTCCCTAGATTTCCCATCTGTATGACCATGACGCTACTCCGACTGGCTTACCTATACCTGGCATAACGGATCCCGTTACATATTTTGAAGATAGGACAGATAAAAGCTTTCTCCTATTTGGGAGAAAATATATAACTTCTGAAAGCGAATGCAAGCGGCCTGCTGATTTCCACTAGCAAAATAAATTGATATTCAGGTGAAATAAACCGGGTGCAGCTGATTTGCGTTGATATAGCTTTGTAGAAAGCTGGAGAATTATGTCACGATAACAATAATTTCATTTATAAAAACCGCTAGGTATAGGGGATAATATCCTTCACCAGTGAAAGCGAACACTTCCACAAAATTCTCAATAAATACACAAGACTATGCATAGTTTATTGCGCATGAGTTTCATCGGCCCGCATTAATGCTGGAATTGCCGAAATTGCAGCCTACTACTTTCTAAATCAAGCAAAGAATCTTTCGAAAATTTCCGAATTTACATGGAGCAAACAATTATCCTACAACAGTCGAGATTTTATCACATGTTGCAAGCCTGTTTTTCTAGTCTAATGGTACTTCTGAAAAAGGGTGGTTGTAGGAATGCCTCGGTAAATCCTCCTACATCTGGATCGATTCCCATTTGGCTATCCGCCAGAGGAATCTGTGAACATGTCACATTTTTCTACTCGCGAGCGAAATGCAAGCAGACAATTCATCTATATAACACCACCATTCGGTGCTAAAGTAACAGCGCCAATCTCCAAGATGTTGAAACGCAATCCTAAAACTTTGGTTCGCATTGCACGGCAATTCGCTCGGCCTATGCTTGACTCCTAAGCATCTGGGTTCCCGTGATGTCTAGACTGAAAGCAACTTAAGAATGTAAAGCATATCACTGACATTTTGATTACAGTCGTGCTCAAAGTTATGTACGAAGTCATGTGACTTGGAGAATGTATTTTTCAAAGTAGATGAGATTTGGCTGCCATGTATCTAACAAGGTGCTCCACGAACAAGTGCAATAACCCTTGTATCATAATATATGGTGTACGCCGGAATCTCCAACGGTACGTAATCTACGTGATATTTTTTGCGTTTTGATGGATTTGCATTTATTCCTCTAGTGCTGACGAGCTACAACTAGTAAAAAAATTGTTTCTTGAACACTAAAAGATGGTTTCATGGAATTTACTAATTCAATAATTGTTGAATTTAATAACGCCTGAGATTCCTCGCTTTTACGATATCTATCCAGGATTTCAACACATTCTGAGTAAAGGGATTTGGTAGGATTTGTTAAAGCTCATCAAGATGCACACTCAGTTAGCAAGTTTAAGCTAGACTGCAAAAGCAGGGGACACCGTTGGTTCGACATTCTGGGTCACTCCAATGATGCACCTACTAGTGGACCTTTGTGGGGATTCCGCTACGATGACACCCGAACGCCGGCAACGGTACCTTTTCACAATTTCTTGCATCCTTCACTCAAATGCTTGCATTGTTCAAGCTATATGCCCAAGGTATCAGTATCTAGTGACCAAGAACCCCGTGTTCTTGACCTGAAATAACGGTGTTATATCCGTAAATCCCTCTATGTTGGCGCTGTCAAAATGCAGTAAATTTACGGTTCCACTTGTCCATAAATTAAAATGGCCGTAGCGCAATACACTGAAACACAAGGCACCGTCACAACAGATGGCGCTAAAGCTAATCAACATCTGACAGACGCAAGCAACACAATTCCTCTAGATCTATGAATAGAGACAGTGATTGAAGAACCGCCAAAACCAGCTATTCTCACAGAAAAGGGTACTACCGGTGACTCAACATAACTTTAACAGCAATACTGCAAACCGTGTGCCAAGCCATGTAGCTATCGTGTATGCTTTCAACGGACAAATTACCGCAGTTGTAAACACCAACATAAACATACTTCATTCATGCGTGGAGTTGGCAGGAAAAGGTTTGGTTTATACATTTCTGAAATGTGGTTGCTTCATGGGACAATGTTTTGTGATCTCATCGTAATAACGAAGACATGGTTACGCCTTGACATAGGTGACATCGAATTCCCATTGCACGGTAAGTCCAAAACTGGACACTACTGACCCAGCAAAAGTGGGGGTTGGCTCCGTATTTCCGCACTCACCTCGGAGGCGATCTCACAATGCATCCAGTCAGAAGGTTAGAGGATTCAACTGGGTGGCGTTTAATTATAGAAGAAGACGGCACCTAATGGAGCATTCGTTTACCGCCATATATCCACTTCACCCTCGGTGGACTTCTATCCGGCACTCATAGAAAGGTGGGTGATAAATAAAACTTACAGCCATATGCTTCCTACTGGCCATTTCAACATATACAACGTGGAATCGTAAGCCGCTCTTAAAGAACGATTTAATGTGGGACAACAATTTTTTGCCCCTAATATCCCTCCGTATGCTTGCATGTTCGGCAGATTCTGAGAAACAGGTAATCCGTAAGTGCTAGAACGGATATTCAATAACGAAAAACTGATTGTCGAGTGGGTGCTCGTCAATGTCCTCTTGGGTTGCAACAGTCCTGTAGTCCTACGATTCTAAGACATTTGCTTTGCAGAATATTAGGTGGAAATTGCCGACTTGATGCGAACGATTTTACGCCACGACATATTAGCTCGACTATATCATGTAACATATCTGACTAGTTTAACAAAGAAGGCACTGACTAGCGCAACGGAACATTTCAGCAGCCAGTTTAACGCATGTTTGTTGAAGTATCAAGGACTAAGACTTTCAAAATGAGAAACGTGGTCTTATTTATGCGAAGCAGGACACGCTAGGTACGTTAGTGCGAAACTCAGTCTGGCATGTCTACCAACAATCTCAGAGTACCGAGACCTTGATGGACTATGCGTCCCATGGTGGAAAACCGTACTCATCTTCTTCGCGAGCATATTACGTCTCAACAGCAGACGTTGGCAATGGGTATGCTTAAAACTTAAGCCTTTCTATGGAATAATAAACAATATACGTATGCTAAAATATGAAATTCCTCATCCTCAGACAGTGTACGGGTCCACGTGGACACCGAAGGGGAGAGTGAACAATCTGTGTTAGTAATATTCTGCAACATTTCCGCGTGATCATGAGCAACCTAACCTTATGACAAAACTTGTCCCGCCACAGTACTCATTATCGTAAGCTTCACGGCAGTAGCTGTACCTAACAACCTGTTGATTGTGCGTAAGCGCAGTTCTCATGGAATTGACGCTGTACAGACGTAGTTGCTAACAGTGAAGTCAGAGAGCTTAGTTGGAACTTTCGCTCAATTCATAAAACTATTTTAACGAAATGTGCGTGCTCGACATGCAAAAACATGAGATTAATCATATTCATAAATTAGGTGGTTTTTCCGATCCAAACAATTCTTGCTTAGTAATCTTAATACCGGTATTTACTGTAGTTATGAAGTTATTATTTCTGAAGCTCTTACAGCCCACTTAGAATAATCTAACCAATTCGCACCGGACATCATTAATACAGCATTAAGAAATACATCGTACGCTCCAAAACTATTTCTAGGTTTTCAAGTTGGAACAAACCAGCAGAATCTGGCACAAGAGTTGTTGTAGTTGCTTTTTGGAGTTTTTGACGACATTTGTACAGTTAAAGCTTGACATTCTTCCCTTCACAGTTTATAATTTTGCATTGAAAATCCTCACACAGGATGGATCAGAAGCTATCCTCTACAATGGCAGTTGGAGAAAAGAGTGCAAAAGCCATTTTAGATCCCATAATATTTTAAGTTTGAGTACCACAACGATCGGTACTAGGAACTCGGTAATAATCTAGTATACCTAGGATACCGGACTCCCCGTAAGCTCTAAGTACATGCTTTATATTCATAAGATCAATGTATAAATGGCAATCAAAACACTATTTGAAATCCCAATACTACAATTTTAGTTGAGTATAAAATACGCGTGGACAATTTAGTATCTACTTCGATACACTCTGAACAAATTGGAGTACGGCACATACGGAACTACATGATGTGCTGTTACAAACGGCTAAAAGGTGAGTCAGTAGTCTTCTTGCGAGAAACACCTGTTGCCTTTGGTCTAGTCCTACCCTTATGGTTCTAATCAGACCAGAACTTCGTATCGGAGAGGCGTCCATTTAAAGGTCACCATGAAGTGAGCATTTTGATGATTTGTTCACGGCTTCTCGGCCCATATATATGTCTTAAGGCGGAGTACATCATAAGGTCTGGCGGCCTTGGCTAAATTAGGATTACACCCCCTTGGAGGTATCCTAAATACCGTCAATCAGGAATGTCAAGGCTTTGCATGACTTGCCGTATGAGAGAATGCCTTCAACCTATATCACCCCGTTAGGTGTTTACTGAAATGGGGTATGGTTTATTAACAACCTCTGCTTTGTTTTTATTTATTTTGATTTTATATTAGATTTACAGTTTTTGCAACCCATACCACAGTGACTCCCCTGGTTTAGTCCTAACTGTTCTGATTATTTTTTGGATATTTTGCACTTTCACCATGACCGTCCTACGGGATTTGTTTAGCTTTATCTCATTTACATGTAGAAAACCAATGTTTGTTTGTCCCAATGTTGCAGGAAATATAACCGCCTAAGTCTCCGGGAGATTGCAGTTGCCCAAGATCAGATACGTGTTCGCAATGTGATAGAGGGATAAAATTGAGCTCATCCTTGAACGTACTACCGGTTTTTCTATATACAGCAACAACAACTGTACATTGCGTTTTAATAACCACCGATAGAGTCTTCAAATATTGTCCACTACTTGCAACGAACCGTTACGTAAACATCATGATGGAATCTTATGTAAATAACGTCGTCTCAACCTCAACAACCCATGGAACGACCAGTCTTAGACCGTACGCTCGCCGTAAATGATATTTACCATAGGTAATGCCTTGAAAAGATCGCGTTTTAGTACATGCTGTTTTGTTGCGAAAAGACAAGTCCGCAAGATGCCATAGCTTGTGTCATATTCCTTACCTTTTACAGTCTGCGAGGACTCACCTGAGTGAGATTGGCAAAGCAAGCTCTCGATCGGTCGCTACCAAAACTAAATTCTGTAGAGCGAAAATGGATCGACAAGTAGCTTCATAAAAATCAATTACCAAATGAGTTTTCATAATCTGCCCACATTCAACTGCGATCCATTTGGAGTCCCCTTAATTGCAATGTATTTGTGAGCAAAAGCACCAGGTTTATGTTATATGTTTCACCCTCGTGTTTAAAGCAAAACTAATATAGCACTTTTTGTTTCAGGGGAGAAGAAATGACTACGTATTCCTTATGGCAACACCGGGGAAACCCGCCTTGAGAATTATCTTTGCAAAGGTTAAAGGTCAACACCTGCTTAGTAATAAGGGCGGATTTGGGTTTCTTCGCGTTTCAAGTTGACAAAGCTGCTATCCATTTGGGACTTACCATGCCCGGGTGCATTCACTCAGTAGGTCTTTGTTTCCAATTCAAAGCTGTCGAATTTGCCACTACATGCTTCTACTTAGAAGACACTGATTAAATACAGCTTGGACCAAAATACATTTCATCCAATTTTCCTTTGATAAAGGAACGTTTGTGAATTGTCAAATATTTTTGCACGTGCTATTTCAAATACTGTTTCCTACCATAGTTCTATTAAAAGAAACTGGAAATCGTCGCACCTGAACACAACGAATACCGGCGTTTAAGTCAGGAATCATGAAAAAAGTCATCTTTTCTGGCATTTTGTACGGAAGGTTTAAAATATGAATCTAATCAAGCTACCAACTTAGTTGGCACAAGCAAACTAAAATTAATTGGTTGGGTAGATTATATCGATCCGCAGTTTACGGAAGAAGACAAACAAAATAATTGAATTTTGCCCTCATGTCAACATGTGAACATATAATAACGTTGACATATTTATACGAATTCCACTTACACTATTATCATGGAAGATGCTTCCAGATGCTGCCAGAAACACAATAACGTGTCAATGATTTTTACAATAGTTATTGAGCATAAATCTGGTGCTCATTAAAAGATCCCAAATATGGCTTACTTTCTTACTTAATTCCCAAAGGAAACTGCAGCAGCCAGAGCAAAGTAAAGCTGTTGTTTTTAAATGATTGCAAACTTTAAGTGAAAGAGGGGTATCCATATAGTAAATTATGTTCTTTTCAGTTCGATCTAATTTCTTTCCTAAAACCATCAACCTTACGTTATTTCAGTTTGTTAAGGATGAGCAATAAGATGAAAATCGAATTAATAAACAAAATATTCTCTTTTATTCGGGGTTACCGAGTACGCTTACCCGAATAATTAGATCGATTATTAGCTGCCTAAAGGAAAAATATTGTATATGCAAGTATTGTAAATGTGGTATAAATAAGGCTATTTATTATTGTTAAAAGTTCACAAGGTAGAGCAAGTAGGATGTTGCACGCTAGCAATAGTGCTTACATGACAACTTCGTCACTTCTCCTAACGTCTTATGTACAGAAAGGCTTTATTTTACCCGTACATTGGACTAGAGAAATTCCATTTCAAAATTAATTCCTACAAGGCTATGTACGGTACTGTGTATAACATATATTCTAAGAATTTAATTTGGATGCATCGGAAAAGACGTTAGTGGGTTGATTTCGGCTGACTGATCGGTAGAATTGGAGATTCGTGCAGAAGTGAAAGATAATTATTCTATATGCTCGAGGAAAATACATCTGAGACGAGCAAATATTTAGTGCACGTTTGGATTTGCATCAAGCCTCCCAACTTGATGGTACATAACACAGCCAAATCGGTTGTCACCGAAACTTCCTCACTCTTCTTACTCGTCAGCATTTGCTGCCGTCCCCCAGGTATGTTTTGTTCGCCCCAAGCATTCTCCTGTATAAAAAATTCGCCTCGCGCTCGCTCCAAACAACAAACACTAACAAAAAATAAACATGTGCATCTGATGAGCACATACCGTGGCAAACACCTACCCAATCAATGTTTACAGCTAATAGCTCGCCTTCCATGAACTATTTTGTGAGTCTGTCATGATGCTTTCAGGTGACGGTCAATTTTATTTCGGTTCGCAAATGCTTACTTAGGACATCTATTGCAACTTCATATGTTTACTTCTTAATAGCATGACATATATTTCCAATATAACACACTGGTTATATATGGGAATGTCATGATCTGATCATTTCCATGCCCACCATTTTAAATAACATAGGTTATCGCACACAAATATTTTGTATGATAATGTATAGTTTTGATGTTAGCCATCAAATTATGAAGGAACGTTGGGTGTTTACGTTCTGTAAGTCAACAGTTAGCCAAACCAGGTGAGGCTGGTAGTATACTTCGCCCTGCAAGGCCAACCTCGTTCTACCAGAGGCGTTATAATCTCCTGATCTTTCACGCACCGGAATCAAGTTATCCATCACCTCAAGTGCGCTACGATTACGATGTCGAGTTTTTACAGGGTTTAATTGATAAGCTCCTCGACGCTGGTGAGTACTCGGTAAAAGTGAGGCAGATTACCCGTCTTGGAAAGCAAGGTGGTCAACAACATCTGCCTATGAGAATCACTTTTGTGGACGAAGCCAGTCCAAGACTGCTCATGTCTCGTAAATTTTCGGGTGGTTTCCAACAATCCGCGAATCAGGATAAACAGGCTGCTCACACTTCAAGCACGCCCGGTGGCTCCTGCTGCGGCCTGCGAGTAGCCTTCACAAACGTTTGCAGTACTATGAATAAGCGCGATGAGCTTTGTTATTTCGTTGCGTCTGAGCGGCCAGACGTAGTGGGACTCGCAGAGACATGGCTGCATGCAGAATTATACACCCAATAACTTGAACGGTTACTCGTGTTTCCGATGCGATAGACTAAAGAATGCCCACGGTGGTGTCTTACTTTACATCCGGTCTTCCCTGCGTGGGAGACTTGTGAGCACCTACCGAAGTAACGATGGCCTGTGTGAGCTACTGTAGTGCTCCATCCGCCTCAGGTGCGGAGAACTGCTTGTGGGCGCAGTTTATCGCAGTCCCCAGCGTTGTTGTTTGGATTGGCTGCCCCATCTTCAAGCCCACATGAGTCGTCCACACTTTCTGCTAATGGGCGATTTTAACTGTCCTCGAATATGATGGCCTGATGTGCATTTGATGCCTGGACATAGTGAGGTTGAAGCAAAGTTCGTGGATTTGGTACTTGAAACTGGTGCATCGCAACACATATGCCAGCCAACACGCATATCAACACGTTCAACCTCGTCCTGTCTCGAACTGATGTTAACGAGCTACGAGTGCGTGACGTTAGGATCCTGGAGCCCCTGGCTACGAGCGACCACTCAGTACTGATAGCTGATAAGAAATTATCTTTGCTGTATTCACATCCGCTGCAACCAGCTCCCAACTACTGGAAAACGGACTTCGATGGTCTAGCTCGAGCCGCGAGCCAACTGGATTAGTCTCTGTCACAAGCTGCATCTGTGGAAGATTGTTGGATATTTATAAAAGAGAGATTGACATCATTGTGTTTCCAATTTGTGCCATTGAAATGTCGAAAGATTGGACCCATTAAGCCTCATTGGTTTGATAAAGAGTATGGAAACTTGGCTCGGAGGGGGCGCAGACTGTGGGACAAATTCCTTCTCTCTGGCTCTGCCAATGATTATGAAGGGTATAAATGTCAGCGGAACCTCTGCAACAGTGCGAAAAAGAATAAACGCCTACACTTTGAAGTGCAGCTCGCATTAGCCGCGAAGACCGCCCCAAAGAGAATCTTTGCATACGTGAAGCGACGCCTGCAGCCGGTAGGTTATGTGCCAGTGCTGGATGGCACGGATGGACAGCCCCTAACCTCCAGCACTGAGCGTGCGTCCGCGTTGACGACGCACTTCGTTTCTGTATTTGCGAATAACCAGGGGTCTGTTCCGAGTTCGATGTGTACCGCTTTTACCGAACACGAGAGTCTGCATTGCGGCGTCGAAGAGGTAGCTCAACTACTCGCCAACCTTGACGGCACCAAACTGCCGGACCTGATGGGCTTCACCCACTGGTTCTCAAGTCACTTTCAACCATCCTCTCTCCTGTCGTGACTGACCTTTTCAACAGGTCGCTGTCCGAATGTTCGTTGCCGGTTGACTGAAAATGTGCGGTGGTGAAGCCTATTCCGAAAGGCGGCGACCCTAGCAAAGTGACAATTACAGGCCAATTTGTCTGACACCTATTTTGGCAAAGGTTGCTGAGAAAATCGTGAAGAAGAGATTGCTGCAGTTGCTACAGTCAAACGAGGTCCTGACGCCCGCACAGCACGGTTTTATGCAAGGTCGCTCGTGCATTACGAACCTGCTTGTGACGAGGCATGAGTGGTTGAAGGCAGTAAACAAGGGGAAATCCGTCGACGTGATATTCATCGATTTCAGTAGAGCGTTCGACAACGTCAGTCATGAGGTTCTCCTTCACAAACTCAGCATGTGTGGCGTCGGTGGCTCTCTGCACCGGTGGATCAGCGACTATCTTGTTGGACGAAAGTGGAGGGTACAGGTCAACTACCATCTAACTGACTGGTACCCCTCTACAAGTGGCGTGCCTCAAGGCACTGTGCTGGGGCCCACTCTGTTCCTGATCCATATCAAAAATCTACCGCAGCTTCTCCGGTCGCCGTGTGCCTTGTTTGCGGACGACATGAAGATTTGGAGAGAAATCGACGCTCCCGATGACTGTGGCCTACTTCAGCAGGATCTCAACCGCTTATCCCCATGGTCTGCAGAAGTTCTTCTCCCGGTCAACCCAGCCAAGTCGGTATTTATGAGCCTGGGGAAGGGTGCTAACGGCCGAACCTACACCCTTGACGGCCAAACGCAAATCCCACACCCTCCGTGAAGGACCTAGGTGTACTCTCACGCTACGATTTGAAGTCCGTGGACAACACGAACAGGTTATATCGGAACGGACTGCGCATGCTTTGGGCGCTCAAACGTAGCTTCGGCACATGGTCTGAAGAGGTTGCCACTCGCCTGTTCTCTTCTATCATTAGACCAATGCTAGAGTACGGTTCGCCCGCCTACTTTCCGATTACCCGAGGCGAGGCACAAAAGATCGAACGGGTCCAACACGTTGCTACCAGGCTCATCCCGAGTTTACGTGGCTTTAGTTATGAAGACCGATGCGAGAAACTAGGGCTCTACACTTTGTCCTACCGTCGGGTGTGAATCGACCTCATTATGACCTACCGAATGCTACATCTTGGTGAGTTCCCTATGCTAAGGCCAATGCTGCACTTACGAGGGCCATGCAGCACACGCGGACACAGATACAAACTTGTTGTGCCGGATATGAAATTTGTTCCCCACCCACTGTGCTTCGAAATGAGAGTGGTTAACATTTGAAACAGTTTGCCCGAACATGTGATTGAGGCAACATCTGTGCAGCAGTTCAAAACGTTGTTAGATTTGTATTTTGCCTCTATTCGATTTAAAGAACGACTGCACACGTACGATGACATATCACATTTGTGAATCCTGAAATATCGTAAGTCGAATATTTTAAATATTACATGAGAACGACAATGATATTCACGGTTGACAATTTTATAACGTTTTTCGCCATATTTCAAATAGTTGTACAGAATCCATTTCCACTTGCTCTATAATACAGTATTCAGTATTCAGTATTCATCATTTCCCTTTCCAGTCCTACTAACTTGTGCATCACCACTCGTACCGTTCCAAGTTGCCGATGATAATGCTGCAAGCTAAAACCCAATTTGGCGCATAATTGCTAAACCGATTTCAGAGAACTTCATGTGTAATTAATCAAATATAAGCGATATTTAGTGCGAAACTTTAAGTACGGTGAATAAAAGGTAACGTAAATTATCTCAAGTAATGCACAGCTGCTTATCACATTAAGACGTAAAGTTTCTGTATTATAATATATTGGAATTCTTTCAAACTGTAAATTTTGACTTGCATTTCACCTAAACTTAACTAATTTTTCTCCGCCTCACCTGCTGTAGGTATTCATGTAATTAATTTAGTCGAATGTTAATTAGTAGATGCTCCATGCTCTACTGACGTAAAGAGTAGGTACAGCTGCTTCAGTTTTTGTTGGCGTCATGATCAGTAGCAAATTAACTAATGCAGCATATGCAGTAGAACAATTAGCTTTAGAAACAACAGGTCGGAGAGAGGAAAAATTGTGAACATTCGTGTGGCAGATAAAAGCAAAGGCGGCTACTGGTGAGAAAGATTTTGCGAAAAATGAAAAAGAAAGCAGAAAAGAACGTCGTCGACAGCGCTCAGAGAATCGGCTAAACAAATAAATAAATTGTATATTCTCGTTTTTGCGAGACACGTCTGTGACGGCATGTTCAGGCTAAAAAAACATTTTCTAGTTCAACGACCACGAATAATCGAAAAATGTAGAACAGTAATGAAAATCGTTTTCAATTTCGACAGGGTATAAAAGTTGCCTTGTTTTAATGTGCTACCTGATGTTGTACAGGATGCCTATGTCAGGTTTGATAGGTCTCTTGAGAATATTAATACGGAAATGTATAAAGCAGGTGTCAATTGTCCTTTAGCATACTGGATGAATGCTTTGTTCAAGCTTATTAATAGTATCGAATTCTGGTAGTGGCACTCACACGAAACCGGAACAAGGGGAGCATCTATAATAGTTAAAGGTAAGAGTAAACTGCAATAAAAGTAGTGGGAGCATCGACAATGAAGACGGGGAATGTGGAGATGTGTTTGAATGACTTCTACCCTCAAAACATACTTGTTGGGGACAACTTTGTCGTTGGCATAGGTAAGAAGGAGGGAGAAAGATGAAGACGGTGAGTATAGGGACCTTATTATTGCAATATTCGCTTTGGTTTGTCCACTGGTTTCTGGATCATGTAAATCCTGGACCTAGTTCGTATGCTTGGCTGTTCGATGGGTTACATCCCAATAGATGGATAACATTTTGCTCGGTCAAGTAGTTGCTGGTCCTTTTTGAAATTCCTGCTCTGAATTGCTAACACGGATATCTGTTGGCAATTTGTTCCAGATTCGTGCATATCTGTTAAGGAAGAAGTCAGCCGATCTGGTGGTCGTCGACCTGCATTCCACTACCGCATGCTCCTTATTCCGTGTGTTGTATGATGGCGATTGTATTATTGCCTTGTTAAGGTTGGACACATGTATTTTCTTGTGCAGGAGGTTATAGAATATGAGCAGGTTGTGCTTCATTCGCCTCAACTAGCTGGGATCAAGCTTGAGCTTCTCACATCGATCGGAATATCCTAATTTTGATTATGTTCCTAATAAACGCTTTGTGAATGCTTGTTGTACATTTTTAGTACAATGCGGCCTCTTTTGTTTGCACTACCGTACACCATCGAGCAGCATTCCAAAAGAGGATGTGAAAGTGATGAATAAGCGCAGAGTATGGATTCTTTTACTTTGAAAGTTCTAAATAACATTCCAGTCTGATCTTTGCAGTGACGTAGGCAACTTGTTCCGAGAAGTTGAACGAACATGAGTATCTCAGTCGCAGGTCACGAACATACATTAATTTGCTTATCACAAATGCTTAAACTGCTAGATGTAATGTCGCATTTGTGGGACATAGCGTGACACGTTGAGCATCAGGTTCCGAGCGAATGGAGGTCGATCTGGATCATATTGGTAGTTTCGTTTATGGTAGCGTGGTGAAAAGTGTAGATAATTTCGATATCATCGTCAAACACATATGGTGTTCCGAATTTCACAGCGTCAAAAAACATACATATAAAATAGCGTAGGACAAAGGACACTACCCTGTACTACACCACTTGTGACTGCTGTTGGTTAAGATTTGTGTTCCCGAATCTCTGTACCACCTGCGTTCGATTTGTAAGATAGGATTTGAACCACGAGAGCAGGGGTTCCCCGATTCCATACGACATCCATTTGGATATCAGTATTCTATGTGGCACACTATCGAAGGCTTTGTGCATATCGAGGAAAATAACGATTGCAGAATTGCCGTTATCCTGTGAGTCAGTTAGATGATGTAGAAATTCAAGTCGGCACGTTATGCACGAACGTGCATTCGGAAAACCGTGTTAAGAGTCATTGATTAACTTACGAGGCGGTAGGAAGTCGACCGTTGCAGTTTTTATATGTCGCTCTATCAATTTGGATAAGATAGATGTATGATTTATTGGACGATAATTCTTTGTTTCGAATAAGGAGCCTGATTTGTGTCGCGGTATCACAATGGCTTCTTTCCACTGTGTTGGTAGAGTGCCAGAGTTCATGGATATGGTGAACATATTCAATAGAAGCAAGGGTGACGATACCCCCTGAGTTTGATAAGTGCAGGAGGTAAATAATCTGGTCCGCCGAAGCAGGATAGTTTTGTGTATTTTACAAGCTTTTGTATGTCACGGAGTTCAAAGTTGACACGTGTGCGTTCATCAAGTGTTGATGGTGGTACATCCAATCTTGGAGGGTCATTATCCACGTTAAAGGAGGCGCAGAAGTACTGACTAAAGATTTCATTGGTGTGGGTCGGATCAATTATTATGTGGTTATATGCCGTAACCAGTGAGATCGTGTCTTCACTCCGTTCGGCATTCCTACACTTTAAAATGTTGACTAGATCGCGAATTTTATGCTGGCTGCAGAAGGCTATTTTTCATCAGCGATCTCTTTGTTATGACATACCAGTTGTAGAGCTGTGGTAAGCTTCTGGTGATGTGCCAAGAGGGAGAAGTCATTTGTTTTACGATATGCCGTTAGCAACTTTTTGAGCTTTACGGTAGTTTTACGTGACATATGCGTTTTGTTACTGTGATTAAAGTGTCGATGCACAGTGGGAGCGGGTGCATCAATACGTATATAAATGTTGTAGAGAAGATCTGCAGCGCCTTGTGAGGCTTTGGAAAGGAAAAATCTGTCCCATTGAGCAGATCTCATTAATTTGGTGAACAGACCCCAGTCAACGGCTGTATAATTCCTTGAAGGTATTTGAAATTTGGACACGGCCGATGTTTGGTACCGTGTGGGATTAATGAATGAGAATGATACTACTCTGTGATCAGTACCAGGGAAGTGCTCAAAAACGTCAGTGGGCGCTGATAATATACCATTGGTGAATATTAGGTCTAAGATATGATCTTTGCTAGTTGGAGATCTGACATGTTGGATCCATCAGTATGAGTGTACGGAAGAGAGCAGATTGGTGTATTTGGTATGTACATAGCTTGAGATCCACGCTAGCTCCGGCATGTTGAAATCTCCACCAATTACCCTACATTTGGCTGGTTGGTCATCATCATCATCAACAGCAGTACATCAGCCACTTGAACTGATGCTTCGCTGCCATACAACCATGAGGACCTATGAAATAAATGATAAGAAGAGGGAGAGAAGGGGACTTACCTGAAAACCTTAATGCCCTAAGCAAACATTCAGGGTCAAGGCGCCTACACCTTGTGTTAACAACATACCGTCACAATCAGCTGGCTACCGTGCAAAGATAAGGCGGCATCGGCGAGACAGCTTCCTTGCGGCTTTCACTGCCACGCGTCATAATCAGCCATTACCCCGCAGATAACTCAGCACCAAACATGTTTTAAACAGGCAATCCGATTAGAAGACGACAGCAGACGCGCCACTGGTGTCGGTTGCGAGCCATGTCCTGTAAAGTCTCGAGCCAAGCACAAGGCGAGTCACGTGGACTCCAACCCGGAAGGCGAGACGGACCAACGGCACCCAGTTTAGTCGTCAGCGACTTCATTTCCCGCTGCCAAGTCAACTTCTGTCCACCTCGAGCCTTGCGCCACCCTATACCTGGCAGACTAAACAAGGCCCTCCTAGGTAAGCGGTGACCAGGCATACGTAGCACGTGCCCAAGCCAACCCAACTTATTCAGTGCTATCTGTTGTTCTAGGGAGCTAGCATGATTATCACTTCCTAGTACTTGCCTACGCACATCATCATTGCGGACACGTTGGTGCCATCCGACACCAGCAATGCTTCGCAAACAACGATGATCAAAGACTTGAAGGCGCCTCAGATCTTCAGACCGAAGCGGCCAAGTCTCACTACCATACAGCAGAACGGCCCTCACTGTGGCCTTGTATACACGGCCTTTCAGACGAAGGGAAACTCCCTTCTGTCGCCAAAGATGACGCAGGTTCAAGAAGGCAGCTCTGGCTTTTACAATGCGTGAGCTCACGTCAGTTTCTATGCGCCCATCATTGCTGATGCAGCTGCCAAGATAAGTGAAATGATCAACCACTTCGAGTTCCTCGTTAGCAAGCGTCAAAAGGTCATCAAGTGGCTGGTGGTCCTGCAGCAACACTTTACACTTTGAAGGTGCGAAGTGCATGCCAAATAATGGGACCACTCTGGATAGGCTATTCAGGGTTGATTGTGCCGCAGCAAAATCGTCGAAAAGCAAGACGATATCGTCCGCATAATCTAGATCAACTAACCTTTCACCAGGCAGCACTTCAACGCCTACATCATGAGATCCCGCAAGGGAACACTCCATGATAGAATCCACGACGAAATTGAACAAAAACGGGGAAATCGGACAACCCTGACGAACGCCACTTGTAGTCGAAAAGCTATCCAATAGGACACCATAGACCCTGACGCGGCCTGTAGTGTTCGAGTATAGAGCATGAAGGATGTTCACATATTTCGTGGGAACACCTTTCCAAGCAAGTATTTCGAACAGAATCGATCGATCGACTGAATCGAACGCACTCTTGAAATCGAGGAACACAGCTATTGTCGGTCTGCGGTATGCGTGGCGCTGCTCTAGCACCTGCCGCAAAGTGAATATATGGTCTATACAGCCACGTCCTGGGCGGAAACCGGCCTGCTCTTCCCTAATCCGAGATTCCCGTTCCGCAGTGAGGTGACGAACGATAATCGAGGCCAGTAATTTTGTCACAACTGGCGTTAGGCTAACACCCCTGTGGTTAGAACAATCTGTACGACTGCCCTTCTTGTATATTGCCACTATAATCGATTCGCTCCAATTAGCCGGCACACTCTCTTCCTTCCAGATACATTCGAATAAGGAGGTCAGTGCTTTGCAGAGGACCTCACCTCCATCCTTAAATAGTGCAGGTGGGAAGGAATCCGGGCCAGCGGCACGAAAACGATTAAGGGCTGTGATCGCGTTTCGGACTTCGGCCTCTGACGGAGGCTCTAAACTAACCGTCCATGGCTCGTCATGCATCACCTGAGTAGGAAGAGGTCCGGGAGCAGGGGGCCAGCTGAACTGATCTTGAAAGTGTTCCGCCCAACGAGCCATACGGCGCTCCTTATTGTGTATCAGCGCACCCGCGCTGTCTCTGATTGTCTCACTGACGCCTGGTTTCCTGGGACCAGTGGTGCGGATTAGCTGGAAGAGCTTGCGGTAATTGCCTACTGCTCCTGCCTCCTCCATTTCTTGAGCCCTACTGGTCCACCAGGCTTCCTTGTCAGCACGTAGGCTCTGCTTTAGTTCACGCCTAATAGCCCGTCTGGTCACATTGTGTTCAGAACCAGCCGGGAGGTGTCTTCTAGATTCCAACAGGTTCACCGACCTCTCGGATATCCAGTGACTGGTGCGGTGACGATTGACATGACCACAAGCAAATGCTCCTGCGTCGTGCATGGCGGCCGAGATCCTATTCCACTGAAGCTCAGTGTCATTAGGACAAGACAGCGGAAGTTCGATACGCAGCGCTTCTTGATAGGCTTGCCTGACCGAGGACTGAGACAATTTCTCCGTTGCCAATCGTAGGGGACGCTTGGTGCGCCTTCCGGTAAAGTTCATGGAGAAACGACAGCGTACCAAGGCATGATCAGAGTCAACACAGGTACTCCAGTACGAGCGGCAATCCAGGATGGAACCACGCCATCTGTAACTTATGGCTATGTGGTCAATTTGGGTCCATCGCTGGCCAGCTACAGGAGGACGCCAAGTGGCACTTCGGCACCCAGTGTCTAAAAGCAGTGCTACTAAGAAACAACTGGTGCTCCGTACACAGTTGCAGCAGACGCTCACCGTTGTCAGTCCGTTCGGAGTTAAGCCCATAATTACCACCCAGCTGAGCTTCTGAAGAGCTCAGACGCCCTATTTGTGCGTTCATATCCCCTGCAAGTACTATAATATCTGAACTAGTAGCACTGCGTAGTAGCGCGTCCAGTTCGTGATAGAATGTGTCCTTGAGAACATCTGAACTGCAGTCGGTGGGAGCATAAGCGGAAATCACAAACAAACAGCGTTTTGTACTACTTCGTGAATCAACCTTGGATGATGTCGTCAAACGGGCTGCACATAAACGGCTGTTCACCGGAATCCAATCAACCAACGATGACTCAGCCTTGGAGCTGAGAATGATACCTACACCAGCTTGACCCGTGAGTGCTGCATCGGCGTCTCCGGATGCGTGCAACCAATAACGAGAGGATAAGCCGGGTGCAGTCAATTCAATAACCCCATTAGGGTCATTGATCCTAGTTTCGGACACACAACACACATCAATACCCAGTGTGTCCAAGGTGCGTGCGAGTGCAGCCTGTTGACCTGTTTGTCTTAGAGTGCGAACGTTGAATGTCCCCATGGAAACGGGACAGCGTGGCCTTATAAGGGACTTTTGCCGATAGGCGTCCGATAGGTGCTGTGGGATGGTGGCTGCAGATGGTTCTACTCCAGTGGCACTTCGGTTGCTGTCAATTAAGCTGGGAATTATAGAAGGAAGGTTAGTAATGGGGGTCGGGATGGGAGTAAGAGAGACAGGTGGAAAAGAAAGAAGGGAGGCGCCAGCAGTAGCATGTTTTCGCTTATCCGCCCTGCTGTATGCAGCAGATAAGGCGACCCTTGATAATCTGCGCGACGGCCGATGCAGGATGAAGTTTATGTTTGAAGAAAATGTCATGGTTGTATGTGGGCTGAGATACTGCCAGGGCACCCAGACCTAGACAGGAGGACGATTAGGGTCCTCATCCAAAGCCTTTGGCTCAAAAGCCTGTCCGCAAGGCAGCGGGGAGGTGGCAATGATTTAGTTTTACAGAAATGCACGCCATCCCATTTCAAACCCCCAACCTGGAGGACCAGGAGACTGAGTTTGTCTGACCTCTCACCACTGACCAACCTGGTAGGAGTAGCTCTCAAGGTGCCCGGAGGCACCACCCAGTATAGCTCAATGGGTCAATGAGGTACGCAAACCGTCGCACCACGTTAAGGTCCAGTCTCGTTGCATCATCATCATGGCACATTAGCTGAAGGTAAGCAACACATTACAGCTATAGTGCCGCAATAAAAGGAAAAAACGGCACATTTTTGTTATTTTGCACACGCCATTTGTTTCACTTTTTCACTTTTTCAATCGTTACGCATTAAGCATCTAAATCTAAATAAGTATTCACAATGATCCTCCACTGGTTTCGACTGCGGGTCATATCACGAATTGTTTCCAGTCATCGGCACTCTTCGTCCTTCGGTCCCCAACCAGTCCGACGTGTGGATCCAACAGTGGCAAGACGTGAAGTTAACGATCTCATATGTTGTCTCCAGATGGACGGCTGACCGCCATGTGGTTTCTTCCAGCCAGTTCCTGTACGAGCGAAAAGGGCACAGCTGACGTGTAAGAGGCGACGGAGCCATCATAACTGACGCAGCAAAATCATCTTGTTGAAAGGAATACTCGCATTCCCTAAGACACGACGTTTGAGTTCATGGCTGCAGATGTGCTGTTGCCACCACATACGAGCAATCCTCCTTAAGTGTCCGTTTTCGAAGACAGAGAACCGGCGCATGTCGTCTACGCGAATTGGCCATAACTCCCTTTCATATAGCAACATCGCCTAAACAGTGGCATTGAAAACAGGACCCTTTACCAAGAGAGAGACATCCCGACGATGCCACAAGTTTTCCAAGTTGACAAACGCCGACTGAGCTTTAGCGATGCCAAGAGACTTCCTTTCTAATGGTACCACCAGTAGACACAGCTGCCAAGGTAGACAAAGCGATCCACTTGTTCAAGCCGATATTTCGAACTAATCACGGAACGGAAGCCGTCAATCCAACCTTGGAAGATAAGGCAAATCAATGTCCTCTAGCCCAGTGAGCCGCAAGTCAGTTTCTCTCTGGCAAGCGAATAATTGATTCATTGGAACATTGAGTCATTTCTGACTCGATAAGGGAAACAAGAGTTTGCTAGTTAGACATTGTTCAAAGCAGTGTAACGTATTCACGTCTATTTGTTTAAAAAAATGAAATGAGCCCTTCGCCGCCGTCCAGTGTCTCTGAGTTCCTAGCAATGCGGATGAAGTGGTGCTCCTCGACATACCTAACGCTAGTGGGCTATATGAAAGCGCACAAGAGCATCAGACCTAAGAAGCTGTCTCACCGTAGTGAAATAGAATGTTCATAAGTGTGTTGCTGCATACACGACCTTCAAGATCAACGGAAACCTCTTTCTGCTGTCAAAGGCGTACTAGATTGAAAATGACAGGTCTTGCCTTGCAGTACGTCAACTAGGTCCGGCAATTACATCCCCAGCATTGCAAATGAAGCTACCATGATGTGTGGATTGATCAAATGCGCTGTTTCAGGTGGTCGATAACAAAGGATAAGCAAGCGGTTAGTGTTCCTGTAACATTCTGAGTGTTCAAAGCCAAGGTCGAAGGACAGGAGCACTAAGAGGGGCACAGCTGGGATTGACTGTTGCTCCATGACTGTCGAAAAGTAAGACCATTGTGTGCATAATCTAGAGTGAGTGACAGTACGGCGTACCGGCGTATTGCTGAAACCTTATCTTACCTTTTATCTGCTGCACCTATGCTGTATGAGACAGAACACCTACAAATAGTTTAAAAGAGGAGCAATCATTTCTATCTTCGACGTGTTGACTTCAAGTGTTACAAGCCAGCGGTGTTCTCTATCCTTGGAACCCTAGCAAAGATGCACGGGACCGACGGTAACTAAACTGGAAGTCAGTGCTTCGACTTTTGTAGCCATGTGGCGGGCTCACAGCCGCGCAACATCTTCGGTGCGGTCCTATGTGAGCGAATAAAACGCGAAGTGCCAATCGCTCGTACGGCATGCGTAGAACGTGACTAAGTAATCTTATTTGTCACAGCGACACGAGTCCTAAGAGAAGAAGGACCGTATTATCTAAGACTTAGTGATTGTAAATTTGCTGTTTTCATCACACAAGCTATGCTCCGCAAACACCAGTTATCGAAGGCAGTAAACCCAAACGTTTAATTCACACGAAACAGTTAGTACTTACTCCCGTACAATAGCTCCGCGTAAACAGGCATTGTAAACTATGCCCTTTACATATAGCAAAACGTCTCGACGACACTATAAGTTAGCGAATGCTAATCAGTCATAGGTAAAGGGAAAAGAAACAACCCTACTAACAGTGCCGTTAGCAGAAACGCATCTACCCTAGTAGACAAAGCAGCCAAACTTGCAGCAGAGCTTTGCACTTCAGTGGAGCAAAGGTCATACCAGAAATAGTCGCCTTAATCTGCAAGCGTTTAGAATGAGCTGCATGCTCTGGTGGTTGTCACCGAACAAGGTGATATCATTAGCATGGTCTATATCCATCGCGCGGTTGACTGGAAGCTCTACGCCAGAACCTCGGAAGCCCTCCAGAGCGTTCGACAGGACATCCTCAAATGCAAAGTTGAACAGAGGCGCGGGAGGGGACCCCTGCTGCATACCGTTATTGACGGCGAAAGATGAAGCGTGTTTGCAATAAGCGCTCACACTGCTCGGGACATTGAAGTAAAATGTTCGAAGGATGGTGAAATGCTTTTCAAGTGCGCCATTCTTTTGAAGACCGAACAACCGAAGCGAAATCAGCCCAGCTGTCCAGAAAGATGACTGGTTGGCTGGCGTCAAGTGACGACGCTGGAGCGTGGACATGTGACACACACAATCTCGATCAGGATGAAAGCAGCTTGTTCTTCACGGGAGTGTAGTTCACGAATCGGGGTTAGTCTGTGGAATAAAATTAATACTAACAGTTTAGAGATAACCGACATTAGATTAATCCCTCTGGTCCCATTCCTTAACGCCAAAGCTTAGAAAACAGAAGCAGGCATCAACAGTACGTCAATACACCGTACTGACACTTGGCTGCCACGCGACCAATAACAGTCGTGTGAGGGCTAGGCAAACCGCGATGTCGTCCGCGCGTAAATGGATCCAAGCCGGTAGCCACTGAATTACCACGGCGCATAATCCTTTCGGACACCGGCTAATAACAAAAAATAGAGCTAGCAATTGGTTGATCGTTACGTCACCACCGTACTTGAACAGCTCCGGAGATGTCCGTTCGAGTCGACAGCTATATGACAGAAGATTTCTTGTAGTGAGTTAACCTCTGCGAAAATGGAATTGGGGTGTATGAATATACATCCGAGGAGTAACATGTGACCATCAACTCTGGCAGCATCAATTAAGTTCAGCTCAGTTAAACAAGTATGATTCAGACGCCGGAGCACGGCGGATCTAGTTGCTACTACTCATATGGCCAGAGCAAAGATAAGTAAGAAAATGTGGTTGGAAGCAAACAGAACGTAATGGGAGTTAGGAACGAAACGCACAAAACAGCAGAATAGAATGAATATTGATAGACAGATGTAAGCTAACGAATGCAGGAGCACTGACTGTGCAAATGCACCATGTCCGATAGAGTCCCCAACCACTGCTGGAGTACCTCGAAGCTCCCAACCATGAAGACAGCACGCACTAATCTGATCAAACCTGTCGGTCAATGATTTCATGCCTTTATACCACATCACTGACTGTTTTCCTCACGGTTTCGCCCAACTTTGTGCAACAGCATATAAAGGAAAGGAAGTCAGTGAGCATACAGCGGACAAGACCTAGACCACGTAGGCGGTTAGGCTTTACCATACGCCAGTGGGGCACGAAAGGGTTTCAGATAATTCATTTCTCGATACCCAATAAATTAAAAAAAACAGTTAAAGGAAGGAAAACAGGTAGTTATCTTGCCGAGAAGTATAGCTTGGCGAAAGAGAAGTTGAAAATACTCATCTATCCATTCATTTGTTCAATCATACATTCATTTGAAATGTGGCATTGACGGATATCTGCTTCAAATGTTTTCAATATAAACGCGTATACCGAATTCTCTTGGAACAATTATATTCAAGTTTGTCTCAAGACATGCAATCCCCGAGTTCACAAGTACAGAGCCGGCAACATGGCAAGCGGAATGCGTAGTCCCCAAAAACAACACAAGCCTGTGGAGTAGCCAAAAAAATTTAAAGCCGAGTGCTTCAGAATTGCTGTCCTTCGAAAATTGAGAACTGCTTCCCCCGATATTTTACCCCGATTAGATGTAAGAGAACCGCATTGCCGATGCTGTTTGTAGCTATTCGGTTTCTCTACGCAATTGTGCGCTGAGGAAGATAGAAAGCTGACTGTATTTGACCACTACTGCTTATCAACTACTACTCATATCTGGTCGGAGAACCGACTGGACAGCACTGAAGTTCATAATATGGAGCATCTGTCGAAGTCTAATGTTTTTAATTGATCCGGTCATGTGTTCCACGTGCCCACAAACTATCTGTCTCAAATCTGAGCTCAAATTTGATAAACTGAACTGGATGCGTGACTGGCGTCGGAAAAATGATGGTAACAATAACAATAACAGGTAAACGAGGAAAAAAGAAAATCATGCGAAATAACTGTTAGAAACTATGGAATGCAATGGATGTTAGTGGTTTGGATGTCGGACTCATACCACGCAATGCATCTTTTAATCCTTTTTAAAGATGAGAATGGCGAGAACCGTCAGTCAGGGGACGCAACCACCTTGCACCGAAGTGTCAAACAGAGGGACTAGTGAGTCAGCACCTTCCATCAGAAACGGCAGTGTAAAACGGTTCACGCCAACCAGTTTGTTCCAGCGCTAGAACGTGCTAGTTTACAGATGGCAGGACTTGCTACGTCAGGGTCCCAGGTGCGTTCAGTTAACCAAATTATCAGTTCTGATGTACTACGTTTTCGTTGACGCGATTCAGAGTGAATCAGTTGTCCATCTTCAGCGGTTGTTTCATTCATAGGATCATTCTACGGATCAGAGCACCGAATGAATAATTTACCGCGACAGAAAGAGTGAGCGTTATGTGGGATTGCACGGCGCAAAGCTAGAGTCGAAACAAGTGCTCCAGAGAGACCGATAATCTTGAACTTGCATGCGCTATCTACGACTGATAGCGATGGGATCAGACTGAGTCAATGGCAGTCTGTCATTCAGTGGCCGCCACGTATCACATGAGGAATCGGTGGTTACAACTACATAGAAAAGTGTGCACACGTAGTTACAACTTTGAGCTGATAATCAATTCCAATGAACAAAGTTCCGAAGGCAACAGACCTGCGTTAACTGCACATTCCATCCCGAGTAAAAATAGGAAACTTTCTAACAGTTTCGAAAAGGACAGTATATATATATATATATATATATATATATATATATATAGAGAGAGAGAGAGAGAGAGAGAGAGAGAGAGAGAGCCCCATGCTGAGGCAGATGTTGCATTCTTGCTGCTTCTTCGCCGCAGTTGGGCTAAACCAACTTACACTTAAACTAGGTCTTTTTAAGCTGGCTAAATTTCATTCCACTTTATATATATATATATATATATATATCAGCTGTGGTACAGATATTGTGCCATCGGAATCATGGCTGAATAGGAACACAGTATGAATAATAAGAAAAGACCAACAACAACAAAAGCTTTTTTGTCCAGTTTGCCACTCAGTTTTTGAAATATTTTTAAGTTTGTTTTTTTTTAGGGGAAGGCAGGAGGCAGACACACCGATAACAATGACCTTGAGCCATGGATTCCAAGGTCTTCAATCAGCAATTATCTGCATCTCTCGGACCCTAACCAGGTAGTCGACAACAACCGGCCGTGACCAACTGTTTAGTCAGTTTTCTTATGTGGTTACTTTAATTTGCAGGCTGTCCACCAGACCGCCTCTTCCAGCCCTATCCAGCAACAGCAAACAACGCAGGAGGCGGGTAACGCTGAACAGGCATGCGCAATACGTGTCCCAGCCACCGCAGTTGATGCAGTGAGACAAGCTCCTCGAGCGAGTGGCTTCCTCGTTCCACGACACGCTGTCTAACTTCCAATTGCTTACGTGGTACCGCCACCACACACGGGCAACGGACCGCAGACAGCGGTGCTCGAAGACGCATAGTCTGCGCAAGTCACCTTTACGAATGGGCCAGGTCTCGCATCTGCACAACAGTACAGCACGAACAGTTGCACAATAGACTCGCGCTTTGATGGAGAGACGAATGTCGTGGAGACGCCACAAGTGCTTCAGCATAGAAAAAGCAAGGCGTGCTCTTGAGATGCGCATCGAAATCTCGTCTCCAATAGTCCCGCCAGCAGTGATGCAACTTCCCAAGTAGACAAAGCTCTCTACAACCTCCAGTGTCCCACAGCAAGAGTGAGTGCAGGCACAGACACCTGCCAGTCTTGAAAGAGATCCGTGCATTTGGGTGGCAAAAAGTACATACCGTACTTTGATGCTTCAAGCGCCAAGTGGTTTAGTGCAAGTTGGACAGCATGTAGATCGTCACCCAGCAAGATGATATCATTAGCATAATCAAATCAACAACTCGACTATCTGGGAGGTCAATGATGAAGTTCAACCAATCATCCAGAGCGTTCTTTAGGACATACTCAATGGTAAAGTTGAACAGGTACACAGAGAGAGGGCATTCTTGTCGAACTCCACTGGAGACTACAAAGGAAGGCGAAAGCTTGCCATAAGCCCTAACTCTGCCCGAGGTCAGACCACAGAGAGACAGCAGTATAGAGACGAACTTCTCGGGAACGCCATTCCTCAGCAAGCAGTGCCACAGTACAGTGTGACCGACAGAGTCGAAGGCTGCAGGGATATCCAAGGACACAGTAATCATGGGTCTCTGATACACATGGCGGAGCTTGAGGATATGGCGGGATATGGCAGGACATACATAGCGTGAACCTATGCTTCCGTCAACCACAATATAAAATAAGCTACTGAAGGAACGCAACCAGTGGAATGCTACCTGTTATGCGATCGGTATTCGGGCTGAACCCTCCACGATGAGACGTGTAAAGCATCACCAAAGTTCAGTGCAATAACATCGATTTCTTCGAGTAACACTGAACTCTGCAGATGGGACAGAGACTGTCAAGAGACCTGGCGAGACCGAGGATTTATTGATCACATTTTCACTTTAGATCAGTAGTTGGAACACCGAATTGTTTATTGTAGACCCACCGTAATCGTGTTCCTCAACATCAAAGATGCGTCCGATTCGGTGGATTGATGTGCCCTTTGCGACTCTGTTCAGGAAAGGTGTGCCCGATAAATATGTAAATATTATCAGAGCGCTTTACGCGCACTTCGGGCAGAATGAGCGTTAATGGCAAAACTGTCGCCGCCGTTGAATATCTATAGCGGTGTAAGACAGGGTTGCCCGCCATCACCTTCCCTTTTCAATTTCTACATTGACGAAGTCATGGGAACGGCGTCCGCTGGACACGATCTACAAGGCGTGGAACTGCTCCCAGGGGATCGAGCTTTTGACTTAGAATATGTGGACGACATATACCTTATCTGTGACAGCTCCCCAACGTAGCAAGAAGCAATGGGCAGATCAGCACTGACTTTTTAATTATTTTCACCTTAAACATCCTACGAGACTTCTTAAGCGCCCGTGTCGTGATGAATCGAGGTTCACTGTCCAAAGTTTAGGGAAAGAACTGTTGAAGCTAAAGCCAGAAGGAGTAGGCTTCGGTTGAAAACGCGCCTTTCAGCGGATATCCTGATGCTCCAGTACTAGTACTGAGACTAAGTTACCGTAAGTGGAAATCATTAGGAAAACATAGCCCTTCATCATGAGCATAGATATGGTCCAGCTACAAAAACCTAAAGAGATTTATATAGTGACAAAACAGCGTAGTTACCTGGGATTTTACTACTGCATTTAGTCGACCCGAGCGGCTTATCTGGTGTAAAGCGCTACCAAATATGAGGTAAGAAGCGGCTCCAGCTGAGTTGTGAATGGTACTCATTTATAAATGCTAGGAGAAAATAACAAGTTGGGGCTACTCAAATTCGGTTAACGAGTATAGTGTGGTCCGGTGTCAGCAATATGCAGGGAATTTGTACCGACGCTTAGCTATCAAGAAACCGCTACCAGCTGCATGTTCGCGGAGATGCTGCGAAGTCAACCTTGCCTATGCAGCCTTAAGACGGCGAGTTGTCGATTGTACATCAGACACCCGAACCACTCCATTAAAGGCAGGGCGGTGACACGGAGAGGTGCTTGGAACCGTTTCAGTACAGCTAGGGTTTAAAAAAAACACCACACATAACCGAGAATGGGAGAACTGTGTCAGCATAGGGCTCTAACACACTGCAATATCGTTTAACGTTAAAGGATCCAGCAACAGATAAAACAACGTGGCTTACCACAAGTCGAGTCCTGGCAGCTGTGGGATCAAGAGCCACAAAGATATCAATAAATTTCTCAGCCAACATGCAACGGACGCGCCAGGATTTGTCGGAAGCAGTGTGCTGAATGAGTTCTGACACGTGGAGTTCAGCATCACTTGGACCAATTGCTCGAAC
>OX104069.1:42777197-42805788 GCA_944474145.2 Dicrocoelium dendriticum
GCATCTGTACCGAGTCCAACAAGTGGAAACGGAAACCCAACAGCGAGCATGAATGATGTGCACGAGTCATGAGAAAGACAACAAAGAATTCCTAAAGTTCCATTAATATCTCAGATGGCTAACACAGTGTGAACTTTGGCGTTGATTTTCTAGCACTGAATCACATCATCCCAAGCTCTCACTCCAAAGTGATCATCCAAGAAGTGTCCATAACCAGGCATGTGTACCTCGAGCATGGGATATCCGAAGGCAACTGAGTACCAGTTAAAGCTATCATGTGCAGGCAATGCTCCAGAATAGGTGAGTCTCACCCAAATTGGAGGATAACACGCGTAGCCCGAGTACATCATAGTTTGATCTGTAACAAGTCCCAGTGGCTCTTTCTAAGCCGCTGCGACGGGGCGGATGTGATTCGGCTCAGAGTAAATTCACTGCACCATGCTTCACTTCAGTGGAGCGTTGTATGCTAGCAATTTGAAGCTAAAATTGCGAAGTGATCAGGCCCCGACAACAGACAAAAGACGTATGAACTGAGTACTCAGTTGTCGGTTCCCAATAGGCGCGATTCCTCGACTTCGCCCCGCTCTTGTGGGTAGGCTACTCAGCTGAAGGCTGGGGTGATGTCCCCAAGTAAACTCGCTACTCCGACTTGAGCGACCGAGCAGTAACGTGTTCGCTGAGGAAATTATGGATTTGTCAGTGTTGTGTTTTTCTTTTTAACAAGTACAATTTATTTTGATGTGAGGGAGTAAAATCTCCCAAAAAACAAGGATTCAGTGGGAAAACAAGTTGAGCCAATGGTGCACAACAAAGCACCACGCACGGGTCTAAACGCACGTACCTCCCCATTGGCTAGCAGAGCTGAACCACAAATCAGGGCGGCAGACCAAGCCGTTCCGAAACACGAAACTATCTGCGTTAGACAATAAATATTCACTTGTCTCTACACTACTTGTTTCCGTTTCGGTAGTTGGTTTTGCAACATGGTTTGGCCTCCAAGCGTTGACTTCTGATTTCTTGGCCGGGATTCGGAACTAGCAAAACGAGCACAATTCAACCACATCGCAGACCGACGTAGACCACAACATTTAATTTTTATGTCCTTGATGAATCCATGTCCAATCGCATACAGCTGATACATACGCAAGCACACATACACACCAGCAAGAGCCAGTGTAGACAGGATCGCGCCTAAAGTATTGAAACACAGCGAACCTGCATTGGTGACTGCGATGCACCACCTGGTGCAACGCGTGCGACTGAGGAAGAAGTGCCTCCTGAGCTGAAGGATGTCTTTGTTCTACCACTGTACAAGGGCAAAGGAAGCAAGCAATGTCACACGAATTCTCATAGCATAAACTAGCCGAGCTGTGTGGACAAGGTGGTTGCCCAAATCCTGCTCAACCGCCCCATAAGTCACGTGGTGGAGCCGAACGTGACGGAAGAGCAATGTGGATTCCGTTCGGGTCACAGGATCATCGATATGGTACTTTCCGCTCATCAGTGGCAGAAGCGTTGAGAATGACACAAGCCGTTGTACTCGCTGTTTGCTGATTTCACCAAGGCATTTGATACGGTGAACCGCGAGGCATTGTGGCTGGTGTTGGGATAAGTTTGGATAGCCCAGTAAGTTCGTAAGGTTAATTGAATGTCTGCAGCTGAGTAGAGAGACCTCGGATGACTTTGCAGTTGTCACTGGTGTGAAGCAAGGCTGTGTCTTAGCTCCTGACCTGTTTGATATCTGTCTTCATGCAATGATGTCCTGTGCTTTTGAATCGGCTTGTGCTTAAGGTGAGCGTGTGGAGCACCGCATCACGGAGAAATCTGGCATCCATGCAATAAACGGGAATTGAGGAAGATGAAAAAGGATCCATCTGTTCTTTAATACGCAACGAACCATCAAGATCGGCATAAAATCAATGTATGTTCTAGCGTCAGTACATCAGTTGTGCAGTTGTGTTTCGAGGCTATACAACCATAAAAGATTGTACAATGAGTTAGATATAGCAGAAACAACTGAGTCCAAGCAAGAATGAAAAGAGATAAGCATCAGAAGTACGCCGTACCGACGCTTCGCTGCCGCGCAACCACCACCAGTCGCGCATGGACTAAGGATACTGCGAGGATCGATCGATCCCCTAAGCAGGCTCGAACCGGCGACGTCCGGGCTACAAGTCATACACCTTGTGTTTTCGGCCACCGGCCAGCGTAAGCGTAAGTGCATACTGACATCAACAGTACAGTGGACTATATTCGGTGAAGTGCATAATTAGTAAAAAAAGCACGGTTCACTTGTACAGCCATTCTTTCATAACCCTCCAACTCTTTGGATCCGATGCATAGGGTAAAAATAAACGCTTTTACTGACTCTTGGTTGGCAAAACGTAGCAAAATCAACTGTATCCTGTGAGGGTTTTTAACTACACGTTTGCGAGCATCTCAAAGGTCGAACGCTCTATACATCCGGGTAACAAACGCCATCAAGTTCAAGTTAAACGGGATTGGAACAGTAGATCCTTTTTGAGTGCATCGTTGAGCCAGGGGAATTGCTGACAATATTTGTAACTCAGAAGAGACAAAGCAACACGCGAGCATCACACTATGTTCAACAATTAATGCCCACACAGTCTGCACCGGCGGTCCGCGCCACAGACAACACGTAAATTAAAACTAAATATGTAAATAACAAAAGGATGGCAATACGTAGAAAGAGGTGGAGCGCGATAATACAAATAAGTTGGAGTAAACCTAGGATGTGAAAGGGAAGGTCTGGGACTGCAAGCCAAAGGCATCGAATTGATGCACAAATTATTTCACTGTTCGGGAAGATACTACGTTCTTATTTAACACATTCGGCGAATCAACCAGTCTAAGTGACAGGCGAACTTCAGTCAAAAACCCGCCATTTAGTGGTTTGTGCAACTTCATCGAATGACCGCGGAAAGATGGTTGTAGAGTTCGTTAGAAAAATCATGATAAATCAGAGCAGATCTTTCGTATGGGTATAAGACAGAGTCACCATGGGGTCTATGATAAGTCAGTGGAAATATCTCAAGTTAAAGCAGCATTTTTGGATACGACAGGTGTTGCAGCCCTTGAACCACTTTGGTGCTAACCTCAGGACCGGATCCACTGGCATCCTATCAAGAGCACGGTGGACAACCTTGGACATTATATTCTAGGTGCAGTCTAAGAAAGTGAGAACGACCCAGTGAACATCTCTAGTGTGAAGATTCCGAATAACTTGCGGATCACTTAAATCAATCCAAACCCTTTGCCAGTGGCTTTCTTCAAGCTCTCACTTGACTTGAAATCAAATGGTAGAACACCCAAGTCAACCAGCTGGGAAAGTTGGTTACTCATTTTTACCAAGCAGACTATATGTTGGGGGATCACTCGACCGTAGGCGTAGAACTGAACATTTAGTATAGTTAATGGGCGATTGCACAAAAATATTAGACCAATTCGATTAATAATCCGATGTAAATGCTGGGACCATCGGAGTAAGTGACTGGGCACGAAAACCTCGTCATTGTAAACATGGGGAACGGCACACCTAACAGCTCGATTAGTTTGTCTGCATACAGCACGAACAACAATGGAATAAGGACTGATCCATGTAGCACCCCACTGAGGACGGAGTGTCGTAATGATCAGCTTGACCTCAGACACAACTGCGTAGCACGAGTGACCGAGAATTGTCCGCTAGAATGGCTGTTGCAGCGTCCAGAGTGAAAGCTTATTGTGCCTCTGATCGTCCCAGTGAGATATTTGAGACGAATTTCGGTCACTGAGAAACATTCTTCCAGCGCATACTTAAAATATGCTGTGAATGCACTTCTGGTCACAAATACTGTATATACTCAGCAGAAATCGATTCCAAAATCGTCACAAGGCAGACGTAAGGCTGCACCGAAACTTTTTGAGTAACCGAAACCCAGTTATGACTGAGGAAGCTACCACCGAAGCTTTTCGCGCAATGATCCATCCCACCTAAGAGAAACGGCTAGCACGCTTGACTGAAAATCTGGATCTCGATCGTGTATTGGGCTCCTTTGTGCGCCAAAACGAATTGAAAAGATTGTCTGAAACTCGCAGCATCACTCTGCATTTTCACTAAGATCAGCCTATCAACACCTTTGAATCTATCCACTCCCATAGTCTGGAACCTATTGAACTTAACAAAGCAACTGTTATTAAACTTTTATTAAAGCAGAATCCGAACTCCTCACATGGCCTTGACAGGTCTCATCCCCCGTTCCTCAAAATGGTGGCTGATTACCTGGCCACACCGATCCAACAAGGCTTATATCTGTCTCAGAAAACTGGCCGTCCACCCGTCGACTGGAAAACAGATATCGTGATACCCAACCACTAAGGTGGGAACCCTCAGGATCCTGTGAACTATTGTCCAATCTACTTGACATTGAGAATCTGCAATATCATAGAAAGGATAACCAAATACGTTCTCCAGAAGTACTGTGATGAACTGAACGTCACCTCAGCGTAGCATGGCTTTCAGAAAAGACGCGCTTATACCACTTATCTGCTAGTTACGGTAGAGAAATGAACAGGATGAATCGACAACGATCAAGCCTAATATGTAGCCTTCGTCGATTTTAGTAGAGCTCGCTCTTCGTTAGTGACCTTCCCAAAACACTTCAGAATGTCTAATCTTTCCTGATAATCTAAGGCTATGGTCGGGAGTGTCCGATCTTGATGCTGCTGATAAACTACAAGCCACACTAGATCTACTACACTATTGGTTCATCAAATGGGTCTTACTCATAAGCTATGAAAAGTGTTGCGTCTGCCAGATGGGTGCGTCTGAGCCACCCGGTATTCACCATATTGGGAGTTCTTCACAAAAACGCCACTCGAGAGACAGATGTAACAATAACTTCTGACCTAAAAATCAGCCAAGAAACGTTAAAGAGTGGCAGGTGCCAACAGAGTGTGTGGGCTGAGGAGTAATATAAAAATCTGTATGGTCCTGTTCACATCTTACGAACGCTCTATACCCCAGAACGCTTTACCAGCTGCCGACCCATAGCTGAAAGGATCACAAGCCTGCATTGTAACCCTGAAGTCGTGAGCCCGAGCCTGTGTATATGACCAGGCGACTCCCGTAATATCCTTAGCCAACGCGCGAATGATTGTCGTTGCGGGGCAACGAAACGCCGGTACAGCATAACGGCGTACTGTTGATGCCTTCCACTCTTAAAGCTGGAATGATCCCTGATTAAAAAGATCCGGAGACGTAACTCGAAGTCTGTCTCTGGATTTCAAAAACTCAGCTACTCTCTTCAGTTCCAAGAGAGGAACCTTTTCTCTAGACTATCGTCCATGTTGTGGAGACCTCAACTTAATCAGCCGCATACTAAGGGGTGAAGTTAGAAACGAACTACAAGTTTTTCCATCTCAACATAGGAAACAGGACACCTTACAAATGGAAGCTCTCTAAACCGAGGAGGTTAAATGTTCACCCTACCGTAGCTCTATCTACTCGGATGGTATACGACAGGAACCGTTTTCCGGAGACGTCGATGCTCAGTTCGAGGAGTTGCAAGCGGCAGTTGGACACCCAGCAGCGCAAGACTCCATGACCGTACCGTTTTCCTGCGGGTGCTCCTCCTCCCTAAGGACCGTTGGACACAACCAAATATATACTCCCCGTGCCGAAATGGGACCGCATTGTGCCCTCAAAAACTTAACAAAGTCTATGTCTTCTTGGGACCACCAAGGGCACAAAAACTTACTCAGCGGTTCCTCGCGCTTACTAAAAAAATGGTTTCATTAAAAATAACGGCGGATGGGTAAGGACTGGTGGTGTTAACGATGCGTTATACAAATATCGGCCCATACGTAAGCAAATTATGAGATTGTTAACGCATTTAGACCATACAACTGGCGAAGCCAGCTGTTCTGAATGCCTATCAAAGTACTCTGTCATGCGAGGGGAGTAAACGCTCACTGGATCCAATTGAAGCGCACTCGTCTCATTTTCACCAGACCTTACTAGCAGCAGGAAAATCCTCATGTGGTATGTCTAATCGCCAACATGGACACCGGGTCTCTTCCCAGTCTCTGGAACTTATAGATGCTCGCCGGAATATTCCGGCTGGAAGCGAACACAATGAAACTCGCAAAGAACTCCGAGCAAAACTCCGTGCTAGCCTGAAGAGAGACCGCGAATCCTGGTGGTCTCGTGCATTAGTGATGGAAATGGCCACCGTCCTTGGTAACCATCGTAAGTTATTCCGGCTGATACGGGAATCGCGCGGCAAGAGACCTGGTGTTAGTGAAACAATTTGTGACGAAAATGGACAGTCTATTCACAATTTGTCAAAACACTTGGAGCCTTGGGCTGAGCACTTTGAAAGACAATTTAATCGGTCGGCATTGTTAGATTACTCGCCGGTCACTAATCGCCCAGCACCATGGGCTGTTCCTTTGAATCTCCACGCTCTCGCGCAGAAGTCGAACAAGAGATCGCACTGTTGAAGTTAAAAAGAAGCCGCGGGACCAGATGATCTTCCTCCAGCCCTCTTCAAATTCGAGGGACCTGCTCTTGTGGATGATTTACACGACTTACTAGTGGAACTATGGGAGCAGGAAACTGTCCCAACCGACTGGAGCCGCTCCGTCATAGTCCCAATATTCAAGGGAGGCTCAGGATCGGAATGCGGCAGCCATAGAGGAATCCGTCTGATCTCCATCACCTCCAAATTGCTTGCCTCTGTCATCCTTCACAGACTGACTGGCACTCGTGAAAGCCAGATTGGTGAAAAACAAAAAGGGTTTCGTCGAGGTCGTGGCTGCATTGACCACACCTTCACTTCGCGTCAGTTGTTGGAGCACCGTCACATATATTGGCGGCCCACCGTTGTCGTGTTCCTCAATATCAAAGGTGCGTTCGATTCGGTGGATAGACTTGCATTTTGGGACTGTCTACTCAGGAAAGGCGTACCTGAGAAATATACAAATATTATCCGAGCATTATATGCGGGCAGCTCGGGCAGAATGAGGGCTTACGGCAAGCTGTCGTCGCCCCTTAATATCTCTAGCGGTGTGAGACAGAGACGCGCGCTGTCACCTTTCCTCTTCAACTTCGCTATGGATGAAGTCATGGAAATAGTGTTCACAGCACACGACTTAGAAGGTGTGGATCTGCTCCCAGGAGAACGACTTGGTGTATGCTGATGATATTGCCCTAATCTGTGACAGCTCACAAACGTGCCAAGCGGCACTGGATAGATTAGCATTGGCTGTCCGTCACTTCGGGCTTTGCTTCGCACCCTCGAAGTGCAAAGCGTTCCTCCAACGTTGGTCTGGACCGGCTCCTACGCTGACGCTTGGTGGGGATCAGCTAGAAGTCGTTCAAAAATTGCAACTATCTGGGAAGTTGTATCACCGCCCGTGGGATTGAAGATGAGATCACAAACCGTATAGCAAAAGCTCGAGGCGCTTATGCTGACCTTCGCCACTTATGACGCCGGCGCGACATTACTCTTGCCTTGAAGGCTAGAGTGTACAATGCAGCGGTACGTTCGATCCTACTGTACGGTTGTGAAACCTGCCCCCTTAGTGCAGCGGACCTGAAGAGGCTAGTTACGTTTGATCATCGGTGCCTTCGCAATTTAGCTCACATCTGGTGGGAACACCGCATGCGCAACGAGCGTGTTGGACGCCTTGTTAACGGCACAGAAAAGGAAATGAACCGCTCAGCACCGTTATTTCACGCACCAGGCTCCGATGGCTCGGCCACGTGTTATGCATGCCAGCGCACCGACTCCCGCGACGTGCGTTGTTTGCGCGCCGAGTGTGTGGGTGGAAGAACGGGTGGCCAAGCGATGACTTGGTCGAGAGGAATGAAGGCCCTCACTTCGAAGCTGGCCTCGGTTGAAGCGTCTCGGCTCCCTGGTTGGGGTCCGAAAGACGATGAACACATTTGGTTGGACACACTTGCTATTATGGCTAGGAGCCGACCTCAGTGGCGTTCGTGTTGAGTTTCTTTGTCCCACCCCATCCCTCTTAGCTTCCCCCTTCCAACCACGATCTCACTATTTAGCCTTATATAATTTTGCACAGTAATTTTTTTTGATGCACAGTAGCCGGCTGGTAGCTTACCGGAACGATGCCCATCCGTTACCGATAGCTCAGCTGGCTTGCACCTGTTGCATTTTCTCCTTTTTTCTTTTATGTATTGCGGCACAGTAGCTGAGGTGTCCCACCTCTAGCTAACGTGTATAATGATGATATTATGCCATTCAAATTCAAAGCGGACATGAACAAGAGGAGATTTTAATGGTCGTTTGACCTTTAATACACCGTTGATCCACGTTAGAAATCGGTAGTATAAGTGACCAGTTGTGTGAGCTAAATCAGCAAGTGCAGACCACGTTGTGGTCAACCAAACAAAACGCACATGCGCTGCGCTAGCAGTCCCTGATGCTCTGGCCGCGTGTAATAAGGAAAAGAATAACAAAATTGTACTCTAGGTATTAAGTAGGAAAGCAAGGGTGAGTTGAAAAATACAGTAAGAGTAAGTGAGAAAAGAACTATCAATCAGAAAGGTAACTAAGAGGAGAAAGGGAAGGCTTGGAGTTGCAAGTTAAGGGTGTCAAGGTGACGTTTGAGCTCTGTCACTGTAACTATACGTCCTCGGGTGGTGCAATCCAGGAATCTATCACCCTACGTAAAAAGACGAGTGTCAATCCGAACTCGATCATGTCGCAGTTTGTGTTACTTCAACGGGTGTCCACGAACAGTAGGTAACTGTGTAGGATGTAAAAGCCAAGAATGGTATTGGCCAATCCGCCTTGTCGGTACACGATAAGTATGAACCAAATCGTCACGAAGACGACGACAATGTGGTGACGGCATCTTTAGCTTGAGCAACCAGACAAGTGCCGTAACCCTCAGACCATTTTGGTTTCACTTCTCAAGACCCGCTCTACCGATATCCTGTCACGAATCAGGCAGAAGACAAGCCTGGACGCAATAATCCAACCGTTGCAACGAGACGGGACCTTAACGAGGTGCGACAGTTTCCGTACCTTAACGACCCATTGAGCTATAATGGGTGGTGTCCCCGGGCCCCTTGAGAGCTACTCCTACTCAGTTGGTCAATGAGTAAAAGTCAGACAAACGCAGTCTTCTGGTCTTCCAGATTAGGAGTTCGAAATGGTGTAGTGTCCATCACTGTAAAACCAAAGCACTGCCACCTCCCCGCTGTCTTGTGGACGAACTTTTGAGCCAAAAGCTTTGGTTGAGGACCATAATCGCCCTCCTCTCTAGGTCCGGACGACCTGGCGGTATCTCAGCTTATGTACAACCACGACCATTTGTTCAAAGTTGAACCACATCCTGCATCGGCCGTCGCACGAATTAGCAAGGATCGTCTTATCTGCTGCATACAGCAGGGCGGATAAGCAAAAACATGCTACTGCTGGCGCCTCCCTTTTTTCACCTGTTACTCTTACCCCCCTTCCAAGCCCTATTACTAACCGCTTTTCTATAATTCCCAGTAAAATTGACAGCAGCCGTAATGCCAATGGAGTCGAACCAACCGCACCTACCTTCGCGCACCATCCACTGGACGCGTATCGACAACAGTACTTTATAAGGTCAAAACGTCCCGTTTACATGGTGGCGTTCAACGTTCGCAACCTAGGACAAACAGGGGCAAAAGGCTGCATCAGTACGTACGCTAGACACGCTGGGTATTCACGTGCGTAGCATATCCGAAACCAGGATAAATGACCCTAGCGGGGTTGTTGAAATAATTGTACCCGGCTTGTTCTCGTGCTATTGGTTGCACGCATTTGGAGACGCTGATGCGGCAGTCACTGGTTAAGCATCGTCCTCAATTCCAAAGCTGTCATCGTGAGCAGCCCCTTTGATGACATCAATTAAAATTGATTCACAAAGTAATACAAGACGCTGTTTGTTTGTGGTTTCCGCTTATATTCCCACCGATTGCAGTTCTGATGTTGCCCAGGACACATCCTACGACGACCTGAACGAGCTGCTTTTCAGTGTTAACGGTCCAAATATCATTGTTGTTACAGGGGGTATGAATGGGCAAGTAGGTCTCCTGGGCTCTTCAGAAGCTCAGCTAGGTGGTAAGTACGGGCTTAACTCCGACCGTACGGACAACAGCGAGCGTGTTTTGCAACTGTGTGCGGAGCAACAGGTGTTGCTTAGTAACACTGCTTTCAGACACAGTGGACACCGAAGTGCCACTTGGCGTCCTCCCTGTAGCTAGCCAGCGATGGACCCAAATAGATCGCATCGCTATAAGTGACAGGTGGCGTGGTTCCAACCTAGATTATCGCTTGTCCTTTAGTATATGCTTCGACTATAATCATGCATTGGGATGGTGTCGCTTTCCCATGAACTTTACCGGGAGGCGTACCAAGCGTCGCCCTCGATTGGCAACTGAGAAATTGTCTCAGCCCCCGGGCACGAAAGCCAACCAGGATGCCCTGAGTACTGAACTTTCGCTCTTGTTCTAATGACACTAATCTTCAGTGGAACAGGATCTCAGCCGCCATGCACAACGCAGGAGCATCTGCTTGTGGCACTATCAGTCGTCACCGCACCAGTTACTGGATATCCGGAAGGTAGGTGAAACTGTTGTAACCCGAAAGAAATCTCCCGGCTGGCTCTGAGCCCAGTGTTACCAGGATGACTATTAGGCGCGAATTAAAGCAAGACCTAGGGGCTGACAAAGGTGTCTGGTGGACCAGTCGGGCTCAAGAAATGGAGGAAGCGGGAGCAATAGGCAATTATCTCAAGTTATTCTAACTGACCTGCGCCACTGGTCCCAGGAAACCAGGCGTCAGTGAGACAATCAGAAACAGTGCATGTGCCATGATGCACAATAAGGACGGCAGAATAGCTCGTTGGGCGGGAGCAGTTCCAAGGTCAGTTCAGTTGGCCCTCTTGTTCCGGAACATTTAGAGGCTCCAATGAAGGCTGAGATACAAAACGCTATGACAGCATTTAATCCTTTTCGTGCGGTTGGTCCGAATTCCCTCCCACTTGCACTATTTAAAGATTGAGGTGAGGTCCTCTGCAAAGCACTGACCCCCTGTTCGAACATGTTGGGAAGAAGGATACCATCCCCGCTAACTGAGGTGAATCGATTATAGTGTCAATATAGAAGAAGGACAGTCGCACAAACTGTGTTAACCACAGGGGTATTAGCTTAAAACCAGTTGTGACAAAATTACTGGTCTCGATTCTCGTTCGTCGTCTCACTGAGAAACGGGAATCTCGGATTAGAGAAGAACAGGCCCGTTTCCTCTCAGGACGTGGCTGTGTAGACCATATATTCACTTTGCGACAGGTGCTAGAGCAGTGCCACACACACCACAGACCGACAATAGTTGTGTTCCTCGATTGCAAGAGTGCGTTCGACTTACTCGATCGATGCATTACGTTGGAAACACTTGCGCGGAAAGGTGCTCCCAACGAAATATGTGAACATCCTTCGTGCTTTCTACTCGAACACTACAGGCCGCGTCAAGGTCTACGGTGGCTTATCGGATAACTTTCCGACCACAAGTGACGATCGTCAGGGTTGTCCAACTCCCCCATTTTTCTTCGGTTTCGTCGTGGACTGCATCATGGAGTGTTCCCTGGCGGAATCACACGACGCAAGCGTTGAGATGCGGTCTGGTGAAAGGCTACTTTATCTTGATTATGCAGGCGATACTGTCTTACTGTTTAACAATTTCAGTTGGGGGGTCATTGAAACTTAAATAGTCGCTGGAGTGGTCCCATCATTTGGCATGCGCTTCGCACCTTCAAATTGCGAGTTGTTGTAGGACCACGCGCAACTTGAGGACCACTTGACCGTTGCTAACGAGGAACTCAAAATAGTTGATCAATTCATTTATCTTGACAACTGCGTCAGCAACAATGGGCGTAAAACGATTGAAGTCAGTTCACGCGTGGCCAAAGCTAGAACTATTTTCTCCAGTCTGCGATATCTATGGCGTTACAAAGTGGTTTCGCTCGGTCTAACAGGCCTTATTTACAAGGCCGCAGTGAGGGCCGTTCTATTCTATGACAGTGAAACGGCGCCTACGATCTGAGGATTTGAAGCGCCTTCAAGTCTTCGATCATCACTGTTTGCGAAGCATTGCTTTTATCGGGTAGCACAGGCGTGTCCGCAAGGTTGATGTGTGTAGACGAGTACTATGCAGTGATAGCCAAGCTAGTTTTTTAGAACACCAGGTAGCAATACTACGTATACCCGGTCACCGCTTACCGAGAGCCTTGCTTTGCCTGCCAGATGTAGGTTGGCGCAAGGCTCGAGGTGGACAAAAGTTGACTTGGCCGCGTGAAATGAAGTCACTGACGACCAAACTAAGTGCCGTCGGTCCGTCTCGCCTTCCGGGCTGGAGTCTACGTGACTCTCCTGGTGCTTGGCTTGCGATATTACAGTACATGGCTTGCATTCGACACTAGTGGCGCGTCTGCTTCTGTCCCCTAGTCGGACCGCCTGTCTCAAGTGTTTTGTGCTGAGTTATCTGCGGCGTAACGGCAGATTATGACGCAGGGAAATGAAAGCTGAGAAGAAGCTGTTCCGCTGATGCGGCCTTATGTTAGCATGATAGCCAGCTGTTTGTGACAGTGTATTGGTAACAAGATGTAGGCGCCTTGACACTGAATGTTTGCTTAGGGTAGCAAGGTTTTCCTTCTCTCCCTCTTATTATTCGTCCTTCCGTGGGTCCTTATGATTGTATGGCAGTAAAGCATCAGTTCAAATGACTGATGTAATATTTTTAATGTGCATGATAATGCAATACTCCAACTGCGGTCTAACAAAGGCCGCAAACAATGTAACAAACGTCTCTTCTGTCAGGATCCTACATGATCTACGGATCATCCACAGGGTTCGGAAACCCTTGCAAACCGCTTTTCCGGTTCTCGCTGGATTTGAACTCTGTAGACAACATGAAACCTAAGTCAGATTGTTGGGATACATAAAGGATTTCGTTCCCACCAAGCATGTAGTGCGTCATCAGGCCATTTTGTCTAACGCGCAAAACTGAACAATTGGTGTGGCTTGTTGAGACCTGCCACAAAGCGGAGAAAGCAAGGAAGCTTTCAGGAGCTTGTTTCAAAGCTTGGGAGCCATCAGAGTCGCTCACCGTGCACCAGAACGCAAAGTCGTCCGTAAACATGAGGGTACGCAACTTCAGCACTTCCGGCAGTTCATTTACGTACACGAAAAACATCAGTGGACCAAGGACTGATCACAGCTACTGTGCCGCAATACATAAAAGAAAGGAAAAAAATGCAACTGATGCAAGTCAGCTGAGCTATCGGTAACGGATGGGCATCGTTCCGGTAAGCTACCAGCCGGCTACTGTGCATCAAAAAAATTACTATGCAAAATTATATAAGGCTAAATAGTGAGATCGTGGTTGGAGGGGGGAAGCTAAGAGAGATGGGGTGGGACAAAGAAACTCAACACGAACGCCACTGAGGTCGGCTCCTAGCCATATTAGCAAGTGTGTCCAACCAAATGTGTTCATCGTCTTTCGGACCCCAACCAGGGAGCCGAGACGCTTCAACCGAGGCCAGCTTCGAAGTGAGGGCCTTCATTCCTCTCGACCAAGTCATCGCTTGGCCACCCGTCCTTCCACCCACACACTCGGCGCGCAAACAACGCACGTCGCGGGAGTCGGTGCGCTGGCATGCATAACACGTGGCCGAGTCATCGGAGCCTGGTGCGTGAAATAACGGTGCTGAGCGGTTCATTTCCTTTTCTGTGCCGTTAACAAGGCGTCCAACACGCTCGTTGCGCATGCGGTGTTCCCACCAGATGTGAGCTAAATTGCGAAGGCACCGATGATCAAACGTAACTAGCCTCTTCAGGTCCGCTGCACTAAGGGGGCAGGTTTCACAACCGTACAGTAGGATCGAACGTACCGCTGCATTGTACACTCTAGCCTTCAAGGCAAGAGTAATGTCGCGCCGGCGTCATAAGTGGCGAAGGTCAGCATAAGCGCCTCGAGCTTTTGCTATACGGTTCGTGATCTCATCTTCAATCCCACGGGCGGTGATACAACTTCCCAGATAGTTGCAATTTTTGAACGACTTCTAGCTGATCCCCACCAAGCGTCAGCGTAGGAGCCGGTCCAGACCAACGTTGGAGGAAAGTTTTGCACTTCAAGGGTGCAAAGCAAAGCCTGAAGTGCCGCACATCCAATACTAATCTATCCAGTGCCGCTTGGCACGTTTGTGTGCTGTCACAGATTAAGGGCAATATCATCAGCATACACCAAGTCGTTCTCCTGGGAGCAGATCCACACCTTCTAAGTCGTGTGCTGTGAACACCATTTCCATGACTTCATCCATAGCGAAGTTGAAGAGGAAAGGTGACAGCGCGCGTCTCTGTCTCACACCGCTAGAGATATTAAGGGGCGACGACAGCTTGCCGTAAGCCCTCACTCTGCCCGAGCTACCCGCATATAATGCTCGGATAATATTTGTATATTTCTCAGGTACGCCTTTCCTGAGTAGACAGTCCCAAAATGCAAGTCTATCCACCGAATCGAACGCACCTTTGATATCGAGGAACACGACAACGGTGGGCCGCCAATATATGTGACGGTGCTCCAACAACTGACGCGAAGTGAAGGTGTGGTCAATGCAGCCACGACCTCGACGAAACCCTTTTTGTTTTTCACCAATCTGGCTTTCACGAGTGCCAGTCAGTCTGTGAAGGATGACAGAGGCAAGCAATTTGGAGGCGATGGAGATCAGACGGATTCCTCTATGGCTGCCGCATTCCGATCCTGAGCCTCCCTTGAATATTGGGACTATGACGGAGCGGCTCCAGTCGGTTGGGACAGTTTCCTGCTCCCATAGTTCCACTAGTAAGTCGTGTAAATCATCCACAAGAGCAGGTCCCTCGAATTTGAAGAGGGCTGGAGGAAGATCATCTGGTCCCGCGGCTTTTTTTTTAACTTCAACAGTGCGATCTCTTGTTCGACTTCTGCGCGAGAGCGTGGAGATTCAAAGGAACAGCCCATGGTGCTGGGCGATTAGTGACCGGCGAGTAATCTAACAATGCCGACCGATTAAATTGTCTTTCAAAGTGCTCAGCTCAAGGCTCCAAGTGTTTTGACAAATTGTGAATAGACTGTCCATTCTCGTCACAAATTGTTTCACTAACACCAGGTCTCTTGCCGCGCGATTCCCGTATCAGCCGGAATAACTTACGATGGTTACCAAGGGCGGTGGCCATTTCCATCACTAATGCACGAGACCACCAGGATTCGCGGTCTCTCTTCAGGCTAGCACGGAGTTTTGCTCGGAGTTCTTTGCGAGTTTCATTGTGTTCGCTTCCAGCCGGAATATTCCGGCGAGCATCTATAAGTTCCAGAGACTGGGAAGAGACCCGGTGTCCATGTTGGCCATTAGACATACCACATGAGGATTTTCCTGCTGCTAGTAAGGTCTGGTGAATATGAGACGAGTGCGCTTCAATTGGATCCAGTGAGCGTTTACTCCCCTCGCATGACAGAGTACTTTGATAGGCATTCAGAACAGCTGGCTTCGCCAGTTGTATGGTGTCAATGCGGTCACAACGACGTCGTGGGCGTCCGCCAAAGCGCATCCGCAGGTCAGCATATGGGCGGTGTCTACACGTGCTCCAAATTGAGCGATGGTTTTGGACGCAGCCTCTCCATCGGTAACTTATCGCAATGTGATCGATTTGCGTCCAAGGCTGGTGGGCGCCAAGTCACTCTCCGGCGGGTGTTGTGTCGGAAATTAGTGCTCGCAAGAAATAAGCGAGCATCCTCACACAAAGGAAGTAACCGCTCACCGTTATCATTACGGGAGCCTACACCATGTTGGCCGCCCAGATGCAGCTCATCAGTGGATAATTTTCCAACTTTAACGTTCAGATTCCCAGCCAGCACAACAGTGTCCGAGCTTCTTCTGTGGCGAAGGAGCTCGTTCAGCTGACGATAGAAGTCGTCTTTTACCGAGTCATCGCTACAGTTTGTCGGTGCATAGGGGGCGATAACGAATAGTCACCTATTAGTCACACGCGACTTCGAAGTTTTGAACGAGCCAGCCAATCGGACTGCACACATCCGGCTACTGATTAAAATCCATTCAACTAGAGTAGACTCAGCCCGCAGACTCAGGGCAATACCAACACCGGCTTGGCCGGTACTCGAAGCTGCATCGTCACCGGATAGGCGCAATGAGAAAGTGCTGCTAGTGTCAATGGAAGGGGATCGCAGAGTAAGCAGAGCTCGAGTCTTGCAGGCGGGTCTCCGATAAGCAGCAGATATCGATCGAGAGGGTCTCTAATGTTCGGGCAAGTGCTGCCTGTTGACAGATCTGAAGCAATGTGCGAACATTGAGGCATGCCAGTCTGAAGAAGGATCGAGGGCTCCAAATGGAAGCCGATGAACTGGTATGGACCGCTTGCATGGACATGGGCCTGTTGACAGGGCAGGAATGACGCTCCAGGTTCACATGTGAGTTGAAACTAAAAGACAAGCGACTATTGAAGCAAGGTGGGGGAGGGCCGAGAATTGGGGGGTTGAAAACAGAGGGGATAAAAGTGGAGCTGGAAAGGGACGATAAGGGTGAAAAAGTGTAAGAGAGGGAATAAGAAGACGGGAAGGCTTGAGCAGTAGCATCCAAACCCTTAACCACCTTGCTCAATGCAACAGATAGGGCACCGCTGATTATACTCTGCGGTGGCCAGAGCATCAGAAATTTGTTTGAAGAGATTTATTGTATTGAGTGGGCAGGATACTGTCAAGTTGCCCAGGCTTAGGCAGAAGATCGATTAGGGTTCTCAACCAAAGTTTTTGGTTCAAAAACCTGTCCGCAAGGCAGCGGGTTTGGTATTGGGCCACAAGGAGTCCGTTCTAAGGAATAAGGAGCCACCCTCATTCCAACCCCAACCTTGAGGACCAGGAGGATGAGTTTGTCTGGCCTCTAACCATTGACCAATCTGATATGAGTGGCCTGAAGGTGCAAAAATGAAACACGCAGCATAGCTCAATGGATCACTGAGGCACACAAACCATCGCACCACGGTAAGGTCCAGCCGCATTTATTCATTCATTCATTATACACGTCAGCCAGAGGTGGGAAACACCTCAGCGCATTTTTGACGCTGATGGCCGATATCGCCAGATTTCGCAAGTTTGATCTACGCCAACGATATTGCCGAAGGGAAAGCGCAGATTGCCGCACTCACGAAGAAGTTTAGCGAGTTCACAACTTCTAGGATAGCTGCCGATGTCGACCTTCAAATTGTCAACGTCCATCTCGATCAACATCACCGCGCCGAATGTCTTCCTACAGCAGGTACCATCAGCGATTTGGCTCGCAGGCCAAGTCGTGCCCACCGTGTTCCTTCAAACGCGCAGGGAAACGGGCCAACCAGCGCGTAGGGGCGGCGGACAAAGCTGGTCAATACAGTCGCCTATCCTTCGTCACCGATCGACAAACGGGAGTTCGCTATCTCGTCGACACTGGCACAGAAGTCAGCGTCCTTCCACGTGATTCTAACGACGCAACCGGAAAGGTGACTGGTTCTCTAGGCGAAGCCAACGACACTAGCATCCGCGTCTATGGTCAGCGCTCGCGCACGCTTAACCTCGATCTGCGACGCACTTTTCGATGGGTATTTCTTGTCGCTGACATCAAAAATCTCATTATCGGGATGATTTTCTTCAGTACTTCGACTTGCTCATCGATGCTAAACGACATCGTCTCATCGATCAGACAACGAAACTTTCCGTCGCTGGAATATCCAGCGATGTACCATCGCTCAGTCCGGTGTACGCCACTGCCAACTCGCCGGCCGGCAGTACGTTACTTGGGAGTTTCCCTGAAGTCTTCCGGCCTTCATCGTCACTGTCACCTGCAGCCGCAGCTACGCCGCATCACATAGTTACCAAGGATCCGCCCGACTCCGCCAAAGACTTATTCCGGACAAGCTCAAAACCGCCCGTGCAGAATTTGAGCACATGCGCGAACTTGGGATCGTCCGATCATCCAGCAGCCCTTGGTCTTCGCCCCTTCACATGGTCCCGAAAAAGTCAAGAGACTGGCGACCATGTCGCGATTACCTCGCCCTTAACAAGGTGACAATTCCGGATCGTTATCCTACTCCTCATATACGGGGTATTACAGCCGGTCTTCATGGCGCGCGCGTGTTCTCAAACATCGATCTGGTGCGAGCTTATCATCAAATCCGGGTCGCCGACGAGGGCATATCGAAAACCGCCGTTATTACACCATTTTAACTATTCCAGTTTCTACGAATGCCATATGGGCTGCGCAACGCCGCGCAGACATTTCAACGCCTCATCGACTCCGTCGTACGTGGACTCGACTTTGTCCACCCGTACATGGACCACTTCCTGGTGGCGAGTACTCCGGAAGAGGAACATTGAACACATCTACGACTCTTGTTCGAACGGCTGAAGGCGCACAACGTTACCCTCAACCCCGACAAGTGCATTTTCATGCAGCCGCGCATTGACTTCCTCGGACACCAACTTGATTCTGAGGGTATCCGCCCTTTGCAGGACAGAGTCCGGGCAATTCGCGACATTCCTCCTCCAACGACTCTAGCCGCCATTCGACGATTCAACGGCACGGTCAACTACTATCGCTGATTTCTGCCACGCTGCATCGGGCATATGCGACCGCTCACGGATCTTCTGCGTGGACACAACAACGGTAAAGTTGATCTTACGCCTAAGTACGAAAAGCATTTGAAGTTAGCAAAGAAGCACTCGCTTCCGCCGTCATGCTTCATAACTTCGACTCGAACGCTCCAATCAGTGTAGCCGTCGACGCCTCGGAAAACGCAATCAGGGCCGTTCTACATCAGTCTTTCCAAGGTAATTGGCAACCACTAGCATTTTTCTCCTGACCTCTTCAGACAGCCGCGAGTTACTAGCCGTATACTTCGCTGTTCGCCATTTTCGTCACGTTCTCGAAGGCAATCATTTTACGATCGTTACAGATCACAAACCACTCGTCTACGCCTTCCGGAACCCTTCGCCACGACGCTCCGTGTGAAATTCGTCATCTAGATTTCGTGTCTCAGTTTTCGACGGACATCCAACACGTGTCCGGAAGGAAAACGTCGTGGCGGACATGCTTTCCAGAGTAAACTCTCTGGCTCCAACCGAGCAGTCGCTCGATGTGTCAGCTATGGCCGCTGCTCTGCAAACCGAAAAAGACTTAATGGCATCCTGCGAAGTGTCCACGTTAAAGTTGCTGCCTAGACCGCTTCCTTCATCTACAGGTACAATAATCTGCGACGTCTCTAACGGACATCCACGTCCACTTGTACCAACTGCCTTTCGCCGAAAAGTCTTCGATACGCTGCACAACATCGCGCATCCTGGCATCCGCGCTTCAGTCAAGATGATTGCCGACAGATACATCTGACTCAACATACAGCGCGACGTCAGATTTTGGGAACGCAACTGTCTGACTTGCCATCGAGCAAACATTCATCGACATGTCGTCGCTCCAATAGGACGCTTCCCATCATCAACTCGATTCGCTCACGTCCACTTCGACATCGTTGGACCAGTTCCGCCGTCCAAAGGCATGGTCTACATTCTGAACATGGTGGATCGCGCCACTCGTTGGCCTGAAGCTGTTCCAATTCCCGAGGTATCCGCTGAGACCATAACGCGCGCATTCGTCGAGCGCTGGGTCGCTTCACATGGCTGTCCAGCCACTGTGACTACCGACCATGGTCCACAATTCGAATCGTCGACTTTCAACGACCTACTCAAAGTCCTCGGATGTAAACGCATCCGGACAACTGCCTACCATCCTCAAGCAAACGGAATGGTGGAACGTTTCCACCGACAGCTTAAAGCCTAGTTAAGTGCCGCCAATGCATTTAGCTGGACAGAAGTTCTGTCAATGGTACTACTCGGAATTCGATCACCACTGAAATCCGATGTGGAAACGTCCAGCGATGAACTGGTCTATGGACAACCACTCCGAGTACCAGGCGACTTCTCTGAAAGCCCGAAAACTCCGCTACGACGCGCACTACGCTCGGTAGCTAGCCACGAGCATGTGCCGCAATAAATCGACCGCAGTACGGGAACAGCATCGCAAGTCTTACGTTCCCAAAGATCTTCACCACTGCCCGTTTGTCTTCATTCGCATTGATGGTCTACGCAGACCACTCGAACGACCTTACGAAGATCCATTCAAGGTCCCACAACGTAAGGATCGATTCTTCGTCTTGCCTTCGGGCAACGGCAAGCGCGAAACCGTCACAATCGACCGCCTCAAAGTTGCTTACCTCGAAACAGAGTCGAACGACGACTCCAGTCCTTCGTCCTCAGAGGAATCGACTCAAACAATAGTTGAATAAACGCCTGCAGACAGCAACACCACAAGCAGAAACCCGCCTCCAGAGCACTCCAAATCCGCCACGCCTAAACAGTTACTAGGTCTGGTCGTCGGGTTCACTGGCCAACACGTTTCTTAGAACGATAGCCTAGCACTTTTGCTTCTAACAGCGTTTTCAGGTTTTCATTCGCGTCAGTACCTTCCGAAAACCGCAAAAACGCAATGTTTTGATAACCCAAAAACAGCGCAAAATGTTTTGAAAACCAAAAGTAAAAACGGAGAAATGGTTATGAAAACCGATAAAAAGAATTGTTTCCTTGACTTATCGCTGCTTATTCGGTAAGTGCTTTTCCCGTCCTTTGCTGTCGCCTCTTCTGCATGCCAGACCTCCACCGTTTCTTTCTGTATTTTCATGTTGCGAACCGGAGAACACTTACTGGTGGTTAAGCACAAGTGATCGTATGCTACGAACGTTCTCCCCTTTTCTTTTATCGGCACCTTAAGGGAGGACATGGGTGGGAGCGCGCTAGGATCCGATCACCTGGTTCTCCACCAGCACCTGAATCAGGTTTCACCGCCTGGTCTCGCAGAAGGCTGGCCCGGGACGGACAGTCCTCACGTAGTTCGAAGGGTCACTCAAGGTTCCCTTCTAGAAAGGGGGCTATGTAGTGACTTGGAGATTGTCCTGTTTGTCTGTGTAAAATATTATTAAAATATAATATCATTCCGTACCTAGACAACTTAGGAAGCTTGCCTGTTCGCATGATGACTACGTGTGTTTGAGTCATCCAGACGGATCGCATTCGCGCGCTTCCGGCTTATCCGCCCCGAAGAGCGTTTGCTGCGTCCCGGCTCGCGATTATACTTTTCCCTTAGCTAGAGCGATTTTATGGTGCTTTCAGCTAGCGGGATTGTGCGTTTCGACGAGAAACGTCTATCTCGCCCATATAGCCGTCTTTTTCCGGCTTTTCCTTGAGGCAGGACGAACCTGACATATAACGACCGAATAATTCCGCTATACATCAGCAGTACGCCGGTACGCAGTACCGACGCTTTGCTGCCACGCAACCACCACCGGTCGCACGCGGGCTAAAGATACTGCGAGGGTCTCCCTGCCCCTACGCAGGCTCGAACCCACGGCGCCAGAGTACAAGCTCGTTACTTTTAAGCTACGAGCCGGTGAGTACAAGAGGAAATATAGAGCGATCCGTTTGAGAAAACTGAGGAATAGAAACAGGTGGTGCGCTGCAAATACCTTCTCCCAGTCATTTGACAGTCCGAATCATGTTCAATCGGGACATGTTTCGGACTCATAGCGGACTGTCGTGTCGGCAGGTTCAGTAATATTGCGCACTAGGTAGGCGGTTTTCCGTGGCCAGTGTCAGCAGTGGTCATTGAATTAAATGACTTAAACAAATCAATTGACTTAATCAGCAAATTAGTAAAGCAGGAATGCTTTTACAAGAACAGTGTTGAAACAGAATGAGCAAAGCAATTAGTTTGAGGGCAGTTAATGCCATCAATTGCGTTCATTATTAGTTTGTCCCAAGTAAACAATAAAGCTTCGAACATGAAAAGTGTCATAACTTGTTCTGTAACAAGCGCACAATCGACTAAAGGACATATTAAAAGAAAACCCACCGCGCATCAACCTGCAGGTGAATGAGGATTGTAATATGCGTCCGGTCGAGGGTTCCGAGGGCTGTGTGGGGCGTACGTGGGTCGTATTAGATCAAGGGGGCTGAAAGGCAAAGGGGATACTTTGTATGTGGCTGGAATATCACCTAGTAAGTGTCGAAGCTGGATGGATGTTGTGCTTGTGTCGCATCTCGTGGCTAGCTAGGCGGTACTGTTACAGCTGCCGATAGAGGAGCAAGCGCAAGGCGACTAGATGGATGGCGTGAAAGCGTACGACAGTTGGCTAATTGAGTTCATCGAGACGAAATGGAGGAGGAAGAGGAAACGACGATCACAATATAGTCTACGCCCGACGAGAATTTACTTGCTAGCTTGCTATGAAGACATTGGCGCGCTACATTAACCCACCTCATGAGGCGGTTGTCAGCGCATACAGAATGCCTGACCCGTGTCCCCTTGCTGACGCACAGGCTGAAGAACGGTGATAGGTTCAGACGATTCCGCGTTAGGGAATGCTAGTGATCACAGCAACATCTGCAGTCTTGCTTCAGGGAATGGGGTTATGAACTGGCAGGAACGAAAAATATGTAATGTGTCCGACCGAAGGTTCCGAGGGCTACTGAATGTGTGAAAGCGCACGACCGTTGCCTAATTGAGTTCATTGAGACGAAATAGGAAGTTCAAGTTCAGATGGGACTGGAACGATAGGAGAATCCCGTGAGTGTTCCATTTTGAGTGGATCGTTGAGCCAGGAATTGATGAAGTGCTCAGTTATTGATGGATCTAAAACGGAACACCCGTATCGCACCCTGGCATAACAGTTAATGTCCACGTTTCCTGCCCTAGCAGTCCCTGCTGTGGCAGTCAGGTGAAGTATGCAAAGAATAGGAAGAGAACTCGAAGGTACAGAATAAGGAAGTGCATTTTAAATAAGAAAATACCAATGCGTGAGGAAAAGTAGAGAAAAGAAAACCGAAGTATGAAGATGCGAGTTACTCAGGAAAATGGAAAGGTTTCGTGTTACCGCCCAAGAGCGTCAAGCTGCCGCGCAAATCTCTTAACCGTAGATTCCCTGATAACACTTTCCGGAAGCATGTTCCAGTGCTCGATAACTCTGCGTGACAACCGGATTTCCGCCCTAATCCGATCGGACCGCGGTTTGTCCAGCTTCAACGAATGACCGCGTAGAACAGACAATCTAGCGGGACTGAATAACTCAGATAAATCTGGACCAACCTTCCCAGTTAAGATACGGTAGGCTAGGATTAGGTCTCCTCTAAGCCTTCGGTAGTGCATTGGATGCATTCCCAAAGTAGACGCTCGGGGTACGTCTGTCCCCGTAATCCCTCGACTAACCTAGTACCCACGCGTAAAACCTATAACTCCATTTTGTCCTTAACGAGGCATGGCGGACAAGCCTGGACGCAGTATTCCAGATGAGGCCGAACGAAAGCCGAGAACAGTCTCGTAATGATGCCGCCCGTCAAGACTCCGAAAGAACGTCGTATTAACCACAACATCCGGAAACCTCTGCTTGCGGCCTTCTTCCAGTTGTCGCCGGAGTGTAGAGCCGAAGAGTGTACGACGCCTAGGTCAACCTGGCTAGATAAACGGGGGAGTTTGACCCCACCGACCAAATACTTCGCTGGAGGAAAACCTCCTCCAATTCGAAGAACGGAACACTGCCTGATTTATAGGCAGTAACCATAAAGTGCACCAATCCCAAAGCCTATCTAATGCTCGCTGAATAACTTCGGAACCCCCAGGAATATCGACAATGTTCCACAGCTTCAGGTCGTCAGCAAATAGCAGCGATGGTACCTCAAGCTCCGCGGGTAGGTCATTCACACAGATAGAGAACAGCAGCGGTCCAAGGAGCCAGCCCTGAGGCACGCCACTGAGGACAGACTGCCTAAACGATAGAACTCGGCCTACCCGTACACACCGTTCTCTACCCTTCAAGACGGCAGTCACCCAATGAAGGATGCGGCCAGATAATCCGTAGGTCAGCTTTTACGCGAGCCTCAAATGGGGTACTTTGTCAAATGCCTTCGAAAAGCACGTCCAGTGCGTGGCCGTTATCCAGTGCATCCACCCAACTTTCGCGAGCCACCAGTAGATTCGTCAGACACGAAAATCCCTCACGGAATCCGTGTTGTACATTGCTAAGTAGATTAAATCTAGTCAGACGGCTCCCCAATGAATCTCACACCAGTTTCTCGAGCAGTTTGACTACTACACTCGTTTGACTAACTGACTTGTAATTTGCAGGCAGACTCCTGTCCCCATTTTTGAAGATGAGACAGATGACAGTCTCCTTCCATACGGAAGGTAATGCACAGCTGTCAAGCGATTTCCGAAACACCATAGCGAGCGATCCATTAGTTTCGCAGCCAATTCATGCAACAGTTTCGGGTGAATTACATCAGACCCAGAGGCCTTAAAAAGGTTTAGCCCTTGCAACAGCCTACGAACTTTCGCCTCCGCTACAATAAATTCAGATAGTCCTGAACCCTCTGGGATCCTGCAAACCAGCTCAATGCCTGTCAAAGAGGTTTCCCTTACAAACGCTGCTGCATATTGTCTACTAAGTACGCAGGCCTTGTCATAGTCCGTATGCGCATGAGTACCGTCATCACGCATCAATACTGAAATTGACATGTTCGAACCGCAACGCCTTTTGACATAAGCGAAGAATCTTTTGGATTCTCTGCAGCTTCGTCCGCTAACCCTTCCTAGAAATTGAGCCCAAAATCCCTTAGCTGTTGCTTACACCCATTTCTAGCCTTACGGTACCTGTCGAAAGTTTCGGTGGACGGAGCATCTCGGTAAGTCTGCTAACATCTAGACCTCTTTGTGAGCAGATGCCTGCTAGTGCAATCTATCCAAGGCGGGTGTGCTTGTGCCTTTTTTCTCCTTGTGACTGGGATGAAGGGAGAAGAGACCTCTGTAAGGTAAGACTTAAATTTATCCCAGGCAACCTGGACAGTATCGTCGTCTGAGATCGCACAATGGAAACCCGAAGCCTTGGCTCTTATTGATTGATAGTCTGCGTGCCATATGTTCGGGCGAGACTCGACAGTACTCTGGTAGTGTCTAGACAGAGTACAACTGGAGAGTCAACAAACATGATCACCAGAACCCAGTGGAAGTCCGTAAGTAATGTCACCAACAAAATCGAGTGACTTAGCAAATACAAGGTCTAAGATAGACGGTACTTGGGCGTCCATGTACCTAGTGGAGATGTCAAAGAACTGATGCAAAGATAACTGGAGTGTAAGCTCAAGCAGATCAGCGCCGAATGTGCCTGACGCTGAGTCGCAAGAAGGATCTGCCCAACAAACCTCTGGGAGGATGAAGTCGCCCATCACCAAACACTTGTTTGCGGACTGGGAGGGAATGAAGTCAAGTACCTCTTTGGATACGCTCCCAGGGCTTCTATACACAATTACAACTGTAATCTGAGCCGAGGATGTGCTAATAACAGCCGACAGAGCTTTAACAGTTGTCTGCTGACTGAAATAAGCAAGTTTTCAAGACGTCAAGTTTACAGCTCACATAAAGAGCGACGCCCCCTTCCTGCCGGCCAGCGGAGCGATCGCATCTAAATAGTGCGTAGTCAGATAGATGTACTTCACCATCCGTGATGTCCTGAGAAAGCCACGTTTCAGTGAATGCGAGTATATCGGGATGACAGACATCTACAAGCAGACCTAACTCGTCCACCTTATTCCTTAGGCTGCGTACATTACTTACCACTATCTGAAGGTATTCGTTAGGTCCAGACCTGGGTTGTGCGCTATCAGAATTGGCAGTGGTAGGGCGGAAAAGGACCGCCGGCTGACCACCCGAAAACCCACTAACCGGAGACCTTGTTCACCGGCCGCTCGCCTGCTTTTGAGGTCCTTGATGGCCTGCCTTAGCTTCAGCCTATCGGCCAGCGGAAGATCCGGCTGGATGATAATCTTTGTACCTTTCAGCTTAAACGTAAATCGCATGAGAGCGCTGCGTTCCTCCGGGGTAGAGAGTACCACACGAAGTAGCCGCGGTCGAGGGTTTGGTACATTAACTGGGACGTTCCCCAGTCTAATCAGCTTCCTGACAGTAACGCATGGAAAACCAGGCGGGAGAAGCTTCGTCACGCACATTTTAAACCATTGAAGGTCAGGTCAGGTCAGGTCAGATGGACGATAGAGGCTTCCGCCTAACGAGCGTCCAGTTCTTGTGCCGGTAAGTGAATCGGCCCCCAGCACTTCGACGTTGGATTGTTTCTTACTTCTGCAATGGAATGATACAAGAACAAGAGCAGTCTCTGCACTTTCATATGCCAGCATCAAGATAAACTATATATACCAGTACAACTACAATAGCTCTGGAAAAAGGATGGACCAACAGTTGTCTAAGCCCCTTTTGAAGGCTGCTACGGTCTCAGACTCCACTAAATCAGAAGGAAGTTTATTCCAGTACTTAACTACTCGGTTCGCAAAAAACTTTGCCCTGATGTCCTGATGAAGGTCGTCCAACATGCGAGCAGCAGTAGATTCAGCCGCGTTACGGAATATAACGCTACTATCCGTGAAAGAATCGCCACGACGCGGTGTATTAACCCCACGGGTCTTTGATTCGATACTTGGAGCAAGTGGCTTCACCACTGGTGATGGGACTGTCTTTAGCCCCTCCGATGATGTAGCAACGGCAGCGTGTTTTTCGCTGCACTGTCGATGTCCTACATCTTCAGGCCATCGATTCCACCGAAAGGCTTTATGGCAGATTTGGTTTGCTTTTTCTTCTTGCTAACGGGAGTAGGGTCCCGTGGCGCTTTTTCGCTTTGAGCAGAGTCAAGCAAACCTTCAGAACATGCCTTCTCGGTGAGAACCATGATATCCGGCAACTTCGGCTGACAAGTAGTGCGTGTTGGAATCCTCGCCTTCGCACAACCGTCAAACGGTCTGACAAGTAACAACACTTGGCTTGTTTCCGGTGCCGAGACAACTATAACTTCTTGTTTAGCAGAGCTTACGTGGTATCCTGGCTCTTTCGCTTTACTCGAAGGGACCCTTGAACCAGCAATTCGGCGTCGATCAGGGAAGCTTTAGATAGGACGTCAGAAGCAGATTCATTTGTGGTCGTTAGCCATCTGGACGGGTGACATAATGATTGGCGCCACAAGTTGATCCAATGTAAGCGATCAAATCTGCGTTGTTGGAGACCGGAAGCGTCATCATGAGCAGATTAATCTTAAGGCGAAGATTCGAGAGCATCGAGAACAAACGCACTACATTTCGCAGCCGGGTATCAAGAGATTTGTCTCTCGCATGAAAGGATGCGCGGCCTTGCAGGCGGCTGCAGCAATTGGCACAACTGAATAGCAACATTTCGCTGGAGGCTAGCGCTGCGTACTGATCTGTATTTAGGTCCGTACGAAGCTGGTGGTACCATCAGTCGCAGATATTGCACTGCACACCGCCGGAATCGTCAGTTACTGGTATATTGCAGCTTGGACTGCCACAAAGTGCGATAACCTCCAAGCCACCAGGAACAATAGCCTCGGTACATTGCGAGACTGACATAGTGGAAAACAGAGTGGAATTATAAAACGTATACAGTAATTAAACGACCACAAATAAAGGGCAAAACCTAGGTGCAAAACGGGATTAAAACTGGGAACAACTGGAAAAATTGCCAGTAAACGCCAAAACGCTTCGACCAGAACCGTTTTAATCCATCCAAGATACCTTAGATTAGAAAAAAATTTGACAATAGTCAAATTCGGTTACAAGTGTTTATTCAAACACTGCTTCGCGCAATTAGCAGCTTACAAGCTCGATCAGTATGACACGCCAAAAAATCGTCACCGCTTAGTACACACAGTGGACATTAACTGGCTGGCCAGGGTGCGATACGGGTGTTCCGTTTTAGATCCATCAATAACTGAGCACTTCATCAATTCCTGGCTCAACGATCCACTCAAGATGGAACACTCACGGGATTCTCCTATCGTTCCAATCCCATCTGAACTGAACAGAGAAAGGAGATGAGGAAACGGCGATCAGAATACAGGGTATGCTCGCGGACAACTTACTTTTCAACTGGCTACGAAGAAACTGGCGCGTTACTACGACCCAGGAGTGGCTAATTTTTGTACTGAAAAATTGGCCTGGAGGGGATGTGTTCCGGTACGGCAGGCTAAATAGCGATGCTTTCATAATTAGATATGAAAGAGATGTATATGTGCATAAGTCACTACAAGAAATTGTATTTGATAAGGTTTATTACTAATTATTTTCGCACTGTTTTAAATGACGTTAATTAGTGAAGGTCTAATTGTTTATCGTGCACCAAGGTAGATGACACTGCTATTTTTTGCCGTATGGTCTGCGGTCGCTATAAAAGCTGGGATGAAGTGGAAGAAGCTGTTCGCAACTTCCAATTTGCGATTGCCTGTATGTTTTTCAAATAACGCACGTGTACTGTGAGTTGTACGCGGTAACTCGGTTTTTTGGCGTTCCATGCTGATCAAGTATTCTGGCTGAAATATTGTGGAAAACGGTGT
>OX104069.1:42806285-42881471 GCA_944474145.2 Dicrocoelium dendriticum
ACATCAGAACTGAACCATTGCTGGTTGATTAGATTTTAGTGCACAGCCGTTTATGTGCAGCCCGTTTGACAACATCAGCAGAGGTGGATCCAGGGAGTAATCTAAAACGGGGTTTGTTTGTGATTTCCGGTTATGCTCCCACCGAGCGCCGTACTAATAAGGTCAAGGACGCCTCCTCTCACGAACGGAACGAGCTACTGCGCAGTGCTACTAGTTCAGATATTCTAGTAGTTGCAGGGGATATGAACGCACAAGTAGGGCGTCTGTGCTCTTCAGAAGCTTAGCTGGGTGGTAATTATGGGCTTAACTCCGAACGGACCGACAACGGCCAGCGTCTGCTGCAACTGTGTGCGGAGCAACAGTCGTTTCTTAGTAGCACTGCTTTTAGATGCAGTGGGCGTCGAAGTGCCAATTGGCGACCTCCTGTAACTGGTCAACGATGGACCCAAATTGACCATATAGCCATAAGTTACAGATAGCGTTGTTCCGTCCTGGATTGTTGCTCGAACTGGAGTACCTGTGTCGCTCCTGACCATACCTTGGTGCGCCGTCGTTTCTCCATGGACTTTACCGGGAGGCGCACCGGTCGTCTTCAATTGACAACTCCTAACCTGGGTCAGCCCTCCGTCAGGCAAGCAAAACAAGGTGCACTGCGTACCGAACTTTCGCTGTCATGTCCTAATGGCACTGGGCTTCAGCGGAATAGGCTCTCGGCCGCCATGCACGATGCAAAAGCATCTGCTTGTTGCACTATCCATCGTCACCGCACCAGTCACTGGATGGCCGAGCGTTCGGTGCACCTTCTGGAATGTAGAAGACACCTCCCGGCTGGCTCTGCACACTATGTGACCAGCTGGGCTATTAGGCGTGAATTATAGCAGAGCCTACTTGCTGACAAGGAAACCTGGTCGACCCTAGGGCTCAAGGAAAGGTGGAGGCAGGAACAGTAGGCAATCACCGCTAGCTCCTCCAGCGGATCCATGATAATTATCCCAGAATACCACGCGTCAGTGAGACACTCAAGGACAGCGCGGATGTGCTGATATACAATAAGGAAGGACATATGGCTCGTTGGGCGGGTGGATAGCTGTTCGTTACTAAATTCAGTAAGCATTTGTGCCGCGTTCACGGTTGTTCTACAATTGATCGGCGCTCCTTATCGGAGTGTCAGAGGGGCCCTAGTGCTAAGGAACAGGTTTTGGACTGTGACGGTTGAGCCGGATTTCTCCCGCCGAAATAGTGCCACTGCATTAGCCGTTCCGCGCGTTCGTTGTATGAAGGTAGGCGGTTCCCTTCCTCAAAAGTGCGGCCGTTCTTGCCGAAAGCAGGTGGCATAAGGTACCGCGGTTTAACATGTGCCTAAGGAAGCTTCATCCGGTTTCGTTTGCCAGAGTCAAAGTCGGGGTAAGTACCACATAGGGTAACCTTCTGGTTAACGCAGCATATTGCACCCTGTTTTCACCCGTCACTATTTCCGTAAACTACGCTGAAGGTGACACATTTTCGGTGTTACCTTTAGATACTTGTTACACATTCTTTGAAAGCGTACTGTAGGATTCCCTGCTTCTCGGAACCAATGTGTTTTCGGCTGCTTTCATCGGCGAACCTAATGCTGTATGCGGCAGCGTGAGTTGCTCAAAGCACATAACGGACGAATCCAGTGACACGCAGTGCTTGTATGCAACAGCTGGTAATAATCGACATGCACGGATTTCAGCCCTGATCAGTAGGCAATGCTTTCGACTATCGACAGCATCCTGTGTTATTGTCTTGGTCGATGAACGCATCTTCAGGTAACTGGCTGCTCAGGAAGCGCTATAATGGCTGGCGAACTTACCAAGCCGCTTCATCAAGCTGCATTTGCACAAGGTATCGAGCGGTTAGGAATAAATGTAAGCAACACCTTAGACGTAGCTGTTTTCAGTGCTAGGAGGATTTACTTAATGCAGACGTAACAAATCTAAATAAGTTCTTCGCTTACGTAAATGGAAAGTGGTAAGAACTCGTCTACACCAGCTTTACCAACAGCAGACGGCACCCAAGGGCATGCATAGTATGATAAGGCTTGTCTACTAAGGGATCAGTGTACCGGTGTCTTTTCTCGTGACGCCTCTCCACCTGGTCACAGAAGCCCCGGAGGAGTTTGGCGTAGCGGAATTCAGCATGACGGAAACACAATTGTTCAGACCATTGAGGGGGATACATGTTTCCAAAGTTTCCGGCCCTGCTTCCATTCATCGGAACCTGATGCATGAAAGGGCCGCTTAGGTAAGCGGCCCTCGGACGTGCATGTTTATACGTTCGTTCAACAGCTGTGTGTCAACCTGATGGTTTCAAGCCTCCGTTATATGATGTTGGTCCGCAGTGCCAAGCTTCCTAGTACCATAACCAGCTTGTATCATCAACTTTCCCTTCTTTTGTTTTAATTTAATCGCACACTGTGTTACCAGTATTTCCGTGACATTCCTCCTCTTGCAAACTTAGCTTACCGTTTACTATGTTTCTTCACATAAACCAGCCTGGCAGTGACTGCTGTGTAGGAAAGGTGGGTGGTCATTGGTTGGACAGCATGTGATGCCGTCTATTTAATGCTTCTCAATATCTCAAGCATGTCTGAATATCCGACCCGAGTATACGCGAAAGAAGGAGTAATCAAGAGATTATCCTATCGTTACGGCACCAACGGAATTTGAACTTGAACGCGCCTTCAATGGGAATGTTACCAATGTTACCGTTCAAGCAAACACCCATTAGTTGATAGGTTTTGGCTGAAAGAGGCCATAAAGCAGCCTGAAACCAAGCGAACCACCGGTGAACAAACTCTCTGGTTGCTGGGTTTGCCGTTAGACAGTCGGCGGTGTTCCTGCAACCTACCTGTGCCACTGATGATAGCGTCGGACCCAGTGCTGCACACTATGAGTACTTTCAGGTGGTGCAAAACATTGCGCGCAGCCTAAGTAAAAACATGTGCGCGATACGTATGTTTTTGCATAGGCTTCATCCCGATAAAACAGCATGGTTGCATCCCTTTGAGTGCTTCGGGAATACGTAGATCGATGGACAAGTATGGTGTAATTTTGGAGCTGGTTTCCCCGTCTCTACACTTCACATGTCTCCTAACTTACATCTCTCCCTTAGTTGCCAGTGATCATGTTTGTTTATGAAGCAGGCAAACTATGACACCACGTCACCTGCGCATTCCTAAGCCGTATGCAAATATGGCGTGCTAATTATCAGGCGATGCGTAATGAAGGTTTTGTTTGTCGATAAAACGCTGACGACTCTAATTCTGGCGTCTGTTAACAGCTGCGAACTGGCATTCGATTGGAAGGACCGTGTCAGGTGTCGTAGGTATACAAGAAGGAAGTATTAGGTCGTGATAATCGTGCTGGCTTCCTAGAACCTCCGACAGCACTGGATAAGTTGCGTTTGCTCAAACACATGCTGCGTATGTCTGGGCATCGTTTACCTAGGAGTGCCTTGTTCAGTCTACCGGGTGTAGGGTGGCTCAAGGCTTGAGGTGGACAGAAGTGGACTTGGCAGCAGGAAAGGAAGTTACTGACGATCTAACTGGGTGCCGTTGGTCCGGGCTGGTGTCCACGTGACTCGCCCTGTGCTTAGATTGATACTTTACAGGACATGGCGCGTCTGCTGCCGCCTCCTAGTGGTATTGCCTGTTTAAATTGCGTTTGGCGCTGAGTTATCTGTGTGCTATTGGCTGAGGATGGCGCGCGGCAGTGAAAGCCGCAAGGAAAATGTCTCGCCGATGCCGCCATTTCGTTGCAGGATAGTTAGCTGTTTGTGACAATATTTTGTCTGCACAAGGTGTAGGCGCCTTGACCCGGAAGGTTTGCTTAGAGCGCTATGGTTTTCAAATAACTACGCCTTCTCTCCCTCTTATTATTCTTTATTCCACATATCATAATGGTTGTATGGTTGCGAAGCATCAATTCAACTGGCTGATGTACTGCTGTCGCTGCTCCTACTGTTGTCGTTTGCCATATTATTTGTACGTCACGGATAGTTTACGTTCCGTGCTCTCTCCTTTTGGGCCTTTTTCCGGCCAAGCTTTCAGTAGCAACTGTCCTCTGGGGTGTTAACTACAAGTGCGCTGTTATAGAGTTTCCCTCTACCTTCTTTTCTCCTTGACATTTACATGACAAGTATCCCAGTCCTTTTATCTTCCTTTACAGTGGAAGTTTCATCAAGTGACTAGGTGATGGACCTTGAGCATGCAAACGGCATTCCTCTCCTTGTGTCTGGCCCAGCGGCTAGTCACTAAGCACAGTATGCTCCGGCGCGGGTCTCTCATCTCTAAATTGCAAAGTACCGTTGCACGACTGAGCGCACCAGCCACCGCTTACCTCTGTAAGCGCATCGGCTCTTGTTAATTATCATGGCAGAGCTTATTGCAAGCATCTTCGAAGTCCGTTTGACTGTTTAACGTCTCGGTCCTCCATATGGTCGGTGAAATGTCAACCTATATGTGGGCTGGTATGCGCCAAATATGCCCCAGCCAGCTATTAGACGGTAAAAAGAGTTACATTATGCCAAGAACCAGATCCTGGTCGGAGAGGGAGAAACAAAGAAACTTACAACAAAGGCCTTTGGGTTTGGCTCCTAGCGATATCAGCAAGTATATATGGGAACTGGTCGTCTTTCACTGTCAACATCTATGGAAAATTGTTCAAATCTGGTAAGAGAGCTGAGTAAATAGGAGCCATGTTCACCAGCTGGTGTGTGAAAGCAGGCTGCCTGGCACAGCACTGGAATGCTCACAAAATTTGAACCGTTTTTGTTCTTTTCTCTTTGACCGCTAGCCATTTTTACGTCCGTCCCCTCTCACACCAATTTCCCGCGCATGGACTGTGGCGGTTTGACAATCCTCGCAGTGCAACTTTGATAACTGTTGGTTGGCACGTTCATGGTGCACCCAAAGTATGATCCTTTTCTCCAGTTTCGTCCTGCCGGCTCTTAACTGTATAGATCACAAGCCTGCCTTGTGATCCCAGTGCGCGGGCTCGAGCCTGTGTACTGACTTGGCGAGGCTCGCACTATTCTTAGCCTCCGTGCAACTGTTGATGGTTGAGCGACAGCGAAGCCTTGTTACTGCCTATTTTGCGGTTTACGATTCTTAAGTGATGCTCCCCCTTCTGGTACCACCAATTGAAGTCGGAGTGACTCCGAGCCGCATGTAAGGTTGCATTTCAATGATTGCCACCTCTGCAGAACCCAAGTAACATGCATCGCCCTCCGTGGTCCCATTTAAAGCCGCTAATGACCCTCCGCTCATGTATCGCCACCACCATATGACGCATCAGTAATGCCTAGCCAAGGGGACGAATGGAGTTCAATGATGACCCAGCTTTCACAGCCAAATTAAACATGCGCCGCACTCCGCCGTCATAATTAACGTTGCCACCTTCCCGCCTGGCAAGTACTGTCAACGCCATATGATGCATTAGTGATACCTGCGCAAGGTAAGGTTTTAGTTCAATAATGACCTCACTTTCACTGCTCAAGTACGCATGCGCCATCCTCCTTACTGGTGCAATTGTCCATGCCCGCACCTAATGTTACTTCCTTCTGAAGCATAAGGGTGCCCTAGCCTCAGGTGCCGTTGAAACGAGACGGGACCTTAAGGTGGTGCGACGGTTTGCGTACCTCATAGACCCATGGAGCTATACTGGGTGATGCCTCCGGGCACCTTGAGAGTTACTCCTATCAGGTTGGTCAATGGTGAGAGGTTAGACAAACTCAGTCTCCTGGTCCCCAAGTTTGGGGGTTTGAAAGCGGATGGCGTTCATTTCACTAAAACTAATTCATTGCCAACTCCCCGCTGTCTTGCGGACAGGCGTTAGAGCCAAAGACTTTGGATGAGGACCCTACTCACCATCCTGTCTAGGTCTGGGCGACCTGGCAGTATCTCAGCCTACATACAACCATGGCAGCTTCCTCAAACATAAAAGTTATCCCGCTTCGGCAGCCGCGCAGATTATCAAAGGTAGCGTTATTTGCTGCATACGACAGGGCGGATAAGCGAAAATATGCTACCGCTGGCGCCACACTTCTTTCTTTTTCACTTGTTCCTCTCACCCCCATCCAGACCCATTACTAACCTTCCTTCTATAATTCCCAGTTTGCTTGAGAGAAACCGAAGTACCACTTGCGTAGAACAATCTGCAGCCACCATCCCACAGAACCGATCGGAAGCCTATGGGCAACAGTCCCATATAAGTTCACGCTATCCTGTTTCCATTGCGACATTCAACGTTCGCACTCTAAGACAAACAGGTCAACTGGCTGCACTCACACGAACCTTGGGCACATTGGGTATTGCTGTGTGCTGTGTGTCCGAAACTAGGATCAATGACCCTAACGGGGTTATTGAATTAACTGCACCCGGCTGAGCCTCTCGTTATGGGTTGCACGCATCGTGAGACGCCGATGTAGCAATTACAGGTCAAGCTGATGTAGGTATCATCATAAGCTCCAAAACTGAACCATCATCATCATCATCATCATCATGCACGTTAGCTAGAGTTGGGGAACACCTCAGCTACTGTGCCGCAATACAAAGAAAAAAGGAGAGAAAATACAACTCGTGTAAGCTGGCTGAGCTACCGATAACGGACAGGCATCGTTCCGGTAAGCTACCAGCCGGCTGCTGTGCACCAAAAAAAATTATCATGCACAATTATATAAGGCTAAGTAATGAGATCGTGGTTGGAGGAGGAGGCTAAGAGGGATGGGGTGGGACAAAGAAACTCACAGCACGAACGCCACTGAGGTCGGCTCCTAGCCATATCAGCAAGTGTGTTCAACCAAACGTGTTCATCGTCTTTCGGACCCCAACCAGGGAGCGGAGACGCTCCAATCGAGGCCAGCTCAGAAGTGAGGGCCTTCATTCCTCTGGACCAAGTCATCGCTTGGCCACAGCTCCTCTTCTTCCATCCACACCCCCGGCGCGCAAACAACGCAAGTCGCGGAAGTCGGTGGGCTGGCATGCGTAACACGTGGCCGAGCCATCGGAGCCTGGCGCGTGAAATGACGGTGCTGAGCGGTTCTGTTCCTTTTCCTGTGCCATAAACAAGGCGTCGAACACGCTCGTTGCTCACGCGGTGTTCCCACCAAATGTGAGCTAAATTACGAAGGCACCGGTGGTCGAACGTAACTAGCCTCTTCAGGTCCGCTGCACTAAGGGAGCAGGTTTCACAACCGTACAATAGGGTCGAACGTACTGCTGCATTGTACACTCTACCCTTCAGGGCAAGAGTGATGTCGCGCCGGCGCCATAAGTGGCGAAGGTTAGCAAAAGCGCCCCGAGCTTTTGCTATACGATTCGTGATTTCATCTTCAATCCCACGGGCGCTGATACAACTTCCCAGGTAGTTGAATTTTTGAACGACTTCTAGCTGATCCCCACCAAGGGTCAGAGTAGGAGGCGGTCCAGACCAATCCTGGAGAAACGCTTTGCACTTCCAGGGTGCAAAGCAACGCCCGAATTGACGGACAGCTAGTGCTAATCTGTCCAGTGCCGCTTGGCACGTTTGTGAGCTGTCGCAGATCAGGGCAATATCATCAGCATGCTATAAATCAAGAAGTCGTTCTCCTGGGAGTAGCTCCACACCTTCTAACTCGTGTCCTGTAAACGCGATTTCCATAAATTCGTCAACAGCGAAGTTGAAGAGGAAAGGTGACAGCGGGCATCCTTGTCTCACGCCGCTGGAGATATTGAAGGGCGACGACAACTTGCCGTAAGCCCTCACTCTGCCCGAGCTACGAGCATATAATGCTCGGACAAGATTCACGTATTTCTCAGCTACACCTTTCCTGAGTAGACAGTCCCAAAGTGCATATCTATCCACCGAATCGAATGCACCTTTGATATCTAGGAACACGACTACGGTGGGCCGCCAATATATGTGACGGTGCTCCAACAACTGACGTAAGGTGAAGATGTGGTCAATGCAGCTACTACCTAGACGAAATCCAGCTTGCTCTGCACGAATCTGGCTTTCACGAGTGCCAGCCATTTTGTGAAGGATGACAGAGGTAAGCAATTTGGAGGCGATGGTGTTCAGACGGATTCCTCTATGGCTGCCGCATTCCGATCGTGAGTCTCCTTTGAAAATTGGGACTATGATGGAGCGGCTCCAATTGGTTGGGACAGTTTCCCGCTCCCATAGTTTGACTAGTAACTCGTGTAAATCATCCACAAGAGCAGGTCCCCCGAATTTGAAGAGGGCTGGAGGAAGGTCATCAGGTCCCGCGGTTTTATTTAACTTCAACCGTTTGATCTCACGTTCGACTTCTGAGCGAGAGGGTGGATCCAAAGGAACAGCCCACGGAGCAGGGCGATCACTGGTCGGCGAGAAATCTAACAATTCCGACCGATTAAGTTGCCTTTCAAAGTGCTCAGCAAAAGGTTCTAAGCGTTTTGATAAGTTGTGGATAGGCTGTCCACTCTCGTCACGTATAGTTTCACTAACACCAGGTCTCCTGCCGCCCGTTTCCCTTCTAAGGCGGAATAACTCACGATGGTTACCAAGGGCAGCGGCCATTTCCATCTCTGATGCACGACGAGACCACCGGGATTCGCGGTCTCTCTTCAAGCTAGCAAGGAGTTTTGCCCGGAGCTCTTTGCGAGTTTCATTGTGTTCGCTTCCAGCCGGAATATGCCGGCGAGCATCTATAAGTTCCAGAGACTGTAAAGAGACCCAATGTTCATGTTGGCGATTAGACACACCACATGAGGATTTGTCTGCTGCTAGTAAGGCCTGTTGCATATGAGACCAGTGAGCTTCAATTGTATCCAGTGAGCGTTTATCCAACTCGGATGACAGCATAATTTGATAGGCGTTTAGAACAGCTGGCTTCACCAGTCTGCCGGTGTCAATGCGCTCACAACATCGTCGCGGGCGTCCGCCAAAGCGCATCCGCAGGTCAGCACATACAGGTGCATGATCGGTGTCAACACCTGTGCTCCAAATCGAGCGACAGTTCTGGACACAGCCTCTCCAACGGTAACTGATCGCAATGTGATCGATTTGCGTCCATAGCTGGTTCGAGATTGGGGGGCGCCAAGTCACCCTCCGGCGGGTGCTGTGTCGGAAATTAGTGCTCGCAAGAAATAAGCGAGCATCCTCACACAAATGAAGTAACCGCTCACCGTTATCCTTACGGGAGCCTATACCATGTTGGCCGCCCAGATGCAGCTCATCTGTGGCTGGCTAGCCGAACAACCTCGTCGTGGTGCCAGCTGGGTATCGGTTTTAACCCGTTCCAGCAAATAGTTCGACGGCAGTGTTCCAGGATGTGGTGGATTTTCGCCTGGCAAGCGTTCTCCCTATAAAAAGCCACAAATGTCTGTTTAACAACACTGCGACGTGGCGGATGTGACTCGCCACAAACTAAAGTCACTGGCCCGTGGATATCCGGAAAGTGCTATCCAACCCACAGACATCAATCGCTTATGCTCACATTCCTGAGGATAACAAACAGTCAAAAATGCTCCGGCATATTCAAAGACACAAGCTACATTCATGCAAAATTACATACGTATATACACGCATACACGCTGGATATCCGGAAAGTGCTATCCAACTCGCAGACATCAATCGCTTATGCTCACATTCCTGAAGATAAGAAACAGTCAAAAATGCTCCGGCATATTCAGACACAAGCAACATTCATATAAAATTACATACGTATATACACTCATACACATACATACACTGTTATACCAAACGTACTTTTTGTACCTTTTTGATCACACTATGTTAGCTAAGCATGATCATGCCTGTAAAAGTGTGCCTCGCTTTGTCGAGAATAAAAGTTTATTTATTTATTTATTTAACTTGAGAATTCAGATCCCCAGCCAGCACTACAGTGTCCGAGCTTCTTCTGAGGCAAACGAGTTCGTTCATTTGGCGATAGAAGTCGTCTTTTACCGAGTCATCGCTACAGTTTGTCGGTGCATAGGCAGCGATGACGAATAGACACCTGTTAGTCCCACGCGACTTCAAGCTTTGAACGAGCCAGCCAATCGGACCGCACACATCCGGCTACTGATTGGAATCCAATCAATCAAAGCAGCTTCAGCCCGGGGACTCAGGGCAATACCAACACCGGCTTGGCCGGTGCTCGAAGCTGCATCGTCACCAGATAGGCGCAATGAGAACGTGCTGCTAGTGTCACCTGAAGGGGATCACAGAGTGAGTACAGAGCTCAAGTCTTGCAGGCGGGTCTCCGACAAGCAGCAGATATCGATCGAGAGGGTCTCCAATGTTCGGGCAAGTGCTGCCTGTTGACCGATCTGAAGCAATGTGCGAACATTGAGGCATGCCAGTCTGAAGGAGGATCGAGGGCTCCAAATGGAAGCCGATGAACTGGATTGGGCCGCTTGCTTGGACACGGGCCTGTTGACAGGGCAGGAATGACGCTCCAGGTTCACATGTGAGTTGAAACTAAAAGACAAGCGACTATTGAAGCAAGGTGGGGGAGTGCCGAGAATTGGGGGGTTGAAAACAGGGGGGATAAACTTAAAGCTGGAACGGGACGATAAGGGTGAAAAAGCGCAAGAAAGGGAATAAGAAGATGGGAAGGCTTGAGCAGTAGCATCCCAACCCCTATCCACCCTGCTCGATGCAGCAGATAGGGCACCGTTGACTATCCTCTGCGGTAACAAGAGCATCAGAACTGAACCATTGCTGGTTGATTAGATTTCAGTGCACAGCCGTTTATGTGCAGCCCGTTTGACAACATCAACTGAGGTGGATTCAAGGAGTAATACAAAACGGGGTTTGTTTGTGATTTCCGGTTATGCTCCCCCGAGTGCCGTACTAATGATGTCAAGAACGCATCCTCTCACGAACGGAACGAGCTACTGCGCAGTGCTACTAGTTCAGATATTCTAGTAGTTGCAGGGGATATGAAGGCACAAGTAGGGCGTCTGTGCTCTTCAGAAGCTTAGCTGGGTGGTAATTATGGGCTTAACTCCGAACGGACCGACAACGGCCAGCGTCTACTGCAACTGTGTGCGGAGCAACAGTCGTTTCTCAGTAGCACTGCTTTTAGATGCAGTGGGTGCCGAAGTGCCAATTGGCGACCTCCTGTAACTGGTCAACGCTGGACCCAAATTGACCATATAGCCATAAGTTACAGATGGCGTGGTTCCGTCCTTGATTGTTGCTCGAACTGGAGTACCTGTGTCGCTCCTGACCATACCTTGGTGCGCCGTCGTTTCTCCATGGACTTTACCGGGAAGCGCACCGGTCGTCTTCAATTGACAACTCCTAACCTGGGTCAGCCCTCCGTCAGGCAAGCAAAACAAGGTGCACTGCGTACCGAACTTTCGCTGTCTTGTCCTAATGGCACTGGGCTTCAGCGGAATAGGCTCTCGGCCGCCATGCACGATGCAAAAGCATCTGCTTGTTGCACTATCCATCGTCACCGCACCAGTCACTGGATGGCCGAGCGTTCGGTGCACCTTCTGGAATGTAGAAGACACCTCCCGGCTGGCTCTGCACACTATGTGACCAGCTGGGCTATTAGGCGTGAATTATAGCAGAGCCTACTTGCTGACAAGGAAACCTGGTCGACCCTAGGGCTCAAGGAAAGGTGGAGGCAGGAACAGTAGGCAATCACCGCTAGCTCCTCCAGCGGATCCACGACACTTATCCCAGAATACCACGCGTCAGTGAGACACTCAAGGACAGCGCGGGTGTGCTGATATACAATAAGGAAGGACATATGGCTCGTTGGGCGGAACACTTTCAAGAACATTTCAGCTGGCTCCCTGCTGCCGGACCTCTTCCTACTCAGGTGAGGCAGAACGATCCATGGACGGTTAGTTTACCGCCTACGTCGGAGGCCGAAGTCCGAAACGCGATCACGACCAACAGTCGTTTTCGTGCCGAGGCGCCGGATTCCCTCCCGCCTGCACTATTTAAGGATGGAGGTGAGGTCCTCTGCAAAGTATTGACCACCCTATTCGAAAGTAGCTGGAAGGAAGAGAGTGCCTTGGCTGCTTCATCATCAATTATAGTAGCAATATAAAGAAGGCCACTCGCACAGACTGTTCTAACCGCAGAGGTATTAGCCTAACCCCAGTTGTGACAAACTTATTGGCCTCGCTTATCGTTCGTCGCCTCACTGCGGAACGTGAATCCCAGATTAGGGAAGAGCAGGTCGGTTTCCGTCTAGAAAGTGGCTGTGTAGACTATATGCTAACTTCGTGACAGGTGCTAGAGCAGCGCCACGCATACCACCGACCGACAATAATTGCGTTCCTCGATTTCAAGAGCGCGTTCGTTTCAGTCGATCAATCGATTCGGTTCGAAACACTTGCGCGGAAAGGTGTTCCCACAAAGTGTGTGAACATTCCTTGTGCGCTATACTCGAACACCACAGGCCGCGTCAGGGACTACGGTGTCCTATCGGATTGCTTTCCGACCATAAGTGGCGTTCGTCAGGGTTGTCAGATTTCTCCATTGTTGTTCAATTTCGTCGTGGATTCTATCAAGGAGTGTTCCCTTGCGGAATCTCAATACGTAGGTGTTGAAGTGCTGCCTGGTGAAAGGATAGTTGACCTAGGTTAGGCGGACGATATCGCCTTGCTCTACGTCCAAGTTGCAACGGCACAACCAACCCTGAGTAGCCTGTCCGATGTGGTCCCATTATTTTGTATGTACTTCGCACCTTCAAAGTGCAAATTGTTGCTGCAGGACCACCAGTCACTTGATGACGCCTTGACGCTGGCTAACCAGGAACTCGAGGTGGTTCAGCAGTTCACTTAGCTTGGCAGTTGCATCAGCAATGATGGGCGCATAGAAACTGACGTGAGTTCACGCATTGCAAAGGCCAGAGCTGCCTCCTTGAACCTGTGGCATCTTTGGCGAAAGAAGTGAATTTCCCTCCGTCTGAAAGGCTGTGTATGCAAGGCCACAGTGTGGGCAGTTCTGCTCTATGGTAGTGTGACTTGGCCCCTTCGGGCTGAAGAGTTGAGGCGCCTTTAAGTTTTTGCTCACGGTTGTCTGCGAAGCATTGCTGGTGTCGGAAGACACCAGCGTGTCCGCAACGAGGATGTGCGTAGTCGAGTGCTAGCTAGTGATCATAATGCTAGCTCACAAGAACAACCCGTCACACTGAATAAGTTGTGTGGGCTCGGGATAGTGTTACGTATGTACGGGCATCGCTTACCTCAGAGAGCCTCGTTCAGTCTACCAGATGTAGGGTGGCACAAAGCTCGAGGTGGAAAGAAGTTCACTTGGCAGCGGGAAATGACGTCACTGACGACCAAACTGGGTACCGTTTGTCGGTCTTGTCTTCCGGGCTGGCGTCCACGTGAATCGTCTTTTGCTTAGCTCGATACCTTAGGGACAAGGCTCGCAACCGACCCCATTGGTGAGTCTACCGCCGTCTCCTAGTAGGATTGCCTGTTTAAAACGTGTTGGGTGCTGAGTTATCTGCGGGGTAATGATTGGTTATAACGCGGGGCAGTGGAAGCCGCAAGGAAGCTGTCTCACCAAGGCTGTCTTATCTGCACCATAACCTGCTGTTTGTGACGGTATGTTGTCTACACAAGGTGTAGGAGCCTTGACCCTGAATGTTTGCTTACGGCATTAAGGTATTTAGGTAAGTGCTGCCTTGCTCCCTCTTCTTATTCTTTATTTCAAATTTCCCCATATTTGTATGTTAACGAGGCAGCAGTGCTAATGTCTGGTGTACTGCCGTTGCTGTTGATGATGAGCCACAGGTGAGGTCATAGTTCAGTGATGACTACGCTTTAACAGCACAAGTGTACATGCAACGCCATCCGCAAACCACGGTTACCGCTGTCTTTGGCCCCTCTTGCACCTCCTAGTACTACCATATGAAGCAACATGTGCCGTTGTGACAGGTAAGGTCCGATTTCTTATTATGCCTGCGCACTCACAGCCCCAGTTGACATACGCCGCTTTCAGCCGTTCTAGTTAACACTGCAACTGCCCATGCTCGCACCTCCTGGTGCCACCGTCGGAAGCATGGGTGAGTCATAGCTACATATGAGATTGGATTTCAGTGATTACTTCGCTTGCAGGGCCCAAGTCACGTGCAAAGCCCTCCGCAGTCCCAGTGAATGCTGCCACTGGCCCTCCTCCCACGTAATACTACCGCCATACGATTCATCAGTGATACCTAGCCGCAGGTAAAATTGGATTTTAATGACAACCTACTTTTCATAGCTCAAGTAAAGAGGCGCCGCCCTCTGCCGTCCTAGTTAACGCTGCCACACGCCCACCTCGCAAGTGCTGCCACTGCCATATGATTCATTAGTGATACATAACCACAGGTACCACTGGAGTTTAATGATGAATCAGGTTTCACAGCCCGTGGTACAAATGAGCCGCCATCCGCCGTCTTAGTTAATGCTGCCACCGGCCCACCTCCCTCGTAGCGGCTCCGCCATATGATGCATCAGTGACACCTAGCCGACTGCAAGGTCTCCTTTCAGTATTGACATCGCCTTCAGAGCCCAAGTAACATGCACCGCCTCCGCCGTCCGAAGGAACGCTGGCACTGGCCGTCCTCCCACTTACTGGCACCACCATATGATGCATCAGTGAGATATAGCCACAGTTAAGGTTAGCTTTCAGTGGTTAACTCCCTTTCATAGTCAAAGTAGATATGCGCCGCCCTCAGCCGTTCAGGTTACGGCTGCCGCTGGTCCTCCTCGCACCGCCTGGTACTACCATACGAGGCATTAGTTAATCCTAGCCAAGGGTAGCCTCCGATTTAATAAACGTAGTACACATGCTACGCCCTCCGCCGTCCAGATTACCACTCTATGTCACCTCATTGCCACGTACATCCAGCTGCCGTCTCCTGCAATAAGTCCGAGTCCGGTCCTGCTTCGGTTTCCAGTTTCGTCTGCATTTTACGTTCCATAGAGTACGGACCAACGGTCCTTTTCTGGGCCACCCTTGCCATTGGGTCTTATGGTCCCATATCGCATAGGAAACATACAAAGGCTGCAGGTTCCTTGCAGCTGGCTACAAAGTCACAGGTTCAATTGGAAGTTCCGCAACCTTCCGCCAATATATAGGCCAAATCCTACATTATGAAGTGTGAGGCAACACTGCAAGCAATGCGGACAACATGCTCGTCCATTAAGAGCGTGGTATGTTCCGGTTATGCGGTTAATTTCTAATATGAAACTGCCGCTGTAACCCTACGTCGTTTTTAAATCTCGCTTCCCCGTTTCCATCGGCTTTTTGATGTTTGCTCATCTGCGCACTCATTTCGCCCTGTAAAACCACGTGACGGATCATTTTTCAGGATTCTCGCTTGGAGAGTGATGAGCTTTCGCAACGCCCCCACTTAGACAAGAATATAAATAATTAAATATTTATTCTCGACTATGCGAGGCACGCCAATTGAGGCATGAGCGTCCATTTATCCTCTTGCTAAAAACCTACACCAACATAAGTGGATAGAGTATATCGGTACCACGTGTTCCTGTGCATCAGTTCCTATTCCACTGACATACCGTTACTCCCAATATGACGTGCAATTCAGCACGTCACGTCACGCCTCTCAGCAGCGGTTTACTTTATAAAAACAATGCGACATACTTAAAAGTGATCTAAGAGCAGTTGCACCTTGAGTTAACTTCCATAGACAAGCAGGACTGCGTCTTATTTATCCATTAATGTAGCACTGCCCGGCTTCCATCTTTCTTCTTCACTGCATTTACCACGGTAACTCCGTTTCACTTCCTGTGGCGGAGTACTTTAAACATTTTTATATGTTCATAAACACCTTCTTGCCCAAAAGCTTATTACATTCGCACAGACTACCTAAGCCCTTTAATGCATACATACCAGCACCTTATGCCTAGTCATTTTTCTTTATAAGAATCAATAACCTTACCGTTAAGCTACCTAGCAGGAAGACGGCTGATGAGCACAATAAGCAACCTCTGCAGTCAGCATTCATAAACAGAATATTCCTCTGCGTCCGCAGTAGTGCACCACAAAACGTTTGGAAATAAAACGACTATGTTTCTTTCTAGCAAACTCACAGTTCCAAAACTAATCGAATTTCACTTTTCCATGTAGGACACATCCCATATGCAGTATTGACTGCACATTAAAAACATACATTCATACATACATACATTTCTACATTCTTATGTAGAAAGATAACATTATCTGTTACATACTTTATTTATATATAAATATATATATATATATACGTATGTATACATTAGGCGGGAGAGCCTATAGTGCGCTGAGGCTGGTGGTGGCTAGATCCTGACAGATGGTCTACCCACTGCTGCTACTGTTGCGCCATAGTCTCATGTCTTGGGCGCCTCCACGTGGCGACCGCTGGGTGGGAGTTATGTTTCGCCCTTCTCCCTGCTAAGATCCAGGACACCAATCCACATGAGTCAGCTAACTGACCATGTGCTAGACCCGCTGCCTCTCGGGTGTTCATTTAATCGAAGGCTTTGGCTGAGGACCCGAGTCGTTCTCCTGTCAGGATTGGGCGCCCTGGCAGTATCCTAGTCCATCCTCTCCGGAGGATAGAAAGTGGTCGATGGACCACTTCCCGTAAAACCTAGTCATGGGAGACAGCAGGTTTACGGGTTATATTCTCAATGCTCGATTGGCGTAGAGCACGAGTGCCACGCATTGTCTCTGACGGTGGGAGGACACCTCCGGGTGTTCAATGGTTTGCTACTGCCTGACTCAAGCCAGGCAGCCCCTGGTCAAATTAGAGCAAACCCGCCAAAAACCCACCTGCGTCTGGCCGTGGTCGCAGGTGCGTATCTTACTACGGTCGCAAAACATATAATAGTTGTTCCAGAACCTCAAAGGCTGTGTGTGACGACCGTCAAGCAGATCCCAATCTGTCTCTGCAATCACATTCTCGAGCTGGATCTGCTCTCCACTGCCTTGTGGGTCAGGCTATTGAGCCTAAGGCTCCGGATGGAGTCTCTCAAGCAAACCTCCGAGGCACAACGACCACCTCGCTTGCGATTGCCCACCAATGCAATCGTATGACTGCGCGCAAACCACTCAGCATCTGGTGCTGGAACGTGCGCAGACTACTGGACCGGAACTCGAGCCAGCGCCCGGAGCGACGCACTGCACTGGTCGCAATGGAGCTGGCGCGCTATTACATCGATATTGCGGCGCTCAGTGAAACTCGGCTCGCTGAGCAAGGTAAGTTACATGAAGCAGGTGCTGGCTACACATTCTACTGGGTGGGGAACGCCGCCTCAGCACCACGTGAACATGGGGTCGGATTTGCAGTATCCGATCGCCTCCATGGCCAGCTGGTGGGTGAACCAACGGGCATCAGCGCGCGACTGATGACTGTTCGCCTACGACTCGGAAGAGGTAAGTTTGCTACTTTTATAAGCACCTACGGTCCGATCATGTGTTATCCTGATGACACGCGTGATCAGTTCTACACTGAGCTATCCTCCGTGATACGGTCTCTGCCGAGGAGCGACCGACTATTTCTGCTGGGTGATTTCAACGCGCGCGTTGGGCGTGATGCATCGGTGTGGACAGATGTTATCGGTTCGCATGGCATCGGTACAGCGAATGCGAACGGTGACAGGCTGCTCTCACTGTGTGCCACTCACGGCCAGACGATCACGAACACTCGGTTTGCACTGAGTGCGAATGATATAGCAACCTGGACGCACCCACGGAGTGGTCACGCTCACCTGCTCGACTATGTCATCGTACGTCAGCGTGATATGCGTGAAGTGCGCATGACACGTGTTCTGCGTGGAGCTGAGTGTGGCACTGATCACAAATTGGTTCGGACCAAAATGTACATATATTCGTAAATCTATGTATTGCACTCCCACCGTGAATCGGCGTAAATTTAACATTCTCTCCCTCGGTACTGTGGCGAAACGTACTGAGCTGCAGAAGGCGATGGCCGCACGCCTGTGTGTTGATGTGGACTGTATAGCCACAGTGGGCGACCTGTGGCACCACATTCGCGACCAGGTGACAGCTGCTGCCAAGGAGACCATCGGGCGCGCAAACTGTAAGCGGCCTGATTGGTTTGGTAACAACAATGTGACGATTGACGCATTGGCGTCAGAAAAGAACGCAGCATTTGCTGCACATGTGGCGGACCCCAGCGACTTGGGAAAGAGTAGTCAGTTTCGCAAACTTCGACGGCGACTGATCCGAGAGCTCCGTCGCATTAAAAATTCATGGTGGACGGAGAAGGCGAAGCAGATGGAATGTTACGCCGAACGCCGCCAACACAAGGAATTGACTCCTTGAAGGCGTTGTATGGACCGAGATTGGAGCCGCTGAGGACACTGATCGATGGTAGTTCAGGCGCTACCTGCACCCAGACTGCAGATATAATGCAGGTCTGGCGGAAACACTTTGACTGCGTTCTGAACAACCGTTCAGAGATCGACTGGCCTACATTAAATGGCCTGAAGCAGCATGATGTGAAGGCGGATCTGGCGGATACGCCGAAACTGGATGAGACGCAGAGAGCACTTGCTCAGCTGCGAAACGGCAAATGTGCCGGAGGTGACGGGATCCCACCTGAAGTATTGAAACACGGTGGACGCGTGTTGTAGACTGCGCTGCACCACATGGTGCTGCGCGTGTGGATTGAGGAGGAGGTGCCTGCTGAGCTGAAGGATGCCCTTGTGCTACCAATGTACAAGGGCAAAGGTAGCAAGCAATGTTGCACGAAGTATCGTGGCATCAACTTGCTGAGTTGTGTGGGCAAGGTGATTGCCCGAATCCTGCTCAATCGCCTCGAGAGTCAGATTGTGGAATCATACGTGGCGGAAGAGCAATGTGGATTCCGTTCGGGTCGCAGCACTATAGATATGGTGTTTGCGGCTCGTCAGTTGCAAGAGAAATGCAGAGAACGACACCAGCCATTAAACTCGCTTTTTGTTGATTTCACCAAGGCATTTGTTACAGTGAACCGCGAGGCATTGTGGCTGGTGTTGGGGAAGTTTGGTTGCCCGCGTAAGTTTGTAAGTTTAATTGAATGTCTGCACAGTGGTATGCGAGCGAGGGTGCAGCTGAGTGGAGAGACCTCGGATGACTTTGCAGTTGTCACAGGTGTGAAGCAAGTCTGCGTGTTAGCTCCTGCCCTGTTTAATATATATCTTCATGCAATGTTGCCTTGTGCTTTTGTTGCGGCTTGTGCTTACGGTGTTCGTGTGGAGCACCGTATTGATGGTGGGTTGCTGAACATCCGTCGTTTCGGTGCGAGAACTCTAGTCTGTGAGACAACTATCCGTATGTTGCTGTTTGCTGACGACTGTGCGTTGTTTTCACACAGCGCGGATGAGTTGCAGCACATGACTAGTGCTCTGGCTTCGACAGCGGCCGAATTCGGGCTCACCATCAACACAAGCAAAACTGTCTGTCTGTTTCAGCCTTCACCGGAGGTGCAATCTTCAATATTGCCGCAAATCAGCATTGGTGCTGAAGTATTGGAAACCACCTCCCGCTTCTGCTACCTTGGGAGTGTGATGTCGACTGATCAGCAGCTACAGGTTGAGTTGCGTAATCGCGTGTCGAAGGCGGCAGCGGCATTCGGGAAGCTTGAGTACCGAGTGTGGAACAACCATCAGCTTAGCATTGGCACGAAGCTGATGGTGTACAAATCCATGGTACTGTCCGTTCTTCTATACGGCAGTGAAACGTGGACGATGTACCGTCGGGATGTGCGATATCTCGAGTGGTTCCATCAGCAGTGTCTGCGACGAATTTTGCGGTGCGGTTGGGGCGCCAGAGTTGCAGACACGGAAGTGTTGTGCCGAAGTGGGATGTATGCAGTGGACGACATACTTTTACTGCGACACCTGAGATGGCTAGGTCATGTGAGCCGTATGGATTCGACGCGAATACCGAAACAATTTTTATACGGTCAGCTGATTATTGGGAAGCAGGATGCTGGAAAACCAAAGTTACGTTACCAACACATGATCAAAGTGAGCCTCACACGTTCTAATCTTGATTGCAGATCATGGGAATCGAAGGCGGTTGATCGTGGTGCCTGGCGCGATCTAATCACGAATGCAGTTCCTGAAGTGCGGGAGGAAGCCCTCATGCATGCATAGAAGAAGCGGCAAGTGCGGAGGCGGCAAGCACCAATGAACTGTACTCCATCGACATCGAGCGCATTGTGCTGTAGAACACGCGGTCGCGAGTGCCTTAGTCAGGCAGGCCTAGTGAGCCATGAGAGAGGTCACTCAGGACCACTGCCGAAGCGACGACGGGTCCAGCAGTGAACGTAGGCAGCACCGGCGCAGCGTCTGTAGGCACGCTGAATTCGATTTACTAATCGCATGCTTGCATGCTAAGTCTCTTTATTTCAGGTGGTGGGTTTTCGGTTCCGTCTTAATGCCTTTCTTTCTCATATAAATGTCTAGTGGGCCATAAGCTATGCCATTAGGTGCCACTACAGAAGGGACGATGGATCCTACAGAGAATTACGGCGAGCCGGCGCAGCGTTTGTTGGCACGCTAAGTTCGATTTACAAACCGCGTGCTTGCATGCTAAGTCTCTTTATTTCAGGTGGAAGGTTTGCAGATTTTACCTTAACGCTTCTCTTTCTCATATAAATATCTCCCTATGCTCTATTCCATTAAATTGCACACCTCGCCTAAGCCAGTTGTATTCGATTTCCATAACATTTTTGTGTTCGTGGCATTCCGTGAACTATACTTCCTGACCTCGTGCACTTAGCTAGGATTTGCTTGTAATCAACTTATTACGTATGCTATTTGATTAAGGTTTATACCACCGTTTCCTTATGCATTAATCGAGTTTTTCTCTTTTTCTCTCTTTCAAGTGTTTGGCCGTTGTTTGATATCCCCGGTGTGGCTGCGCTTGATGTGCATGTTGGCAAAGTGCCTACCTGTCTATTACCCACTACATCGTCCATACAGGCTCCAGGAGACAGTTGGTCGTTGCTGGAGGGGACAGGGTGCACGGTCCTTGTGGCCGTGTTAGGCTCGAAGAGTGGTTCCATGCACTCAGTGTGGAGCGGACTACGGTCCAGCCACCGTCTTGTGTGCGCTTGCTTCCCAAATACAGTGTGCTTGTGTTTGCCTGTGAAGGAGTGTGGGCCGGCTCCGTTGATGAAACGTGGTTCCCATCCGTATGCCTCCCGGTCTTATTCCTTCGGGTTTACACTGGATATGGGGTGTGTGGTTGGAGCTGTGGGTGGTGCAGCGCAAACCACCCGTGGTCCCTCTGTAGGCGCAGGCGTCCTGTGGCTTGCCACAGTGACAGGCAAATCCGAAATCGGATGCCGCCAAGCATGTATACATTAAGCAACATACCGACACATATAAGTATCCATATAGATATACCCGTGTGTGTGTGCCTTCGCATTTTGACATATTTATGCACACACGCACAATTATTTAAAAACCTCGGCAAAACCACACAGCTTTATCATTCCACCTTTACACATGCAGTTGCGTAACCATCGCCTACTACAAAACAATTCCAAAAGTACACTAATAGTGACGTGCACGACTAACATATTTCAACATGACCTGTCATATATATCTATATATCGGTTGACAGAATAGCACATGTTTACACACACGCGGTCCATTATGTAACGAGTTACGATGTTTCTGGTTACCATTTTGCTTCCACGGTAATCACTTCCTCAGATAAATTCCACTGTACAACAAATAGTACCTTGTTGCGCCCAAAAAGATAACTCTTATCTTTCGTGTACAATTTACTTGTTGATCGATTGTACATTACTCCTTCTTGTTTTAATCTTACAACCGGCTCGAGACACAACTGCCTTGTAAGTCCCCGCGCTCACGTGTACGCTCTTGCCTCGCTTCATCCGTCCGCTTCTTGTTGTAGCCCATCGAATACAGTCCGCTGTGTCCGACTCCAATTGCCTTCTGATATCCGCGCTTAATTCCGCGCATCGTCTCGGACTAGTATTAACTAGTCCTACAAATTGGTGACCCCGATTCGCACGCGCGAATTCAACTTTTTTCTCGTTTGTATTTTTTGGTGAGTTCGTTCCTTTTTCTCGATTATATACCTATATTCATTTGTTTCTTGCGTAATTTTAGTACTTTTATCGTATTTCGTTCGTTCTTTATCTTTCGACTCACATTTCGAGAGTGGTATCTGAGTCGTTTCACAGCGTAACCATGCTTACTTTGGCTGTTCCAAGTTTCATGGAACACAGTCCAGAAGTTTGGTTTAAGATATTCGAGATCGAACTAGAAAATAAGGGCATAACGGCGGACCGTCCAAGGTACAATCAGCTCGTCCCACGCCTTCCTCCGTCGGTAGTGACGCTGATTGAGGACATTCTACTCTGCCCATCGAATGAGGCAAAGTATGAAACGATGAAGCAAGCGATTTTGAAAGAGTTACGACCCAGCGCACGAACACGATTTGAGCAGCTCAATGGTCTCAAGCTTGGAGATCGCAAGCCGTCGGCATTGCTCCGCGAACTTCAGCGCATCGCTGGTCCCTTATTCTTGAGCGAAGAAGGGATAAAGGAGCTGTGGTTTGCACGTCTCCCAGAGCCATTGCCGGTAATGCTGTCCATGTTTATAGAGGCACCCTTGAAAGACTTAGCTACCAAGGCAGACGCCGCGTTCGAACGTTTTCCGCAGCAGACGACCAGTAACTCCGGTGACATATTCTCACCGATGAAAACCGAATCACATGTTTGTTCCCAGTCGCTAGACCGATCTGACTCTAAAGACGAGGAAATTGCGCTACTTCGCAGCAGGATAGCAGCAATGAAGGCTTCGAAGCAGCGTGTGCCACGGTCAAATGCTGACCACGTTTTGGCTACCGTTCATTGCGGCTCGTCTGTACCTGCACCGAGTACGTCACGTTCGGCACGGAAGCGCAACATTTTCACTACAAGTTCTCAGTCAGATAATGTCAAGCCCGTCGAAGAAGTATGTTGGTATCACCGCCAATACGGTGGAAGAGCTAGACGTTGTCGGGCTCCCTGCATTAGGCACGACCCAGGGAAAACGAATAGCCCGCATACTAGCACTACAAACGTATCATTCAATAACCAAGCAAACCGACTGTTTTACGTTAAGGATCGACGTTCTTCCATCACGTTCCTCATCGACACGGGAGCGGAAGTCAGCGTCATCCCAGCGACCGCTAGCGACAAGCACTCGAAGCCTACGTACAATTTGCGTGCGGCCAACGGTTCTCCGATAGCTTCATTCGGTCAGCGCATGATGAACCTAGACCTCAATCTTCGCCGAGATTTTCAGTGGGTCTTCATGGTTGCGTCTGTACCCTTCGCAATTATCGGTATCGACTTCCTCCGACATTTTGGGTTGCTTGTTGATGCTGGTCGCCACAGACTTTTAGACGATCGTACGAAACTAGGTGTTGATGGTGTCCTTTCAGATGCCCCGATAATCAGCCCTGTATTTCGGATCGCAGACGCACCGTCCGACTACTTGAGCCTCCTCTCCGAACACCCGCGACTGGTTCGACCGGCTGCAGAGCTTCCACCAGTCACGACAGAGGTCGCTCACCACATAGTTACGCGCGGTCAACCAGTTAGCGCACGACCAAGACGGCTTGCTCCAGACAAACTACGGGCAGCACGAGCCGAATTTGACCACATGCTTCAACTTGGTATCGTCAGACCGTCCAACAGCCCATGGGCGTCGCCTCTGCACATGGTCCCGAAGAAGGTTGTGGGGGACTGGCGTCCTTGCGGCGACTATCGATCCTTGAATACGGTAACCACGCCTGATCGCTATCCGATCCCACACATAGTGGATCTCACCGCCAGTCTGGCGGGTAAAAATATCTTCAGCAAAATCGACTTGGTACGCGCATACAACCAAATTCCGGTAGCCGAGGCGGACATCGCTAAAACTGCCGTGACGACTCCATTTGGTTTGTTCGAGTTTCTGCGTATGCCATTTGGTCTAAAGAACGCCGCGCAAACTTTTCAGCGTTTCATCGACCAAGTTTGTCGCGGCTTAGACTTCGCTTACGCGTATCTTGACGACATTTTAATCGCAAGCTCTTCACGAGAAGAGCACATACGCCACGTACGAACACTTTTTGATCGTTTATCTCAACACGGGGTGACGATCAACGCAGAAAAGTGTTCGTTTGGTGTCGATTCAGTTAATTTCCTGGGCCATCGTATCTCTTCTGCAGGCGTCGTGCCACTGCAAGATAAAATTCAAGCCATTATCGACTACCCCGAGCCTCATTCTTTCAAGCAGCTCAGGCGTTTTGATGGCCTGGTCAACTTTTACCGTCGATTTATACCCAACTGCGCCTCTCTGATGCAACCCCTCACGGACCTTCTCCGAGGGAAACTCAAGACGTTCGAATTTCCTACCGCAGCACGCGCTGCTTTTAAGTCGCTGAAAGAGGCTATCGCCAACATAGCTTCCATAGCGCATCACGATCCGACCGCCCCACTGTCCCTTAGTACTGACGCCTCGGACGTCGCGGTCGGCGCTGTTTTGCAGCAACGCGTAGCCGACACGTGGCAGCCCTTAGCGTTTTTCTCCAAACGCCTACAACCTACCGAATCTCGCTACAGCACGTTCGGTAGAGAACTACTTGCCGTATATCTAGCGATACGTCACTTTCGACACGTCCTAGAAGGCCGCTCCTTTGTCGTCTTCACCGACCACAAACCCCTAACTTACGTGCTCGGCTCGACTACCGACCGATACTCTCCTAGAGAGTCGCGCCACCTTGACTATATCGCTCAGTTTACGACCGATATACGGCATGTCTCAGGTGTGCACAACGCCGTCGCCGATGCACTTTCCCGCATTCAAGCTATCTCCGCTGACGCCGGCACTGCTATCGACTTGGCAGCCATGGCCACAGCGCAACTCAAGGACCCTGAGGTTGATCTACTACGCAGGTCTCCCTCATTGGACATACGACCTGTTCCGCTGACATCATCAGACGGCACTATACTGTGCGATTTATCTCTGGGCACGCCGCGCCCAGTCGTCCCACGTGAGTTTCGGCAGACCGTGTTCGACGCGTTGCACGGCTTGTCTCATCCAGGCGTTCGTGCATCGGTTAAACTCGTAACCGCACGATTCGTTTGGCGCAATGTTAATCGGGACGTCCGTACCTGGGCAGCTGCTTGCCTTCCGTGTCAACGCGCGAAGGTGCACAAGCACACGAGAAGCCCATTAGGCACTTTTCCGACGCCAGACGCACGCTTTCATCACGTGCACGTCGACCTCGTAGGTCCTCTGCCGCCTTCCAAAGGCTCGGTATATCTACTGACCTGCATCGATCGATTTACTAGATGGCCTGAGGCCGTCCCTATCCCAAATTGCTCCTCGGAAACAGTAGCGAAAGCTTTTATGGAGCGCTGGGTAGCTCAATACGGCTGTCCTGCCATCGTGACCACCGATCGAGGGTCACATTTCTCGTCGACCTTTGCCACGTTGCTTAAGGATTTAGGCTGTCGCCACGTCCAGACGACGGCGTATCATCCGGCCGCTAACGGCATGGTGGAGCGTTTTCACCGCCAGTTGAAGGCAGCGCTACGTGCGCACGCAGATCCTTCATGGTCTGAAACGCTTCCCCTCGTTCTCCTAGGCTTAAGAAACACGGTTAAGACGGATTTCGACGCCACACCAGCGCAGCTAGTCTACGGTTGCACGCTGCGGTTGCCCGGACAGCTGGTAGCACCAGCCCCATGTACTTCCACTTTTGACTACGGAAGTTACACTGACCGATTGGCTCACCAGATGCGTGAGTTACGTCCACCCGCTCCTCGATCGCAGAAGACACCAGTGTACGTGCCCGAAAAGCTGTCTACGTGTTCACACGTCCTTCTTCGCGCAGACGGTGTTCGACAGCCTCTTCAGTCGCCGTACATAGGACCCTTCAAGGTGCTGCATCGTGCGAGTAAGGCGTACACTATTGACCGCGGTGGTCGACACGAAGTCGTCACCATCGACCGTCTGAAACCCGCCTTTATGGAAGAAACTACCTCGCCTACTTCGTCTAGTAGTGCTTCGTGCGACGTCACAACTCATCGCACCAGCTTACAGCATCCTGGTCCAGTTCATCCAGACCACGATTTCGGTCTACAAGCCGTTCCAACATCTCCCGAATCTAGTCCGCCGCCTCCCACGACCAATCGCCGTGGTCGGGAGGTACGTAAGCCCGTCCGTTTCTCCGACTATGTACAGTGTAAATATTTTTAGCTTTGTAGATATTGTATATATTTGCCCCGTTTTTGGTCGATCAACGTTTTGAAAACAAACAAAAATATCAAAAAACCTCCGAAAAACCTTTTTCGAAAAAATATTCAAAAACCAAAAAATATTTAAACACGCAGATCATTCGTTTGTTCTTTTTGGCGTTTTCTGCGCGTGCTTTTCTATTTTCTCGTCTTTACATGCCCCAACCCTCCCCTTCGATCGACTGGCCCACACGAGGAATCTTTTCGAGGACCCTGACGCGAACACTGGTCGCTTCTCCGCGGGACGAGGATCGCTTCTCCGCGGGACGAGGATCGCTTCTTCGCGGGACGAGGATCGCTTCTCCGCGAGACGAGGGTCGCTTCTCCGTGGGACCGTGGTCGTTTTCTTCGTGGGACGAGGGTCGCTTTGGCGCGGGGCGGGGTGCGGCGGGGGGAGAGACCACTCCCAAGCGCACCGTTTGGCAGCAGCGGAGGTTGAGGTCCTGTCGGCCTTTTTCTGGACTAGCCAGTTTTTTGTAGTCCGACAAGCCCGCTCCAACGGCTCGCCGAAATGCACCCTGCCCTGCATTCAATAAATAACAAATCATAAACGGCACAGCGGACTCCGACTTCCGACGAACCCCCATTTACACGAACGCACGCCCATTTTTACTCTGCACGACTTCGCCTTACGAACCTCGTTTCAACATTCCTTTTCGATTTCGAAGGCTTTCTATGTTCAGCCTTCTAGGGGGGAGCTCTGTAGCGCCCAAAAAGATAACTCTTATCTTTCGTGTACAATTTACTTGTTGATCGATTGTACATTACTCCTTCTTGTTTTAATCTTACAACCGGCTCGAGACACAACTGCCTTGTAAGTCCCCGCGCTCACGTGTACGCTCTTGCCTCGCTTCATCCGTCCGCTTCTTGTTGTAGCCCATCGAATACAGTCCGCTGTGTCCGACTCCAATTGCCTTCTGATATCCGCGCTTAATTCCGCGCATCGTCTCGGACTAGTATTAACTAGTCCTACAACTTACAGACCATATAATATATATGGACCCTGCCATAGTTGAAAAATTAACCATACGTGCTAGCAATTATTTCATTTTACGGAAACCTAGCGCTGCCTTTCCTAAGCGACTTTTCACTTCCAGCTTCTTTTTAACCACTTGCGCACAATTAGATATTAACACTTCACATTTTTTAAGACTATGTAATTAAGCATGGCACAGTAATTTTTAGCTTTTTGGTATTCTTGCCCCCACTATATACACATTGCACAATAAACCACCCTATTAAATCCCATACCTTTAGGGAACTCAGAAACCAATTGAGCAACAACCCGTACACAAAATTCCGCCATTGGCGGACTCGACGGTCGCGCAGTAGACGAATCCTGGATGCGCTGATTCGTGGACTCCCCCCGGCGTTACATCCACTGAAAATGAACCTATACAGAGAAAATTGCGATGGCCATTACGCAAGATTGACATACAAGATTTAACACTTAAATGGTTTTACCCTTGCATACCTATAGGTAGGCCTCATGAATTCCAACCTCATTCTTGCACATTATTCTAGGTTAGTAGGAAAACCAAGGCACAAGCTTGCGCGACTTTGATTAGGCGATTTATTTGCGTGCCAGTTCTCCTTAATTACTTGGTCGTAAAAAAATAGAACGCGGCCACCTTGCTTACATGGCCATGAGTAACCAAAAAGGCTAAAATGTAATAATCAAGTAATGTTCCGCATCTGTTGGTTCATGGGATAAACGGGACGCTTAGTGAGCACTTATGGAATATGCTTACTCCTATATATTGTCGTTAGGCGGATATCCGTTGTGAAACAATTATTTGTTTTAATGCCTGAATATGGGTAATATAACGCGCGCAGTCAAACGACGCTAGCAAAATACAGTTGAAAGGAAACGATTTGTTTAAATTTATTGCCATTACAAATAGCCCAGTTGCTTGTTTTTACAGGCCTTGGAGAACCGAATGCACATTGAGTGGAGAGATTCTAAAGTAAAGCCCCATTACTTGTTCCATGCAACTTCGCGCTTTTAGATATTGCCTGCCGTGTACCACGCTCTTCGAACGCCGTGCTGTTGAATACATCTGTTTCGGACCCTCTCGCTCGTTCTCGTATTGGGCTTATTGGAGCATCGTCGTCTTGCATGAGAATCGTTTCGTAGGAGTAACTGCGTTAGTTACTCAGTCACTGGTTCTCACCTGCTGTACGTTTGCAACTGGGATTGCTCGTTCGTGCCTCGAAGATGCCACAAGGAACTTAGTACAATTTGACGCGGTAAGTAGTTCAACAATATGAGCGGAAGTAATTTCATGCCATCGAATGTCGAGTGTTGTGTCCGAGGCACATGTTTGCAGATCAAATCCTTCGGTTGCCAACCGCAAGTTTCTAGACCAGGTGCTGACTTTTGAAGCTGGTAATTTCACGTCAGTGTTACCTCCCTGCAGCGCCAGTAAGGACACTCGGCTCGATTATCCTCATTTAGTTAAGCGAAGAATCGTTGCAAATTTTCCTACTAACCAGCGTAACTGCCAATTCACCTTTGGGAAAATTCTGGTCCACGAGCTGAAATTTGCTTTCCAAAAGCTTACCCGCTGCATACCGCCGTGATGAATCCTTAGTCCGGCGTCAGCTACCCATGCAGAACGCAGATGCCTTTTTTGCATCAATCCGGATATTGGCTCACAAAAGCATTCCAGAGCTTTTGTGTACAGTGAAGGGTAGGTGGGTATGTAAGAGGTCCGCAATGGCCCCAAGCGACCAATATCTACGTGACAAACGCCCGGCAAACATCCTCATTAACTGGAGAAACCTCTCGAATTCGGAATGTCTGGAGCATGTCAAAGCCGAGCGAAGCCATATTGGGCACGACAGTTGTTCAAATTTATGTCCATCGACAAACGTTCCCGAGGCTGATCACAGGCACCAATCCCAGGCGGACAAATCATCCGTGGAGAACTGCGTATACTGCCTGCGGTGCGACAGACATGCCCAGCCATGCAGACACAACACACCGCTCTTCAGAACTCCCGAAGTAGGTCAGCTTTCCACAATGATCAGCTGTTGGCTTCTACTTTCACTAACAACTCGCACTGTAACCCATTGACGATGCCTGGTTGTTTATAAGATAGTAGGGTGCATTTTTGATCGATATTGATGCTTCGTGCTCTGTACTTCGCCTTGCTATCGCCCACCGCCTTAGGAATGTCCGTACGGTTAACAGCCAGCAGCCTCGCGTTGTCACCGCCAACGGGACCGAGTTGCGAACATCGTTTACACTGTCTGCACCTGTAAAACTTGAGGGGTGGTAGCCACTCATAAGCTTATAACTTGTCGAAAATTGACGTGTGACACTGTTTTGGAAGTGGATTTTCTCACCCAGAATGGGTGTAAAACTGCACTTGGATACGGGACCGTATTGATGAGTCTTAAGCTAACCGTCACTTGTCATCAGTGCGACGGTCGATGAGCGTTCACTATCACAGCTGCGCCTTCAATACCTTAATCTTTCCAAAATGAGGTTATTTAACTAATTATTGGACGCGCTAACCTTAACACAGTCAACACCGACCAGTTATTCTCGGAACGAGGAATGTTTGTGGTGCTCTCTACAGCTGGTTCTCCTGGCCCTAGGAATTTAGTTGACCAGGTAATGGACATCATGCCCCATCGTCCTAGTTGCCTGTTTATTACGAACCGCAGTTGGAGTCAATGATCTAGGATGTGCTGGACAGGCGTATCATTCGACCTTCGCCGTCACCGTGGACGTTACCAGTCGTTTTGTGGAGCAAAAAGACGGGACGTTGCAGCTTTGTGTTAATCATCCTAATCTTATTATGGTAACCTTTAAAGGTTCATTCTCCCTGCTCTGTATTGATGCCGCATTCGTTGCACTCTGTTGTACAAGCTGCTGCTCTACGTTGGACCTTGCATGTCGTTACTGGCAAGTCGAATTAATACTCGAAGACCGTGAGAAAACGATGTTTACTGTACCGCACGATCTAAATGAGTTGGAAACGGTGCCCAAAGGTCCGGTTATTACTCCGGCTACGTTTCAGAGACAAATGCATAATGCTTTGGAAGTTCTGACACCCAGTGGCCGTTTAATATATTTGGACTACATAACCGTTCATGGGCGATAAATTGAGGACAAAATCCGGCGGCTGCGCCTCCTACTGGTTGGGCTGCGCGTGATGGATTTGTAGCTACTGGATCCAAACTGCCACTTTCTGCTGCGCGAATGTAAGTACTTGGGGCGCATTATATCCCAAGAAGATGTAAGGACCGGCCCTGCCAAATGTGAAAATTTACATTCTGGCCGCAACCAAAAACGACGGCAGAACTCAGAACTTGCTTAATATTGACTTCGTAATATCGGCTGTTTATTTTACTCCTTGCGGCCATCTAAGCTTTTTTACATAGTTTATCTGAGATTGGACGAATATGCTGCTCTACTAACGGTTGTGAGCTTGATTTTGTAGATCTTTAATTGTTTCTATCGAAACAACCCAGCACCTAATATTATTATTAGCTGCAATATCAATTCATTAAATACTGCAATTTTGTCCGCGTCTGGCTCCACCGGACAAGCCCTCCAGCCGTCCTCATATTATAGCGCCCTCCGGATTTTCAGTGGACACGTAGGTTTCCGTCTGAAAGCTCGCATGATGAGTATATCCTTTACCTCAACATAGCTCCAAACGTCATTGCACTGACCTTTCCCTTAATCCAACTGAAACCGATGACACCGTCGTTAACTTCTATGCCCGTAGGTGGAATCTTGCCACCCTGCTGTCCCGATAGTACAACACACTGCGGTAGTGCCAGCGGAGGGGGCCTCGCTGTCGTGGTTTCAGAAGAGTAGGCACCGGCAACAGTGCCTCGATTAGAAGGGGAGACAATGTAGTACAGTTGAACACGAAATGAATTGTTAAAAGTGACTTCCATTACAAATATTGTTTTCGCAGATTTTTACAGGCCGTGGAGCACGGGGTGCAAAACACGGTGGAATTCTGAAGCAAAGACTTCTTACTTTCTTTGCAAATTCCTTGCTTTGTATATCTACCTGCCGTGCTCCACGCTCTTCCCGTGCCGCAATGTTGAGTACAACTCGTTCGGTCCATTAGCTCGTTCTCGCATCCGGCTCCTTAGAGCATCGTCGTCTTGTATCACGAGCGTTTCCAAAGACTTACAGCGTTAGTTACTAAGTAGCTGCTTCTCACGCGCCGTAAGCTTGCAGCCGGGATGTCTCGTCCGTAACTCGCACTTGACAAAGGGAACAGAATAAAGGGAGATTTTAGCTACTAAAAGCGGGTATCGGATAGGATGAATAACCGTGTGGTTTCAAGATGGCGCGCCTGTCCGATTTGCCGCATGTAGGTAAAAAGAATAGTGTGAAGAACTTTACGTTAGAAGCAAGTTAACCTCAAAATATGCGATTGATTGAAAAATGAGATGGCAAAAATGGACGCCAAAATAATATGCCAACAATCAGTAATTTTGAGTTATATTGATGAATAAGAAAAATAATAATATACTACCTGTAAAAAGTCGGTCCTTCAGGGACAAAACGTATATTCAGCAAACAAAAGGACCAGGCGAAAACGCAGGCAGAGGGCGAGTGAAACATATCGGTATATACAGCTAGTTGGATCCATAATTAACGACCTTTGTGAATGCATGACATTTTTCCTTTGATTCAGTCAAACAAACTCACTCCAATGCGTCCAACTGTTGGCCAATCAGCGTGCATGCGAGAAACGTGTGAACGTCCAATCGGTTGCCGCCTTTGCTTGCAGGCAGCCTAACGGCTTCCTTGCTGGACTGGCACCGCACGTTCGTTCGAGTGTATACTCCCATCACATCCTCCCTTTTTTCATGTTCTTGCTGCTGTACTTTGCTAAATAGTCCATACACTTTACCACTCCGCGTCCTCTTCGTTGGATCTGCCGATGTCGCCTCATTGCCACACGCAGTATAAAGCTCTCTCCATGATTCATACTGTCGCCTCGGCATCTCAGCTGTACTCGGTTTCTTCGCAGCCTCTTCCCTCCAACCTTTACTTCGTATGACCTTTCACCGACTTTCGCAGCCACGACTCCTTTTCTCCACCGCTCCTTTCCATCGGGAATTGGTTCAACCCATACTTCTTCCCCCACTGTCAGCTCGGGTAATTGCCGTGCGCCGTTGTCGTTGTACCGTTTATGAGTAGCCCCTCGCCTTATAAAATTGTTCTGTACTTTCTACATTTGTGGCGTGACAGGGCGCAGAAGTGTTGAGGATGCAGGCATCACAGTTCTGCTCCTTCGACTGTATAGGCGCTGCACTGGGCTCAGGCCGATATCCGTTGAAGGAGTGTTGCGACCCTCCAGTAGCATGAGGTATGGGTCCTCCCGAGTATCTTTAGCCCTCGCTAATAGTCGCTTGGCTTGCCTCACTGCCGACTCTGCCTTCCCATTTGCTTGACTGTGATAGGGACTGGTTTGCCGGTGTGCGAATTCCCATTTGGTTGCGAAAGCCTGGAATGCCCTGCTGCTAAACTGGGGACCGTTGTCTGAGACTAGCTCCTCCGGTATCCCGTGCCGTGCGAATTGACACCTGAGTTTGTTGATTACTGTCTCCGTGGTCGTGGTGGTGAGTAAATCGATTTCAAAGTAATCACTATAGTAGTCCACCGTGAGTAAGTAATCCTTTCCGTTGTCCCAGAATAGATCCACTGTTACCTTTTGCCACGGTCGGTCCGGAACATCATGCAGCATCATCGGTTCCTTCGTTTGCCGAATGTCGTGTGAACGGCACACCACACAGTTAGACACATGATCCTTGATCTGACCTGTCATTCCTGGCCAGTACATCAGTTCTCTTGCTCGATTAATGGTGTAATTTGCACCCAGGTGAGCGCGATGGACATGCTCCAGCATCTCCTTTTGGAGAGAAGAAAGGATTAGGATTCGACTTCCCTTGAACAACAGACCGTCACAGATAGTGAGTCCGTCCCGAAAATTGAAATAGGGTGTTAATTCTTTCGGGAGCTGCTTCTTTGTTTCTGGCCACCCATTGAGGATAACGTCTCGCAAAGCTGCAAAAGTTTGGTCTTCCTCTGTGAAACGCCTTATGTCTTTCAAACGGTTTTCTGTCACTGCCAGATGCTGCTCCACGCTAACTGTCTCGATCTCTTCTAGATGATGTTCGGCCACTGGCGGATGTGCTCTCGACAGGGTGTCCGCGATGAACATCTGTGTGCCACGTGTGTACACAATGTCAATATCATACTTTTGGAGCCGGATAAGCATACGCTGCAGACGGCGCGGAACTGTATTCAGTGGTTTAGTGGCTATCGACACCAGCGGCTTATGATCAGTGTACATGGTTGTCTTTCTTCCAAAAGTATAATCATTGAAACGCTCCATGGCATAGACCACTGCCAGCATCTCTTTCTCGATCTGTGCGTACCGATTCTCGGTCTCTGTGAGTGCTCGACTGCGGAAATCCAAATCCGTTCTGCAACAGCAGCACCTATTCCACTCTGGCTACTATCACACTGTACCTCCAATGGTTGTGTTGGATCGTAAAATCCGAGTACGGGCGCATTACTGATAAGGTTCCTGATGATTGCGAAAGCCAAACCATGTTCCTTCCCCCAGCTCCAATTTACTCCTTTGTGAGTTAACTGCCTAATCGGAGTCATGACATCAGCGAGTCCTGGTAGGAACCGGCTTAAATAGTTCACCATACCGTTTAGGCGATGGACTGCTTTCACATCGTTAGGGGACGGCATCTCTTGTATCGCCTTACTTTTCCCTGGGTCAACTCTGATTCCGTTGGATGTTAACAAATGTCCATGGAAAATCACCTCCTCATTCCGCAGCTCTACTTTCTCGCGTTTTAGTTTGATGTTCGTTTGCACGCAACGCCTCGGGAACCGGTGTAGCTTAGTGTCATGCTCTTCTTCAGTAGAACCGTAAATCAGAAAGTCATCTGCCACACAGGTTACGCCATCTAAATCGTCTATTGCTTGCACCAAACGCTATTGGAATACTTCGCTAGACACCTTCAGGCCAAACGGTAATCGCAGCCAACGATAACGTCCGAACGGTTTAGCAAATGTGGTGAGGAAACTGGATTCGTCGTCTAGAACAACGTGCCAGAATGCGGAAGAAAGGTCTGCTTTCGTGAAAAATTTGCTTTTGTCAAACTTGGTAAAACATCTTCTAACGTCGGTAGCGCATGTGTTCTCTACGCAGGGCCTCATTCAGTGGCTTCGGGTCTATACATACGCGTAGTTCGCCATTTTTCTTCGTAATGATTGCGACCTGGCTAACCCAGTCTGTTGGCTCATCAACCTTTGCAATCACCCCCTGCATAACCAGCTTGTACAATTCCACGGAAAATCGGTCACGTAGCGCAAATGGGACTCTCCTAGCAGGTAACGCAATCGGGCGTGCCAAAGGATCTAACGACAGGTGAGCGGTACCCTCAAATTCCCCAAACCCAGGCTAAACACCGACGGATACAGGTCACTAACATCGGCTTCACTCTGACAAGCGTACACAAAACGATCACGGTTAAAAATGACAAAGCCAAGAGATAAAATCGAATCAATGCCGAGAATCGGCGTGAGATCCTCATCCATGATCACGAACTGCAGACGATGCGAAACACCGTCTCTCGGATTGACCACTTCAATTGTCGCTGAGCCCTTTGGCTTGAGTCTGGAACCATTCCACATGCGCAAATAATCTTGATCTGATTGAAGTTGCACGCCGCGACAGTGCTTTCTGGGCAAAATATTGATCGTCGCGCCTGTGTCTAACTGGAATCGCGTAGACCGTCCCTCGATCAGAAGACTTGCATAGACACAGTTCTTCGACGCTTTCCGAGACGCATTACCAATAGATTGTTCGGCGTCTTCTGTTGATTTGTCTGGAACGAGTGCACTGACATCTGTCGACTGACAGCAGCTGGCGAAGTGATTGCACTTCCCACATTTGACACAAATGCAGCCCCACGCCGGACACTGTTCGCGGTTCCTCGGATGTCGTGTTGCGCAGAAGTTGCAGGGCTCCTGTCGCGCGGTCGTGGCCTTCGTAGTTTTGCTCCTGGAAACGGCGCACAACTCTGAATCACTCGCGATTGTCATCTGCTGAAACTGATAGGCAGTGTAGGACTCACTGTTACAGATGTCGATACATTGCTGCAGAGATAGGTTGCGCTTTCGTAATAGTCGCTTCGTCAAACCTTCGTCATAGACCCCAAGAACAATGCGGTCCCGTATGAGACTGTCCGCCATGCATTTACAAAAAATGCAGGATCGGGCCAACATCTTCAACTCAGTGACGTACGTGTCAACGGATTCACCTGGCCGCCTGTTCTGCGAAAATGAGAGGTAGCGTTGAAATGTCTCGTTTGTTTGGCCTTCGCAGTATTCACTGAACTTCTCAAGAACTGTCTCCAGATTGTTGGCATTTTCTCTCTTGTCGCAACACAATGTCTCTAGCACGCGGCGCGCATCATCTCCTGCTGCATGTCGAAACATGGCCAAGCGGTACGCCATCGGTTGTTTGTCCAGACGCGATAAAGTGCAGATATCCATCCATTAACTCTTCCACAAACGCCAGCTGCTTCCAAACTGCCTTCATCCATGTTCAGCGGAGCAGACATTTGAATAGCTGGTGCAGCTCCAAGCATCGCCTGGGTGGTACTAATATTATTCACCTTCTCTGACACCATGTGAAAAGTCGGTCCTTCAGGGACAAAACGTATATTCAGCAAACAAAAGGACCAGGCGAAAACGCAGGCAGAGGGCGAGTAAAACATATCGGTATATACAGCTAGTTGGATCCATAATTAACGACCTTTGTAAATGCATGACATTTTTCCTTTGATTCAGTCAAACAAACTCACTCCAATGCGTTCAACTGTTGGCCAATCAGCGTGCATGCGAGAAACGTGTAAACGTCCAATTAGTTGCCGCCTTTACTTGAGGCAGCCTAACGGCTTCCATGCTTGGCTGGTACCGCAAGTTCGTTAGAGTGTCTACTCCCTTCACACTACCCAGTTGGTAAAGATATGATTTTTATATTAGTAACGAAGAAATAAGCCGCTATTCATCTAGCAGCTAAATGTTGCTTATTTATAATAAAATTGGCTGTTCCTTCATTGAAGAAAACAGGTAGGATGCTTTTCTTGTCGGTAAGATGGTCCGGATATAAAGGTAAATAAATGGGTTATTCTCAATGGGTTCGTGGCACACCCGTAAAAAACATTCTGTTAGGTACAAGTTCAAGTTCAGTTTGGACCGGAAAGATAGCATAACCCTGACGTCTCCTTTTTTGCGTATCCTTCCTTTGGGTATTGTTAGGGTTGCTTGATAGATTGAAACGCATAAACCAAACACCGACTCAAATCTCGTCCAACGAACTACTGCCCACATTTTCCTGCCTAGCAGTCCCTACCTGGCCGGTATATGTGAAATAAGAATGAGTGAACGGTAAGCTAAGGAAAGAAAAGGAGAAATGTGAGCTAATTAATGTGGATACCATGGTGTGCGAAGGAATAACAAACGAACGTAAGTTTTGAACTTACACGTCAGGTATGAGAGGAAGGAGGCTTGGTACAGCCATCCTAGAGCAGTTAACTGACGCTCGATACCCATATCCGTAGACTCCATGGCGACCTGATACAGTAGGCTACATAAGTATCTTTACACTGGCAAAATAATACCGGTTGTCTAACCATTATACAGAAAAGCAAATGCATGCCGCGCCGCTGCCTATATTATTGTTATTAGGTATTCTTACATTAGCGCACAAAATGTCTCCCACGTGGCCCCTATGCATAGCACCACAGCCCTTGTGTATTGGTTATACCGTACGCTACATTGACCTCCTTTCATTAGCACCAGTACTGCAGGGTACGGTGCCTCAGTTCATAGCAGCACATGCATGCTGTGTAGGTGCTACGGCTGCCTGCATCGGTCTCGTTGTACGTTCAAAAATAATCTCGGTTACCTTGCCGTATCAATCGCACCACAGACCTGGTGTCCCTGTGACAGTGGCTAACATTGGTCATATTAAACAAGCGCCATTAAACTCTGTCACTAGGCTACCGTGCCTAGCTCCACAGGGAGGGTGCACTGGTTATACGGTAGTCTAATAATAGTCATTGGAGAAGCACCAACAATGTCGGTCACCGGGCCTCTACAGATAACGGTACATGCACCATATGCAAGTGCATATGGTTGGCAGCAGCCGATTGCTGATTTGTCTGTCACTGTGGCCAGGCAGTGGACGCCCGCTTCAACAGTGTGTCTATGTTTGGCTTGCGCTGCGAGACCCACAGCTCTAAGTACACCCTCCGCATCTAGTGTAAGCCCGAAGGAATAATAAGCTGTGATATGTGGATTGGAGCCACGTCTCTTCAAAGTAGCCGGCACACAATCCTTCACAGGCAAAGACAAGCAAGCAGTACTTAGAATACAAGTGCACACACAGAAGGAACTGGGCGGTGGACCGCTCTACAAGCTGTGCAATGAAGCACGCTTCTAGCGTAGTACGGCCACCCAGACGGTATACCTTATCCCCTAAGCAACGACCAACTGCGTCCTAGGTTCAGTATGGAACAGGAAGTGGGTAATAGAGAGGTAGGCAGCTTATCAAAATGCACACCGCGCGCAACCAAAACAGGGATATAAAGCGACAGTCGGTCACTGTAAACAAGAATAGTGTCTTTCAATTAAAACCAGGAAATATTAATGCACTAAGCTGTTACCCACATACTTAACGGCATTTACATATAGTTTAACACCAATAATAGTTCACCAAGCCAGTCCTTAGAGCAACTTGAAATACAGAACGGTGGAACCATTCGCTGCAACTTCTGCCGGTACGCTCGTGTCACATAGCGGCAAAGCAGTAACTGCAAGAAACGAGGACAACGAAACCATAACTAACATGAATTTTTCCATCTAGTTTTCAACTATGTACGCTACATTGTAAAAGGAAACTTAACTCACTTAATACAAGATTGGTTGCCAGCTTAAGGGAGGCCTAATGAAGTAGGTGGTTTCTGGCTGTTATTTCAAATTGCAACCCTCTTTCTTTGACGTTGGTTGCACAGATTCGATGCATTTCAGTCACAACTGACGGCGCTTGCGCGTCGCAACAGCCTTAATTTTGTCTCCTATGGTAGCAAAAGTGCACCTTTTCCAACGTCGCTTAAAAATGCACCTTTTACAAATGCGTGCGCTGTAAGCGGCGCCAAACAAAAAGCAAAGGACCACGGCGAATCCTGTATATGCGCTATAACCCTGTTTACCATATTATATCCTATCTCGAGACGGCGCTCGCAGTGTGCCTGTCAACGTTGCTCCTGCTGGCCGTAAGTTAAGTTTGTTAGCATTCAAGCTGGCTCGCAACCATCCATGCAACCGCTTCATTTTCGGAAGGCACCCATTAAACCGGCGACTTACGGAAGCGGAACTCAATCAATTTGCTTAACTATTTTAACAGAACACCCCAAACTGCGACAAGAAGCACTATATCGAGAAAGCATCCGGGTAGCAGGTCTCCAGAGACTTCGTCCGTAATGTTCGCCGCAGGATATGTTCCTTCCTGTCATCTAAGTACAACTTATTTATTAATGCGGGTCAAAAAGCGGATGACCCATCGGCGCACGGAACAGGATAGTGTCGTACATATTAATTCAGGAGAAAGCCTTCTTACCACAGGCGCTAAGATCGTAAGCTGCATTTGCAACTGTTACGGCGATTTTTGCACGTTGTTTGCGTGAACGCGACGCTGGGTACAAATCGCCGGGGGTACGTAGTAAATTCATTGTTAGTTGGCACAAGCGTTTCTATCCGTACCAGTTCTTGATAACGGACGGCATAGGTTACTGCAGCCCAGTGTTTTATGGATGCATGCGTAAGGAAACGGTTAAATCTTTAATAAACTTATTCGGCACATTCGTGATAGCGCAGGTCGCGCTTTTTTCGTACGCACTTCCGTTACGGATTTTAATCAATCGGTCGTGTGCAGATTATGCACACGCGTGCTTGGCGGATGTCAGGAACGCCACCAACAACCGAGTAAGAATGCAAAGCTTAGATTAAAGAGAAGCACGCATACTCAAGACCAATATGTTGTGGCTGCGTTAAAGGTACGGACACTGTCTGCAGTCCTACTGAAAGGATTTCAGCTGCCATGTACATAGTTCTCTGCTAGGACATCCGATGTGTAAAAGTAACGCGTACGTGCAGCTAGTCGTCGGACGTCACCCATCTTAAGCTAACACAATAGTTAGGCCTCACTTAGCAACAGCCAAGTTCTGTGCCGTGTGCCCAGGAATTGGAGCAAAAACGGTGAATAAACTTGTAGGGCTCAAACTCATCAGTAACTACAACAAAACCAACACCAACAAGATGATATCGACAGAGCAAATAATAATTACAACTGCGAATTTTAGAAACATGAGAGGAACGGTGCGTGCATTTAATGACCACATAAAAATTCAACATCACATCAATACCAAAAGATGTTTTCCTTACTTTTTATAAGATATATCCATCCGTAATCGCTGGTTGGTGAATTGCAACAATCCGGAGGAGCATATCTTGCTTCGGATTTTAAAGATAGCGAACAAAAAGCAGCCCAATTCAACGGTAGCAAAACTTCTTGCACTGCTTAATTGCGGTAAAGGTTTAAACATCATTGCGGTATCTAAGTTCAACAATTGCCTTATTAATCAAGCAGATGTCTTCATCAACATAGCACCAGATGCATCCGTCGAACATGATAAGCTAGACTGCCAATTATCGCGCAAGCAACCAACGCGGAGCAAAGCTGATACGTCTAGTAATTTTAGTTCCGCTTAAGGTGCTATTGTTGCAGGCACTGGCGTTCATTGATTGCATGCTTGGCTACTGTAATAGCGCTGCTGTTTGGCGTAGAACACAACCGATGGTTACAAAGCTTGCTCCAGGGACGTAGCTGTAACTACAGTTACCAAGAAACCGTCAAATAGCAGTAACACGTGCGTTGGAATCAAGTACATTAAATTTAGCTTTGCGCCGTACACCATCTCCGAATATAACGATATCATTCATCCAAGCAACTTCTATGGCGTACGATGGCAAGTGTTTTGGAACGTTGCTTTATCTCCACGTAGGTCGTGCGAATGACTGTCTTGGTACAATGCTGCAGCTAATAATATGTAACACATAGTACTGACAAAGCACGCGGTATGCCTATGCGCCAACGAACTCATTTAAAGTAAAAGAAGTGGAACAAGCCCATCGGCGGCAGAGCTGCAACCTGTCTTCAAATTTGCAGTTGAATATGTCATATATTAAGATTATCTACCTCTTCTCAGTATGGATCTGGATTCCACTGCAAATGAACCGGTTGCAGCAAACTGCACCGTTTTATCGAGGACTTTCATGACCTGCCTGCAGGCAGTACGTCGTGTGTCATTGTCATTCGGCAGCTGCAGCAGATGGTTACGACTTCGCATATTTGGTGAAAGGCAAACCTGTACTAACGCAAAATAGAACCATTTTAGGGCCACCACTGGCTTCATTTCCGTGTGCTTCCCCTTACCAACCCGATGCAACTAATCAATTGACAGCATTCATTGGAACATTTGGCAAATGGATAGGACGGTGGCTCTGTGCTCCTTGAAAACATGGCTCATTTGCTATTTCACAGTGTCCCAATTCCCTTGATTTCCTTGTTCATAATGCTGGCCCTTGGTTATATTATTTTTACCCCACTCCTTAGTGGTCAGCTGTGTGTACGTAAAGCATAGGAAGTGCCTGGCACTTTTGATTGAGCAATTTGAATGGGTCTGATCAACCACACTAGCGGACATTTTAGCCGTGGGCCTACATTCCTTGAGAGTCTGTTTAGCATATGCATCGGATCACATCCGCATCTTCGCAGTGCTGTTAACCAGCTGTCTATGAAGGCTTCGTGACCGGCATTTCCGCTAAGCTTGAAATGAGGTATATTTGGCCTACTGCATAGACCTGTACACGAAGCCGGTGTTGCTATGTAAAATGACCGGTGACTGGAATTCCTATTGCAAGTACAATAAGGCATTTGTACGCCACCGCATTACCGGTACATGATGCCTGTAATGCCATGTACAGATGCGTGTGACCGGCATTAATATTGCTCTTGCACTGAAAGAAAATGTTATGTATTTCATGCGTTGCCGCAGAATGCGTTTACTGCTACTTTAGTGGCTTCGTGATCCAAATTTATGGGGCACTTCTAATGAGTGTTATCTAGGCAACTATATCACCGGTGCACAAGCCCTGTGGTTCTATGCACACTGGTGCAGTAAACAAGCATGCTGGCGCTCTTGTAGTGATGCCTATTTAGGCTGCTCTATCACCGGTGCACTGGGTCTGTGGTGCTAGAAATAAAGGCTCCGCGACCGTCATTAATGGTGGTTAGTTAATGAGACCTAGGTAGGCAGCAGTGTCATCAGTACATTAAGACTATGGTGTTGAGAATATAGGCTTCGTTACCCACCTTACTGGCGTTAATGTATTTAGACCATTGTGTGCTTATGTATCACCGGTGCAGTAGCCTGCGGTGCTATAGATGGTTGTTACGTGGCTGGCAGTTATAACGCTAGTGCAATGGGATGTATGCAACAACTTTATCATCGGCATGGCATGCAAGAGCTTTGTGTCCTACGTTACTTTGCTAATGTAATTAGGCCTGAGTATACTGGTGTACCAACTGTACACTAGGTTAACGCTGCGATAGATAGTAGCTTTCTGACCGACAATAATAGGGGCTTTGTAATAAGGCCCATGTAGGATGCTGTGTTACCGGTACACCAGGTCTTTGGTGCCATGAATATAGGCTCCGTGACCCACATTGTGGTGTTAATATAATTAGACCCGTGTATGCTTGTGTATCCGTGGAACACTATACCCGCGGTGCTACGAGTCTTGGCTCGATGACCGACATTAATGGCGACTATGGAATGAGACCTATGTAAGCTGATGTGCAATTGGTACAGTAGGTGCGTTTTGCCAGAAATAAAGGCAGCGGGACCCACATCATGGTGCCTATGTGATTAGGCATATGTATGCTTGTATATCAGCGAAACACTTGACCTGCGGCGCTATAGATAGAGGCATAGTGAACAGGATTAAACGCCCCCGTGTAATAAGACCTATGTAGACAACTGTATCACCGGTGTGACATGCAGGTGCTGCTATAAATAGAGGCTCAATTGCCGACACTGGCGTTTCCATTACAATGGCACCTGTGTAGGATAGTAAATGCACTAAAAACTCGATGTATGTGATGCTATATACAAACGCTTATTGATAAACATAATTGGTCTTCATGCAAAAAGGTTTACGTGACCTGCTGCAGCAGTAGTGTACCATCGCTGTGGTGCTACGCACGGTGGCTCAATGACAAAGGTAACTTATTTATATAGCGAGACCAAGATAGGCTGTTGTGACGCCGGTGCTCCAGGTCTCTGGTGCTAGGAATAGAGGCGACATGACCCCCTTATTTTTTCTAGTGCAAAGAGATGTACGTGGGGCATGGCAGCACCGGTGCACTAGGTCTGTGGTGCTATGCATAGGGGCCACGTGGGAGACATTTTGTGCGCCAATGTAAGAATACCCATTAACAAAAATAAGGGCAGCGGCGCGGCATATATTTGCTTTTCTGTATAATGGTTAGACAACCGGTATTATTTTGCCAGTGTAAAGATACTTATGTAGCCTACTGTATCAGGTCGCTATGGAGTCTACGGATAAGGGTATCGAGCGTCAGTTAACTGCTCTGGGATGGCTGTACCAAACCTCCTTCCACTCATACCTGACGTGTAACTTCAAAACTTACGTTCGTTTTTTATTCCTTCGCACACCATGGTATCCACATTATTTAACTCACATTTCTCCTCTTCTTTCCTTAGCTTACCGTTCACTCATTCTTATTTCACATATACCGGCCAGGTAGGGACTGCTAGGCTGGAAACTGTGGGCAGTAGTTCGTTGGACGAGATTTGAGGCGGTGTTTGGTTTATGCGTTTCAATCTATCAAGCAACCCTAACAATACCCAAAGGAAGGATACGCGAAAAAGGAGACGTCAGGGTTATGCTATCTTTCCGGTCCAAACTGAACTTGAACTTGTACCTAACAGAATGTTCTTTTACGGGTGTGCCACGAACCCATTGAGAATAACCCATTAATTTACCTTTTAATCCGGACCACCTTACCGACAAGAAAAGCATCCTACCTGTTTCCTTCAATGAAGGGACAGCCAATTTTACTATAAATAACCCACATTTAGCTGCTAGATGAATAGCGGCTTATTTCTTCTTTGCCAATGTAAATAAATAAATAGGCGGTTTATCCTTGGTAAAACGAGTCACACCTGTAAAACGCGATCAAATATGCATACAAGCATAGCTTCTCTGGAATATTAAAACATTTCGTTTTAGTGAAAGGTATACAGGAAGATGTAGACCATACGAGTGAACATATTGTCAGTCCAAGGAAGGTGATAGCGCTGTGGCGCGTGAAAATCATTCAAGATAGAATTCGGGGGTAATTTCGGCGTGATGTTATCCGTGAGCACAGGAGTCCAAACAAGGTTTTGGTGCAACCAATGACCATTGCGAAGTCGGGATGATCTGTGCTCCATCATAGCATACTTCATAGTAAAATCATTTGCACAGGTGGGATGTAGAAGGCTGAGGACTGCGTCAGTTTGAAATGTTTAGTTGTGACCATTTTTTGTGGCGAGTCACATCCGCCACGTTGCAGTGTTGTTAAGCGGATATTTGTGGCTTTTTCTAGGGGGAAGGCTTGCCAGGGGAAAACCCACCACGTCCTTCAACACTGCCGTAGCTTCCGTTGAACAGTAGTGCTAGTCGGCTATGCATCATACAGACCGATTTAGCACTCTATTATTCGCAGTCGATTGACAGCCAAAATTCTGCCTTGGTTGGCCGAATGACTTAGTAATGATCCGGCAGTAGTCGTTGAAGCCGGTCAATGATGCAAAAGATTCGCAGAGTCGAATGATAAGTGATGCAGGTGAGTAAACACATTGTTAATAGAGGTCGGCTTTTTCTATTGTATCCTTGTCCGGCTAGCAAACTGTGTCCAGCTATTCACGCTGGACTTGTCATGGGGACGGTGAGTGCAGTTGTCTTTTGTGGCTGAATAGGCCTATAACACGCGAAAATGGCATTCTCCGCAAAGTGGATTCGGAATTCCTTCAAATGTAAGTGAGTATAACTGTCTCCTTGACCAAGTGAAAACTCCATGAAAGGCCATCGGAAAAGCCACTTATCCGAGCGCAACGCTGTCCGTGAAATGACCTCGAAAAATCTCCAGGTGAGCGGAGAATCGGAATGCTTGAGGCAGTGAAGGTAATCACGCCAGCATTGTTTGTCTTCCGTTGTGGAACAGGGAATCCATGTAAATATATTATTTCAGGTAAGTAAATTGTTCTACCGTGAGTACGAGGCGAGCTCAACCCATTTGTTTAGACCCTGTGAACTTAGCTTCTCCAGATGGCGGAAAGAGCTCCATTTGGTACGATGTGTGGGGTTTCATCTCCCGGAGAAGTGCTCAAGCGTTTAAACTAGCTGCCTATCGAGAATGGGTCGACAAGTCCTAGTGGATAAACCTTCTTGTTTTGGCCGACCTAACTGTGGAAACCTCGGGAAAAACGGGCAACGGACAAGCGGCAGCCAAACAGAGAAACAGTAATGAATCAAGAAGCAATAACGGTGCCTATGATACATTAAAACTTATGTAACTTTGTTTAGTATACATGAGTTGCAAGCGCGTTCTTTACATTAATTCGCTGGTGTGACTCAGAATACAACTAAAAGGTAGTAGGAAGGTTCTGTGCGCGCAGGGTCAAGGGACCGATATAACAAAGCGTGTTGACAAAAGTTAAGCGAATGATGCGGTGGCTGTAGAGAAACAGGTAAACCGATAATGATGACAGCAGTCCGAATGCGAGAGGCATCTTAGGTGAAACTAAGGACAACTAGGTTGTGACCGAATGCGGGAGTAAAATAGGTAAAGAAGCGTTCTACGAGGCAAAGGAAATTCAAAGAATCGGCGAGGAGGGGATAAATGCGGACGGAATTGCGAAGAGTAATTCATGAGAGCAATTCGCTAAAGCGCTCATGATTCCACAGTCCAAAAGCCGTCAGAATCTAGAGAAAAGGGTCACAGGGGGCCAAAACTGCCGTGCATTGGGAGTCGTTATGCCACGTACGGTCTCACTAATAGACAAATGCGAACATAAGGTAAAGAGCAGAGGCAGATGAAGAGTGGTACGATGAGCATACTAATGGAAGTACTAGTCAAGAAACACTTAGCAATGGTCCGAGTGCCGTTGGTAGTCAGAAGCGAGGTCGGAGCGGAGAAGACCATACGCACGGGGATAACTTGGATCGGCGCAATGTGTAAGCCGTGCGAATAAAAATGTTGCGCAATAAGAGAGAAGGCCTTGGATAAGAGGAAAATAAAAGCAACAGGCGTCTAGACGCAAGTGGAAGAGAGCGAAGTCGCTGCCAGACCCTGGTCGGAAATGACAATTACATCTAGCAGTATTAGGAGGGCAGAATTACATTCAGATAAGAATGGATTAGTCGGCGCACTGAGGTTGGGTCGTACAATTGTGGTGAGAACGACTATGGACTGGTCAAGTAAGACTAGACCTACAGCAAGGCAGTGAGAACTGGTCCTCCATTGGAAGAAAGATTGAGAACATAGATCATGATATGAAAAGGTTAGAAACGGGATGAGCAACGTTTATTGATAGGAAGTGGAGGACCCGTGAGGCTTTCCAGGTGATGTAAACAAAACGTTGGGTCAGCCGAACCAAGATTTGTAACGTCGAAGAACTCTGAGTGAAATCAGATAACAAGTGACCGATCTGGCGAGACTGGGTTGGTCAGCGCGTAGGAATAGCACGTACAATAAAGGCAAGGAAAGTGGCTGTGACAATAGAGGGTGAACGAGTCTAGCTGCTTCACGGGGTAGGGGAACAATAGCGTTGAGTCTGCATAGCATGTGCCGCTTAAGTCTGGGTAGCATAGGAGCAGTCAGGGAGAAAGATACTGATCAGTGGGAATAGCTCACTGCAGGGCAGTGAGGTCTGGCACTCCAGTTGAAGAAGAATTGAAAACAGAGCGCGATAAAGAATAAGCTAGCGTCAGGATGAGAAAGGTTTTTTGATGAAGGGTGGGAAAAGCCCACGAGGCTCTCCAGGTAGTTTAAAGGGATAGTGGAGTCGGCCGAATCAGAATTCTGAAGGAAACCGGAGAGCAGGATGCCGATCAGGTGAGACTTGATTAGTTGTCACGTTTGCATAAGGACATATAGTAAAGGCGAGAAAAGAGCTAACCATAAATGGTGGGCAAGTCTACCAGGCTCTAGATGTAAGGGAAACGTCTTGCTTAGTCGGCGGAGCGTATACCGCTTAAGTCTCAGTAGCATAAGAGCAAGCAGAGCGAGACAGACTGGTCGGGTAAGACAAGTGCACGGCAGTGCGGTAAAGCCGGCCGTCCGCTTGAAAAAAGAACGAAAACAGAGAGTGAGATAAGAAAAGGTTAGGGTCTGGATGAGAAGGGTTTATTGCTAAAGCTTGGAAAAGCCCACGAGCCTCTACACGTAATGTATACAGAACCATTAGGTCAGCCGAACCAGGAGAAGTGATGCCTCAGAAGTCCAAATGTATACATTGTGTAGGAGACCGACTAAGCCATTAGGGTGCATATCTTTACCCACTGGGTAGTAAATTACTTGTCGTCGTATTCAGCAACGTAGTTCAAAATTACTGCTTATAAGCATATCGTTTTGGTGCCAACCGTTACCATCCCATTGGTGCATGCAAACACCGAGTTTGAGGTTAACCGTCTTAGCAAGTAACACTCCACACAATGCTGGACACCTCCATTTACCAAATCGGCTAGGTTTGTCATGTGGAATCCATATAGTTAGCTCTGTCACTGCTGGCCAGCGGATACATTATACCGATAAGGAGAATTTTTCTGCCCTACGAACTTTGTACCGAGCGCGTTAGTTCAGGGAACGGCTGGCAGTCGAACATAAAACTTCTCTACCACCGATTATGGCATAACGTTATGGTACATGAGCAATGTTATTCCGTACGTGACCAATAAACATCCCGCTAAACCACATAAACCAGAAGACGCGGAACAGTACATGCTTCTTATGTGCGGGCAATTTTTAGCTACTGAAAGGCCACTAAGCAGTGTGTCAGCTTGATTCTGTTGTATGGTCAGGAAAATAAGAAAAATTGTCATGTAACTACATCTCATAAACAGGGTTGCGCAAACATGTACTTTTTTGTTCATCCTAACCTAGAGTAATGTGCAAGGCTGAGGTTGGTATTCAGAGAGACCATATATTCTCTGTATTTTTCCAATTTCAGGGAATGTACCGCCGAACGAGTCTTAGGCTGAAGCTGATAGCTATTGGAGCATATGACTGTTAACCACTAAATAAGCATCCATGCTTCATGCTCAGGAAATCCACCAATACTCTAATTTTACCACCGTCATTTGAAAACCTGAAAGACAGATAGTTCGGCTCATGGAAAATTGACGAGTGAATGAGCCAATCTGCAAAATCAGGGCAGATAAGGTGAGCTTATTTTCAATACGTCGCCAACCAAGCAGGTTTAGGATATTTCGAACGAAAGCTGAAAGGTAGGTCTTATATCAAATAGTGGAGATAGCTTTCATTAAAACAAAAATATTGTGTTCCAATCCAAACCAGGAAATATTTATGCACTAAGCTGCTGCCCACATACTTAACGGCATTTACATATAGTTTAACACCAATAATAGTTCAACAAGCCAGTCCTTAGAGCAACTTGAAATACAGGATGGTGTAACCATTCGCTGCAACTGCTTTCTGCCTGTACGCTCGTGTCACATAGCGGCAAAGCAGTAACTGCATAAACGAGGACAACAAAACCATAACTAACATGAATTTTTCCATCTAATTTTCAACTATGTACGCTACATTGTAAAAGGAGACTTAACTCACTTAATATAAGATTGGTTGCCAGCTTAAGGGAGGCCTAATGAAGTAGGTCGTTTCTGGCTGTTATTTCAAATTACAACCCTCTTTCTTTGACGTTGGTTGCACAGGCTTGATGCATTTCATTCACTACTGACGGCGCTTGCGCGTCGCAACAGCCTTAAGTTTGTTTCTACCATAGTAGCAAAAGTGCACATTTTCCAGCGTCGCCTAAAAATGCACCGTTTACAAATGCGTGCGCTGTAAGTGGCGCCAAACAAAAAGCAAAGGACCACGGCGAATCCTGTATATGCGCTATAACTCTGTTTACCATATTATATCTTATCTCGAGACGGCGCTCGCAGTGTGCCTGTCAACGTTGCTCCTGCTGGCCGTAAGTTAAGTTTTTTAGCATTCAAGCTGGCTCGCAACCATCCATGCAACCGCTTCATTTTCGGAAGGCACCCATTAAACCGGCGACTTACGGAAGCGGAACTCAATCAATTTGCTTAACTATTTTAACAGAACACCCTAAACTGCGACAAGAATCACTAAATCGTGCATAAATTCGGAATGTACGCCACCAGCGAGGACGTCCGTAATGTTCGCCAATGTGTACGCCCGTCTTTGTCATGTATATTATTAAATAAATAAGTAAAGTGTTTATGCTTACGAGGTCGAAGCACATATTTAAAAGTATCTGCAAGTGGGCAGGGTCGACGGCATCCGGTTTCGGATTTGCCTGTCACTGTGGCCGGCCACAGACGCCTTCGTCTACATAGGGACCATGGATGGCTTGCGCTGCAACACTCACAGCTTTATCCACACACCCTATGTCCAGTGTAAACCTCAAGGGATAAGACCGGGAGACATGCGGATGGGAGCCACGTTTCATCAACGGCGCCGGCCCACGCTCCTTCACAGGCAAACACAAGCACACTGTATTTGGGGAATCAAGTGCACACAAGGCGGTGGCTGGACTGTAGTCCGCTCCATACTGAGTGAATAGAACCACTCTTCGAGCATAGCACGACCCCAAGGACCGTGCACCTAGTCTCCTCCAGCAACGACCAACTGTCTCCTGGAGCTAGATGTACAAGGTAGTGGGTACTAAACAGGTCGGCACCATGTCAACATGCACATCAAGCGCAACCAAACCTGGGATATCAAACAACAGCCAATCACCCAAAATGTCGATATCGAATAGAGTAAACGCATATGACAGCATAAAAATCCACTAAATGAGCATATAGAAGAGATTGGTTATAAGTGAATCCGTGATATGTATAGAATGTCCGAGTTATTTAAAAAAATACCACGCGATAAAATTACGCAAGTTTACCACAATTTGTGTGAGCGACGTGTGCAATTAAGGAGAAGATTATCAAGTGCGCTTAACAAACCACATTATAAAGTCCTAGTTTAAGTGTAAGTTGGTTTAGCCCAACTGCGGTGAAGAAGCATCATGAATGCAAGTGGGCATAATAGGTATAGTATATAAATAGTTCATTTGTGAATGAGGGTGGCACACCAACACCGGTGTGATCAAATGGTTGTCAGAGCCAGGAGAACAGAGTAAGCGTATATACACTAAACGACGGAGGTGGCTGTTGGCAAATTACGTAGTTCGATTAATTTATGTAATGGTTAGGATGGATGTGTTCATTACAGTCAGGTAAAAAATTAGCGCGAAAGCACGGAAAATATAGGGTTTCATTTCGTAAAATATAGACGGTGTATTCGAATAGTTTCGGTGCTTGATTTCCAATATTCCGTGTGGGTTGGAACGCGGTAGAATGACTAATAAATTTTTTGGGCGAAAGGGTGAATATTACTTCATATGCCTTCATGAACACCAAGTTCGGTTAACATGATCATTGCCAGTGTTTAACCGCGGCAGTGACTTCAGTGTGTTGACCAGTCACCTCCGCCACGTCGCAGCGTTGTTTAACAGACTTCTGTGACATTTTATAAGGAGAATGCTTTCAAGGCGAAACCCACCAGGTCTTGGAACACTGCCCTTGACCACTATTTTAATATCAGTGAGCCACTGGCAACGTAACTTTAGGACCGGTTGTCCGCGGGGATAGGCGCCATCGCGGTGCACCAACGTTTTCGTTGGCTGAGCAAAATGCTTCGTCAGGTTTCACCAGGAAAGCTCGGAAACGGAAATAACAGGTGAGCGAGGACCTCTGAGCAATGAGCGTCGCACATCTCATAGGCATATAAATGTCCAAACAGGTAACCTACAGGCCATGTGGGAATAGCATTCAGGTTCAAGCGGAATAAACAGCGGGTAAGTAGAAAGATTGCATAGATATATAGCTAGTTTGAAGAAGGTTGCAAACTCGTAATGATACAACTTCGTGTTGTTGTTAGCAGTCAAAATGCGGAAGGCCGGGAAAAGAATGGTACTGTGCAAACCATTTCTGAAAATGGACTTCTTACTTACACGTCCTTTGTTCGTAACCAGCATGCGCAAATGTGTCGGCCATCTTCGCACATTTTATGCAATGGGGGCAACGCATGGTACAAACCGCCTAAGGTACGTATTATTTTCGTCATTAGCATGCACTACATTTTTAAGTTGCGCCAGTTCTTGCTAACCGACAGCATGGGTTACGGCAACCCATTGTTTTATGGGTTCGTGCGTAATCAAACGATAAAATTGTCCGTAAAAATACTACGTACATTTTATGAAAGCGTGGGCCCTGATAGCTCTGTACGCGCTTTCGCTATTGCTAAATTGGTTGCTCCGATGCGCGCAGCCCAAACCTATTCCATTGTGACCATTAGCTGTTCCAATTTCCTAACCGCAAGGCCGTTCTAAAGTACGTGGGTGAAGCAACTTTTTATTAGGTTTTGTACAAGAATAGCTCGCCGCCTTTTCGTAATGTACCGAAGGGCTACAGTGGATAACGTTTCAGACATCCACCCACTGTTACAGGTTCCAGCAGCATCTGTGCTTAGTTCAGAAGATGTATCCTCAGTTTGTAGGCTATCTAACATCCCACTGGGTGTTCATCAAGGGCTTGTGGGCGAACTACGCTCAACCGGGATGGCTGCATTTTGGGAACGCCACAAACAATCTGGCAACGAACGCAAATCTTAGGTTTAACAAAGTCACGCATGTTCAAGAACCATACACCGTGGTGATGTTAAAAGTGTAGAAACTGGCTGCAGTCCCACGGAAAGGATTTCAGATGCAGTGTACATAATTTTATGACAAGCACCAGGTGTGTGAACGTAACGCGTCCGCGCAGCTCCTTGTAGGCCACCAAACTGCACTCTGGCAACATGGTTATGCATTATGTGGCGAAATCCAAGTTCCATGCCCTGTACTCAGTTATTAAAGCAGGAAGGGTATGTGATCTTGTAGGTTTTGACCTCCGTAGTTATAAATAAATAAATATATTCTCGACGATAAAAGACACTGCAGTGCTGGTAAAATCAAGTGGTTGACAGCGCCACAGAAACACTAAAAGCCTGTGTACTCCACAAGAGAGCAACAAGTGTTGGCAATATACATGGGCTCAAACATTTTACATAGGTTTGCATAGGAATGATGGAATGATAAAGGGCATTATCACTGGTGTCAAAGAGACATGTGGCGCTGAATCGCCGTAAGTTCGCTTAATGGTTGGTTTATGGAAATGCTGAGTGGTCCTGGGGATTGTCCTCCGCTTTTCCGTGGGTGTAGGAGTCCGGTAGAGCGTTTGCTAAACACACTTTGCTCGCGAATATCGGATATTGAGCTCACTCTCCGTGTGAAGCAGTGCGCAGCGACTTTCTTTCGCTGGCCAACCACATCCGCTACGACGTCGTGTCCTTAAAAAGACTTTAGTGACTTTTAATAGGGAAAACGCTTACCAGGCGAAATCCCACTACGTCCTGGAACACTGCTATTTACCACAATTTAAAGAGCGCTGAGGTACATGTAACGCTTTTCTAAGACCAATTTTCCGAACGGCTAATCACAGTCATGATACACCCGATTTTCCGGTGGTTCAGTCGAAAGCCTGGTTAGGATTCACCAGTAATGGTGGGGATCGAAGAGTACTAGTCAGCGGTAGGGCGGTTGAAATTGGGATGCGGCATTACGCAAGTGAGTATGGAACTCAAAGCATAAGCAGTATCAACGTCTGAGCAGATAACCTGTGCTCCTGATGGGTTTCGCTGGCAGGTCCACGAGAGATCAGCGATGCCGGTAAGTGGAACGCTTGCATGGAGATAAATTGCTTTTGTGCAAATGTTTTGAACACTCGAGGGGCTTGCTGTGGCATTTGGGATCAGGTATAGCCAAGCGCTGTAGGATAGACCACAGACAATATATATCCGAAGGGTATAAACTCTGCATACTACACTGGCGAGGTGGGTAACGTATACATAGGATATTGACGCCAAACAGTTGGAAAGGTTGATACAAGGAGCAATTATCCACTGGCGAGCTAGAGGGATCGCTACGCCATGGCATCGCAAGTGTAACACTTGCAGAGCTATAAAGCTTGTTTAGGTGAGGTTCCGGAGGTAGTACTTATTTGAAGCCAGTTGTTCAAACGAGTGGAAATACGGGTCAAACTACTTCCATAATAGATAAGCTTCAAGGGAATTAGGAGTGATGGCAGACCACACTGGCGAGGTGGGTGAGTATCCATCGGGTACTGACACCAGGCATAAGAAGGATCTGCTACCAAAAACAATTCACTTGCGAGGTGCACGGAACATAACAACAGGACCTCACAAGTAAGTTGAACACTTGCAGGGAGATGAAGGTTTATTAAGGTACAGTTTCTAAAGTGAAACTGATTTGAATGTAATCGCTCTAACCATTAGATGATGCATATCAAGGGAACAGAATGCCCGAGGTGGTGGACCAGGCTGTCCACGTATTGCCATAAGTCATAAGTATAGGTACGATGTTTCAGGTACGTATATTCAACCCTACTCTGCAGGTTTTGCGGGTGGAAAACGCAGGAAAATTAACAGCGGAAGGATTTTTAACGTAAAGAAAGAAATAAGGAGAGCTAGCGACCTCGGGCCCTGCCAAAGAATTTACCTCGTTTTATATGTATTCGTTTAAACCATGGCGTCATCTGTATTTCTGATCCATCTAACAATGGAGATGCAAATAGAAAACGCGTGTAAAGCAAATACGTGTCGCGACATGTGCAGCAATGCATGAAAGGAAAGCAGGTGCAGTATAAAATTGGACAGAAATCTATCTCATTGAAGCGATGGTACTTAGACCAAACCATGCAGCAAAGATACCGTGGCGGCGCAAGAAATGCAGTAGCGCTTTCTGAAATAAATTGGCAGAGCGGTTTTGCAATAGACGAAGTGCGCCTCCGGAAGGCGGAGCTCTACCATGTTACAAGGTCAACACAAACGATATGGTATAGACTACATAAATGTCAACTGCACCGGCGAATTTTACGAGCATGGGTGGCAAAGGCGCGTGCATTTAATGGCCACATAAAAATTCAACATCACATCTATACCAAAAGATGTTTTCCTTACTTTTTATAACATATACCTATCCGTAATCGCTGGTTGGTGAATTGCAACAAGCCGGAGGAGCATATCTTGCTTCGGACTTTAAAGATAGCGAACGAAAAGCAGCCCAATTCAACGGTAGCAAAACTGCTTGCAATGCTTAATTGCGTTAAAGATTTAAACATCATTGCGGTATCAAAGTTCAACCATTGCCTTATTAATCATGCAGATGTCTTCATCAACATAGCACCAGATGCATCCGTCGAACATGATAAGCTACACTGCCAATTATCGCGCAAGCAACCAAGGCGGAGCAAAGCTGATACGTCTAGTAATTTTAGTTCCGCTTAAGGTGCTATTGTTGCAGGCACTGGCGTTCATTGATAGCATGCTTGGCTACTGTAATAGCGCAGCTGTTTGTCGTAGAACACAACCGATGGTTACAAAGCTTGCTCCAGGGACGTAGCTGTAACTGCAGTTACCAAAAAACCGTCAAATAGCAGTGACATACATGCGTTGGAATCAAGTACATTAAATTTAGCTTCGCGCCGTACACCATCTCCGAACATAGCGATATCATTCACACAAGCAACTTCTATGGTGTACGATGGCAAGTGTTTTGGAACGTTGCTTTATCTCTACGTAGGTCGTGCCAATGACTGTCTTAGTACAATGCTGCAGCTAATAATATGTACCACATAGTACAGACAAAGCACGCGGTATGCCTATGCGCTAACGAACTCATTTACCGTAAAAGAAGTGGAACAAGCCCATCGGCGGCAGAGCTGCAGTCTGTCTTCAAAGTTGCAGTTGAATATGTCATATATTAAGATTATCTACCTCTTCTCAGTATGGACCTGGATTCCACTGCAAATAAACCTGTTGCAGCAAAGAGCACCGTTTTATCGAGGACTTTCATGACCTGCCTGCAGGCAGTACGTCGTGTGTCATTGTCATTCGACAGCTGCCGCCGATGGTTACGACTTCGTATATTTGGTGAAAGGCAAACCTGTACGAAAGCAAACTAGAACCATTTTAGGGCCACCACTGGCTTCATTTCCGTGTGTTTCCCCTTACCAACCCGATGCAACTAATCATTTGACAGCATTAATTGGAACATTCGGCAAATGGATCGGACGGTGGCTCTGTGCTTCTTGAAAGCATGGCTCATTTACTATTTCACAGTGTCCCAATTCCCTTGGTTTCCTTGTTTATAATGCTGGCCCTTGGTTATATTACTTTCACTCCTTAGTGGTCAGCTGTGTGTACGTGGAGCATAGGAAGTGCCTGGCACTTTTGCTTGAGCAATTTGAATGGGTCTGATTAACCACACTAGCGGACATATTAGCCGTGCGCCTACATTCCTTGGGAGTCTGTTTAGCATATGCATCGGATCACATCCGCATCTTCGCAGTGCAGTTAACCAGCTATCTATGAAGACTTCGTGACCGGCGTTTCTGCTTAGCTTGCAATGAGGTATATTTGGCTTACTGCATAGACCTGTACACGAAGCCGGTATTGCTATGTAAAATGACCGGTGACTGGAATTCCGATTGCAAGTACAATAAGGCGTTTGTACGCCACCGCATTACCGGTAAATGATGCCTGTAATGCCATGTACAGACGCGCGTGACCGACATTATTGTTGCTCTTAAAATGAACCATGTGCCGGAGTATATATACAGGGGCACATGATGCAGGTAAGTCTATGTGTATATGTTGCGTGACCGGCATTTTGTTGCAGACTTTAAGTTTATGAATTTAGCTAAATCACCGGTGCACCAACGCTGTATTTCGCTGAACACTGGCAGAGTCAAAGTTTAGTTTCACTTACCTAATGTGACCTATGTAGACTGATGAGTCCGTGGTCCACCAGGTTTCTGTTTCTATCAATGTATGCTCCGTTCCCCAAATGGTTGGCCTTATGGTAATAACACCTTTTTATGTTTGCGCATCACCGGGAGCGAGATCTGCGGCTCTATGGTTGGAGACTAAGTAACCCACATTAATGGCCCAGGGCAACTGTAGCACCGGCACGGCATGCATGTGCTGCCGTAAATATAGGCTCTGTAACAGACGTTATTTTTTCAAGTATTACGTGACCTGTGTCTGATGCTATACTCTCCGGTACAAGAGCATCTTGGTGTTGTATACAGTGCTCCGGTGGACTAGATTACTGGTGAGCTTGCAACGTAACGTATATATGACACTATACGCACTTGCTGTAGCAAATGCAGTCTCATTTGCACGCGTCGGGCAAGCTTACGGAGCCCTTAGCAAGGCCTCACGGAGCCACCACCGAAACGGCGGTGGGTCGCGCAGAAACCGTAGGCGGACCCGGTGAAGCGTTTGTAGTACGCTGCATTCCATTTACTAAGGCTTGGTTGCATGCGGGGTCTCTTTATTTCAGGTGAGCTTTCTATATTGTCTCATTATTGTCTACGGGAAACATCCGCTATTAACTTGCACACATCACTCGAGTTTATTGTAATTAACTTTATAAACGTTTTCGCGTTGGTGAAGGTTTCTTAAAATATAACTTACGATGTCTTGAAATAATTGCGTAGAATTTTGCAAGCAATTTAACTTTTACTTACCTTTATTAAAGAGCCACATCAGATTAGCTGTATGCAATATCCTATGTACTTTTCTTAATCTTGTCGTTTCAATTGATTGGCAATGGCTTGATATCCTCGGTGTGGGTGCGCTTAATGTGCATGTTACCCAGATGCCTACCTCACTATTACCCACTACTTGGTCCGTACTGGCTTTAGCAGCATGTTGGCCGTTGCGGTAGGGGACGGGGTGCCCAGTCATTGTGGCTCGAAGCTGGTTCCATGCACCCTGTATTGAGCCGACCATGGTCAAGCACCTGCATTGTGTGCGCTTGATTCCTAAATACAGCGCGCTGTGTTTGCCTGTGAAGGATTGTGTGCCGGCTACTTTGAGGAGACTTGGCTCCAATCCACATGCCTTAGCTTATTATTCCTTCGGGTTTACACTAGATGCGGAGGGTGTACTTTGAGCTGTGGGTTTCGCAGCGCAAGCCAACCTTAGACACACCGTTGAAGCTGGCGTACACTGCCTGGCCACAGCGACAGACAAATCAGCAATCGGCTGCTGCCAACCATATGCACTTGCATATGGGGCATGTACCGTTATCTATAGATGCCCGGTGACCGACACCGTTGGTGCTTCTCCAATGATTATTATTAGACTACAGTATAACCAGTGCACCCTCCCTGTGGAGTTAGGCACGGTAGCCTAGTGACAGAGTTTAAAGGCGCCTATTTAATATGACCAATGTTAGCCACTGTCAAAGGGACACCAGGTCTGTGGTGCGATTGATACGGCAAGGTGACCGAGATATTTTTGAACGTACAATGGGACTGATGCAGGCAGCCGTAGCACCTACACAGCATGCGTGTGTGCTATGAATTGAGGCACCGTACCCTACAGTACTGGTGCTATTGAAAAGAGGTCTATGTAGCGTACGGTATTACCAGTCCACCAAAGCTGTGATGCTATGCTTAGGAGGCCTCGTGGGGACATTTTTTGCACTTATGTAAGGAGACCATACTACGTTAATATATTCACCAGCGCAGGATGCATGTGCTCTGCGGAATGGAGGTTGGATAACTGGCAGTTTTTGCGCCAGTGCAAAGGACTTATGTAGGCTACTGTAGCACATCGTTAGAGCGTCTACGGTTGATAGTTTCGAGCGTCAGTTAAATGCGTTGGGATGGCTGCACCAAACAATTCCCCTCTCATAGTGTAACTTCAAAGATTGCGTTCGTTTTTCTATTTTTTTGCACGCCATAGTATCCTCATTATTTGGCTGACTATTCTCTTCTTCTTTACTTAGCATAAAGTTCACACAATCTTGCTTCACACCAACTGGTCAGATTGGGACTGCTAGGCAGGAAGATTTGGGCAGTAATTTGTTAGAAGGGATGTGCGGCGATATTTGTTTTAACCGTTTCAATCTATCGAGCAAATCTAACAATACCCAATAGACAGATACGCAGAAGCAAGAAACGTCGGGAGGTATCTTAACTTTCCGGTCCCAGATGAACTTGAATTTTTACCCAACCGAATGTTCCTTTACGGGTGTGCCACAGACCCTCGAGAATAAACCATTTTTTACTTCATTATCCGGGCCTGCTTTCTGACGCGACAAGGATCCTACTGGTTTGCTTCAATGAAGGGTCAGTTAATTTGGCTACTACTAAGCAACGCTTAGCTGCTAGATAACTAACGGCTTATTCCTTCGTTGCTAAAGTGGAATCCAGATAATAAAGCATATTCCTTTTCATTCAACAACGTAACTCACCACTTGCTTTTAAAAGGCATATCATTTTTGTGCCAACTGATTCCATGGCATTGGTGTAATCGAACACGCATTTTTAGGCTAATCTGACAGGAACGTAGCACACTCTACAAAACGCTGAGGACCTCCGTGCTGCAAAGCCGGCAGGGGCGCCATCATGCAGCCACCCGGTTTTTTCAATCACACTCGGCTAGCCGATACACTCTTACGATAGCGTAAATTCTTCTCCCGTGTACTATGTTCCGTATGGCAAGCTCGAGGCACGGGCGAGCAGTCCCGGCTAAAAACGTACGGCGCGTGAGCATCAGCGACTGCTTAAGTATCCTAGTATCTCGTAAGAAACGATAGTCATACAAGACCACGATGCGTCGGTGAGCCGAACACCAGAATGAGCGAGCGGAACCGAAACAGATTTACTCAACAGCAAGGCGTGCGAAGGGCGTGATACACGGCAGGCAAGTATGCTATATAACGAAGTCAAAAGGAATAGGTTATTGAGCTTGGCTCTTGAATGCGTCTAATCATTTTGCTTTCGGTTCTTCAAGCGCTGTAAAACAAGAGTTCTTGGTAATGGCGGGCTAGTTAAATAGTTTATTTCGGTAACACCTATGCTACCTTATCTCCCCTTATAACTGAAGCACTGTGTAGATGCCAGAACATCTACAACCACGACGGCCAGGCACCCTCAGCTGGCACTTCGACAGTGTGTTAGACTATAGAAAGACAAGCGGTGGCGTGATTCATGCTACTGGCTTAGAACCTGAAGACGTAATTGGTTTCAGTTGGTTTTAATAAACGGTCAGTAGGTCGGCGTTCCGTGTTGTAACCTGTTAAAGCATATACACACCAGGCTAGCGTACGAATGCAATCCCATATGCCCCTGTCATCCCAGATCAAACTTTGCTGGTGAGCCAGCCGGAGGTCTTTGGCTCAGTAGCCACACGCGGTCACCATTTCGGTATACGGGGCCTCGATGTTGGCAACTATACCACTCCGTCTGGCTGTGCTGCTCTCTTTTCGGATGCTGCCGTACGCTTTGGAAGGTTATTTGGTGTCGCTCAAGGTTATCGTGGATGTATTCCGATAAAGCGTGAGTTTCAACCGGACAGACTGGCAATAGTAATTTTAGTGGTAAACGAACCACACAGCTAAGGGTAAGGTAAGCTGACTTATAGCCGGTTGTAGAATGCACCGAGGCCCGATAGGCAATCACTCGTTGTGACCATGCTTCATCCGACTGGTTAGGCTGATGGCGTTTGACGAAGCATTTTAGGATAGCATCGGTGGTCCCCGTTGGTCCGCTTAACAAGCCCGCTTCCCTGTGGATGATACGGGTAAGTGCTGTCTTTTTAAGGGCTAGCCAGCAGCGCATTGCTTGCATTAGCTGGCTCACAAAAGCCGCGCCTTGATTGGAGCGCAATGACTTAGGAGCGTCATAGCTAGCCATCCACTCGTTTAAGATGGTGAAAGCGACAGTGGATACATTATGGCAACCGCTAGTTATTTCCTTGCAGCAATTCTTAAAGTGATCTACCACAACTAGGTTGAAGCAGTGCATGTTCTTTGTTGTCAGCAAATAACAACGATATTAACTGTTATTCCTTGCCCTGTTGCTGAAGTAACTATTGGTACCAAAGGAGCACAAAGAGCGGGCACAAGTGGTATCAAAGTAGCAGAGAGCTCACAGGACGCACAGACTTGAGCGGCATCGGCCACCAGTACCGTTGAAGAATTGCAGTCTCCGTCTTCAACGGACCGGAATGGCCCAATCGTTGATGAATATTTTGTGGTATTCCAAGATATCGGACCATTGGGGTAATCAGGTTCGGACCAGATGTATCAATGCGATACAGAACATGGTAACTGCTTCTCAAGTCCTTACAGTGCCCGAGCACGTTCGCTCTTCAGTAGTATGTTAAACTGTATTTGTGACGAAGCTGGGTCCCTGGTGAGCGACACATCTCGCGGTAAGCAAATACCCAATGGCAAAGGTAAGTAGTGATAAACATAGCATTAGTTTCAATCCATTTCTAGATGAGCGAACGGTGTGCCATTGTGAGTAAAGTCCAGCATCGCCGAGAATGGATCTGTTGGGGTCATTCCATTAAGCAAAATTTGCCCATCGATGTGTTAGAAAAGCTCAAGGAAACTGGTGGCGTACAGAGGAAATTTAGAGAACAGCTAGACGGAGGCGTATGAAAAAGCAAAACTAACTTAATTGCAAATGAACAGTGTATGCATTGTTTAAACCAATAAATAATGTTGAATTGTTGCCATAAAACCTGGGTATATAATTTCATACTGAATGAGACGGTGCAGAATCATGCAAGAAGCTGCTGTTTCTATTACGTGAAGTGAACACATGCGAATGAAGCGTGGCGGATCTGAACCTGAATGAAGGATAAAATACGCAAGGGAATGTTGTTGTTGATGAGAATTGGTTGACAGACACGACTGAGCCGGGCATAATAATTCAAGGAACTTGTAGCAGGTAGGTGGTGAATTAGCTTCCCAGAGGGCTTGTATTGATAGGTCAAAGAAGAGGTTAGACATAGGAAGTGAAGAATAAAGATGGCGCCTCGAAGCCATCAGTAGTACTGCTGTCACAGGAAAAAGCGCAGGAGAAAGGCGCAGACAGCTACATTCAGTGTGGAGGGTCTGTAAAGATAAACTGGGTATTGACCAGAGGTTAGGTGTCCCTCCGAAGCCTATCAGTCATACTAGCTTGATGGGGCTGGAGTTTTCGCCTGGCAAGCGTTTACCCGTTAAAGCGCCACGAACGTCTGTTTAACAACACTAAGAAGTGCCGGATGTGACTTGCCACCGAAATAAAGTCAATGCGCAATGCTTCACATGGAGAATAATCTCAATGTCCCGTAAGCGCAAGCACGTGTTTAGCAAACACACTATGGGCCTCCTACGCCTACCGAACTGCGGTGATCGATCTCCGGAACCATTCGAACCCCCACCAAGCATTTCCGTAACAGAAACACTTAGTGGTCTTGCAACGCTTCGGCGCCACATTTCTCTTTGACACCAATCAGCATGCCCTTTATCACTCTACCATTCCTGTGCAAAAGTATGTACAAGTTTTTAGCCATCTATTTTGCTAACACCTATCTCTCGTTTGGTGTAGACACGGTTTTAGTGTTTCTGTGGCTCTGTCAACCACTTGACCATGCCTGTGCTGGAGTGTGTCGTTCCGTTTGAAATGTAATTAATTAATTAATTAATTAAGGATTTAGCGGCTGCAGTAAACGACACCCGGAAGCTGGAAGAAGATAAACAAAGAATGTGAGGCCAAAGAGAGCTCATGCATGAGGTGTAATGAGAAAAGATTACCAGTCAGCCGGCTGTCAGCGCTGCGGCATCACAATCCAACTGAAAGCCTGTAATAATTAATGGAAATTAGCCAACTGCTCGGTGTCGCTTCGAGGCTAAACAGTCATGTTACAATGAACCAGCTAGGGTTTACAGGCGGCAGAAAATGACATTAAACTCCGGCAGGAAGAAATAATCGTAAGAACGTAAAGCTTGATGCCTCAAACAGAAGGTTAAAAATTTCGACCAGTCGGATGGCTGTGAGATATGGGGCGTCGCAAGCCTACGGAATGCCAGTAAAGATAAAATGGGAATAAGCCACAGGCCAGATGGCCCTCCAGAGCTGCGTAGACGTAATAGCGTGAAGTAGGTGGAGCTAGAAAGCAGCAAGCATCCAAGTTCAAAATACGGAAATAGTTAATAATAAGAATGTTAGGCCACAGTGGCCTTAAGCATACGATGAAGGAATGAACTACTTGGTAATTCAGATGGCTGTGCTCGATGCGACACCAAAATAAAAAAGTAGTCTGCCAACCATAGGAATAAGCCGCAGCCTATGTGGCTCTTCGGGGCGCATCAGTCATACTAGAGAAAAACCGACAACGATTAGAAGAAGCGGACAATGACATTCACAATCCGAAATGCGAACATTCTGAGAATGTAAGGCCGAGATAGCAGCCGGCGTGAGATGAAGGGATGGAAATATTGACTAGTCAGATGGCTGTGAGCTACGCAGCATCACCATCCAAATGGAAGCTTATAAAGAGGAAATGGAATGGGACACAGGCTAGATGGCTCACTAGAGCTGAATGGACATACTAGGGGCAAATAAAAGCAGCTAGGGAGCAGAAAGCCTCAGCGTTCAGAATTCGGAATCAGATGGTAACTTGCAAGGAAGGCCGTAGGGTCCTCAATCATGGACCGATGGAATGAAATTGCTGGCTTATCAGATAACCCTGAGCCACGCAGCATCGCAACTCCAATAGAAGGCCGTACATATGGAATGGGTGTTAGCCGGGAACTCACAGGCTGGCTAAAACTTAGCAGACATAAACGGAGATTAACTTCCGAAACCATTCTAGCCCCCACGCAGCATTTCCGTAATCTAAACCCCTAGTGCTCTTACAGCGCTTCGGCGCCACGTTTCTCTATGACACCAATGTCCAAGCCTTTCATCCCTGCACCATATCTATGCAAACTTGTGTGCACTTTTCGCGCCATATATTTTAAAACCCCTTATTTCTTTCGTGTGGTATCCACAAGCTTTTAATGTCACTGTGACTTTGTAAACCACTTGATAAGTTCTGTATTGGCTTGTCTCGTTTCGTCGAGAATATAAGTATTTATTTATGTATCTTTTTTCGCTCCTTCGCAAGTGTGTCAAGTATTACCGAAAATATACCATTTATTTATTTATAAAATAGCTGGATAGTAAAGCAGCGGGCAACTAATTTCACAATCCAGCATATGAGGATGATTAGAATAAAAGTTCGTAGTACCAACAATCATGAGACGCAAGGAAAATACTGTTCACCAGTCGCATGGCCGTGGGTTATGCGGCAGCACAAGTCAAATGGACGCCTGTGAGATGCACTAGAAATATGCCATATGCTAGATGGCTCTCCAGAGCTGAGTTGGTATTTACCATAATCAACCCAAACCTGAGAGTTGCAGTAGGCCAGGAGTTCTATGGACGCGAGCATTGAGTAGTACACTGCTCGCTGCACATAAGATGTTCCGTCACTAATCCTGCTCGACCAGATGCAATCCAGCTTCACCGGCAAGTGACTTCCATAAGTAAGCTACCTTGTTATATTTATTAGTTCGAGAAATTGAAAGAAATTCCTTCTATCCGACTCCCCTGAACAATGTGCTGAAATTTTTGTAGGGTGCTCGTTTTATGCGTGGACGCTATGGCTCTCTTTCCCGTTTAACAAGAAGCTTATCAAGAAACAGCTGCCAAACAAACCTGCTCAAGAGAGTGCGTCAGCTACGGCGCTCTTGCTGTAGGATGTTCAAGTTTGCTCATGCCATGAAGGGAAATGAAAGCGCTATGGCCTCGCCAACCTGACCTGCGCAAGGGCATAATGGTCAAGAACGGACAGCTAGGTATCGTGCCCATAGAGCCAAGCAACTCAGCTGGCTTCTGCGTTCTCGCACCTCTTACCAATTACCAAAATATCCCCTATACGAGCGGGCTCTAAGGAAACTTCTAATGATCCGCTGGTTATATGTGAAGCCTCCAATTCCTATTTTAAGTAGTCTCATGGTTTAGAAACCGGGCGAGGAAGAGACGAGTTGCAAGTGACCGCTGGTCATTTATTTGGCCGGGTACATTTTTGACATCGAATATATCCGTTCTGCGGTTTCGACCAATAAACAATTTTCAAACCTTGGTCCAAAAGGCATTCCGTCCATGCTAATTAAGAACGGAGACGAGGGCATTCCTATACTCTTCCTGAAGCCTTTTGCGATCTTCGTGCAGTATGGCAAACATCCTTCTGATTGAAAACACTGTATAGTCACAACGCGGCACAAAGGTGGCAGTTTGATTGAGGTTGCCAACTACCGCTCGATAAACCATACACCTACCATCTCGTGTGATAGAAAAGACTGTTAAAGGAACCCAAGTGATCAAGCCCCACTGTGGGTTTCTACGTGCTCTATCCTGCGGTACCTGCCAAATGGATTTCCTTAACATGGTCACCAAAGCGATGAACTCAGATCAAACAGTACTCACACTCTATCTCGATAGGCAAAAAGCATTCGACAGAGATCCACATAAGCACTTACTACGCATGGTCAAGGCTTATGGCGTGTGAGTCCTCTGTTAGACTGGTTGGGACGTTACCTAACCGGACGCACGCAGTCAGTAAAATATCACCTATCAAAGTCTCCCGTGCTGCTGCCTCGATCGGAGTCATACACGGAAGTGTTTTAAGTCCATCACTCTTTCTTATTTATATTAATATTAGTTGCAACAGTGTAAAGCATGGTCACTCATTTCCATTTACTGATGTTATCAACCTCGGCTACTGCTACCTCCGGGTACAACCACTGAAGCACTCGACCGAATGCGAGAAGTCGCAAGGCCCCATAGTGTCATGGTGGCGGCAATGGAAATTGACTGTCCCCGCTGAAAAATCAGCTACCATGACGTACAATTGCGTAGTACCTGATGGGGCGCTGACGATTAATGGCAATCCTATTCAGCTTCGTACCTCAGTAAAAAACCTGGGCCCACATTACTCCATACACCTCAATCTTTCTGAGCAAGTGCACTTGCAAGTCGTAAAGGGTTGACAAGCAAAGTTACACAAAAGCCGTTACACAAGCACTGTTGCGGCACGTCTAGAACTGTACCGGAGCCTCGTTCGCCCGACCTTGGAGTGCTATTCCTGCATATGTAGCAGCTTGCGTAAGTCGGACCGCAAGTTGTTTGAAAAAGCCAAACAGCGTTTCACTAAAATATATACCCCCAAAATACCAGGCGTTTATTTACAGACAGCGAGGTGGCCGGCTCTGACTCCAACGTCTGTGGCTGCGACGCATTGTCCTTACCTTATGCCTCCTGCACAACGTAATACATACTTTGGTGCGTAGTGACTTACCAGCATTAATCTGAGAGGTGGAACAAAACCTGACCTTAGTAACAGAAGTAGTGCTATTATTCCGCTGACAGCGTGGAAGAAACTACGCTCACGTTCCTTCTTAGTTGCATGTATAAATATTTGGAACACAATGCCAACAATGCTGTGAGGAATCCAGACCTTGCAGGCTTTCAAGCTGTAGGTGCAAAAGTTCATGTGCCTGGGTAATGCAAAACGGAGCTTTAACGTCTGTGACTAGGACGAGCGCTTATTTCCGACCTGACCGGGTGAAGCATGAACGACCCCGGTTTACTCAGGAGTAACATCGTACGTTATCCAGCGGAGGTAACCGCTACATTGGTGCACGGCATTTAAATAAATAAATAAATAAATAGTATATTCTCGAATGCTTCGAGACACACCAATCCAGGCATGATCAGAATTTACGTGCAATTATGTTTTGCAACAAACACGCTGCTATGTATGTAATCGGCAGTAAGCCGAAAGTTTTACAGGTTTTGGGGAATGCAAAATTAATCATGAGGAATAAAACCGTCAATGCATGACGACATGATGGGTTCTAGAGTGCATAGTGTAAACAGTCTGGGCTTTACGTGTGTAGTGAAAACGATACATGTATGCAGGGAGTATCTTACACTTGAATGTGTCAGGAAAATATTAAATTATTATTTTAGTCCACTTGCCAGTATGTAGTTGTGGACAGTGACTTTATTCATGGGCGAGTCACATCCGCCACGGTGTGGTGTTGTTAAACGGATATTTGTGGCTTTTTATAGGGAGAACACCTGCCAGGCGAAAACCCACCACGTCCTGAAACACTGTCGAAACTCCGTTTGTACACTAATGTAACACTGGCAGAGCAGCTTGCTGACTGATTTCACCCTTGGTTATCCGCAGTCAAATGAATTCCAATGTCCTCTGTTAGTTGATCAGGTATCTTTGGCCGGGACCGCCATAATGGCTGGGGCCCATGGAGGGTGAGAGCTTCATGAAGATTCATCTTTGTGGGGGTCCAGGTGAGCAAAATGTCAGGTTCTTGCGTCCGGATTTTTCAGGTTTATGTATCCTTTTCAGGAGTGTGAAGGCCTCGTGTCCAGCTATCATACTGGACAACGGTCGCGGTTTTGAGTACAGTTGTGTACCTTTGATGTACCACCATGTTCTTTGTAGGTCCTTGTGTGTTACGTCTTACCCCCGGCAAAATCTTTCTCCGTCTAATCCCAGATCCTTAAGAAGTTCCGGACCTTGGAGAAATGGGAAGGCGAGAGACAAACAAGGCGGCTTATTAGCTCGCCTTCTCACCACTGAGATCTCGCCTGGATAAATTACACGATAAGACTAGGGGCTAAGGCTGCAAATCTGAGTATATGACTTAGTTCATTTATTTTTCTTCTAGCTTGACCCATTCCTAGCTCGTCCGCAGTCACTCAGGTCCTAGAACCCATGTGGCAGTGGAAAGTGCAACTGCAGTGACGGCTTATTACTCCCAATTAGTAACTTCACCTCTACGGCCGTCTACCTTGCTTGCCACCTTACTACGGCGTAACTAGGGTGCTAATTGGCGCACCGCTCTTGAATAATGTGGCAACTCCGCATGTCCGGTAAATGTGAGCTTTCTGCTGACAGCTGTTCATTAATAGGCCTGTGCTTCTTTAACCCGTCTTTACTTTGCTCCAAGGAATACCGCGCAGAAATGGTAACCTCAAACTGTAAAGCAGACTTATATTCCATGCCCTTTTATTCAACACCTGGATTACAATTGGGATTAACTGTAAATGTTGAGAAATAGGCCACATTCGGTTTTAAACTGGACGGTCGTAGATCTCCCGCAAGGAGCAGGTTTAGCCACGACGCTTATTTCCTTATCCTCTCGTGTCCATTTGACAGGCTACCCACAGTGACGCTATTCTTTTACTCCGCCTTCCATTCTCTTCTTCTTCTCTAAAGCCACAGATCGTTGTCGCCACGGCATTTCATGGGTCATACGTCACTTTCGCCTTAGTTATGCCCGCTTTTTACATTGTATTCCGTTTGCTATAAAGGTTACTGTGCGCAGATGGCGAAGCCATCTGAGTTAAAGGATTATATACCCAAACCGTAAGTTCGCCACCATTTGCTTGCCTTCATCTTCGTAGCTATTACCACCCTTTATATAGTTTGTTCTTTGCCTCTGCGTAAGTGAACCGAAGTGAGTAACCTCCTATTTTGCGATACCTTCCCCAAATGAGACCCAAGTAAGCGCACAAATGTGCTGATAGTCCGTGAAGTCCATCTCCCATCTGCTCTTTCAGAGTCAAACTGAAGAAATCAGCGTTAGTCAACGCGAATCTACCCTTTTAATACCAACTTATTTGCTTTCCTGGACGCTGTTACTCAATATAGGATAACCCCACTAGCCCTTATCCTCGTAGTGCATGGTAGCACCGCGATTGCGCTGTTACTGGAAGCATACATGGTTCCAAGTTTCTGGGTCATATGTAATACTTGCACACCATCAGTTAAGTCACGGTCACTTATAATAGACATTTTGCTCTCCAATTTATCTTCGCTTGGCTCCATATCCCTTAGTTTTTATCTGGGTGGTATATTCACCAAGCACTATTGGAACCACTGATAGACTGGTGGCATGAGGAACCAGATCCATTCCTGATCGCCATTCATGCCACCCTAACATTTAATTTTTATGTTCTCTGTCCCGGGCACGAAAGCTGGCTATGTGCCAGAGACACCTGTCACACAGGCTTGCTGAAAATCCAGCTATTTCGGCCCACAACTTGCGGTACCTTGGTCACCTGTACAAAGTTTATCTTTTAGCTGGCTTCATTGTCCACTCTGCTTCATGCGTCAAAGTGGGTGAAAAACCAGCTCACATTTGCTGCGTACTTTTCGGTCTTTGACTTATGCTGTTATTTATTTATGCTGGCGTAGTACAGTAGTAGTATGCTGGTGAAGTACACATGTAGTCAGTAGTGTGGGCTCACACGGTCCAAATATTGTACGAAGCCTAGCTTCACAGAATGCAAATTGTAGAGAAAAGAAGTAGATAATTAAGGTTGGGTAGGTTGAGGAGGAACTAGCCTGAGGAGGTTGTGTACAGGGTGCGGGTCAGGTGAGTAAAGCTTGAGGCAGAAGCTGCAAAAATACTTTAAGCATATTAGCATGGCGTTGATCAAATATGTAGGCGTAGTCGTATGAGACTAGATATATATACACATACAGCAGTAGTGAGATGTAGTATAGACCGACTTGCCCATGCCTGGTTGAAGCAGTGACGTTATTGATTGGCGAACTACATCCACCACGTCGGCGTGTTGTTAAACAGACATTGGTGGCTTTTTGTGGGGAAAATGCTTGCCAGGCGCAGGCCCTCCAAGTCCTGGAAATGGGCCTCAAGCTAGCTTCTTCTTCAAGACCTAGCAGTCACACTAGATGCAAACAGACTTAGTAAGGTAGCGACGGGCCTAAAAGTTCCTGTGTCAGAAGGAGATAATAATAAAAATGTGAGGCCACAATGTCCTCAAGTATAAGCTGAAGAATGAATATGTGAGCAAGTCTGATGGTCTTTAGCGTTGAGGTAACACAATCAAAATGGAAGCTATTAAACATGAATGGGAATGAGCCACAGGCTAGGTGGCTCTTCGAGGCTAAGCAGTCATAAAAGAGCTAAGGAGACAACATTTAGAAGCAGCAGAGAAGGGCAGTTAGGTCCAGGATGTAGTTACTAATATGAAAGTAAGGCTACCTGGACCTCCGCATGAGGTGAAAGACTTAAAGTAACTTCATGTCACATGAGTGTGAGCGATGTGGCAACACAAACCAAATGGAAGAGTATACGTATGGAATGTGTGTCAGTCAGGCTACATAAAAAATATAGAGCTTGACAACCAAACTAGTGTAAAAGAGATGGAGACACGGAGCGGCGGATAAATATATATGGAATCCGGAAAGGGATGCCGCTAAGAAAGTAAGGCCAAAAAGTCAACCAGAAGAACCTAAAGGAATGAATATGTTGGCAAGTCGGATGGTAGTGTATGCTGCGGCATCACAACCTCAGTGAGCCTGTAAAGATAAAATGGGAATTGCCTCAGGCTAGGTGGCCCCTCCAGGCCCAGCAGTTACACTAGCGTTAACCAGACTAATCTAGGTAGCAACAGATCTAAAAGTTCCTGTGTTGGAAGGCGATAATTATAAACATGTGAGAACACAAATTCCGCAAGCATAAGCTGAAGAAATGAATATATTGGCAAGTGGGGTGATTGTGAACGATGAGGTAATACCATCCAACTGGAAGCCTGTTGACATGCATGGGAATGAGCCACAGGTTAGGTGGCTCTTTGAAGCTCAGCAGTCAAACTAGGGTTAGAGAGATAGAGGTTAGAAGCAGCAAAAAATGGCAATTATATTCCGGAAGGTAGTAATAAAAATGCAATGCCAAAGAGACCTCAGCATGAGGTGAGGGAATCGACATACTGCAATTCGGATGATTGTATGTTACGCAGCAACACGATCCGAATTAGGAGCCCGTGATGATGAAATGTGAATATCTCACAGGCTAGGTGGCTTCCCTGGGCTGAGCAGACATACTAGAGGGTAGTAGAAAGGGCTAGAGAGCAGCAAGCATCAACGGTCAGAACCCGGAAGTGGAGGATAATTAGAATATAAGGCGGAAGGGTCTTCAAGAAAAGTTCGGCGGAAGGAAAATGATCGCAAGTCGACTGATGGTGAGCCATACGGCAGCCCAATCCAAATGGAAGGCTGCAAGGATACGAGAGGGTCAGCCAGGCTCTATTTGGATATCAAGATATCAGCAGACATACTAGAGTGAAACAAATAGCGATTTGAAGCGGCGAACAATGACATTCAGAAGCCGGATGGCGACACAGCTGAGAATATAAAGCCAAGCTATCATCAAGTATAAAATAAAAGCAAGAATACAATGGCAAGCCGGGTTTTTTTGTGCTATGCTGCCTCACAACCTAAACGGTAAACTGTAAATATAAAATGGGTATGCGCCTAAGGCTAGGTGGCCTTGCAAGGCCCAGCAGTCAATCTGGATAGAAACCGATTGAGCTGGGTAGCGACAGGAAAAAGCTTTCGGAATCTGGAAGAAAATGATAACTAGATTGCTAGGCCGAAGGGACCTTAAGCATGGGGCGGAGGAACGAAAGGGATAGCAAGTCTGTACGCTATGCGGTAACACAAGCTAACTGGAGGGCTGTAAGTATAGAATAGGATACAGCCAAGATATTGGTGGCTACCTGGAGCTTCGCAGACAAACCAGTGGTAAACAGCTGGAGATCAGAAGCGGCGGACAACGACATAAAGGTGGTCAGATATCGGTATTGGTGGAATAAGTGAGACGTCGGTCCGATAAAGGAAGATGTAAACTCTACGGCGTGCGGTATATTCAAGAAGTGCTGGTAGTATAGAGCGATATAGGGAATAAAGTAGGCAAAGATGCGAAGGAGAGGCAGACATTAAGGTGGGATAACACCTTGGTAGGGAAGTCGAGAAGCAAAACTCGAACGTAGACGAATGATTGTAATTAGTATAGAGAGGACCAGGCATACAGATAAGGAACCAGGCTTGGACTAGTATTATAAGGCTGTTCCTTCTACCAATGAGCACCACGGTCAATGCCAATCCATGCGTAAATTAAGAGAGACATTGGTTGGAGAGCTATGGGCATTTGGTGCCCCGGAGACAGATGGTCCAAGCGGATTAGGATGGAAAGGCACAGTAGTGAAATGAAAGTAGCGAGGACTATGATGTTGTGCTGGCGCTATGGGTAGCTAGGTCACTATTGAGGCGTTGCGGTAATCACCAAAAGAGGGGCCGAATATAATGTACAGTAGCGTAAGGTTAAGCAAAGGAGTGAATGAGACATGAGAAGATCAAGTGATCAGAAGCGGGTACTGGCAGCATAAGGGAGACATCGTCCCGATAGACGGGGATGTGAAACCTACAGAGCACGGTGTAGTCAAGAAGTGGTGGTAGAATGGAGCCGTAAAGGAAATAGAATAGGCAAGCACGCGCAATAGAGATGCCGACGTTAATGTAAACTGAAAACCTTGATGTGGAAGCCGAGAGGCAACACTCAAGCAGATGTGTGCAACGTAGCCAAATACTTGAGTCCAGTCGCACAAAAGTGCGAAGTAACAGTGTCAAATGTTAACCGGTGGTGCAGCCATGGTAGTTAATCAGCTAATGGAAGTGAAAGTCAAAGTAATAAAGAGAGTAAGAGTAGGAATAGATAAGGGATACGAAGCGCATTCAAATTGGACAATACAGAGTTATTAAGGTTAGAAAGCGAAACAATCATTAGTGGTAGCGACGTTAGCCTTGGGAGGGTTAAAAATTGGCAGCACAGCCAGATTATTGGGTATCTAAGCACAATATTGCAAAGCCACAGCGTAGAAAGTAAGGCGATAGAGCGGCGGAATTAGGTAGTGTTTCCTATAAAAAGAAAGCCAGAGCCAAAGGATACCAGAAGGAGCAGGAGTAGGCGGTAGCTTCGAAGCAAAGTAGAGATGGAAACTGCAGCGTTGTTAAGGCTAACTAGAGGAACAATTATTGTTGCCGATGAAGTCAGCTTGCGGGAGGTGTTCAAAGTAGTTGGCTTAGCCAAATGCGTAAGGTCATTCATACAAATTTGCGAACCTACAGTGCAAATAAAATGACAGTGGCGTAGCGTAGTTGGGTGTTGCGTAAAGAGAAACCATAGCCCGCAACAAAGGGATAGAATAAGGATTAGGTCACAGCAAGGGGTAAAGTGGGAGGTAACGGAGGCAAAGCGCGGTGCTGTTAAGGTTAGCTTGAAAAAGTAACATTAATAGGGCGTCAGCTTGGGAAAAGGATTAAAGTTCGCAGTGTAGCCAAACTCTTGAGATCTTTTGCACACATGTGTGGAGCAACAGTGTGAATGTGAGTTGTTGCAGCAGCGATTCTTTATTTTTAAGGAAAGTGGAGCCAGAGCAAAATGATTAAGACAAGGACTGTCAAAGCAAGCGATAAAAGAGGTAGAAATAAAATACAGTGTTGCCACGGTTAAATAGAGTAACAGGTATCTGTATTCAGGAGGCCTGGTAGGAGGCAGAATTTAAGTAAGCAATATAGCCGAAATTCTGAGGTCAGTTTCACAACTGTGTGAAACTACAGTGTCAAATGTTATGCGGGGAGGCAGCGGCGGTGTATGCTGTGTAAGAGGAAAGATAAGCCAGTAACAAAGAAATAAGTGATGGAGAAGTAATAAGCAAAATACTGGACGCGATGATAAAGCGCAATGCAGAGTTGTTAATCTTACCTGGAGTAACAATTATTAGTGAATGCGACCTTTGCTTGGGATGGGATACAGCTAGGTAACATAGCCAAATAGTGAGGTCATCCGCACTTCAGTGCCGAATAATAATACAAATAGTAAATCAGTGGAACTCGGAGGTTGGTGGTTCGTAAGTAAAAATGTAAGGGAAAAGATAAGGACCTAGTCAATGCAGGGGATAAAATGGAAGGTGAAACGGGAAACTGCAGTGTCATTAAGGTTAAATTGAGGAACGATTATTAATAAAATCCATGAGAGTTTGGAGAATGGTTTAGATGGGCGACCTTGCCAGCTACTTGTGGTACCACGCGCAACGATTCGGACCTATTGTGTAGAAGTTAAGTTGGTGCAGCAGCAAAGGTACGTGGTGGTTAAGTAAACAAGAAAGCTAGAGCCAGATCATAACCACAGGAGTAGGACTAGGCGAGGGATTGGAAGCAAGGTGGCAATGGAAAATGGAGTATGATTAAGGTTAAAGAGCGAAACAATTACTATTGCTGACGGTAACAGCTCGTAGGAAGTATTTAGGTTTTCAGCATAGCCAACTGCTTGACGTTCTTCTCATAAATGTGCGGCGCCACCTTGTAAAAGGTTATCTGGTGGTGCAGCCGTGGTAGGTATTTGGTAGTTGGCGCTGAAAGCCAAAGCAATGGAGATGAGAGTAGGAGTTGGACTAAGCAAGGGCTAGAAGGCGAGGTGGAGATAGTCAATACATGGTTAGTAAGGTTAATTATTAGAGTCATTATTAGCGATAGCCGTGTTAAATTAGGGAAGAATATAGCTGAACAACCTAGCTAAAACCTTGAGGTCCTAGCAAAACAGTGCATAGCTAAATGGTCAAAGGTAAGGTGGAGGAGAAGCTGAGGTAGTTGCTGCGCGTGATTTAAGTAAAGTCAGCGACAACGGGTAAGTTAAGGACGGGAACTAGGCGAGGAATAGGTAGCGGGGTGAAGAGGGCTTATGCAAGGCTGGTTTAGGTTAAATAATGGAACAACTATTTGCGATCGCCATGGTAGCTTGGGGAAGGATGTAGTTTGGTAACATAGCGGACTGCAGGGGTCCTAATCAAAAACGTGTGTAGCTAAAGTGTCGAAGTTTATTCGGTAGAGCAGCGGATATAGGTGGCGAGTAAGAGTAAATGGAAGCCAGATCCAGCTAGACAAGAGAAGGAGTAGCGTCAGGTTAAAATTATGACGCAAGGTTAGGCTTTGGACTGGACAAGGGATACGGAGCGAGTTGAAAAGGTAGTTGTGATTAAAGTAGAACAATTTCTAAACTTTATTGAAAGATTTCTGATTGAAGATGGATACATATATGCCACATTGCAAGTCTAATAAGTCATCCGCTGAGAACAGCGAGGCTACTAGTGGGAAGTTGTGGGTAGAGCAACGCGGGTATGTGGTGTGTAAGATGAAATGAAAACCACAGAAAAGAAAGTAAGTGAGTAGGACCACGTAAGTGTTAAAAAATATATGAGAGAACATGCAAGGTTTTAATGATTAAATATGCGTGATATTATTAAAGCTAATTATGTCAAATCAGGGATGGATACAGGTAAGCAGATAGCCAAGTGCTTAAGGACCTTCACTTAAGTGCGAGCTACAGCGGGTAGGGTTAGTCGGTGGAGCAGCAAATATAGGTTTTGCGTAAGCGGACCAAATGGCCAAAGAGATAAAAAGGAGCAGGACAATCTGGAGAATACGAAGCGAGTGGGCGATGGAAAATTCGGGGTGGCCATGAGGAAAATCGCACACTCAAAGAACCAAGTCGCATTGACGTCATTCATTTAGGCCCAAACTTGTAAGCTGCAAGGAAAAGCATAATTTCACACAGATCAAAATCAAATGCGCGTAGAAACGGAACTACTTGAATGGTTCAAGAAGATAAGTGCGCAATTTCCCACAAGTAACTGTGTTTCCTATCTCAATCGCAATCATAATCTCATTTACTGGGAAACCAGTTTTCCCGTGTTGCAGAACATTCGTCTCTATTGCTTGTTGCACACCACATACACATCCATTGCTTTTTGAGACCTATAAAATCAAACGTGCACGTAGAGGTGGTTCGAAATGTAACGGCGTATACTTTTCATCCCCGTCGGTCTGTTCTGTGTTCACCAATACACTCCTTGGCCGGTGGGTTGTCTTTTGGATCGCAAACCGCAACGTAGGAGCTGCTACGTCGAACCGACGAGGGCTCAACAGACTCTGGCGACGGAGTAGTTCGAAAATAATGGCCAATTTTTGTGATCGGATGCAGCAGTATCTCCCTTAACCGCGGCTCCAATTTGAGTAAAACTAGAATCAGTTGCTCGAGGTATTTACATTAATTAATTATTATTAATTATTATTATTAATTAATTATTATTAATTATTATTATTCGACTCTGCGACGCTTTTGCATCACTGACTGGTTTCAACGACTACTGCCAGATCATTCCGAAGCCATTCGGCCAACCAAGGAAGAACTTTGGCTGCCAGCCGACTGCGAATAATAGAGCGTTAAATCGGTCTGCACAACGCATAGCCGGCTGGCACTACTGTTAAACAGAAGCTACGGCAGTGTTTCAGGGCGTGATGGGTTTTCGCCTGACAAGCCTTCTCCCTATAAAAAGCCACAAATGTCCGCTTAACAACATTGCAACGTGGCGGATGTAACTCACCACTGAATAAAGTCACAGCTAAACATTTCACATTGACGCAGTCCTCAGCCTTCTATCTAAAACCCGTGCAACTGATGTTATTATTAAGAATGCTTTGATGGACACAGCTCATTCAGATTTCGTAATGTTCATTGATTGCACCAAAA
>OX104069.1:42881969-42918210 GCA_944474145.2 Dicrocoelium dendriticum
GCATACCAAATAATGAGATCACTATAGATAGGCTATTTTTTGCTGCTTGTGCCACCGCAACATCCCAGAGAAGCAAGAGAATATCGCCTATAAAATCACGATCAACTAACCCTTCACCACGCAGGGTCTACATCGTGAGATTCAGCAAGGGAACACTCCATGATAGAGTCTACGACGAAATTAAATAAAAATGCGGAAATCTGATAATCCTGGTGAACGCTGCTTGTGATCGGAAGTCTATCTGACAGGTCACCGTGGACAATGACGAGGCATGTGTTTTTTTGTACGGATCACGTAAGATGTTCATATATTTCATGGGAACACATTTTCGCGCAAGTATTTCGTACGGAATAAATGGATCGACTGAATCAACGCACTGTTAAAATCAACGAACACAACTATTGTCGGTCTGCGGTATGCGTGGCGCTGCTCTAGCAATTGCCGCAGAGTAAACATATGGGGTATACCGTCATATCCTGGGCGGAAACCTGCCTACACTTACCTAAACCGAGATTCCCGTTCCACAGCGAGGTAACAAACGAGAATCGAGGCCGGTAAATTTGTCACATTTAGCGTTACGCTAACACTCCTGTAATTAGAACAGTCTGTGCAACTATCCTTCTTGAATGTTTAACTATACGCTGTGCTTGGCAATTTTGTTGCAAAAGTTTCGGCACCGAACGAGATGTCATCATCGGTGGGTAGTTAAGTGGCGTGCAATAGCACAGAGTAGCGTATAGGACCCTCATTGAGAGTGACCTTCTTGGGTATTGCTATTATAACCGCTTTTCTCCAGTTAACCAGGATATCCCCTGCCATCCAGTGACTTTCGAATAGGGAGGTCAGTGATTTTCAAGGGACCTCATCCTTACCCTTAATAAATGCATGTAAGAGCGAATGCGAGCCAGCGGCACGAAAATCAATACAGGATGTGATCTCCTTTCGGACTTTAGCTGGCAACGGAGGCTCTATATAACCGGCCATGGCTCGTACTGCATCACCTGAGTAGGAAGAGATCCGGGAGCAGGGCGCCAGCTGACCAGCGTTTGTAGGTGTTCTGCCCAACACGCAAACCGTCGCATCACGTTAAGTTCCACACGCGTTGCGACGGACTACATAGTAAGCGATCGCAAACGACTTTACGCTTAACTCACAGACTCCTCAGCAATTTTTCTTACTCTTTGCTACCATGGTAATTAAGACGATAATATCAATCTTCTACGGAGGCTGTTCCTCTTTATTCAGCAATGGTTCGCTGCACTAGTCATTGCCTTATCAGGTTCATGCAATGTGACCTCAAAAGTCGCTGGTTTCCCAAATAGTGGACTGAGTCAAACGAGCATCATTAAGTCTTTCTGCTGGACAGCCAAAGCTTACTCTCATTCTAAAATGCTTTACTGCCTGCTGAGGAATTTTAGCTACAATCATGCTCTTCGCGCTGGATCGTGCAGTCCGAAATGTTGACTGTAGTGTAACCTCTTAATCCCAACTACTGTGAAGAAGCAGCCAAGGAATATTTTGTTAAACTGGTTTATCCGACCAATTTTTCAGCTACTGTACGAGCATGCAGATGCTAACCCTTCGGTATGCATATTGGGTTCTGCTCTTAATCTAGAAGAACTGATGCTCACTGCACCTGCCAACCGGAAGTGACGGAGGATAAGGAAATTAGCAAGTTCTTGCGGTCCTGAATCGCAAAATATAACATTGTCGTAAGTGGACACTGCAGAACGTTTAACAACCTCCCAGTCACAACTTACGCCACGTCTGCGCAATGGAATGCAATGTCTCATACGTTTCTAGACAGTCGTTCTAACGCTTGCTGTAATTACCGCTTATTACAGTGCCTCGTTTTGCAAACAGCAGGGTTTTTTCACGAACCTTGCAGAGTCTTCTGCCGTACTTTCAAATGTATGAATGTTTGATAATCATGAGTAATTAACATGTGAGTCTCTAAAGTTCTTCTACACGAAGATCCTTGCGTTAGCGTTGGGTAGCAATTTAGTCTCCAAAGCTTACTTATTGGCAGTATGAGCAGGTGGCCGGGTGCCGTACCTAACTTTAGCTGACAGATTACACATACAAAACGCCATCATAGTTCATAGTTAATTCATAGTATGTAATTACCTACGCTAAGGAGATTTCATGGGGCTTACAAACCTGGATTCACCATACCAATCTCCTTCATGTGGTGCGTAGTGAAGTGTGTAACCGGAGAAATAAGATTTGCTAGGTGAATGCCGTAGTAGATGCATCATAACCAGATATGCTCGCTTTCACTGAAACGTGGCTATCGTTCCAGTCCTGAAAAATGTGGATTAGTTAAAAAGTTATGCTTTACAGATCCTGGAGCGCTCTCCTGGCCACTGTGGAGGTGGGGTTGTTTGATAGGTCAGTCCTTTAGTGAATGTATTATTAAGGTACATGTTCTACTGCTTCCACAGAACTGTTGAAAAACGGCCCCATATGGTCTTGACATACAAAAGCTATGTAATCACTTCAAAGTCTGGTATTTTTTTCTTCTCGCCAATTCTGCACACAGGTGTTTTGTGAGGGATGATTTCAACTGGAAGCTGTTGTGTGTTCAAATACCCTTCTGGCACATCGGATTTCCAATTGTTGGTATAAGAATGCGCAGGAATTCTCAGTAAATTAACCAAGCTTCAAATTTGGCAAGTCTCCGTGTCTTGGGACCTTATCATGGCTACCGAGAAATGGCTGAAAGACGTGCTTACAGAAGCCGAAATCTCATTATTTGAGCTATCACTATTGCGCAATGACCGATCCACTAGGAGAGACTGCGTAATACTTTACTACCGTTCCGACCTGCTCTTCGGCCAATAGACGACGCACGGATTCAAACCACAAACAACTTATGGTGCTATCAACACTTAATATGTTTAGTGGCGATTATAACCCGGCAAGTAATATCAGCTTTAGAAATAAACCAAGCACTAATCTCCGCCATGATGAACTTACTGACACGATGTTAAACTTACGTTCTCCTGGTAGGGTACTTCAACCCTAATGGACTGCAAACGCCGGCGACTCAAGTTGAGCAATGAAATGCGAAAGTGAAAGCGTCACTCCCTGTTTTACTGCTGTACAACCGTGTCACTTGGCCAACGCGTTTCAAGACAGTAAACAAACTGGTTATTTAAAACAGTTATTCTAATAACAAGCAACTCATGATACACGCAGTAACAAATTGCACTCTTTTGGCTGCAGAGATCACGCAACACTAGTGTTCCACTACAGGTGCTACGCAAAGTATCATAAAGAAAGTACCGCGGAATTTCACATTATATCCAACTTTGAGGCAAGCTGGTCATTTCTAGCCGAATGGTTCCCTGAAGGGTTGTCAATCAATTCCACAGGCTCGTAGCAAATATCTCGCAACAAATGGGGCCGTTCCTGAGCAACAAGACTAGTAAATGCACGGCATTGAGTGACTCAGCATAGCTCGCCTACATACACTCCCGTGGAGGATATGCGGGATGTCTATGCAACATATATGAACTACTGCCTCAACCTTGTAGGAGAGCATAAAGTAAAGAATCGAATAGACTTGTTGCTAAACTTTTGTTCTAATCCCAGGCACGGAAACCGAATTCGGAGTTTTAAATTTGGAATTCCAGCTATGCACACAGTATGCGGTTTAGCTCAAACGGTACAAGAGGCGGCCAACGTTCTTAGACAACAATTTAACCGTACCTTCCAATGTGTACAATCATGCTCATTCTGCGTATACAAATCATGATGCCACCTGGCGTACAGCATAAGCCTTTACAACTAAAGCTGGGGGGGAACTGTCATATACGGTAGCTTAACCAGGTGCTGCACATGACCTAATGCCAGCCATACCCCGAACCAAGCAGACTCTACCATTGCTCCTCCAAACCTCAGGCAGTCAGTCCTTTATAAAACCGTATAACTCAGACATTATGAGACACAAGCTTGGCTCTTAACTCTTGATCTCTTTGTAGCAATACTGCATCTGTCAGGAACTAATCTCGGATTGTTTGGTGAGATACTTTGTTCGCTAACCTACAATGAGCAAACGTTTGAGTCTCTACGCTACCTCACTAAGCAGCCAAGGTTAAACATTATTTGTATTGACTGGCTAGATATATTCAATATTTGGAGTGTTCATTTGGATAAAATGTACAAACTGTAAATGGGTATTAGCGTTCCACCAGTAATTATCGATGCAGGGCTCGAGCAGACCATTTCACAACAGTTGTTTCAGTGATGCGCCGTAGTTTTGCTGGACGGTTTCGGAACTTGTACCTAAATGAGAACCCAGTTACACTTAAGAACAAATGTTAAAGCCGTTTTTCATACAAAACGTCTAGTGCCGTAGTTCACCCTAAAGTATTTTGAGCAAATCCTTAATCGTCAAACAAAGCACAAATCATACAATCGCTCGACTGCTCCTCATGGGCTGCATCCATTGTAATAGTAATAAAAACCAATATCTTCATCGGTGTAAGTGCGAATGTTTCAAATTGTCTCAATGAGATTCGTCAGATGTACAACTGTCCAGGCCCAAATGATGGCAGATAATATATCATAGTAATCGACGTTAAGTTTTCAGTGGTCATCTCGACGTTGACTTCAATCAATGCATCAACCAACAACAGACAGCTGCGCCAGGTTTTCAGTCGCTTTGGTATGCCCGAAACACTTGAGACAAACAATGAATCACACTTAAAATCGGAGGAATTCACAACAATTTGTTAATCCAATAATGTTACTTACATGCGAATATCCTGCTCACACACTCAATCGAATGGTCAAACTAGGCGACAGGTTGACATATTCAAGAAAACACTAATCAAAGCGCAGTTAGACTGCCCCACGAATAGTTGCCTACAAACATTCCTCATGGTGTATAGAATCACCCATGTCCCACGTGTATTAGAAGGTCACCGTCAGCAATGATATTAGGCAGACAAATCAGATCTGTCTGGGATACAATTATGCCAAAGCAAAGACAAGCATCCGGGCTGAGAAGTACTGAAGTAACACTACGCCAATGGCGTGGGACCGTGCCGAAACTAAAGATTGGTGACTTGATATGGGCAGGAGATTTCCGTCAATCGAAAATTCAGATGGGCTCCTGGTTCAGTTACCATACCAATTGGTCGCATCACCTAGCTAATATAGGTCTATGAAAACACAGCACCGCCACATGAACCGGCTCAGACTCCGCTCTAGTAGTGTTCATTTTTTCTTAACCACAATCTCAAGCTGTATTTTCAGATATTATTGGAGAGGTGCTCTTTGCCAAAACTGAGGCCAATTCAGATCTAGTGGAATACGCAAGCCAAGATTCGGCACCAGCATTGTATACCATACGCAGACGCCCAATAGGGAATCGATGATCACCGGGTCGATTCATATGGATTCAAAGGCTGAAGACTCTAGGCATATGTGTTAATAGAAGAAGGAGATACCATATACGGAAGCCTAAAGCAGATGCTGCAGATGACCTGATGCCAGCCATCCGCGAACCAATCAGATTGTGCAACTGCACAATCAATTATTCGTGAGCCAGCCATTAGTGAACCGTATAACTCAGTCATTATGAGACACATGCTTGACTCTCGATTTCTTTGTGGCAATACTACCTGGTTACATCAACGATCCAGTAGGTTCTCCACCTACTTGGAGTAGTTCAGCTCAAATCAGAAACAGCTGATGTCCGTGTGCGACTACAGCTTCCTAATACAGACGACATTCATACAAAGGCAACATTAGTGGCTGCTATGATTTTAACTGAACCGTTAGCAATACACTCAACGACGTCCTAACGAGATGCATATCCCCACGATGCGATAATCACTATAATCCACAAACTTGTTAGCTGTGCAGAAACAGATAATTACGGCCCGATAACAGTACATCCGGTGATCTCCAAGCTCGTAGAGTCCACAGTAGCTGTGGTGATCTTAGGGTACCCAGAGAGTTACAAATTCTCCGGAGCGGCACGGATTTAAGCCAGATATGTCCAGTAATAATAAACAGTTGATAGGTCATGCGCGCTGGACCGAATATGCAAATTTGTTGGTGTAGTAGATGCCATCTACCTAGATTTCTCAGATGAACTCGATCTTTTATAACAGGCATACTCAACCTTTATTTGGCCATTACCCACTTTTGAACCTTTCCTTAACACATAGCGTCTCATCCTTGATCACCACAATTTCAACAAACCGCAACAAGTAACAGGCCTAATTTTGTGGTTTCCGGTATTCATATTGACATCATTTTAATGTTGGTAAAATTATTAATGTTGGTATCATTGCACTTTGTTATATATATATATATATATATATATATTTCACAGCCTCAAGATGATATTCATTTTGCGACAACATTAAGCCACTTGTTTGTAACTGCACAGAAAACATCATTAACATTTGAAATTGGATCAATTTATTGTTGGCTTGTAACTGTAAAGTATGTCATGAAATAGGAGATGTAGTAACTTCACAACAATGTGTTTTTCAAAATATTATTGCTGGTCTGGAATCGGATGTCCTTGATCAAGCTTAATTATGTCCGGCCCCAGACTTGGCAAATATTGTCACACATGTCTTCTTTTTGTGATATTCTATCTGTTAATACATTTGGATCAGAGAATCCACTCGACTGACTCCACATTCAGCCATGTATTTGGATAGGAAAGTAAGGAAATTTATTCCAGCTATTTTCCACAGTCTGGGTTATCGGTTAGGGGATCAGTATGTATCAAAATATTCTCTAACTCCCGCGAATATGGTTCTGCAAGTGTTATCTTTTGAAGCTATATAAGCTTTTCTCGGATTTTAACTCCAAAATCGCAAGCTGTACATCTAATAGATCGCAAATCCAAATTGATATTTGTGTGTCACAGGTCTGATCGCTGTGTTTCATTTCTCTTCGGCGTTGTTTGGCATTCATAATCACGTTTTCTATTTTTAGTTCCTCCTTGACCGTATCGAGAATTGGGCACAGTTGAAATTCCTGACGTCTGAAGTTTGGATCCTAAACTTCCAGCTTTTAAAAAATAACGGCTTCTTTGCTCGACATGTGGTTACTCAACTTACCTTGACTCTTTCTTTAAGCAGCTGCGTTTTTCAAAAACATCAACCAAATAAGACGCGTCTGGCTTTGTTGTTAGCATTTTTATTTCATAATCTGTTCAAGAACCAAATGTGATGATGTTAGCTCAGAGTGGAAAATAAAGCGGAAAATAGTTGCCCTTAGAGAGCCACCCAACTTCTGTAAGCAACAATCCAACCTGGAAATCTTACACTGTTCTCCTCACACAGCTGCTGGATAAGACGATCTTAACAGGGTGTGATTTGATACTGACCACTATTATAACATTGTGCGAAGTTTAATCTTGGCTTCTGCTTTCTACGAAAAAATACTATTACAACAGTTGATAGTGAGTCGTTAAAGCGCCCTCTTCAGTTATTAGCTTATGTGCTCTCGATGAATCACGCAGTGAATTGTATGTACAGAAGGGTAAATATTTTTAGATGGCAATAAATCCTTTATATATTCCGATCACAGTGGTAAAACTATCTATGGCACATTGGAAGATATTCTGCATTTTAATGGAGCTTTTATTCAGAAATCTATTGAATACGTCAAATTTAGGCTGGGCATTTGCATGAGTTTTAATTCTCCAAGCAAGCAGCACCTCTTTCACCAATTAATTAGCAATTAAAAATCGGACATAAGTTACGGAAAGTAGATTTGTCTAATATTGATGAAAATTTCCTGCACTGTAGTACATTTATTCAAGTGCTTTCTATGTCCCGATCTATTTCGTCTATTCACTTAGATACAGTCAAATTCTTAAGCGGAATGGCTTGAACTGCTTCATGGGGATTCACATTCATCAAGTTTCACAGGATTATTGATCCTAAAGGAAATATAATAAGTTGTTTACCATTATGTGGAATCCGAGTTTTGGCAATCAAATTGCTGATTTTATAAGACAACGTAAGTTCATTAGTCGTTTGTGTGCCTTGTCAAAATCCTTTTCCTGTATGGCTTACCGAATGTACATAAGTCCGAATGCAGAGGACATAGGTTCCCCGAACTAGCTAGATATTTGTCTGGCATATTGCAAACTTTGACAGGGCAAACGAATACGATCGTAAACGACTCATGGCTTCGAACGAAACATATCGGGCTTTCAGGTTGGGTCGGATGGAATGATGGTCAGTAACGATGTTAGCACGCTCACTACCAACCTGCCAATATGCGACGCTTTGGGGATAGCGAAACACCGTCTAACTGGGTATAATAACCTGGGAGAGAGGACAAAGTTTACGGTAAACCTTACGGTTGATCTTAAGGCACAGGGTTCATTCCTTCCTTAAAATGACTTAATTTACGTTGCAATCTAGATAATACACTCAGGACCAAAGACTGGCCATGTTATCGCCACTATCCTCTGTATTGGCAAATTTGTATATGAAAAACTTTGAAAGGAGGGCGCTGACTGACACCTGCGTCTTACTGAACGTTTGGTGGTGACACGTGGATGACAGATTTGTTATCATAAAACGGAATAAGAAAGGCGAGTTACTAAACCACTTGAACACTCTTGCGATGAATGTAAATTTCACTATGGAATTGGAATCATACCTTAGCACGTTGTCATTCCTTGACCGCCTAGTTCGCAGAAATGGGGCATCTAAATACAACGATATATCATAAGCAGACGGACACATATGATGTACTCTACTATAGTTTTGGTGAAAAGAAGCAGATGTATTCCGGAATCGCCTCATCTCTGTTTCACCGAACCCAGACCCTGTGCACAGAGGAAGAATATGGGAAGGCCGCCTGGAAAGAAGCAATAAACTAATTATTTGGTAGTGGATGCTCGAGGCAATTAGTGTGACACTACTTGCAGCGAATTTTAAATCCTCACACACGGCATACTACGAAGTGAATTGGGATGGTAGGTATTCCTCCTAAAGAAGGAAATTAATGTGTCATCCTGGAAGTCCTAGACAAAGATAACGTAAGGGTGGTTTTTCAACAAGGCCAAACGCTTTGCCCGACACTGGTGCACTTAAAAGGCCCAAGTTGCGCAAAGTAGGGCAACCAATTGCTTTTACAAAATCAGTCGCAAATAATACGCTTACGTGTACGTCGGCCAAACCACAAGAGAGCTGCGCACAAGGATAGCAGAAAAGGAGAGACATAAAATGGCAACGGAAACGAGCTTAAATGTTGAGCGTTACTTATGGATTCGGTAGTAGCGATGCACGCGATAGATACAGCTCATGTGATGGACTTGGATAACATTGAAATGGTTAGAATGGGATTACGATCAACTTCCTAAAGGCTGAATGCTCTGACGGTTGAGGTTAGCAAGGTGTGCAGATACGTGAACAAAATGGACGGGACACATCTTTCGAACGTGTGGCGAGCTGTATTATAGAGCAGTCTGAGGAGCGCCTGTGGACGGATTCAGGGCAGAGAATGAACACCGTATCATACCCGTACCAACCCTTAGTAGGGCTTACGTGTTTGACCTTAGAAAGCGGAGGATTTGTAACTGCTCCATGCACTATTTGGAGTGATATATTGAACTGTAACGCAATTGACCTTCTGCCTACATCCCATTCGTCAAGGTTGTCCTCACAATTCGCTAAAGTACTATAGTAATTCTCGACTGGTTCAATCGGCCCGACGAAGCTTTTGTGTCAAAAGCGAAATGTCGCCCACAGACTATACCAACCGGTTGTTTTCAAATTAAACTTCAAGTTGGTGTTTATTCAAAGCCATTACGCAGCTTTCTGAAAAAATTCACATCATTTCTGCTTTCGTACTTATGTGCAAATTCCGATTAATTTTCTGTTTACTTGGTTGCCTACTTTCATTTGAAGGAGTGTTCTGTTAAATTACACAAAAAGGTAGACTGGAGTTTTGAGTCGATGTGATAAATCGGAATGACATGTAGGCCACGAATACTGCCAAAAATTATTCATTACCGAAGAGATCATTTCCGAAATGAAACATAGTAAATTGCTAATATAATAATGTATACATATACTGCTTTTGTATTAATATTCATACACAGTGATATCATGGGTATTTAATGGAATCATTCAAAAAGCGAACCATGCAGTTAAAAACAGCGAGGCACACCATTTGAATATGATCGGAATGATGCCTTGTTGTACATAATGAACAGGTCCAAGAGCGGGTGTAATACAGATGTAGTCAGTAATGTGGGCCTATATGGGCCAAGGAATGAGTGAATTTAATCGTTTGAGCGTATCGGCCCACGCCTGGGCACGCCCAACCAGCATTGCAGAGGCGAAATGTTTTGCAGAGTACGAGAGGTATATACGAATTACAGAGACTATTGGTGTGGAGTATGTGTCGCTAAGGATCTGGTCCGATGTGCTCGTGTACACAGTGGGGGTCAGGTGAGTGAAGCTTGTGGACCAAACTGTAAAAAGGCTTTAAGAGTAGTTGCATCTCACCGATCAAACATATACGTGTAATTGTATAAGTGTGGATTTATGCACAGAACTTGTGATATATGTTATCGGTCGACTTGTCAATGCGTTAGTAGGCATGCTTGATGGCACTAACTTTATTCGGGATTGAACTTGAGATTACAGGACATTTGGTAAGCATACTTTTACCTTATGTTGGTAGCTAGAATAATGAGTGTAAAAGTGTAGAAACAATCTGAGAGGTAAGAAGAATGTGGTTTCTGAAGATGTTTTTGAAAATACCATGGATAGCTAACCTAACTGAAGAGGACTTATGAATCAAAACCCTTGAAGAAAAGAAATGGAACTCAGACAACGACAACGGTCTTTGAACACCCATACATTGCTGGAGTTGTAGCAAACAGTTCAATAGTTCAATAGTGCATGGTGGGATAAAAAGCATTGGCTTTACAAGACCCATAGGATGGTAAAGGCAAAATAGATAAAAATCATTAGATTCCGACATGGAACTGAAATGCCAATAGCCTAAGCCTAGTACATCACACCACCATGTGTTGTTTGTCACTCAGATGAATGTTTAACAAGTGTTTGAAGGCTGTAATGTTCCGAGCGTTTACCACCTGCGTTGGCATGTCATTCCATTGTAAACAGATTCTAAGAGAATAAAAATATTTTCTACAGCCTAATCGGGAGTGTTGGATTATCAGCTTGAGGTTGTGACTTCTCGATCGATTATAAGTGGCTAGGGTGAGCAGCGATTTGCACGGGTGATCGTTTTCCGTTAATATCCGGTATGCGAGAATGAGATTTCCGCGTAGTTTTCGGTATTTGGAGAAAAACATTACGATTAAACTGAGACGCACTTCATAATTGAGACCAGATAATCCGCGTGTTGCCTTCGTTGCTCTTCGTTGGGGCTGCTCTAAGAGAGGAATGACCGGTTTTAAACATGGGCACCAAGCCTGGAGGGCATATTCGACGTGGGGACGGATATAGGGGTTGACAAGCATGGGTACCAACCGTCGTTCAAAAACACCAAAAGCTCGCCTCAAAAATTGCAGATTCATGTTCGTCACGTTTGCTGCTTTCGAACATTGGAGCGAATTCCCCAGACTTTCTTGCACAATGACACTTATGTCTCTTTCTGTGGTCACGCACCCTAAAACGTACTGCCCCAAGAGGTACGTGCTGTTAAGATTGCTGCGCAATGACAGTAGGTGACACTTGGCAGGATTCAGGAGGTGTTTTATATCTGCCCATTTGTTGATTCGATGTAAATCATTCTGGAGTAGGGCACAGTCTGATATTGAGTGAATAACTCTCCAGAGTTTTGCGTCATCTGCAAAAATTTGGATCGAGGATTGAATATTATCCGGAAGGTCGTTAATGTTGAACAGAAAAATGGGGGACCAAGGACGGATCCTTGAGGTACACCACTTGAGATGCAGAGGGTTTCCGAGAGGGCATCTACGACTCTGACCTTGATCGTTCTGTCATGCAAATATGCCGCTAGTCAGGTGAGTAGGGAACCATGGATACCGTAGGCACGAAGCTGATGAAGCAGAGCCAAGTGATTGACTCTGTCGAATGCCTTCGAAAAGTCTAGGTAAATCACATCAAGGGGGATCCTTCGTCAAGCGCATTGGTCCGTGAATCTCAAGCAAGGAGCAGAATTTTGAGGCAAGATACTTTGCGTCTAAAGCCGTGTTGGAGGAGAGAAATTAGCTTCAGACTCTCAAAATGTCGTGTAATTTCATCTGCAACCAACGATTCCATTACTTTTGATAAAACAGAGAGGAGAGTAATGAGTCGGTAGTTGGCAGGATCCGATCGCTTACCTCCTTTGTATATCGGAGTGACTATCCCGCTTTGCCACTCAGACGGAAGTGTTTGGGAATTGAGTAGACTTTGGAAAAAGCTTGCGAGGTGTGCTGCTATGGTGGGAGCAAGAGTTTTAAGAACTTTGGGTCTGATCTTGTCGACTCCCGGAGCGCTGTTTTCTCTTAGAGACCGTAATTTGTTAGCGACAGCTGCTGAGGTAAAAGTGACAGTTGATATGCCGACCACGTTGGGTGAATGCTGGTTTGGCAAAGGTTCTATGGCGTTTGCAGTCACTGTGCCAAACTGCAGAAGTAATGCGTTCGCAGCATCCACAACAGTAGTCGTTAGGCTACCATCTGTCTTGAGTGGTGGTATTCCTGTTTTAACTTTCCTTCTGTTGTTCACGTACCTGTACAGCAGTTTTGTATTGTTCGTGAATTTAAGTACCATGTTTTTTTGCCATTCGTACTTATTGGCTCTAATCAGTGATATGCAATAGTTTCTCACTAATTTGTAATTCTCCCAGATGGCGTCGCAATTGTTCAGCGCGTATTGTCTCCAGATCTCGTCTCTGGTGCTAATCCATTTACGCGTTCTGCTTCGGATCCAGGTGTTGGTCCGGCGCGGCACTCGTAATGGTATGACTTTTGAGGCTGCTTGCGTGACACAGCTAATTTTGTCTTTTAGTTCGTTCCAGGCGTCGTCTGCCGTGCTCTGTAGATTGAGGTCCCAGTTGACGGTTGTTGCTAGGCTGTGAAGCACGGAATAGTTGGTTATAGTTCGTCGGTTTTCATGTCTGATTTCAGTAGTATTGGCGTAACACACATAGGCAAAATTCAACACTGAGTGGTCACTGTTGCCTAATGGTGGATCGTATGAAATTGTCTCAATCATCAACTCTTCGTTGGTTAGGATTAAATCTAGAAGCGATGGCTTTTTTGAACCGCAGTGTCTAGTTGGGCGGTGCACGTGTTTGTACAGAGCTGCTGTATCCATAAACTCAAGAATCTTTGACTTGAAGTAAGGACCACTAGAAGTCGCTGAGACAATTGAGGGTACATTAAAATCGCCCATGATTAGACAATGTGAGTACTTTTGAGAAACTGCATAATGAAGCGCGTTTAACAGAATGTCATATCGGTTTGCGGTGGAGTTCGGTGGCCTGTAGACAACTGCCAACAGACAAGCATCCCACGTCTTCTTCGAAGGTTCACCACCTCGGCCATTTAGCTGCATTCGGCCAAACAAAGCGTCGGAGACAGCAAGGTGACGTTCGTTAATAGCCTCACATCTCAGACAATTCCGATAGTACAGAGCAACGCCGCCACCGCGAGATGGACGATCATTGCGAATAACTGACATATCACTGATTTCGATTTCCGTGTCGAGCATGTCATTGGAGAGCCAGGTTTCAGTTACAGCTATGAAATCCCAATTGATTGTGTTATGTCGATGGCGCAATTCAGGTAGCTTAGAGTTGAGTCCCTGAGCGTTTGTGTAGCAGCACTGTATCTGCTGACACATTAGGAGCTCGGTTCGTTGTGGTTGACCGGCACAGCTTGTACAACAGCTGTTGCTAAAAATGGCGTCCAATGCGTGCTGACAAGGCATTTGATTAGTCTGAGTATTTGGAGAACCATCCTAAGGTACAGAGTGTGTTTTATATACATACCAAGGAACCCAGACGCCCACACGTTTTGGCAAACTTCAGCTTAACTGAATGTTAAGAAAGCCTCATAGCGCGTCCTAGATATTTCGACTCTCAGTCGTAACAGACGAAGTTTCTTTACAGAAATTCCCTTAACTCAAATTCGGAAGGTTGCAGGCTAACATCATCTAGCCGCCAGATGTACACGCAAGTTGGGTTTGATGACGAAAATCGCGTAACCTAGTGCTATCGCAAGGAGACCAGCATGAAAAAGATTGCTCATTGTTACACAGTGGCAGTGTCCTGAGGAAAAGAATTAGTCAGTGGAATAAGCTGCTGGTTAGTTGGCGTTAGCCTCTAGCAGTCATGGGTGCGATCCCCAGTATGGGATCAGTGGATGCGCACCCCTAACGAGCCCCAATACAGCGAAACGCGCGTCTAGTGCTTTTCCGGATTGGCTGCTTACCATTACGGCCTGGAATCTAGTTGTAGTGAACCAATCTTAAAACAGTTAGTGTCAATGTGGCTTTGTTCGCTAACTGCCGCAGAGTGCTGAAGAGAGTTTGCTAGGTTCACTGCACCTTGCACGTTATATGCATCAGTGTCTTGAGTAGAGCTTAGTTGCTTGACTGAGGATTATCATTATACAAGTTAGCCAGAGGTGTAAAAGACCCAAGCTACTGTGCCGCAATAAACAAAAGAAAAATATAAATGAAACAGGTGCATGCCAGCTGAGTTACCAACATTGTTACTGAAAGACATCTGCCAGCTACCAGGCAACAGAAAATTATTTTGATACGAAATGCGCTTTTTGTTCGGATAGAGGCTAAAAGGAATGGGTAAGGGAAAAACAGCGAGAACGCCACTGCGGTCCACTCCTAGCCACGTCAGTAAGTGTATCTAGCCAAACGTGTTCATTAACTTTTGGACCCCAACCAGGGAGTCTTGACGCTCCAACCGAGGAGAGTTTCGAAGTAAGGGCCTACATTCTGCTCGACCAAGTCATCATTTGGCCACCTCACATATTCTTTCATATGCACCCCGGATAGCACACAAAGCACTTCGCGGGAGCAGTGGGCTAGTATGCGTAACACGTGGCCGAAGCCAGGTGCGTGAAATAACTGTGCTGAACCGTTCAGTTCATTTTCCTGTACCGTAAACAGGGCGACGATCACACTAGATGATTACGTAGTGTTCTCACAAAACGTGAGCTAAACTACGAGGGCACCGGTGGTCGAACTAGCTTCTTTATGTCCACTGATCTAAGTGGCCAGGTTTCGCAACCGTACAGTAGGGTCGAATGTACGGATGCATTGTGAACTCTACACTTCAAGGCGAGAGTGATGCCGCGCCGTTAAGTTGGTGGCATAAGTCATTTTTTTAAAGAGACCATCGCTTGCGTTTTTGGGCGCGTAGGCAGCGATGACGAATAAACACGTATTAATCTTGGGCGACTTCGAACCTTTGAACGCGTCAACCTATCGGACCGCACACATCCGGCTACTGATTGGGATCGAAGCAATCAGGGCACCTTGAGCTGGGGTGACTCAGTGCAATGCCCACACCAGCTTGGTCGGTGCTCATAGCTACATTGTCACTAGATAGAGGGACTAGAAGAATACTGCTGGTGACACCTGAAGGGAATCGTAGGGTGAGTACAGAGCTTCAGTCTTGCTCCGATAACCAGCAGATATCGATGGACAGAGTCTCCATATTTTAAGCAAGTGCTGCCTGCTGACCGATATGTAACAACTTACGTACATTAAGGCATACCTATCTGAAGGAGACTCGGTGGCTCCAAATGGAAGCCGATGAATTGCGCTGGACCGCTTGGTTGGACCTGGGTTTTTCGATATTGCAGCAGTGAAGCTCCGCGTTTGCATAGTCATCAAAGTCCTGCGGGGGAATCCGTTCTTAATAGCGTAGTCTGAATCGCCGAATGGCGATTATATGTGAGATGAGCCAGGCGAAATCTGCGCAAATTTCGCGGCGTTACGCTAGCTCTGCAACAGGAGGTCTGCCCGGTCTGGCTTTCACACCTTCGTATACAGCCAGTTGCGAGCACGTAATTCACTTCACTGACCGGTAGTTTCCAAGGGGATTAGTGGGCGGAGAAAATGTTTTAGATTATTTATGATTGATTTTATTGCTATTTGTGCAACGAGACTGGACCTTAACGTGGTGCGACGGTTTGCGTACCTCATTGACCCATTGAGCTATACTGGGTGATGCCTCCGAGCATCTTGAGAGCTACTCCTACCAGGTTGGTCAATGGTGAGAGGTCAGACAAACTCAGTCTTCTGGTCCTCCAGGTTGGGGGTTTGAAATGGGATGGCGTCCATTTCTGTAAAACTAAATCACTGCCACCCCGCTGCCTTGCGGACAGGCTTTTGAGCCAAAGGCTTTGGATGAGGACCCTAATCGTTCTCCTGTCTAGGTCTGGGCGCCCTGGCAGTATCCCAGCCCACATACAACCATGACATTTTCTTCAAACATAAATTTCATCCTGCATCGGCCGTCGCGCAGATTATCAAGGGTCGCCTTATCTGCTGCATACAGCACGGCGGATAAGCGAAAGCATGCTACTGCTGGCGCCTCCCTTCTTTCTTTTCCACCTTTTTCTCTTACTCCCATCCCGGCCCCCATTACTAACCTTCCTTCTATAATTCCCAGCTTAATTGACAGCAGCCGAAGTGCTACTGGAGTAGAACCATCTGCAGCCACCATCCCACAGCACGTATCGGACGCCTATCGGCAAAAGTTCCTTATAAGGCCACGCTGTCCCGTTACCATGGCGACATTCAACGTCCGCACTCTAAGACAAACAGGTCAGCAGGCTGCACTCGCACACACCTTAGACACACTGGGTGTTGATGTGTGTTGTGTGTCCGAAACTAGGATTAATGACCCTAACGGGGTTATTGAATTGACTGCACCCGGCTTATCCTCTCGTTATTGGTTGCACGCATCCGGAGACGCCGATGCGGCACTCACGGGTCAAGCTGGTGTAGGTATCATTCTCAGCTCCAAGGCTGAGTCATCGTTGGTTGATTGGATTCCGGTGAACAGCCGTTTATGTGCAGCCCGTTTGACGACATCAGCTAAGGTGAATTCGCGAAGTAAAACAAAACGCTGTTTGTTTGTGATTTCTGCTTATGCTCCCACGGACTGCAGTTCTAATGCAGTCAAGGACACTTTCTATCACGAACTGAACACGCTGCTACGCAGTGCTACTAGCTCAGATATTGTAGTACTTGCAGGGGATATGAACGCACAAGTAGGGCGTCTGAGCTCTTCAGAAGCTCAGCTGGGTGGTAAGTATGGACTTAACGCCGAACGGACTGACAACGGCGAGCGTCTGCTGCAACTGTGTGCGGAGCACCAGTTGTTTCTTAGTAGCACTGCTTTTAGACACAGTGGGCGCCGAAGTGCCACTTGGCGTCCTCCTGTAGCTGGTCAGCGATGGACCCAAATTGACCACATAGCCATAAGTTACAGGTGGCGCGGTTCCATTCTGGATTGCCGCTCATACTGGAGTACCTGTGTCGACTCTGACCATGCCTTGGTGCGCTGTCATTTCTCCATGAACTTTACCGGAAGGCGCACAAAGCGTCTCCCCCGATTGGCAACGGAGAAATTGTCCCAGCCCTCAGTCAGGCAAGCCTATCAAGAAGCACTGCATAGCGAACTCTCGCTGTCTTGTCCTAATGACACTGAACTTCAGTGGAATAGGATCTCGGCCGCTATGCACGACGCAGGAGCATCTGCTTGTGGCACTATCAGTCGTCATCGCACCAGTCACTGGATATCCGAGAGGTCCGTGAACCTTTTGGAAGCTAGAAGGCACCTCCCGGCTGGTTCTGAACACAATGTGACCAGACGGGCTATTAGGCGTGAACTAAAGCGGAGCCTATGTGCTGACAAGGAAGCCTGGTGGACCAGTCGGGCTCAAGAAATGGAGGAGGCAGGAGCAGTAGGCAATTACCGCAAGCTCTTCCAGCTAATCCGCACCACTGGTCCGAGGAAACCAGGCGTCAGTGAGTCAATCAGGGACAGCGCGGGTGCGCTGATACACAATAAGGAGCGCCGTATGGCTCGTTGGGCTGAACACTTTCAAGATCAGTTCAGCTGGCCCCCTGCTCCCGGACCTCTTCCTACTCAGGTGATGCAGGACGAGCCATGGACGGTTAGTTTAGAGCCCCCGTCGGAGGCCGAGGTCCGAAACGCGATCACAGCCCTCAATCGTTTTCGTGCCGCTGGCCCGGATTCCCTACCACCTGCACTATTTAAGGATGGAGGTGAGGTCCTCTGCAAAGCACTGACCTCCCTATTCGAACGTATCTGGAACGAAGAGAGTGTGCCGGCTAATTGGAGCGAATCGATTATAGTGGCAATATACAAAAAGGGCGGTCGCACAGACTGTGCGAACCACAGGGGTATTAGCCTAACGCCAGTTGTGACAAAATTACTGGCCTCGATTATCGTTCGTCGTCTCACTGTAGAACGGGAATCTCGGATTAGAGAAGAGCAGGCCGGTTTTCGCCCAGGACGTGGCTGTATAGACCATATATTTACTTTGCGGCAGGTGCTAGAGCAACGCCACGCATACCGCAGACCGACAATAGCTGTGTTCCTCGATTTCAAGAGTGCGTTCGATTCAGTCGATCGATCGATTCTGTTCGAAATACTTGCGCGAAAAGGTGTTCCCACGAAATATGTGAACATCCTTCGTGCTCTATACTCGAACACTAGAGGCCGCGTCAGGGTCTATGGTGCCCTATCGGATAGCTTTTCGACTACAAGTGGCGTTCGACAGGGTTGCCCGATTTCCCCGTTTTTGTTCAATTTCGTCGTGGATTCTATCATGGAGTGTTCCCTTGCGGAATCTCACGATGTAGGTGTTGAAGTGCTGCCTGGTGAACGGTTAGTTGATCTAGATTATGCGGACGATATCGTCTTGCTTTTCGACAATGTTGAGGCGGCACAATCAACCCTGAATAGCCTGTCGAGAGTGGTCCCATTATTTGGTATGCACTTCGCACCTTCAAAGTGCAAAGTGTTGCTGCAGGACCACCAGCCACTCGATGACCCCTTGACGCTTGCTAACGAGGAACTCGAGATGGTTGATCAATTCAGTTATCTTGGCAGCTGCATCAGCAATGATGGGCGCATAGAAACTGACGTGAGCTCACGCATTGCAAAGGCCAGAGCTGCCTTCTTGAACCTGCGTCATCTTTGGCGACAGAAGGGAGTTTCCCTCCGTCTGAAAGGCCGTGTATACAAGGCCACAGTGAGGGCCGTTCTGCTTTATATTAGTGAGACTTGGCCCCTTCGGTCTGAAGATCTGAGGCGCCTTCAAGTCTTTGATCATCGTTGTTTGCGAAGCATTGCTGGTGTCGGATGGCACCAGCGTGTCCGCAACGATGATGTGCGTAGGCGAGTACTAGGTGGTGATGATCATGCTAGCTCGCTAGAACAACAGATAGCACTGAATAAGTTACGTTGGCTCGGGCACGTGCTACGCATGCCGGGTCACCGCTTACCTAGGAGGGCCTTGTTCAGTCTACCAGGTGTCGGATGGCGCAAGGCTCGAGGTGGACAGAAGTTGACTTGGCAGCGGGAAATGAAGTCACTGACGACCAAACTGGGTGCCGTTGGTCCGTCTCGCCTTCCGGGTTGGAGCCCACGTGACTCACCTTGTGCTTGGCTCGAGACTTTACAGGACATGGCTCGCAACCGACACCAGTGGCGCGTCTGCTGCCGTCTCCTAATTGGATTGTCTGTTTAAAGTGTGTTTGGTGCTGAGTTATCTGCGGGGTAATGGCTGATTATGACGCGTGGCAGTGAAAGCCGCAAGGAAGCTGTCTCGCCGATGCCGCCTTATCTTTGCACGATAGCCAGCTGTTTGTGACGGAATGTTGTTAACACAAGGTGTAGGCGCCTTGACCCTGAATGTTTGCTTAGGGCATTAAGGTTTTCAGGTAAGTCCCCCTTCTCTCCCTCTTCTTATTCTTTATTTCATAAGTCCTCATGGTTGTATGGCAGCGAAGCATCAGTTCAAATGGCTGATGTACTGCTGTTGATGATGATGATATTTGTGTAATCACAGTCCACTTTTCACAGCATGCTGACCCCCATGTTTCCCCTAAATTTTTTTCTCATCCCAGGGCCCATTGGAATGTTTTACCGCCCCAGTTTCGCAGCACACTATCCGAACCGACGGAAGTCCAGGACAGAGTATGTCAGGGTATCGCCTGTTCTATTTCTCCAGAAATGATTTTGCAAGGGCGCTAACTATAAACGTCTAAATAATTACCGATGATTTATAAATATGGCCCGCTCTCACTACAAGGGAGGATCACAAAGCCTTGCAAGTTGTTACGCATAACGCATACAAATTGTCCATTGAGAACATGTTGCAGTTCAACGCCACCAAGCGCAAAGTTCTCAGCGTACGCAGTCAGAGTACTCACATTCATCGGCCAGGGCCACCAATTCTACAGCGGGCTTCTAATGAGTGCCATCTGGGAGTTCACGTGCAACATGACCTAAGTTGTCTCAGGAAGACGTAAAATGCACCAATAAAAACAAACAGTACTGCGGTCACATAGAAGGTATGTAGGTTCGATGCCATATTCTCTCCGAAAATGAGTGAGTCGAAGTGTGACATCATGCGGAATATGCTATCCAAGCGTAGCAACATTGGCAGAAGCATCACCTCAAAGCACTCGACACTGCACTGTCAGGGGTTTGTCCCACCTTCCGTATCCACTCGGGATGAAAAGTGGCAAAATGTACAGCGGAAGCTATGGGCGTCTACAGGGAGATCCCATAATGATGTATCGGATGTTGATAAGACCACCCAATTGGTCTTTGCCTCGCACTGCTGAGGAATAAAACGTTTATTTATTTATATATACAATAACCTAACCAGATATGTCACTATCTATTCATACTCACCCAAAACACCTATTTGTGGAGTCCAGTTTAATTTGACCATGCAGTGCTCCTGGCTAGAACATCGGCGAAAGATTTTTTCCCTTCCCCTATCACAGCCTCCGAACGACCTCCATGCGCTTACAGTTATTAGCCCCAAACTTGTCCTAAATAAAAAATCTTAACGATACACTATCACATACATAGTACGTGATATATAGCCTATAACCATCAAATGGTGGTAATAGTCTAAAACAAGTTGTGGATGATGTCAAACTCTTCCTTAACTTCAGGGGGAATACTCACCTATGTGCCAATACAATCCCTATGGTGAGTCATGCATCTCGGGCGATATTTTACCTACACTATTTTTATCTGGTAATTTTCACTGTAATAATCCTACTGGACTTTGCAAGCACTGGTTTTCAACCCGTCCTAGATCACTGATCCGTTGAAATAAAGTATTGGATTCATCATGGGTAAGAAAAGCAAAAGTCAAACAAACCCTGTATTCAACTAGTGAAATAGAAATGTCAAAGTCATAAGAATACTATGGCGTCTCGCTTGGCACACTGTCTTTAATCTATGCATCCAGTTTGTTTAGCTTGTAGATCGTAGTAGTACTTTTGGATTAAATCATGTTAGGCAGGTTATTTAACGCGTCATCTAGTTACCATCTGAATCATACCAAAATAGGAACAGATATAACAAATGAACTTAGGACTAGGACTTATAAAGTACAAAAAACGGCACTGGAGGTATTTCAACTGACTGCACTGTGTGGCAAAAAAACAGAGTCCGCATAATGACATGTTGCAGTTAAATTACAATAGATGTAGGGGTGCTATTTTAAAATTATTATGATCTGTACACCAATTCTGGTTTAGTTAGTGGACGATGATATTGCGCATTGGAAACTACTAAGCAGTAATCTAACTGATAAGGAAATGGTGCAAAGCTTTACCAATGCGCTATGCGGTATGGTACACGACGGATGACAAAATATGTCATTGTATTATCTGTCATCTTCAGATATATAGTAAGTGTACACAAATTTTTATGTTTATCATATGCACACGCTTGTCGACACACGAGTTAATCGCAGCCAGAAATAAAAATTGCATGTCGGTTTTCATTCAGCGCGTCTAGAAGTGCCAACTAACCCGAATCCGACTGCAGGTCTGATGCGTTTTGAAGTAACACTCACTCTGAGTCGTGCATATAAGTAGAGGCGACTAATTCGATTTTGAGATGATTTGCAACAATTGACATGTAATGCTCCACTTGGGGACATACACCGGATTTGTGCCTTTACACAAAAATCTTCGTGCCAATCTTCGCCGGCGTTATCTAATTTTAGCTACTTTTTGCCTTTACCAAATACCTAAACATGTGCGCAGCGTAAATAATCGAGTCGGAAGAGCTTGCAACAGTTAGGCTATTTAGTTGATTGGAAAACAGTCGTTGTTCCTTGCAGCTAAAATGGTAAGCCGCAGCCAATTCTGGGAACCACATGGGAGCGGGCATGCTCCAACCAAAGATTTTAAAGGGACTCTGTTTTGTAGATACATTAGCTGTTAAATTGAAAAGGCAAGAGTTAGTGAAGCTTTCGGTGATTACGTTCAAAACGACCGTATCCGAATTGGTAGTTCAGTGTTGCACTTCCCAGCCCCGAAACCCCATAACGAGGTTCGACCTCCTTTTAAAACATCAAAGTGACATAGCCTGAGCAGGGGTGGACCTCGAGGCTTATTCTTCCTAGCTTGGCGCCATGATCACATTGGCTCTAAGATCCGAGAGTAACGCGTGGCACAACGGGAAAGTATTCCAAGTGGTAGTTGATGAACACGCTGTATGGTTGGATTGCAAATCGCAATCTCTATTCAGACCTCGGTTCACTTTAAAATTGACCTCAGTCATTACAATCACAAGGACTGTATCCGAACTGGTGGTTCTGTGCTACACCTCCTAAACCTGACAACTCATAACTTCTTTCGTCCTCCATTAATCTCAATAGATAGACATAGCCTGAGCTGGGGTGGACCTCTAGGCCTAGTGTTCACAGATTGACACCTTGAACAATATCGCTCTAAGATCCGCGAGCACAGTGGTAAAGAATTCCCAGTAGCAATTGGTAACCAGCAGTGTGGTTAAAAAGCGACTCACAGGCTGTACTAAGACCTCGGTCCTCTTTGAAGTAGACATCGATTATTACGATCACAAGGACCGTATAATAATTGGTGGTTCGGTGTTGCTCATCAATACCGTGGCACCACATAACCGGTTTTGTAATCATTGGGGATAATCAGATAGCGAAAATCATACCTGATTTGGACCTCGAGGTATAGTAGTAAAAGGTTCACGCCTTTACCACTACGCCTCTTAGATTGGCGAGCAACGTTTAGCACGGCGGTAAAGGAATCCAAGTAGCATTTGGATTACCCGCTGTTTGATTGGATTGCGACTCCCAAGATATATTCATAATGGGGTAGATTTGACGTAGTCCTCGGTCATTACGTTCACAAGGACCGTATCCGAATTGGTGGATCGGTGTTGCTCCTCCCAACGCTAACACTCCATAGCCGGTTTCCTTCTATTTTGGACTCAATAGATGGAGTTAGCCTGAACTGGGTTGAATCTCGAGACTTAGTATGCAAAAGTTGACGACTTGAGCACTAGGGTTCTAAGATGCACGAGCAACGCTTGACACAAGTAAATAATTCCAATTAGTATATAGTGAACCCGCTGTGTGTTATTGGATTGCGACTCGCAGTCACTATTCACACCTCGCTCCATTTTGAAATAGACCTCGGTCATTACGATCACAAGGACCGTAAACGAATTGGTGCCTCTGTGTTGCTTCCCCCAAACTTAACACCCCATAACCAGTTTCGTCCTAATTTGGAAATTTTAAATGAAGATATCCTGAGTTCTTGTGAAACTAGAAGAGTAGTGTTCAAATTTTGACGCCTTGACCAATATTGCTCTAAGAGTTGGGAGAAACACGTGGCACAGCGGTAAAGAATTCCAAGTGACATATAGTTTACTCCTTCTGTGGTTTGACTGCGACTCGCAATCTCTATTCAGACCTAGCTACTATTTGAAACAAATATCAGTCATTACGATCAAAAGAACTGTACGCAAATTGGTGATTCGGTTTCGCTGTTGCCATATCTGACACCACAGAACCGCTTTCATCCTTCTTTGGACTCATCAGACTGAGATATCCTGAGTAGCTTTGGAATTCGAGGCCTATTATTCAATGGTTGATGCCTTGACCCCAGTGGTTGCAACATCCGCTCGCAACACTTAACACAGCGGTAAGTAATTATAAGTAGCATTTGCTATATACGCTGCGTAGTTGCATTTCGATTCGCAGTATCTTTTCCGACCTCAGTATTTTGCGTTAGACCTCGTTCAGTACGTTTAAATTAATGAATCAGAATTGGAGCTTCGGGATTGCTCTCTTCATCCCTGACACCCCATAAAGTCTTTTGTGCTATTTTGAATAATCAGATAAAGATAGTCTGAGATGTGGCGGACCTAAAGCCTATTCGTCAAATGTTGACACCTTGAACAGTATTGCATCAAGATCGGCAAGCAAAATGGCACAGCGGTAAATAATTCTAAGTAGCATTTGATGTATCCGCTGTGGATTGGATTGTGAACTGCAATATCTATTCAGTACTCCGTCCAATTTGTAGTAGACCCCGGTTATTGCGATCACTAGGACCGTATCCCAATTGGTGGTTCGGTGTTGCATCTTCCAAACCTGACCCCCATAACTGGATTCGTCCACATATTGGACCCATTAGATGGAAATGGCTGTGTTCTTGTGGGCCTCGAGTCCCAGTGTTGAATTGTTGAGGAATTGACCACTATGGCTGTAAAATATGCAAGCAAAGCATGGACATATGTTAGTAATTAGAAGTGACATTAGTTTCAATTGCGGTGTAGTTAGATTGCAAATGGCAATCTCTATTCAGGCCTCGGTCCCAATTGAAGTATATCTCAGTCATTACGATAACAGGAACTGGATCCGAATTGGTGTTTAGGTCTTGCTTCTACTAACCGTGAATCCCCATAACCGGTTTCCCTATCACTTTGATTCAGCAGATGGAGAAAACTTGAGCTGATGTAGACCTCGAGGCCTAGTGTTCGAAGATTTACGCTTTTACCACAATTGTACTAATATTCTCGAGAAATGGTTGGCGCAGTGATAAGAATATCTAAATGGCATTAGTTTTACCCGCTTTGTGTTTGGATTGCGACTCGCAATTTCTATTCAGAGCTCGGTCATATTTGAAGTAGTCCTCGGTCATTACGATTACAAGGATCTCATTCGGTATGGTGTTTCGGTGTTCCTGTCCCCATACCTGACACACAAAAACCCGTTTCGTCCTCCTTCATACATAACAGATAAAGTAGTCGGAGCTGGGTTGGAGCTGGAGGGTCAGATTTGAAAAAGTGACGACTTGACCAATCTGGCTCTCCGTCCGAGAGCAACGCTTGGCATGGCGTAAATAATTCTAAGTGGCATTTGGTGTGTCCGTTGTGGATTGGATTGCTGTTCGCAAAATCTACTCAGTACTCGTTCCATTTTGTAGTATACCCCAATTATTGCGATAACAAGGACAGTATCCCAATTGGTGGTTAGGTGTTGCAACTTCTAACACTGTCTCCCCATAACAGGATTCGTTCACATATTAGAACCATTAGATGGAAATGGCCTGAGTTATTGTGGGCCTCGAGTCCCAGTGTTGAATTGTTGAGGAATTGACCACTATGGCTCTAAAATATGCAAGCAAAGCATAGACATATGTTAGTAATTAGAAGTGACATTAGTTTCAATTGCGGTGTGGTTAGACTGCAAATGACAATCTTTATTCACGCCTCGATCCTATTTGAAGTAGACCTCGGTCATTAGGCTAAAAATAACCGGATCCGAATTGGTGTTTAGGTCTTGCTCCTACTAACCGTGAATACTCATAACCAGTTTCCATTTCACTTTGATTCAGCAGACGAAGATAACATTAGCTGGGGTGGACTTCGACGCTTAGTGTTCGAAGATTTATGCCTTTACCACAATTGTACTAAAATCATCGAGAAAAGGTTGGCACAGTGATGAGGATATCTAAGCGGCATTAGGTGTACTCGCTTTGTGATTGGATTGCGCCTCGCAATATCTATTCAGTACTCGGTCTTCTATGTAGTAGACCTCAGTTATTGCTATCATTACGACTGTACCCGCATTGGTGATTCGGTGTTTCTCCTTCCATCCTTTGCACCCCATAACCGAATGCGTCCTCTTGTTTACTCATTAGATTAACAGAGCCTTAGCTCTTGTGGATCTCAAGTTCTAGTTTTAGAATTTTGTCAACTTGACCACTATGTCTCTAGGATATGCAAGCAACGAATGGCACATCGTTAACGCATTCCAAATGGCATTTGCTTACGCTCTGTGGCTTTGGGATGATGCTCGCAATCTCTAATCAGACCACGGTCTGCTTTAAAATATATATTTATCTATACGATTACAAGGACCGTATCCGAATTGTTGTTTCGGTGTTTCTCCTCCCAAATCAGGTTCGCCATAAATATTTTCGTACTCCCTTGAAATTTCTATATGGAGTTAGCATGATCTCGGGTTTATTTCGTGGCTTATTATGCGAAGCTTGACGACTTGACCACTATGGCTCTAAGATCCGGGAGCAACGCTTGTGAAAGTCGTAACGAGTTCTAAGTGGCATTTGTGTATCCGCTGTTTGGTTGGATTGCTACTCTCAATCTATATTCAGAACTTGGTCCTGCTTGAAGTAGACCACGGTTATTAAGACCGCAAAGACCGTATCCGAATTCGGAATAAGTTGTTGCTTATCATAACCCTGATACTCCATAACCGGTTTCGTCCTCATTTAAACTCATAAGATAGAGATCTCCTGAGCTGGTGGACCTAGGTGTCTAGTTTGCAACGTTTGACGCTTTTACCCACATGGATCTTTTATCCGCGAGCAACTCTTGGCTGATCGTTAAAGAATTCCAAATCCGTCCCACGTAGCTCAGTGGTCTCAACCACGGACTGGCAAAAGTCGAGTTGCGGATTAGAGCCCTACCAGGGTCCGATGGAATGCGCACTGCTGATGATTCCCGAAAAAATGCTTTTCCGTGCTTTTCCGGGGGTGTGGCGGCTGTCTGAGTGGGTCTAGATGTGACGAATTTCCACCTATACCATTCAATTCCCCCTACTACTCCTCTGTAATTCCAAGTTGCTTTTATCTACCCTCTGTGTTGCTTGATTGCAATTTCGCTATATCTATCCATCCTTTAGTCCTCTTTGAATTGGACCTCGGTTATTACGATCACACGGATCGTATCCAAATTTGTAATACTTTGTTGTTTCTCCCCACCCTAAAAAGTTATAACCGATTTCCTCCTCCTATTGACCTATCAGATGAAGATAGCCTGAGCTGGGGTGGGCATCGAGGCCTAATTTCCAAGGTTGACAATTTGAAAACGATGGCACTAAAGTGCTTGATCAATGGTTTGCGTAGCGATAAAGAATTCCAAGTGATGCTAAAAAACGTTGGTCTCTTGAGGTGACGGATCGTAACTTCCAAGCTAAATACGTGTACCTCTGCAAAACGTAACGTTACAGTGTCACTGGTGCGATCCCTTATGAACTACATTATATTGTCATCTTTTGGACATAGGAAAGGTAGTTCCATGCTTGAACGATATGAATATTGGAACGAAATATGTGGACTGATCCCCCATTGCGTAGGTAAAAATAACATGCCCCATAACATCATAGACAGGTTTTGGTCCACTTGCTATGTTGCCACACCGGCATTCAGCCAATTGAAGCATGGAATTGCTAATGAAATAATCGATTTAATATCCTGCATTGGAGCAGGTTCCCTAGGGACGGTTCCGTGGATGGTCCTACTACTTTAATTGAACATTTGGTTGTAGCTGCACTTGCCATTGTTCCCTGTTTGTTAATCTCTATAATACTTTCAACCAGACAATCACCTCAAAAATCCGTTTGGGATACATTGTATGAACTGTTATCAATCACCTATTATATGCAATCTCATTGTGATCAGTCCATACAGTTAGACTGTGCCTAAGACCGTCGAGGAATATGCCGTGTATTTACTTATTTTTTACCCTACCCAAGTGCCTACCATAGAAGAGTCGTCTGTAAACTTCAGATGGCTTGGGCACCTAGTTTCGTTAGTATATCGTTTTGTATGGTTAAAAGAACCGGTTATTGTGTTCCTTGGAATACTCTGTATAACATAAATGGTCTTTGATTATCGTTGCATGATTAGCTGCAGATGGCGCCAGAGTGGGTCTATGATCGGCATTTCCGGATCGTCTAACGGTTCGCGATGAAGGCCACTGCGGTGTTGTAGAAGAAACATACATCCCTTTCTGAGGCGATCGTTTCGTACATAGGATATACCATGTATCGCGACTACGGCGTCGATAATTTCTCAATGCAACTAAACTTTAGTTACAAATAATAGGTCGTAGACGATGTTGTTTGACGTAACTTTAGTGCGGCAAGCTTGTTCGGGAGACTTTGTGCGTTGCTGTACAGCCAGAAACATTTCGCTGAAGTTATTAGTGAGTCGGGGATATGTATTATGTGTGATGTCGCGACAGTTAAATGTCGGCCACTAATCCTGTTTGAGTGAGGCGGTGACAAACTCATTTTGTCAGATTCAGGAATCCCGCCAATGTAGCTTAATAATATTTGGTGTGTAACCAATATGGTGGGTCCACCATTTTTCTTCAGCTACATGAGTATTGTTATCCGAATCATTGTCCGGAAGGGGTCCGATTAGGTTGCCATTGAGTGTGCTTGTTTAGGGAATATAGGTTTGATCCGGAGCTCAGAATGTAGTATGCTACGACCCTCATACCGCCTCTAAAAAATCATATTAAAATAAAGATCTTAGGCCAGATCTTTTGTAACTTGGCGATCTGTGGAATATCGAGATTGCTTGCGCTACGACTTTTTCTAAATGCAGAGTCTCGTGTAAGTCTAATTGCTTAGACTAAAGACCTGCATCCAACCTCAATATGTGATGTCGAGAAACTAAAATCTAGTTTAGTTCATATTTGTGACGAAAACGTTAAGTTCACAAGGTTTAGTATTAGTATTATCAATAGAGAAAAAATTCAGTCACTTAAAGAGCTACGGTTAAACGACTTCATAAGTTCTAAGCCAGACAATGATTCCAGCATAGCGCTAATGACTAGGGTGGAGTATATCCGTAAAGTGCAGCACACCTGCAATGAAGCGAGTAAGTTGTAGAGGCTCATGGCAGGAAAAAAGAACAGAGGGGAGTTAGAGAAACAGCTGACCAGTTTCCTCAGGCGGATAATGTAAACCATACTCGTCACGAAAAATGAATTCGAAAAGCTGAAGTCTTCAGGTGAACAACTGCCGAGATTATATGTCCTGCCTAAAGTTCAAAAGTAAGGCGCCCTAATGCGCCCAATCTTGAACATGATGGGTTCGCCCCAGCAGTTGTTGGCCCAATGTACGTTGGCGAAGCTGCAACCGTTATGAAATTTAGTTTACATTTTCTGCCTGAGATACACGTTAGAAATTCATTGAGAGGATATCCGAAAGCAGCCTTGATGGCAAAAGCATGATATCATTCAATGCCCAGTCGCTGTTCACAAACATTCCATTGCTCAAACACGTGGATTACGTACGCGAGCTTGCTCGGAAACTGTCCATATACGTAACTTGTCGGGAAAATTTGCCAAAGTACGACTCCGTTGCACGTTTAATGTTCAGTTCACATTCAATGGTGTAATGTACCGTCAGATTGACGGAGTGGTCATGGGATCTCCTTTGGGGCCGCTGGTGGCTGATATTTTCCTGGCGAAGTCGGAACATGGCCCTCTTACAACGCACATCGATGTAACCAAAATCTACTTGCGGTATGTTGACGACACGGTTCTTTGCAAATCCGAAAAGCATGCGGAACAGTTGCTAAAAGCCTTAAATGACGCATACAAGAATCTCGACTTCACGTGTGAACACGAATTCGGAAAAACGTTACCTTTCATGGATGTAGAAGTTATCTGTAACTCGGACTGATAATGCAGTAGAAAGGAACACAAAAAGCACACATGGACTAGGCAGTACACGGAGTTTCAGAGCGCAGCAACTCTACAGCATAAGAGGAGTTTAATAAAATCTCTGACCTTCAGGACGCGCAGTAAATGTAAACCGGATATGGTAAACGAAGAACTGCAGAGAACTAGCGACCCACTCAGGGAAAATCTGGCATGAAACATTTGAAGAGAAGCAATCTGAAGCCACCTAGGAGCATTGCCCCTAAGTAGGAAGTTACGTACAAATACCATATAACGGCGATTCTACCACTGCTATGTTATCCCGACGCTTGAAAGATGAAGTTAAAACATACTATGTATCGGCATGCCTAAGAAGTGCTCATGACGAGCAGTTGCTTAAAAACCATTATAAGATAGACTGCCGTCCTTGACTTGTTCAAAGATCGTTCATCAAAACTCTTGCTCCTGTGGTGTAGGACACGTGGGGCGCACTAAAAGGCGCCGATCTCAAAAGATACGCCAGCACATGAAGGTATGGAATTACAAACTTACGGGATACATGTGAAGTAGAACAAAACCATTGTCTACCATACCTGGACATACTCATAACTCGCAGGGAGGATGGATTGATTAAGAGGTCGATTTACCGAAAATCGACTTGGTCCGGTCAGTACCTGCACTTCACCAGCTTCACACCAGTGCGGTACAAACGGATACTTGTGAAGACTCTAGTTAATCGTGCCAGACGAATTTGTTCGGCCGACTGTCTGGAGGATGAGCTAGTGTTAATTACAGCAACACTAATGGCGAATGGCTACCCTCGAAGATTTATCGAGAAACACAGCCAACCGCGAGGACCAAAGGACTTGTTGCACACGGCAGCCAAGAAGAAAGTGTATATCGAGTTACCTTTCAAAGGTGACTTAGCCACGCTGAAGACAAATAAGCGTATAATCTCGGCTACACAAGGAAGTTACCATGCTGCACAAGTTGTCGTTATCAACCGAAACCGAAATTTGACCATACCTCCAAGGAAGGAAGCTCAGCCTATTGGGGCCAACTAACACTGTGTATACCAATTTGTGTGGGACTGCGGAAAAAGCTACATAGGCAGAACCAATAGAACGCTGACTTCCCGAATAAAGGAACATGTACCAAGATGGGGTCAACGTGAAGTTGCTCAGATTGCCTACCCTCGTCAGATTCCATGTTCGCGCAGACCGCCGACTTCCTCGATAGGCAAACACCTATTAGACTCAGGTCACCAATTATAACTGGGCTCAGCGTTTAAAGTTGTCTTACGTCCCACTTATCCCTGCTTCCTTCGGTTTGCTGAGGCTGTCGCAATAAGCCGGATTAAGCCAGCTTTGTGTGTTCAGAAACAATTATTTGTCAGCCTAAAGCTGCCTTGAACGTAGGTGTGAACCTCCGTCATTCGTTTTGCATCATAAGCTTGTCTGGTTGCACCCACTGTTAGCTATATCTATGCATATCGGTTATCGTAAATGGTAATGAGGAGACAATAAGAAATGCACGCATCTACCAGCCTTCGTCTTTTTTCCGTGCTTTTCAAATTGTTGAAGGGAACTAACTGCTTTAATGGGCTAAGGGTGCTTACATATTCACGTATATTTTTTCATCCACTTGATAAGCATTATTCGACATGGTCTCGATCGCTCTTAAACTAGGAACAGTTATGGCCGCCAATATATCCTGACAACCTAGTGTGTCTAATGTTGTCTGACGAATAAATGCGTCCACAAGCTTTTTCCACAAAGAAGCACATTATATGCAGTATCATAATTCTCTCTTTGTTATATTCTCAAATGTGCATTATTCCGAGACAAAATCCATCAAATGCAATCTGCTACACGAGAAGAATGATTATCAAGCCCTCTGACATTTAAGTGAAGTCCGTCATACAAGCTAGGCACATTACGGTTATCTACGACTAATGTAATTAACTGTTCAGTCAGCAGATTAAACATATACGGTTTTCTTGTGAGGCTCTTGCCTCCGAGCAACTGAATGCGGCGTTTGCAATTTCCATATTTTAGATTTGGCGAGCGCTAGAACCGCAACCTACACCCAGATGATTGCCGCAAATCTAAAGACATAAACTCGCTTCTTATTAACGGTGTCCGTTTGCTACATGCTCCAACCGAGTTAGAGAACAAAGCGCATGACTGGGATGAATGAAGCTTCATCCGCGAAATACTTACACTCAAAGATGTGATCGACCATTCGATCTTAATGTTGCCATCATCGCCTAAATAAAGAGTGAACGGTCCGCGATTAATAAAAGTAAAAATGCAAACAAAACCATGGCGGAAAATGTGAAGGAAAATTGACTGAAATTGCGCGAGAAGATTACATCCATATACATTATATATATATATATATATATATATATATATATATATATATGGTCAATGCACACCAGGCCACAGGTCGAGAAGAGTACTCTGAACATTCATCCTTTGTGTGCGACCACGTCAACATGTCACTTAGAACCGACATTCAGTCAAAACACTTTGCCAGCTGATGAACATCTAGTTTCGAATCAACCTACTGACGCTGAGAATTCGATATGCCAACCTGGAATTGACCCGGGGCCAATGATTACGGGTCAACAAACAAACGACCAACAGCCTACCTCACAAGTTCAGCAAAACAACCCACCTGCAAGCCGCATTCACAAAGAAACTACAAAACTCTGAGGCCCTCACCTACTTGTACACCAAGGTCTTCACAGTGTGTTAAGCGGGATTCGTACAAACTAGGTTTTCGCTCCTTGGATATCGTCATATTAACTGAAACATTGCTGAGTATTAACATCACTGATGTTGAGATAAACCTGCGAGGAATGACTCTCCTACAAAAGGATTGACACAGTAGATGAGGAGAAATGTTCTTCCATTATCGAGCTGACCTACTTTTTGATATCATCCATGATCTAGATACGCAAGTTATCCATTCGTTGTGATGTGGCTAGTTGCAATAGTTTACGGGCCTCTCAAGTCTACCCTGAAAATTGATCACCGTCTGATTCATGCTATGAAGCAAATTCTAGCAAGATAATTCCATCACGCCCTTCTGGTAGGTGAATTCAACCTGCAGGCGATGGAAGACCCAGGTTGGCTTACCAAAAGCTTCATAGCTGAAATGCAATAGACAGTCACCGGCATACCGCTATACAACCATCTCAGCTGTCCCAAGAGATGCAAAACTGGCGATGAACCATGTCTTAGGAAGCTTGTACACCAAATAAGGAACCAATAACCGATGCCGTGGCCACGGGTACACAGCTTAGCAGCAGCGATCCAGGGACATTTGCTCTCTCGTTACATCTTTCAGGCGGAATAATCTGTGAAAAGAGCAATTAAGTGCGCGTCATCATTAATTATGGTACACTGATCTCGTTTAAATAAACGAACTATTCCTTGCTACCAGAGTAGCCGTCAGATGTCGCCCTGAGGGTGTTTGTCGCCCGCTCCGCCGGGCTAGTGTTAGAAACCAGTCTTTCTTCAGAAGCAGACGAAGTCATTCTTGAGGAGCTGGTCATCAAAATAAATGGCGCTCAGGGACTTAGCCTTTAGCGCTTATAAAGCCTGCCCGGAGGCGCAGGCTTTTACATAACAGCAAAATGCTTGTATCAAATTGGTCCGCGAAGACAAATTACAGCACCAACGGAACTTAGCTGTAAGATTCAGTACACATCCTAAAACTCTCTAGAGACACATCAACAAGCTCCAGAGTGTACAGCGCGAAGTTCTCGTTCTACTTGCAGCTGATAGCCTGGCATGCACTGCACAAGATGCAGCTGACGCGCATCGGCAACCGTTTGCCCGCAATTTCCAAGGTGAATCGTCACCACAATCGTTATTGATAAAACTCACAAGGCCACTAGGTTTAAGCTACATCTTCTTTACTGTTACAAATGTGCTCAAACGAAAACTTTGCTTACTCGTTCCAAGCTACTTTGGTGTGCACAATAGCAAACTGAATGCATTTAAAACACTCAGCACGAACCTGGCCGATCCCTTAGGTCGGTTCTTTCAAACAGACCTTAAAGAGATGCAGGCTCTATCATGATAGAAACATGGAATAGTCATTCATATTTGCAAGTGGGAATCGTGCTGAGACTTCTGATTGCTGTCCAATCACTTCCCTTCAAAGGTTATCCAAAGTTATGAGTTACAATCGCGAGGCGCTAATGGAATACTTTGAATGCAGCCAAATCATAGTGTCACAGCAGCGTCGCTTTCGCCGAAGTCAGTTTCCTGCACAAACATATTACTAGTACGAGACAGCTAAACGAAGTCAGTTGATGTCTGGCGAGAAAACGAAAACGTAAACTTGGACTCCTCCAGGTTCTTCGATCGCATGGACCATTGCATTCTTCTTCACAAAGTTCGAAGCAATAAAATCGGTGTCCATGTGCTACGTTGGATAAACGACTTCCTCATTCAACATCAGCTGAATGTGAGAGTCCGCAGATCCATCTCCAACCCAATTAAATGCAAGCGTGTTGTGTCCCAAGGATCATTACCTGGAGCAAGTTTATCCCTAGTAATCATCAACGATTTGCTAGAGAGCTCCAGTCTGACGTCTGACGTATTCGCAGACAATGTTTGTATCTGGCATAACATTAAGACAATGCATGACCACGCAATACTACAAAGAGACCTCGACGGAGCCTATACAATTTTAGCAGAAAACCGGCTCCAGTATAGTTTAAGGGAATGCAATATTCTGAGTATACGCCATCAGCGTACTCATGAATATCGACTGAGTGAGAAGCAGCTATAAGAGGATAGGCAGGAAGCGACCTCGGAGTAAAAGTGCAGGCCAAACTTAGCTGCTGGAAACAGGCTGAAAAAACATCAAGCAGAGCCAGTCAGGCCTTTGTCCTCCTACGTCGGGCGTTCTGGAATTTCGATACACCAATATTTCCACGAATGATTAACGCCTACTGGAGGCTCGCCACGGAGTATGCGATCCAGGTTTGGCGACCTTGGCGCAAACACGAAGCTTCTGCGCGCAGAGCTCTAAAACGTAGTGTGACGAAAATCGTTGGAGGAGTGTTTCACCTCGCCTACTAACACAGTCTGCAAGCCCTAAGCTTGTACAACAGAGCATAACACGCCTGCACAGAGAATTTCTCATGGCGTATCAAATGCTGACTAACCCTAATCACAACTGCCGTGCTCTGCTGCACGTCAGCCAAAACATTAAAATGAGAGGCCACCAGCTCAAACTGACCACACAGTCAATCGAATCGATTGCAGGCAACATTCTTCTCCCTTCGAGTATCCACGGTACTTTCGCTGCCACATTATGGCTTTTTAAAAAGGTTTCCACTAAATTCTATCCCATATGCATTGCGTGACACTCAGTGGCTATCGGGGTAAATTAACACAAATCACGTACTCATGAGCACCCTCCACCACATAGCAGTGAGCATAGTAGCATACTTGTTCATGTGAATAACTCGGTGAGTCACCTTTCACTAAAAGCTAACAATTTCCTTTTTCGGTGCTTTTTAACAATAAGTTTATAAACCAACTCCTGTTATTCTACGAAACTTGTCAGGGAACCACCTTTTGTCCTCTGTAAATAAATGTACATTTGTGCATTAAATAAAATAATTTTGTAGATTAACACAGAAATCATTGGATTTCAATGTACCACATTGCTATTCAGTCCAATGACGCTTTGATACGGGCAAGAATGAACTGAGAATCAGAAGTAACAAAAGATACATCGATGATTTCGCCATGGTCTGACAACGTCATACGTTTGCTGGCAAGTGCAGTGATCTAATTGATCATTGGTCATGGGTTAATGGAACAATCGAACAATCGAACAATCAAACAATGGTTTAGTACGGGCAAAAAAGCATTGCTTAACAAATCCCGTGTGATGGAAATTATTGCGAAAATTAACTTGCATGACAAAGTGAAAAGCGTTTTGGTGGACTCACCATAGATTTATGTGGACTAGCGGGGATTTTCGCCTACTAGACGTATAAATCCAGAAATCCATTGGTTAGGAGATTGGCAACACTCCGTTTGAATGCGTTTTGTAGCTCCTGGCTAACAATTCATAAAATGAAATGTAAATGAGACAAAGCATCCTCAATTCATTTTTTAAATATCGCCAGCTTGGGAGCAGAGACGATATAATTAGGGAGGGCGTTCCAAGGAAGGCACTCGCGGAGGGATATGAAATTTCTACGACATTCAAG
>OX104069.1:42918704-43053858 GCA_944474145.2 Dicrocoelium dendriticum
TTCTCTGTCAAACGTGCTGTAGCGGGATTTCGTTGACTACAGACCCTTGGAGAAGAACCTAAGCGTCTACCATTGATCATCAACGTGTTGTTGGGGACAGATCCTACCGCGACGTCTGTGGGATCAGTCGTAATAGAAAAACATGCAGTCGATTCGGAATGAGCGAGGGGGCTACGTTGGAGATAGCGTCTTTAAGCTCGGCAAAGGCTTACTGTGCTGTGTAAGGGAAAGCGAATTTATGTTCACTTATTCTGAGTAGGTCAGTCAGAGGCCGCATAAGCAAGTGCAGCGCGGCATAAAGCGTCGATAGTATTTGACCAAACCACAAAATCGACGCAGAGGCTTGAACGAAGTTGTAGCTGGGAAATCCTTGATTGTTTGGATCTTATCAGGAAGGAATTCGATACCAGACGATGAAAGGAGATGGCCTAGGAAATCTACCGTTGAATTGCGGAGCTCGCAGTTAGTCGGGTTGACTGTGACACCGTGTTGGGTCAAGCACTGGAAGAGAGTTCGAAGATGCTCGAAGTAGGCTTGTTCTTATGAACTGGCTACTAAAATAGCATCGAGGTAGAAATAAGCGAAGTCTAGACCACGAGTGACATAGTGGGTGAAGCGTTGGAAGATTTGTGCTGCGTTGTACAGTCTAAATGACATTCTTAAAAATTCAAACAAGCCAAAAGGGATGATAACCGTTGTTTTAGGAAAGCTCTCTTTTTCCACAAGTACCTGGTGATAGGCGCTAACTAGCTCGAACTTGCTGAAGATCGTCTTACCTGTGAGGCATGAAGTAAGATTTGAATGTCTGGGTCGGGATACTTATATGGGACGGATAGCCGAATAAATGCGCGGTAATCACCGAAAGGGCGCCAGTCACCAGATTTCTTAGGGAGCATCTGCCAAAGCTAGGATCAAGGGCTGTTGGACGTGCGGAATATACCAGTTTAAAGCGTGTGATCAAACTCTGAGTTAGCCATCGTTAGTTTATTGGGCGATAGTTGGTGTGGTCGGTATTAGAGGAGTGGCTCATTCATCCCCATGTGGTGGGTGACTTAGGCTACCACAGGTAAAACTGCGTTCATTGTCTTAACGAGCTTGGAATATTGAGAAAATGGTTGGCGTAGTCTGGTGAGGTTTGTGGAAAGGCGTAGACTGGTGTCACAGATGCGATATCGACGGTGATGCCACGTGCATTGAGTCTCGTTGCACTGTCGACTATCATCTGGCGTTTTGCATCGACCAAGAGCCCGAAATGCCTGAAAATGTCAATGCCGATAGTAGCAAATGGGACTGCATTGACGGTGAATACCCTGCGAAATGTACGCCGAAGACCTAGATCCAGGTTAAGCGATTGATGACTGTAGGTGTTTCTGGACGCGCCATTGGAGGCACTTAGGCTTGTCGACGAAAAAGCGATAGGCTTACCTGGCATAAGGGGGAAGGAGGCTGACTTCCGCCCCGGTATTAACAACTGGGTCACCGAATCATAATCCCTAATGTAGATGAGACAGCTTTGGGCTTTGCCGACACCGTTAGTCGCGGACCATCTGTAGCGAAGTAGCTACATGGCTGTATGCACATAGGAAAATTATTAACGAAATGCGCGTGGCAAAAGCATTAACTTGGGGCGTCAGGTTTGTGCGACGGGGCGATAATTCAAAGGGGCTGATGTGCTTACGGTTTAAAGTGAGTTCCTCCATCTGGCCCTGAAGCAACGCTATCTGCAATGATAATACGCCTATTGCCGACGGCTGACTAGTCGCGGGTGTCGATGTGGTTGCGCCAGCACAAAGCTGCTTAGGGGCCTTGTTTTTAGTATTTGTCTTGTCCCGTTCGATGACGGGATCTGCTAGATCTGCAAAATCTATGGGTGGCAGGTCACTTGCTACTGCAAGGAGAGCCTGAGTGCCTTCAGGAAGGTGTTGCATCTACAGCTCCTGGAGAATCCCTACTTCCAGGTTAGACGTGCCGATGAGCTGTTGCATCTCGCGCATCAAGACTGAGGGCATCCCATCTCCTAGTTGAAAAATTACTGAATAGTTGCTGCAAACGGACCTTGTCAGAAGGCGTGATTCGCAGAATAATAGCCTGATTAAGATTCTGGTATTTCATTACTAGAGGATGGTAAAATAATATGTCTCTCACCTGTGGGGATATACTCTGCGAAAGGCGAAATATTAGTTGATTATTCATGTCGAAATCAGCAGAAATCCTACGAATGTAAAAATCGGATTCTAGGTGCAAAAACCATAACAAAAGATCATTCTCCCAAAAGGTGGAGGGGCTAATGCAACAGAATTAACCATGACAGGCTCAACGGCGTTAATCGCGTATGGAGATGGTTTAACATATGGACTATTCATCGTGAGGAACGAATTAGTATATGCGGCAAGTGAGAGGACAACATGATAGCCAGCAATAAGTCAAAGTTACTGGAACGTGCTCACCGAAATTAAAATTCAAAATGGCGGGCCGCGTGTTCTTTACCCGGGTCAAAAATTGTTGGGTGGAGCCTGGGATACGAGTCGGTAATCAGTGACACGTAAGAGACATGTCAAATACGGGACAGTATAGAAGTTAGCCGCAACTGAACCCAACGTATATTGTGCAAGCTGCAAAAAGAGACAGTAAATCAACCAGGGCAAGAAACGGTACAGCAAGTTGCTCACCGAAACCATTTGTGTCAACGGAAGTGCTGTCAGTAAAACAAGTGGACGTTTAGCAAGTTAATAGAACCGTAAAATTCAATGTTATAAAATAATGAAAGAACGTGATTTCCGGTAAACAACAGGTACATAAAGTTTAACTGTGAATCACATGACTCACCGTCGTTTTCGTTCAGCGATTTAATCAAATGTTTTGATGGTAGGGAGCTGCACACACGAGCCAAATGGCCAAATTTACCGCACCTTCAGTACTTCGTACGCAAGTGAGGGCACTGGTTGGGGAAAGATTTTTGATTACCGAAACCGTACCATGCAAACTGCCGCACAATATTCTCAGAGGAAAAGGTGAAGTTAGTTTGCTCACAGGTTTTGTAGGTTAGGCGGGATTAAAAGTTGACAACTGATTTTTCAGATGTTCCCTCTGCCGAAAAAGGTTTAGGCTGTTTCACTGGAAAACGATGCTTCTTCCTGCGATACTAGTTTTTCTCTTGATCTATTATCTATAATTCCAGCTATCGCGCACTGAATTTTCATGACTTATTCAAACCGCGTCGAATGAATTGTGTTGTAACGACAATCTGGGATACCTTGGTGAATGCATACTATAAAATCGTTTAGGCTTTCTCCGCACTTCTGCTGCAAATTTACAAACTGATAGCGAGCAGAAAAAGTAGTTTGCTAAATGCCTCATAGTTCCTCAAGTAACCGAATCACTTGTGAGATCCCAGATGTAACCATTAGGTTCACTGCATTGAAATGTCTTTGTCCATCGGATGCAATTGCCTGGGGGGAACAACATAAGGCAGTGAGTGTCTGACAGGGTGATGGAGAGATTCGATACAAGGAAAATAGTCATCTAATGCTAGAATTAAGTTTACCGTTAAATCCATGCTTGGAAGGAAGGTTTATTTGACGTCTCCAGCCAGAGAAATTCGAGACTTGCAAGTGAGTTCGAATGGCCCCTCGTCTTTTGGTTACGTACAGGATGTTTATTCATAATCCGTAATCCGTTTAGAACTAGGAAAAACATCAACACGGGAAGATACTTGTAATATTGTAATCTGCTCCTTACCGGGGTCAAGTGAACACATATAAGACCAAAGGAACCAATTAGAAGCAGAGATCAGTCAGCGAATGCACTATGGTCATATGATTGCGTGCATGTATCTATTTGGGGTGGAGAGTTTAGGACACGTATTTCAAGTTATGTCCGTCGTGATTGAATCGGTAGGTTAGCAAAACATCAGTCACCTCCCAAGCTATGTATTTTGTGTTGAACCAAGGCCGCTTTAGTCACATCTTCAGTCTGGTGTGGAAGTGGATGTGTAGATTCTCTCGCCATTCATCTGTCTGTGATATACGTCATGTTTGATTGTATTTTGCAGCACGTCCCTTGAAGCGGATAACTATGAATGAAAAGAAGCCCACAATACTAAAGCAAAAAGAATGACAAACTGTCGAATAAGCCCATAGTGTCACAGTGCTTCAGACTTCCGCCTTGCTGGGAAGTAAAATGCTGAAGTAAAAAGACAGCCGAAATATTTGGCACGCACTCTCCTTTCGCGGTGGACCTCCATTTTCACTCTACTAAAATATGTGGAACAAGAACGGCGAAATATATCCTGTACTTCAAATAAGTGATAAGAACACTGCTTATAAAGTAGCAAAAGTGAATCATTAGAATACGATGAGATAGTAGCCGAGTCAGAAGTACGGCAAACTCTAAGAAACGGAAAGCCACCTGATTTTGTAAGTATATTAATCTGTATTATGAACCCCAAAACAACCCAACCCTACTATCATTCGAAAGAATAGAGATTACTCAAACATATAGGAGAACTGGAGCTATAGCTAACCGATTATCCATGCACAAATCCGAACCAACTAACTAGATAGATCTGTGATTCACTAGTATGCAATTGGGATTTCACCTCACTTGGTCTGCTTAAGCATGCATTTCTGCATAATTAAATGCTCCTATCAGTATTATCATCGCGCGTTTTGTGCAAATGCGCATGGTCTTCGCAGCAGACGAGCTGGCCTTCAACCACTTCCAGTCTACGTCGGGGACCGGAACATGAATACCGCAACATGGCTGAAGGATGAACCTAGTCGACAGGCGTAATGTGGCGAGTTTGGATAAAAATGCTAACGTTCTTGGCATACCTGCTATCGTACCTCAAATTTTCATCTTAATCCAGTCTGCATACACCCATTAGATCAGGCCCGTTGTGATCCTTCTAATTCGCAAACTATTTCGAATCTCTGCATTACGGACCGAAATCTTCCACCGATGTATAACTTTTGCCTTTTCTCTGTGGAGGTAACAAGAGGAATTTCTTTCGTTTTGCATCCTACACCACAAATTGCGACCAATTTTAGAAGTCCAACCTAAGGGCTCCCCAACAACCACAACACTGCGTTTATCGGTAACCGTGTAAGGCCGATACACGTGACAATATAAGCGATATACCGCTAATCTTCCTATTGCGTCGCAGTCACTGAGGCTGCCATTTTAAACCAACCTACCGGCCACAAATCACTAGCACCTACGTCAGGCGACGATCTGACAGGATTGATCGCATCTACTCCGTTTAAAAGTATGTATGGATTCACTTGCCACCGTTTGCGACGTCATGAAAAAATCAGGAAAGCCTGTGCTGACCCAACGGCTAACCGGTGTGTCGCTGGAACAGTGAGACAATAACAAATTTGGAATTGGTTGAAAGCTCGCATTCAAAAACTAACAGCGTGTGCAACTCGGAGGCGAAAAGTTAAATAGTTTACTGCGGTGCGGTTTTATGCTCCTAATTGAATCGCCTAGTTTCCGAGGTTCCAATTTAAAAGCATTATGTTAGATGTGCATTTTCCGTCAAACATCAGAAGTTCGCACCCATTATTGTTGTTCCTTTGATTGAGCTTCAGCCTATCTTACTTTCGGTTTAATTTTCCTGTCTACAGTAAAGTCACTCTCGATGATGGAAAAGTAATATTACAGACCAGGATGCTTCCATATTAGTTCAAAAGCTTAAACAACGAATTAACGCGTTCCGCACAATGGCTGGAAAGCAGTAGTAAAGAAATACACAAAAGAGTGTAGCCGCTGTGGAAAATTCCTTCGGACTTCCTGCTGACATAAGCTAGACAGCTGAAAGGTCACATTCATTGCTGAAATTGCATTTGCCGATCTTGCAGTATAAGTTGACATCCGCACATTAATATTTCAACCTGTACAGAGTCTAATTGCCTACTATGAATCACCCTCAAGTAGTGATAAAATTAGTCTCACGAAGTAAAGTGTACTGATATAAAACATTTCGACCGAAGTACACAGCCGTGTACTCCGTTCACGCAATGCCTTTATTTTTAATGTGCCCTACCATTTTCCTTTAAAAAGGGCTCAGAAAGTGCTTCCCACTACTGCAGTACGCAATATTATTAATTTTGTTGCATCAGAATACACAGAATCGAAATGCCTTACGCGTGTCCCATACTTTTGCAGTTTCGAAATAAACTATTTATTAAACAATTCACTCGGAAGCGCAATCTTATAGTGCTTGAAACTAATTTCAAACGTTTGAAAATTAAGGAGGACAAAACCCCGCCACAACAAGAGATAAGGAAGCAAACATCAGTGGTAAACCAAAACACGAAACAGCCATCTGACACTCCGCATTCAGTTGATATTACTTTCTTCAGTGGCCACCATAAATTTGAGAATAATACTCCGCTTGCTGCAGATAGGGATGATGCGATGCCTAATAAAGTGATTACTGGAATTCACAATAGATCACATGAACATGCGGACCCGCTCTATTGCGTTAGATGCTGTGTACGATATGACAACTAACTCTGGCACTTCGGAGTTAAGATCAACTTCAGATGAAAAACTGGTTACTGAAAGACATCCACCAGGTCTCGGTATCACTGATAAGCTTAATGAGCTGAGCAAGCTCGAAACGACTACCACCTAGAGAGCTGTTTACGTGGATGATGCTTCCTATAGATAATCTGTTGTGGCAGTCATATAGGCTCTACCTATTGTTGTTTCTTGCATACAAAGTTACAACGTTGTGGATCAGCAAATAACAACTACATTACCTGTTAAATCCCAGCTACACGCTATACCGCTACCCCAATCCACGACCTGTCATGTTCTGCCTAAAGTCTGCTCTGGCTAGTGTCCAAGCTCATCAAGAATATGGGTGGATCCGGTCACATTGATCGATAGTAAAAGAAGGCTTGACCTCCGTTTATCGCAAGCGTCTTTGCGCGACTCTGTATCCTCATTTTGTTTAGATATATATGCATCCATTGGTCATAAAGTTATAGAAGTTCTACCATCTTTGAACATTACACCCGGGTGTAATCGAGTATCACCGCTTTCCGGTTACATTAACGGATCACACGGATTCTGCTGCTGGTGGTGTTTGGATTGACACTAGTGCGCTTTCACCCCACATGGTGAAGCCTTGTGTTTCGAACACACGTAACACGATTTGGCCCAAGAAGGTAAATGACATGTGCGCACTGACTCCTATCAAAGCTTTAAGTAATCAACAGCCTCTCAGTGACAACATGCGAATGACACAAGTTTACACTTCAAATCCCATAAGCTACTAAAATATTCATGGGCTCGGTTTCTGCGAACCATTTTCTGGAGGGTCATAGTCAGTCGCTACCCCATCCCCTGAGGCCAATTCAAAGTCGTTTTTCACTGTTGGCAATACACACTCTTACAATAATTTTAGCTTAGGTCTAGGCATACTAGTTAAAACTCCAACGTTTATAAAACAGTCTAAACAATATCCCTCATACCTCACAACCATTGCAATATTATTGATAAACATTCGTCCACATAACTAAAATCCACACACAACACCCACTTGTTATCATATTTATAACTGGATCTCTGTAGCATGGCGAAAAATCTAACAACCAGTTAACCATTTTTGGATACGGTAAGTTTATGCGAAACTGGCTTATTGGTTGAGGTGGTGGCTGTGTAAGTTATCTGAGAAAATCGCTGGCAGCTGCTGCGTTCTGAAGCCAGTGCTGAACGAAGTCTATGGATTACGCTATACATCAAACAACAACAAATGCTTATGGGCTATATATACAACGCACTTACCCATAGTCAAGAATACCTAGAACGTTTGACGCTCACATTTGATTGCACCACTAGCCTGCCATTTATACATAATATAATTGGAATTGATTTCAATCTGCCGTCGATTACATGGTCCATGGGAACCGCTCCTTTTAAATGCTAAAATCTTTACTCATGTATCGAAATACTTGACTGGCAGCAACACGTCTCCCATGCTATCAGAGGTAAAAGTACTATGGATCTCATCTCTTATTGGCATACCTGCCATCAGTATTAACATACTAAATGAATTTCCGATAATCGATCGTCACTTAGTCGAATGCTGCCAAAGACTATGCGTGGCCGATATACATAACAAAATACGTTGCCTTTGTGCATTGCTGTCAACTGGAAGCCATTCAAAAACTTGGTTCTTTCGATCAATTGGGACAACTAGTTTCTCTCTTCATATCCACTTGTAAACCATTACAATTTTTCCTTTTGCCTACTAGCCGGCGAGTAGCTTACCGGAACGATGCCTATCCGTTGCTGGTAGCTCAGCTGGCATGCAACCGTTGTATTTATTTTCCTTTCCTTTGTGTATTGCGGCGGAGTAGCTGAGGAGTTTCCCACATCTAGCTGACGGGTATAATAATGATGATGATTTCATGTCATCAACCACCGACGGACATGCTTTATAGCAAAACGGGATTCGACTGTGCCGCTAAAATGTTTTAATCAAACTACACAAAAATCCAATTGCTTAGGTTTGAAGACATCATAAAAACTTTTTAAGATTAAGTGGAAATGCACACTGACTGCTTACTTTACGTTGTTATTAGAGCAGTCAATGATCATCGAAGAACCGAAGCATCAAAATGACAAAGCTCCCATTCGAGAAGAGTATACAACTGAACGGCAATAGCAAAACAGTTGAACTTAATAAATTACTCCGCGTGTCCCAGCAACAAGTTCAATCTTATTAATAAGTAGTGGGCATTTTGGTGCAATTCAGGTGCATTCCCGGACTTGCCAGAGCCTGCGGACTGAGAGTGATTTACTGATTTATCTGAATTTCAATGTTATCACCTCACCTGACGGAACATACTTCGACGCCTCAGGTGATACTTGTGAAGCTTTCGTTGTTTATTTTACCGAAGCAATGGTACCCAATTCATCGGACCACTAGCACTTATCTTGCCTCACAACGGTGAACGTCTATACACAGTGGAATACACTACATCCAAAATCGCTGGTCAAGTCCCTCTCTTATGCTTCCCAATTTGAACAGGGTCTGATAGGATCCCTTGTTTAATAAGACGCCCTGATCTTGACTTTCTTCTGCTTTGCTCACCATCTATACGCTGTAACGATAGATTATATCCTTATAAATGGAAAACCTCTGCCGTTATCCTGTGACACAAAAGTGGCGCCGCCTAGGAGGTTAATAACTTTCGCTCCATCGACCACAAACACATTGTACTTAGCAAACTAAAACATTTAATGACATAATAACTAGTTATATTCTTGCACAAGGCGGACATCATCAGCAATTCGTAGCACAGCATCATGCAGGTCTATCCTGCGCGATATGTCTGACATAACGCTGACACAAAGGCTGCCAAAGACAACGGAAACAGTGTTGTAAATCCGTTTCTGAAAATTCAAAAGCACTTAATAGAGTGCCTACTGGATGATTACTGAACAAACTGAAGGCAACAGGCTTTTAAAAGCTGATGATTTCCTGGCTATCTTCATATCCAATTGGTAGACCTCAGATGCTGTAAATCGGCGACCACTAATTTTACCTGAAAGCAATCACCAGTGGCGGAACTCAAGTAACTGTTATGGTCCTCTTCTTTTTCTAATGTATGCTAAAAATATATCCCAAAGAATAATAATGGCGCTGCACTTATCTTTGCTGATGACACTAAAGTTGTCTACTCATAAGAAAATGCAAATATCCTGGAAGTCATACGTCTCATTCAGGATGACGTATCTGCACTTAAATCCCAGTGCCAACTGTGGCATATGTCATTTTCATGGACAAGTGTGATATTTTGTTGTACAAATGTCGTCTACCACCAGACAGACTATTACTTCAAGGCGCAAGCATCTCACAATGCAGGGCAGTTCGATACACGGGCGTGCGATATTCAGTTACCATTAACTTTTCCTAACATTGTGAGTTTGAATTGTCGAAGGCCATGAAGCCCTTCGAATTCATATGCCATCATACTTACCCCACGGAATCCCGCATGTGTGTTTACAAAACATATGGACTGTCATGCATGGAATCCCGTTCATTCGACCAATCTAATCTCTGAAAGTCTGATTAATATGCACTTGAGAGTGTGCAGCGAAGCTTCACGGAAAACCTATGTGGAAATTAATCAAAGCTGACCCAAAGAAAGCAGTGTGATAAAGTTGCATTTGACCCAACCTGGCTTCGTAGAATGAAGACGCGCATATTGTTTACAGCATCATAAACTGATAAATTCAGTCTTAACAACAGCATACACATCTCTTTAAAACAACAGATATTTAATTCGTAATACAGGGATAAATGTCATGCCTCCAGAACCTTCTAAGAAAATTGGAGAACGTTTATTTTTAATTCACTACTCAAAGATTTGGAATGGTCATCGAGAGGTATCAGAATACGCCGCACACTGCGCAATATTTATCTTGCGATTAGCTGGCAGTTAGCCGTCCTAAACTTAATTAATATTTTCGGAACATCACCATCACTAGATAACGCGTTTGTGAACGTATCGATGGTGCCTGAATAAATGTTCAAAACACATGCAAATAACCTTTGGGGCCATAGCCCCCCTTCAATACAACACATTTTTGTGCTGTCTGAACATCTGTCAAGTGATTGTAAAGAACGCTGGTACAACGACAGGTGGAAAAACTGCAGTACCATCCTAATTACTTTATGTTCCTCAAAATTAAATTTAGGCTCATATTACTTTTTGTAAATTTATTAACACTGTAGCATGAAAATGATGACGTAATATTTGAGTTGCTCCTTTTAGGAAAAGCTTATTACATCATGAAAGAATGTATAATTCATTTATGTACTTATTTAACGAAACCTGGGAATTCATTACATATTGGTTGCTTAGGTGCGACGATCAACCCAGTTCCACCACTTTGTTTTGTTTAACCACGGCTTAGATCTCAGCGTTGATTTTGTCGGTGCCCTGGGTGTTCATCTTGCTAACCCCTTTTAGGGAAGTTTGCCATCGTGTACCATCGGCTAATGCGCACTTGACGACGGATTATTATGAAGCTGTTGAGATGGATGACCTGCTGGTACTGCCTTATCGTTTACGTCCACAAGTGCAGGACGTCAACCTGCACAATATAGAATCGTCAGGCTCTGTAGGTAAGTATAAAACCGAAGTAAAAGAACTACAAGCTAGCCTTCACTCTACAATAGTTTACCTATTAGATGTTGTTTGAAATAAATACTCTCATCTTAAGCCACACGTTCATTTAATTTGCGTGATGCTTAAGCCGCAGCAATCACGCAACAGCACCTTTTCGTGACACCTGTTTAGCATTACTTCTCACAGGGTCACGGAAGAAGCTCATTTCGCAACGCAGTACAACGATATTTCAGACCATGGTAGTGAAATTTTGACCAATCATAATTTGTTACGACAGATGCAGCGAAAGTAAAATGTCTTACCTTAAACGAATGATACATTTCGTAAGCAATAAGACTCAGCATATTATGAGTTAGAAGGATTGGTTGTCAGTTCCCCCTCCAAGATAGCCAATTGGAATACTTATAACATTTAATTAAACTACGGCTGCCAACCGATCCGTGAGAACAGGTTTCGGTACTCGAGCCCCACCGGTTCCTGGTCTTCCTAACTGAGCTCGCAAGCGTGCAAAGTACAAACGTCCTAATAGTTGGGGATAATCTAGTGCTAGAGTGCAAAATTTCACAGATCTGCAATATGGTTTGAATATAGCGTATACATGTTCCACTGAGAATATGCTGTATTTCAACAAGTACAAAGCTTCCAGCATACGCAACCAGAATATTCAAAACTACCAGATAGGGCCACAAATACTACAGCGGGCTTCTGATGAGTGTGATCTGTAGGTGCTCTTGCAAATTGATTAAGGTTGTTTGAGGCACACCAAAAGTTATTGAAGAAATGAAACCAGCATTTCGACCTCCTTTGTAGAGCGTAGGAAGTTTTGAGGATGCCTTCATTCCGAAAATGCTTGGCGCGTACAAGAGACTACATGCGGAATACGCTTTAAATAGTGAAACCTCTGGCAGAAGCACCATCTTACCGCACCTGATACTGCACAATGCAGGACGACGAAGAACATCAGATGTTTGTCCCGCTTTGATTATCCACTCAGGATGAAACCTGTCAATTTTACGGCTTCCCTTAATTTCATCTACGGTGTGATCGCATAACAGTGACTCAGATTCCGAAATAACCAAATGACACATGACACAATCTATTGAAAATCAGCAAAAACACATCAGATTAAGTTTGACCCACAGTATATTACACTGGGCTGTCAACGAAATGTTTCCTGTCTCCGAGTGTCCCTACTCTGGAACGCCCTCACGGTGCATATAATAAGTGCCCCCCATCTTATTCAAAAGACGCTTTGACGACACACTGACACATTTACACTAAATGACATAGCCCATGCCCATCAGCTGGTAACTAATGTTCCGATACTTGTGCTACGCAGAGAATCTTAAAGAAGGTACCGAGGAAACTTATGTCGCCGCCCTCCGAACTCATTGGTGCCACATGCTGGTCTTTTGTAGCCGTATGGACATCTGAAACGGCCCGCGGAGAATCTGTCAACAGATTCAACAGAGCCATGACAAGATGCTATACGGACACGTAAACAAACTTCGCTGAGATAAGTGCGGAATTCCTGTTATACACACACCATGCGGGTTAGCACACCCGGCACAGGAGATGCTCAAATTTCTTGGACAACATTTCAGCCATACCTGCCAACGTGTACAACCATTTAACGTTCTGCGTATGTCAATCATGATGTTATCAGGAATTAGTCAACTGTCCATTACGGCCAAATATTTACTGAAACGGCTTGTGTCTTTGCTCGAGTACAACTGGCCTGGTGGATGTGACATTTGTCCAAAAGTAAACGTTGCGGCTGCCATGAGTTTAGCCGGACCGTTAGTACTACCCTTTCCGCAATCTCTCATCAAGGTGCGCGTCCTGACAATGTGAAAGTACGAGGCCATTACTCAAATCTACAAAAGTGGTACTCAAGCAACACCATCAACTTTGGCCCAAAAACCCTACTTCCGTTGATTTCCAAGACAACGGAATCCAGTTTAGCGGAGGCGCTTATGCAGTAACTGAAAAGTGACAATATTCTCGGATCGGAGCAGTCTGGATATCGTCAAATCAATTAAACAACAATGGTTAAGCCTTGGAGCTTAGAATGATAGCTACACCAGCTTGACGCGTGAGTGCTGCATCGGCATCTCCAGATACGTGCAACCAAAAACGAGAGGATAGGCCGGACGCAGTTAATTCAGCGACAGCATTAGGGTCATTTATCTTATTTTCCAAAACACAACACACATCAATACTCATTGTGTCCGAGGTGAGTGCGGGTACAGCCTGTTAACCAATTTGTTTTAGAGTGCGAGCGTTGAACATCGCCATGGAAACGCGACGGCGTGGCATTATATAGGACTGTTGCGGATAGGTGTCTGGTGCGTGTCGCGAGAAGATGGCTGCAGATTGTTCTACTTCAGTGGCACTTCGATTGCTGTCATTTAAGCTGTGGGTCGGGATAGGAGTAACAGAAACAGGTGGAAAAGAAAGCAGGGAGGCGCCATCAGTAGCATGTTTTCGCTTATCCGCCCTGCTGTATGCATCAGATGATTCGACCGTTGATAATCTCAGCGACGGCAGATGCAAGATGAAGTTTATTTTTTATGAAAATATCATGGTTGTATGTGGGTTGGGATACTACCATGGCGCCCAGACCTAGACAGGAGGATGATTAGGGTCTTCATCCAAAGCCTTTGGCTCAAAAGCCTGTCAGCAAGGCAGCGGGTAGGTGACAATGCTTTAGTTTTACATAATTTGACGCCATCCCATTTCAAACCCCAACTTGGAGGACCAGGTGACCGAGTTTGTCTGACCTCTCACCATTGACCAAGCTGGTAGGAGTATCTCTCAAGGTGCAGCAGGCACCACCCAGTATAGCTCAAGTGTCAATGAGGTACGCAAATCGTCGCACCACGTTAAGGTTCAGTCTCGTTGCGACGGGCGCTTGGAGACCACAAACCAAAATTAAAGCCTTAAACTGTTTGTCTGACATTTCATGTAACCTGAAACGCTCGCAATGACGATTGACGGTACTTGCGAAATTTAATTAATCGTTTAATACCCACTCATTGAGCTGTATGCAGCTGTATCGGATGCTGAAGAAGGAAGACTGTTCACCAGAAGTGTCATTTCCCAAAGGTACAAGTTGGTCAAAATTGAACAATTTGGGGCATTTTTGCTAAAAACAAAATTGAGAAACTTGTCATGCTCCTTGGTTCCCAGCTTCCACAAAAGCAGTCTGCACTCCCGTCCGTCTTCAGCATTAGTGAATTCGGACAGAAAAATCTCTTCTTTACGACTGAACCAACATTCAAAGGTTAGGCTTGCATCCAGTTCGCAGTCGCGTCAGCTGATAAAAGCTGATTTTCAATGATTGGTCTTGCTTAAACAGCAAAATGCTGAATAATATTTTCGTGCAATCCTGTCTGGCTTTCTTCAAATTGCTCCTTTTGATGTTGAAGTATTGCGATAATTTGCTCCACTGAAAAATTCGTCGTATTTTCCTCGTAACCAATCAGACCTTTACCTCCAGGGTCAGTTGTTAAACCAGACGAAAAACAGAAAACAGAGCTACAAAATGAGATGGTCAGTCAGTTTTAAACGTATCGCAACAGGACGTGCCAGGCGCTATGGGTCACATGAACACAGCTTCCAAATTATCAACTAATAATTACTGCAACCGGAACTACGCATTTAGCGTCCAGCCATGCATTTCATTTGGGTTCACTGATCCATTGTCATCTACCATCCTCCCGGGAGCGTACTCCATAGACCCGTGCACATAGACGAAGAAACGAGACTAACGTTATTATTCCACTGTTACTTTTTTATTTACGCTTCACAATGTCATCTTGTTAGCAGAATACATAAACTAGCCGTATTATTAACTAGGCATATGTTAAGTCTCCTAGCAAATATAAGACGATAGTTATTATTGAAATACCTATGACACACCCAGTAAATTTTGACTGTCCTGCAGATACTTGCAGAACTTATAGCATAAGAGCCGTGTTTCACCAGTATTTCTAATCTTGAATGATGTAGAAATCTGTCAAGATATACCTATTCGTGATCGAAGTGTTCCATACTTGCAAACGGTCAACCTTTTAGCATATCGTGATTTCCAAATAACAGAGGCTTAGATGAAACTTAGATGTAGTCGTTAATTATACACCCATACTGATTCTAAACATTTACCGTGTAAGACATATATATTGGTTCACATCTTATACTTTTCTAAAATCACACGCATGTAAGGAAACCGAAAAAGGCCTTTGCGAATATTTATTACGGGTGCCGAAGTAGTAATTGGATATTTCAGACAGCTCTCAAAATAGGTAATACTGTCATTTTAGTGCTAAGAGTATGTAAATGAAACTTGGTTTAAAACTTGTTCCATAAATGCTATCTAATCGCATGGCAAATGTATACCAGTCGCATGTATCTAGAAAATACATATGCCATACCAGTTTTAAAGTTTATACTTGGTGCTTGAGATGGAGATAGTGGGAGCGTTTTTAACACTATTGACTTCATGATCCGTAGTAAAGCGTCAGGACATGTAACCACCTACAGACACAAGAGTTTGCTTCCAGGCACAAGTGGACCTTTCGAAAAGCAATATATGCATCACGATTAAGACACTCTAGTCATTAAGCGTGTAGGCTAATATTTAAACGGTACGCCATTGAGAAATGAAGCTATGCACGGAAGAAGCAATGTTGCTATGTTTTAACGTATTTTGTTATTACACGGAAAACAAACTCTTTCTTTAGTTTATGTCCCTTCTCATTCCTTTGACCGGCAACCATTAGCGCTTGAGAAATATGCGGAATCGTTCAGCTAACTTGTACCAGCACAATCCTACGCTTATGCAATCTTCAAGTCTAAAAATTACAGATAGTAAATGGTGCTAGAAACACTGAAATTCTAAATCTTGAAATATGCTCAAAACTGATTGTTACAATCATCATTTCACAAGTCTGGTGAGCCATCGATTGACGTAATTGTCGGTAACACCACGTTTTGCTTTTGACACAAAGCATTTACAGGCCAGTTTCTGTGTCAAATGATTACTGTGAAACGCCAAAAATACACATTAACTGGGCTTTTTCCTATCCCTTGTAAAGCGCACGCACGTTCTCTCCTCGTAAAATGTTTGGCTTATTGGTAGAGCAAGGTCCGACATTCGGGAACTTTAGGAATTTACGCTAGTGGTAATTGAGTTCGTCATCGTCGCAACTGAATTAATTTAGCTAGTGAATTCTCAAAACCCCAGTCGAGAATTGTATTTAAACCAACCTTGTTTTGCGTTTATATATGTAGGTGAATAATCCTAGAAACATCCGATATTTTGTTTTGTAAGCTAGTCCGTATTAAATAAAAGTGTCTGGCATATTATTGATCCAGTCACACTTCAGTGACTATTATCCATTTTTGTTGAGGAAATCTGTTTTTGACGAAATATATGCGGAAAATGTTAACAAAACTTTGCCAGTAGCCAGAAGTAAAAACAGACGCATGTGCAATAAGCGACAACTGAAGATAGCAGATCAATCTAAAAAAGTGCAGCCCTTCCATCACGTTCCTTAAAATGCTTCAACGCTATCATCTTGGATCATACTGATAGTTTGATAATGTTATAGGTTTTTCATATGACATGATCTCCGTGCAACATGCATTATTACCCGCTGAATTTATTGCTCTCCAACACTATCATGGACGAAGGGTGGTCAAAATGCAAATAACTAAACTTATATGCAGTGAACCATTCCGCAATTACACTTGTCTGTGTAACAGTTTATTTTTCTGTTAACAAGAAATACCTTTTTTAGCTGTTAAAAGTCAGGGCAGAATATCTTTTGCTAAACCTCTGGAACATATTATGAATAGTAAAATGACACAACTCATTAATGTGCATTAACTTCTTGTTAGGGTAAAGGATTTATCATTGTTGCTCAGTCAGCTATCAGCAAAAGTTAGAAGCAATCATTAGTGAGACAATGGAAAGCCATAACAAATAAAATATTGGTTCAGACAACATACTTTCCTTATCAATAATAACCCAGGTGTTATTCTCCCTTGACATATATGCGCCCACTTCTTTGCCAGTAACACGATGCTAGTGGTCACCCTGCTGGATGATACTGATAACCGCAATAGTAGTATAAAGTGGAAACATTGTTTTATGATAGCAAACTCAACAAAAATAAAAAATAAACTATATTGAATTCGCTTGCTCTTGTCTTATCATAACTCACGTTGACAACACATATGTTGCTTATCCTAATACGATATTTTTTATGGTGACAGGCATTTATTCGGGGTAGTTGAAAACTTAAGGCAGCGACGAAATATTCTGTTAGGCATCACAATACGTAGTGCGATCGCGACTTGCCAATGTCCTTTCTTGAAACTTTCCTCGCCAATCTGCTGCATACTTGTTAGCATACATCACTGGAACGTGATTCCTCGGATCTGCAAATATGCATGTATATTGCTTTGCTTTTCCGCTTCAACTTTTGCCTGAAGTCTATGATCGGAAGTTTTAACGCTGGTAATAAAGCTGAACATGTGTTTCTTCAATAAAATTTGCATTGTCGGCCTTGCATGTATTTGCAATAGATCGATAATCCTGGATTAGTCATCATTCTTTGTGAAAGTTTTAACCGTTGCGCTGCGTATCCTACCACGGTGAGCAGTGCAGACAAGTGGACCGTTTGTCAGCCATCACCTGGCCTTTCTATTCAAAATGATTCTACGACCGAGGTGGGTAACCTACAAAAGTCGGAATAGTACAGCACATGAACTCGCCGGCGGTGTCTTGTACCGACACCATGATGAGTATGGAACAATGGAACGATGCCTTTATCCGGGGAAGAAAGCTAATGCCTAACAGGACAGTGAAAACACAAAATACAACAATGTTAGCAAAACTGGGTTTACACCAATGAACTCACTGAAGTATACGTAGTGTACACTGTAAATACAAGTTCAATTCATAAGTAATGACGGTAAATTATAGGTTGCTAAAATTCGTGTCCCCCATTGGTGTACACATAGAGGAGGTAAAAAGGTGGAACGAAATCTCTCTGTGACTGCCGGCAAAATCGCTTACAGACGCTTGTGTTTAGCCATGGGTAATGGGCCATGTACGATGGTGCAGGAAAATAAGTGCACGGTCAGCTATGTCTTTGAACTCTGCCAGCGTGGCAGCACGTATGCCAGATTCCGGTAAGGCATTCCACGTATGACAAACCTGTACAGGGAAGACAGTCATACGGCATTCCAAGTAACTGTGTTGCTATGCCAGTTTGATATATTAACCTCACAAATCGCTGTTGTGATTAAGCTCTACTAAGAAGTAGCACCTGTGGTTGGGATCGCTCAAAATTTGATAATTCGAAATGAGGTCCCAGCGCAATCGCTGATACTGTCCACTGAAGACACCGAGCAATTGTAGCCTTCGTTCATAGGGCATATTATACACACTCTTGACGTTCTTGGTTGCCTGGCGTTCAGGTATCTCCAACTTGGTGAGAGCTCTCCTTTAGCCTTGGCTGCTCGACCTGTATTGCCTATTCGACATGTGGACAAATGTATGAGCAAATGTTGTAGAAAAATTGAAGGGTCGAATCGTCCAAATGCACGCTTCAGAGAGCCCACATGTTGGGTGCAACTCCCAGACATTGTTCCAGTCTGATTCGATTGTCCTAGGTCGAGTTGGACAAAAGACCCAGATCCTTCTTGCCAGGGACGTTTGAAGCTCATGGTTGCAGACTTGATAGGAGTGCACCAACTTGTGCCGTAAATGTAGCACTCTACATTTGTCCACATTAAATCTAAGTAGATTATGGGTTAAACATGCGTATACCTTATCCAGATCAGTTTGAAGTACTGTGATATCGTCTGGTGTTTTAATGAAGTCATCATACACATACGAATGGGATTAAATACACATGTTTAGTGAACACAATTTTACGGAATTATTTGTTATGGTAAGAGGTCAGTTCTACCCATGTCGTTTTAGTGCAGTTCGTGCTTCTATCCAGACGCCCAACCCTGTTGTTTTAACAGGTTTCACAGCTGCGGCTCTGGGATCGATACCCTGCCTTATCTGGTATTATTAGCATTATCATCATTTCGAACAAAGCTCCGACTGAATTTGTAGTTTCAATTGCATTCGCCTATCTCCAGCACTTGTCATTGGAAGAGTGAAACAATGTTATAGTACGGACAAAATGGCGGATGTTTAGCAATTATCGTAGAATGGCAAGCATACGAACCCCAACACGGTGAATATAAAGTAGTGATACAATGAAATCGTCTTGGTGGACCCACGACAGTGCTCACATATAGGCCTGCAGAAAACGTCGATCTCAGTTGTGTAGGTTGATGTGTAGGTTGTGCAAATTTTGTCGTATTAAATGGTCCGTTGAGACACACAGGCTATAACATGCAATGAAGGTAGATTAGGATAATAGTGTTTCTTCTTATTGACGCTATTTCCCTTCGGCTTGTTACATTTGTGTCAAACCCTCATATGCTTCGAATTAAGGAAACGTGGTTTACTGAATATCGGCTTTAATAATACCCGATGCAAAAGCGGAGGAGTAGGTTGCTGGATATGCATCGAGGCAACCATTTCCGCCTGCAAATTTGCTTGAGCAGATGTATATCGCTTACGCTGTTTCTGTTTGAAAAATCAGCTCTGATAAATCAGCCCAGCTTTCTCATTTGTTGCAGCTTCAATCCCCCAGACAGAAGAAATACCAAAATACATCTATTCGGGGACATATTGGATTGCATTACGGACCTTTCGGCAAAGTGCAACCTTGTTGGACAGCAGTATACATGAATTATCGTAGCATACAAATACTTCCCTACCTAGTTTGTTGGAGCTCATTTCGACTAGTCTATCACAAGGTTAATCATAGCACGTTTCGTCATCAAAACAAAATGACAACACTTGATATTGTCTTTAATTTAGGAATGTCCGATTTGAATGTCAATACTCCGGACCAAGTTCCGAGCACTGATACTATTCACATGTACTCTGGCCGTACATGCATCGAAGAAAGAGTTAAATGATATATTTTACCGACCATACTGTTCGAGTGACCGGGCTTTTAATTCAGCAGTGCTCTTTATGGCTGATCATGAGTTTTATATTATCTACTGAATAGAAAGCAATATTGCAAAATTACGCTGACGGGTATTTTTTCCATGCAATTTCCAAGGTCACTGAGACCTTTTAATCCATCCAAATTTGTTTATACACGCGAGACACTGCGCACGCTGCCCACTATATTGTCCTTGAACACAAGTGCCTAAATCAATTAATACGAATTCTGAAGAAACCTTTTTAGGAAACCTATTCCCCTTTTCACTGGATGCACGCCCGGCTGAAGTAGTCCAGCGATTGACAACCGTTGTTCGATCGATCTATCATAGCGTTTCCTCACCATTTTTTGCCAATTTGTAAACTTAGCATTTTTACTAGGAATCCGTTTGGCAAATTTTCGGTTGCTAATGTAAAATTTTGTAAATGCAAACTTTTGGGTACATACAGCTTTTACTGACTTCACTTCCGTTGAAATGGGGCACGTTTGCAACGCTAACAATGTTGTTGCAGTGGGATTTGTTCTTCCACGTGTCCTGTCGTACTCTGGTGACAAGTGTCGTTATTCAAAGCAACGTATTGGGACCACTTTACTGCTTAATGTACATAAATGTCATTTTTGAAATTCTTGTCTATTGCAGGTCATTTATATATATTGATGATCAAATGTTACATGCACATTTGATCCGACAAACCAGGAATGCTTGATTCGAAACTTACAACCTATCTTGAATACATTTGAATGATTGGGTTGCACTTCAAAATGCGTTTCTCCGTCATAAAAATATGACAAATAAGTACAACCGGTAACATTCTTTGACAAACCCTTGCATGTACCAACCATATAGGAGGCATTGGGCAGTACTATATTAAAAGCCGTAACTTTTCATGTCAAGTCAAGTTAAAAAACTGCTTTTTGCACCTGAAACTGTTGAATATTCCGCCATAACACACATGCTTTCAGCGATACATCATAAACGTAAATAGTAGAACAATAATTGAAAAAGCATAATGTTATCACAACATAAACCAAATTGTTAATTATTGGACAAATATGCTTTGACTAGCATACATCGCTCTTAGTAAGGGATAAGTCACCTACGTTACACATGTGTTACGGCCATGTATGGATTTGTATTTCAGTCGGTTCGACGAGGTAAACACTTATATAAACAAATACACTGCAACTCCGTTAAAGCGCAGAAAACACATGGAATATTTTGCAGACACTTTACCTGGAAAATGTTCATTATTGCAAGATATGTGCACGCATAAGTAAGAAGCACTGCTGTATTGTATTAGGCAATGCAAGACAGTCATACAGCGGCACAAGAACGCGTTCAGCGTACATTCACAAGACAGATCCAGAGCTCTAATCAGAAACTAACTTACTCGGAACGGTGCGAAGAATAAAGCTAAACACGTCGCCAGTTTACGAACTACTTTATGGGCGCATTCAAACAACTGGTACTCCTTACAGCTACAATAAAATGAAGGTTATCTTAGCTGTGAAAAACGTCCACACTTGTGGTTACAATTTCACTCACCAGTAACTATGCATCGATTTGGAATGGCCTCCAAATGTCCATTATATATTGTATATCTCCACACATCTCCCGTGTACAGATATGCAAAATGCGAACAAATAATACGCTGTGAAAATATTTCAGCTATGTCTCAGGAATAGAGGTTTATTCTAACGGACTGTTTTACCTCAAAGTTTTTTCTCATTGTTACCCCAAATTTCAGAGAAAAAAGACGCTGACCCAATATCCACGTCTACTTTTTCAACCTTCAGCGCATTCCATTTTTGCCTGGCCATACCAACCCCAAGTCTCCCACATCTATATGGTGGCTAAAATGGTTCTCAAAATGAGTCCAGTCCAGTATTAATTACCATTCGTAATCGACGACACTGACTACAAGCATTTTAGAGCTACATGAAACTCCAAAACGGAAGCTTAACCGACTCCTCGTTTTCACTTAATGGGCCCCTGTTATATGTTACTTTCATCCGGTCTTAGCTATTTCAAATCCTACGTGTGTACATAGAAACCTACAAAGGAGATCAAGCGGTTTCGATTTTCTTCTTTCCTTCCAATTATGCTACAAGAAACAATGGCTGCTATTGATGAAGTTCACAAATAGCATATACGCGTATCAAGACACCATGAAAGATAGATGTACTATGTAAATATATTTGCGCTTCCTTAAGGAGGTGTTTGATTAGGGCCTACACAGTAAATCCCTAAATATTGGCAGATTAACTAATAATCGAAGGGAACGCAGGTCTGACTCCACCTAATGAAGTGATTTCTCTAAAAGGTTGTGATTAACTGAAATGTATGTCTTCCGTACTTATGTTTGCTCACTGCATGCTGCTGAAGAAATCACTATAAACGCGCATCACATATTCTCCACAACAAGTCACAGTAGTCTTCTCTTCTTGCAAATCCTTTAACCTGCTCACCGTTCTGCGTTTTCAAAATAGTTCTACTCAGCAACTCTTTCAAATACTGGGGAGGACTTTTCAAATACGCCTGGCTGCTTGACTTCTTGATTCCATGCAAACAACGATGGTCTATTGGTCCTTCTACATAACGATACAACAATTACTCTTGCCCACCAATCTCTTGACTACATTGCTTCTGTCTCTATTTATTTAACTTTTACTCCACTTCAATGACAGACTACACTGCGAGCCAAATATATGTCTGGATATGACTAACACAAAAGTGCTAGGTTGTAATAGCTTCCAACTACCAGCGAAGAAACATGTGACCGATACATTTTGGGAGTCCGCGTTGTCGTGTAAAATAACGCTTACCTAACCAAACTAATATCCCGCGTACTTTTTCCGTGTACATGAATAGCCAACAAATTTGCGATCCGTTTGTAAGATTTGTTTGAATCAACAAACTGGAGCGTGCCTTGTAATCTTCAGAAGAAAACTATTTCCTTAGTTAAATATTTATATCCTGAGTCTTTCTGAGGAATAATAAAAGAAGTGTGTTTCAAACCCTTTAAGTATGGTATAAATGTGTGCTTGCTGTGAGACGTTTTAGGAATCGAATCGTGGACTTTTTCTGTGTAAACTGTTAAGCTTTACATGTAGGGTAAAATAATGTTGTGGTTCAATGTAAGCGGACATCAGTGATATGTTAAGTCAAATTGGAAGCCTATCAAACTAACGTCGATCTCCGTATAATGCTGCAAAATGGACAATTAATAACACAAACGCGTCAAAGACATATAACCAAATATGCTGCAGGAAGAGCGAACAAACATGACAAATTAAGCAGAGTCCTAGTCATTTATGTGAGAAGTTTAGTTAATTTCGTGGAAACCAGTTCCAATTTACCGAAGTTATCACTAATTTTCCAATGTGAACGGCTGTTCAACTGATTTGATCAAATTTCCCTAGTAAAACTTAACTGATATACATGCTAGGGATAATGGGGTTCTGACAGAATGTTGCTGACTGAGGAGATTCTGAGCTATTACAATGAGTGAAGCAACGTTCCACTTCAAGACATTCAGATTCGTCACAGTTATTCTTCATGGAGTATGATTGGCTTTTAACATTAGCCTTACCTTGCCGAAGAGTTGACGGTTTCTCATCTATGGAAGCAATATAACTGACCGCAGTACCACAAGCTGAGACGAAAGTTGGGAAATAAACAGTAGTGACAATAACCCATATCCCCATAGGATTGCACAAATTTAGAGAACTGATAAAAAGCGGATAAAATCCTAAAGTACCCTGTAAGGAAAGCATATATGTTTAATTATCAGACCATGTTTAAAAAATTAAAAATCAAATAGCGAATAATCGTGCGTCTGCATCTGGCGCAGAAACAAAATGTGCATAAGATACGACGCGGTATCGCATGTGGAATTTACAGTTTCGTGAATAACCTATGCAATGTCGCATGAATAACCTTTGACCTAACTCCATAAGACGGGTGTTTATCAATTTTTCACCACAACTCATATGAAGAACTTTCCAGAAACTTCTATGATTATTTATTACCCAACGATTTTTCTATGCTTTAATAATAAATAGTAAAATTAGCTAACTAAACAAATAATTGCAATATCCACTCAAATTATTTTGACGAAAGAGGTGCATATTTTATTACAACGGACAAAAATGCACCCAACAAAAATGCGAGTTTACATATTTTATCACTGAAAATTTCAAAACATTGAGTTAACTAGAAGATAGTGAACATAAATGTGTTCATCACTACGCCCAAACAAGTTATTGGTGGTGTCGTTTAAGGCAGCTTCATTTTCTACTGTACAAAAACAATAATATGTCTCTCGTACGCTTCGGAAGTTCATGCTTGTTGGCGAATGACTACAAGGTAATATATTGGTTCTTTTTATCCTAATCCAAAACTGACTTAGTAAATAATAAAGTGTGTTCTACAAACCATAGTGGGCTCAGCTACAAAGTTTCAGATGCACTTCTCCAATTCGGAATACAATCTCATGATTACGCATCTAATATCGAGGCAAGATTGAACATGGCAGTCACATTGCCGTGTGCTGTCAGATATTTATGACTAAGGTATTCCAGCTCTTTAAATTTCAGCGAATTTGCATATATATTTTTTCATAGGCAATGTAATTATTCTGATATTCTGAGCTGGAAGAGACAAAGCTTATGTTATATATAATCAATGTACAGCCGTTGTTTGGATAACGTTGTGTTCAACGCGCCTTCAAGAAAACGTTTGCTTATTCTACACTAGTGTCTTACAAAGAAAGATGCAGAGAATGAAAAATTGTAAAATTTTGGCTGGGTAGGATACATGTACATGGTAGTATCTTTCACTAAGGTGTGTAGCATAACGTGCTTATTGAACACCGCCCTATACAACTGTGGTTGGAACCTAGATGTAAAATACGCGACACTGAAGATATGATTATTGTACCTCCATTCAAGCCCACAGTCTGACAGAAATTTTATCTTATATGATGCAGCCTGATATGGAATAAACTACCTAGTTTTATATGATGTACAAAAAGCTTGAGCGCATTCAATAAAATGTTTAGACTTTTCCTGACGGCAGCAAAAGTAAACGTGATCTTAGTTTAGCAAATGGACGGCGATAGATTGTTTGAGGAAGGACCGGGTCAAGATTGAAGCAAAAGACCACAGCAGCCATGTGTTAAAGATGATTATTCTACATCCGCCTTCTTTGAATTAACACTAGAAACCTGCTATTGCTTAACTTTCCATACTCATCTACACATTGCTTGTTCTTTTTCATGTCTCCACCGAGCGAGTAATAGCGGATATTCTAATTATGATACATTGTCTAAAAGTAATGAAATGATCGACTTTAGGTTCCGATGGCTTCAATAGTTGGTCTTTTAAGATAAAGCTACCATAAGGGTATATATTCTTCATAGCATTTCGAATATCATTATCTTTATTCCTTTCAAAACTCCGACTGGAAGGCAACATTTATGTCTATCTTACTTTCACTACAATTTCCGTTATGACGAAATATTTCCCACGTACTTCTGATTGGCCTAGCTGCATACGGTATTTATTATGATTTTTTATTTCTGAGAAGTTATAATCTTCCTTGCTTGTTTCTGGCAACGAGAGGGCTGCTCTCTTGAGGTGGCCGGATAACAGCTTCTATGCTGAAACATTATACCTTTGCATGGTATAATACCACTGACTCAAAGGCGTATAACTAAAATGGGCCATACTTGAATGATCCGTATGCCTGAACGGGTGAAGGTTCATCGCCCTTAATGCATGCATAAAAAGGCCCTTATAAGTTAACATTGTGTAAAAAATTAATAGTTTTGCACGCTCTTTTGCCACACAAGCACAGAGCCAGTTGGAGGATGGAAGTGCGAAGGAAATGCATGGATGGATACCCCGCATGGAAGCAAGTACCCTGGGGACAGTTCCATGATTGGGCGTATTAATTTAATGGAGGTTCCGGCTAAATCAGCATTTGCGATTGTTCCCATTTTCTTAATCATACTGATACCATCAGACTGCTAATCAATTCAAAAACTGATTTAGTATTCGTTATGCAAAACCAGCACAATTAACTATTTTATGTGATATTGTTGTACAGATTGATAAAGCCACATAGGTAAAATGTGCCCCAAAACAACGAGGAATAAATCGTCTGTTTATTTATGTATTTTAAGAAACAACTTGGATCTGATAATTTATCGGTTTTCTAGTGGTTAATAGGCACACTTCCTTAAGTGTCTTTGCATGAAGATGACACATGTTCCATCAGCATCAGTTACCTGAGGCTCTCTTATATCACAAAAGTTTAGATACAATTAATCTGGTTAACTTTCGAATAAATATAATGTTTCACACAGTAAATATTAACATTATGCGTTGCCTAAGCACTGTTGTCACGCCACCAAACGAGGTGAATACTTAGAAAACATTTACTCCGTTACAGAGTTAAATTGCATGCTATAGTAAGAATAACAATCACCCAATATTAGATAGACTTTACAATTATACACTAAGTAGGAGTAAACACACACTCAATCTTTGATAATATTAAATAGGGACTCTAAGTTGAGAGTCCGTATAATTTAAGAACATACGTTTCATGTAAATTATGTGTACTTGAACAATTTAAATAAAAGTCCGCCGACAACTTAATGTATTGTCGTTTAAATCATTAACGTAAACATGGTGCCAACTAAGGGTAAGTCAAGTACATTTTTTAGATGGAACGAATGTACAATGTCTGGTTTTGGCGCCAAAAATAAACCTATGCCAAGCGTTCTGCATCATGGACTCTGAAATCTGCATCATAAATTGAGCCGAGGATACAGTTTTTCTGTCGTATTTCCTGTATGACTCCGATAGATATTTTACTTCCGTTTGAACTGAGTCAACAGATTATCTTTACATGATGCTTAATAATTCATTCCGCATAATTTATATGTTTACTTCCATTTTCAAAGTGTTCCACAATTTGCGAACAAATGGGAGTTAACACAAGTCCCACCTGTTAAACTTAACCGCCACCTTCAAGCAATACGAGAGCTAAGGATCAATGGGTGATTGCACTTAAGCCAGACGAAGGCTCAGTACTCTTCATACTGAGCGAAGAAGAACACACAGAAAGTACATTTGTTGAGAAATGCTAACAAATCTAAACTACTTATGAGAACAGTGGATGTTGATGAAGTGAAAAGACTCAACACAGAGCACCTAAAGTTAATCATATTACATGGTGTGATAGATGTTGAAGTATATAACAACGAAAACCGGGAGGGTCCTACATACCTCAGCTATACAGGCTGCCGAATATTTATAAGTGTGGTATATCGCTTCTATTATTCATATCAATAGCACACTCGGCACAATATAACTTGGCTGGTTGTCTGATGAAATTACTTGCGCATTTAAAGCGGCAGAATATTCTACACCGTCTGAAGGACTCTTTCGAGCTTGTTTAAGATTTATATGTTTTTAACCTACCCGATAAATGTAATAGCCACATTAAATGCACAATCGCTTTTCACCAATGTTCCGCTACGGAATAGTTGGTTATGTGTGTGAAATGACAGAGTGCTCCGATGTAACCCTTCCAATGCCAGTCGAATTATCTAAGGACAGCTTATCACTATGCACTGAGGATATCAGTTTCCAATTCCAAAACATTCCTTATTGCCAGATAGATGAAGTGGCAATGGGTAATCCGTTGGGCCTAGTGCTAACCGATTTTTCATGACGATGATTGAACCGAAGTTTTGTATGAAATATCACTTATTTCTTACAATTAGCTGCATGTGGATGATCTTTTAGTTTTTAGCTTATCAGAAAAATATATAGTGCGTGTGGCCAACCACCTAAATAACGTATATACGAATCTAAAAATAGCTAGCAAAACAGAGAAAAGCAACTGCCTTCCATATTTGGACGTGTTGATTTGCAATAGAGAAAATGGGCCAATCAAAACAGAGGTTTACCGAATTTGACTTGGTCAGAGCCATATCTTATCTGTACAACCTTCTCTTTAATGCGGTACAAATGGACCTTAGTCAAGACACTATTCAACCTTGCTAGATAAATATACACTGCCGACAGTTTAGATTACGAGCAAAGCTCCCTTAATGATCTACTGATGGAAAATGGCTATCTAAGAAGACTCATCGACAAAAACAGTCAGGCGAGGATGCCGGGACAGAAGGTTTCGGCAGTATCTTAAAAGAACTTGTACATCTAACTTGTCCTTAAGGGTATTTTCCAAAATGAGCACAACGAAGCGCAAAACTTCGCAGTCCAGAGGGCTTATTATATTGCTGAAACTCTTCTTATCAGCTGGACTAATCGAATACCTGTTACCCCAATGAGGGAAAGACAACCAATTTGCGCCAACTCACATTGAATTTACAAATTTACTTGTAATCCTGGTTTACACTACACTAATACATTAAACTCCAGAGTAAGGGAACATGCTACTAAATGGTTGCAGCGTCCGATCACCCAGCCCTCGGTTGCTCAAACCAACTGCTCACGTAAGCCATCTGCTTCATCCAAAGGTGGGCATTTACTAGCCACCTGTCATCATTTTGACTTGGCCAAAATGTTTACAATCTTGTTAAGACAAGCCAACGCCTATCTCCTACATTTCGCACAGGCGGTCTCGATCAGCCATATTAAACTCGCGAGCTGTGGGCAGAAACAATTGTTCGTAAGTCAACCGCTGTCCTGGGAGTAGGGGGTGCCACGCTTGCGCTACACCCAGTTCTAACTTTTTCACAAAGTGAAAGTAAAAGAAAGAAAGGTAGAGTTGGAGGTTGCAGTATTTAATACTCACAAAACCTGCGTTTATCAGGGAACATTCCTCTGCTGAGCTGTTACTGTCTTGAATCCGCCGGGACATTCTTGTCGTTTGTTGGCAACCGATCAAATATAGGTTGCATATACTGCCCATTTGGATACAACCGGTATGAAAAGACCATAGCAGTAAAGATATTTTGCAAATTTTGTAACGTACTCTGCAAAATTAAGTTCAACGCGAGCAATTCAACCTGTTGGCCATATGTTGGTCTGGTTAAATATCAACCGGGAACTCCGCAAGTGATACACCTTTATTATGACCGTAAACTGAACTCAAGATATTCTTCCACGGAGAAATTGCAAAGCTTGCTGAAATTAGTTTTTACTCAGGCTTAATTTCCATTGCAATTTTGACCAGTAAACCAGTTTCTTGTTTATCAAAATTCAGCACCTGGGGGTGGTGGTATTGTATAAATATATTCGACAAATTTCAAACACCACTTCCAAGCACTCTCCTTAAAGTAGCAACATTGACGCTATATTCCTAAGAGTTGCAACCGAAAATACTTAAATGAATGTTGTTGTATTTACTACCATCGAAATTCCAGTGCGAATTTCCCAAAATCCTGGGGTACTTGTTTTCATAATTAGCGAAACTTTATGTCAAATATAGAGCACGTGGTGGGTAATTTATTCTACCCGATGTTGAGTGAACATCGTACGTCGAACTTGCGAAATATTCGAGTTCACTTTTTGTCGTACATATATTCGGATGGACACTACACGCCCATTTCTACACCAAAGACATCCACATCACTGGTATGTTCTTTAAATAAACATTATCCTTATTATATGAAGTGGTCCCAGACAAATATTCTAGTAATGATCACAATATAGTCCATCCCTCCTTTGAAAGACTATGCGCTGATCCACCCTTGATTTAATTTACAGTTATATATAGACTATACAACCTTTAACACGTAGAAACGCTTTCGTCTCTACTGAGATCTTTGCGTTGGAACACCTTTCTATGGCACAAGTGGCTTCTATGTATTTTGTAGTAATGTTGAACTTTGTCTAAACGCCCTCATCCCATTTGAAAATTAGCGCTGTCTGGGTAGAGAAAAATTCATCTCCACTCCCGATAAATTGGCCAATAAAAAAATGAAGCCTCGCAGCCGGTAGTTGAAAAGGACAGATTTCTCCATATTGTTCTAATAAAATGTTCGTCGCTGATCAAGAGGATTCAGGAAAAATAAGCGCATAAATTTATGAAGGAATGTGTTAACCAGTATAATAAGAAGCAAGAGCTTATCAAGTGGTTGAAAAGCAGGAACAAAACCCACCAACGACACTAACATTCGATTTGTTCTAACCTAATATAAAACGATCCAACTAGAAGAAACAGAGCTTTTAAAGGGTTACTTAACTCCATCTTTAACTGAGTGTTCAGCGCAAATTCTCCCTATTCTGACGTGGATATTATCTGCAGCCATATTCATATACTTTCTAAGAGTATAGAACGTCACAAAAGCTAAAAACTGCTTACTTTTGTTGACAGTAAATCTTATCAACACATGTCAACCTGACTTCCTAGACTTACGGTCCTGCATAACATGCAAGATCAACTTGCTCAACCTTCTGACTTGTTCGCAATAATCGTTTACTTTGACATGACAAAGGCGTTTTAGCGTGTTCTGCACGCATTTATCTTATCCAAATTAACTACAAATCGTATAGTCAACACTCTGCTGTCATGGCTCGGTTTGTACTTTACCTACGCAACCCAGCTTGTCCAGATTCACTGTGTAACAAACCCGCATAAGCCAATCACCAGTGGCGTGATTCAACGCAATATACTTGGTCCTTTATTATGTCTACTATATTTGACTGACGTTCTTGAATTCTTTATCTTTGGAAAACATTTTCCATTTGCCGAGTAGCAAATCTTGTTTGCACGTTTAACACCAATGATGTTTGTGAAATGCAAAGTAAAACACAAGATGAATTAGATACAATTGATTCATACGGTTCTACACGGAAGATATCAATCTCCATTGATAATTGTCACGTAGTAACCCACATAAGGGAAATTGCCCCGGGTGATTTACTATTGACGGCAAGCCAATGTCTCAATGCCATATCATCCGTGAACTGGGGATGCCTTACTCGAACAATCTACCCATTGCTAATTACTTCGGACCGAATGCAATACATACTCTTCGGATCAACGGACTTTTGTTCAAAACATTCAAAACGAAGGAAGCATTTATGGCCCTATACAAAATACTAACAGACTGTTACAATATTATGCTTATATAATCTGTTGCATTTCAAGACTAGATGATCTATAGGATTACGAAGAGTGCAGAGGTAATTTACTACAGGTTTCGCTTTCTATTTCTCTAAATTATCCTATATTGATCAATGAATTGCGTTACAGCGTGATCCTTTATGTCTGTGCCGGATTAACCTTTAAGTTCCGACTATTTGCGACCATTACTAGAATAATACATTCATTAAATCTAGTACTACAACTAAAAGAACAGGTAGAATATCGCAATAAAAATAACAACAGCAACTTAGTATTAGTAAAAAGAACAAGAAGTAGGCAGTTGGACATTTTTCCTTAACCGCAATCGTAATATGAAACTGATCTAGAAGGCCGCGTAAACGTCTGTCTCAGCGTTGAATTAGCTGTTGATTTGCTAAAATCAAATATGATAAATATGTCTTTATGAACCGGGAGCAAAAGGTGTATGATTTAAATGTAATCTTTGCTGTTTTTCGCCCGGATCAATTAATTTAACCAGGATTAACAGGAGTACTAAGTTATTTCTTTGAAAAAGATGAAATATCCACATGCTTTAACCTGGGATTGTCAAGGCGAAAACATATCGCATTTATTTCTATTTTATTTCTACGCATTTTTTCTACGCTAGTAACTATCTTCGGTTTTATATGGAAGTTAAATGCTAGTGCTACCATGCAGCTTGCCGTACACCTGCTATTTTTGATTGAACTAACCCGAAGGAACCACTTGAAAAGCCTTCAGTAGCCTCACTGTTTATAAATAATTCTAATGCATTGCAGAAAACAGACGTTTATTTATTTACGCTCTTTACTTGATTATACAAACATTTTCAGACAACAGCAAGATCAAATCTAAACCTAGATAATCAGATAACATTTCCTCACTAGATTTCATTCTCTTGCATATTTGCTCTTTTAATGGTTTGCCACAAGTAGTCTGATCTTATGATTTGATGGATTGAAGCCTCTACGATTAAGAAATATACCCACGCAAAGCAAATCGCTGCAAACCAATTGACGAGGAAAATCAATACTTAAAACAAAAATACGTGTTTACATATCAATGGTCTATCAAATACCAGGGGCCACAAAATTAATCTACATGATGACGGAAATTTATTACAACAGCTGCCAAAAACAGGCAACGTGATGTCGGCTCACTTGCCCTTATTCCCCGTTAGCACATGCTAGATGAGGCGTAAAATTATGGACGAAATCTTTCGGGGAACACCCCGCATAGAGACAGGTCCCCAGAATATGGTTCCACGGATAGGCATACTAGTTCCCTTACACTGCTGGTTATGCCTACATGTAATCTTGCGCTCTACTTTGCACATATAATTACTTTATAATAATATGACACCAGAATTATTTTCTGGGATCTACATGGTGAAATTCAAAATATTCTTCGTCATCCAATTATGCTGTGCATAATGATCAGACGACGCATGTTGTCTGTGTCTCGAATCGACGAGAAATATACCATTTATTTATTTAATACGTGGTCTGACGGGATGCCTCTACCATTTAGTTGCCTGCAAATTAGCGACGGAGCCGCTACAAGCGCATCTAATAACACACACTTTCCAACTTAAAAATCAAAATGATACTGCTTTACTAACATATGCTGGTCTAAAAATTGGTAAAGTGTTCTTACTGCTATACTATACTATGTTCCGTCTTATAAGAACATACAAAACGCTTACAAATACTGACTATCCGGAAAAAGAAACTGTGTGCAAGTCCGCCGAAGATCACTAAAATAAAAATATAGGAAAACTTCACACATAAGCTTGTAAAAACACATAATTTCAGCATGCTGATATGCCTCCAGACTGGTACTGTAACGAAATGTAGGGAAAGTTGAGTGTTTTAGGCACAAACAGGAACGCATCATGGAAAAAGGCGAAAACCTTCCATTAGCTAAGTACCTAATCGAATAAAGGAATAGGAAGACAAAATTTCATACCCTCACACTTCCTAACACTTTGCGGCAGTTCTTTGTCATGCCTACTGTTAAAACATACGCTTTTAGTGCATACTTTGCCGAAACTTCCAGTACAACAAATGCGACCCTAGTACTTCCAGTAAAAGTTATCATCGCCGAAACTATTTCTGATGTAAAATTTTAAATTGGAGTCAGTAAACTCATGTTTAACTTACTAGGGATATCTTAAAACCATGGACATGATGGCATATCTTCAGCTGTAATAAAGCGTGTTGGTGATGCTCTCCCAGCACTGTTAATGATTATGTCTTCCCTGTGATAACAGTCGACCAAGTGTCTTGAGAAATTGAGGAAATCTGTCGTGATACTGTGAAATAAACAAGGGCTAAACCAGATATATATAACTTTTGCCCACTTCCATCCTACCTGAGTGGTGAAGAGAGGTGTACAAGAAAAATTAACCTTGCTTTTCATCTCATAGTTTTTTTCACCCTTGCAGCATGGTTCTTTAAAGTATCGTAAGGGAATTACTTAATTAAATAATTTTTCCTAGATTATCACACTGGAGCGATTGATTCCGGACTAAAGTGTATTGTCTCGGATTTTGACAAGAAGAAAGCATTAGATCGAGTAAGACACACAAGGTTATCAATGAAATAGAGTAGTTTTGATACGTCACTATTATTTTTTTGCTGCCAGCTGACAGGACCCTTGCAGAAAAACAACATAAATGGGTTCGTGCGTACGCTCCTTTAAGTAACTAGTGGCACAATTAAAGGCAGCCTCCTAGGGCCACGTCTTGTTGCACGTAAACGAACTTACACCTGAATACTGAATACTGAATACTGTATTATAGAGCAAGTGGAAATGGATTCTGTACAACTCTTTCGAAATATTGTGAAAAACATTATAATAGTTGTCAACCGTGAATATCCTTGTCGTTCTCATGTAATATTTAAAATATTCGACTTACGATATTTCAGGATTCACAAATGTGATATGTCATCGTAAGTGTACAGTCGTTCTCTGAATCGAATAGAGGCAAAATGCAAATCTAACAACGTTTTGAACTGTTGCACAGATGTTGCCTCAATCACATGTTCGGACAAACTATTCCAAATGTTTACCACTCTCCGTTCGAAGCATAGTGGGTGGGGAACACGTTTCATATCCGGCACGACAAGTTTGTATCTGTGTCCGCGTGTTCTGCATGGCCCTCGTAAGTGCAGCATTGGCCTTAACATGGGGAACTCACCGAGATGCAGAATTCGGTAGGTCATAATGAGGTCGACTCGTACCCGACGGTAGGACAAGGTGTAGAGTCCTAGTTTCTCGCACCGGTCTTCATACCCAAAGCCACGTAAACTCGGGATGAGCCTGGTAGCAACGTGTTGGACCCGTTCGATCTTTTGTGCCTCGCCTCGGGTAATCGGAAAGTAGATGGGCGAACCGTACTCTAGCATTGGTCTAATGATAGAAGAGAACAGGAGAGTGGCAACCTCTTCAGACCATGTGCAGAAGCTACGTTTGAGTGTTGGATATAGCGTTTGGCCGTCAAGGGTGTAGGTTCGGCCGTCTGCACCCTTCCCCAGGCTCATAAATACCGACTTGGCTGGGTTGACCGGGAGAAGAACTTCTGCAGACCATGTGGATAAGCGGTTGTGGTCTTGCTGAAGTAGGCCACAGTCGTCGGGAGCGTCGATTTCTCTCCAAATCTTCATGTCGTCCGCAAACAAGGCACACGGCGACCGGAGAAGCTGCGGTAGATCGTTGAAGTGGATCAGGAACAAAGTGGGCCCCAGCACAGTGCCTTGAGGCACGCCACTTGTAGAGGGTTACCAGTCAGTTAGATGGTCGTCGACCTGTACCCTCCACTTTCGTCCAACAAGAAAGTCGCGGATCCACCGGTGCAGTGAGCCACCGACGCCACAGATGCTGAGTTTGTGAAGGAGAACCTCATGACTGACCTTGTCGAACGCTTTACTGAAATAGATGAATATCACGTCGACGGACTTCCCCTTGTTTATTGCCTTCAACCACTCATGCCTCGTTACAAGCAGGTTAGTAATGCATGAGCGACCTTGCATAAAACCGTGCTGTGCGGGCGTCAGGACTTCGTTTGACTGTAGCAACTGCAGCAATCTCTTCTTCACGATTTTCTCAGCAAACTTTGCCAATATAGGTGTCAGACAAATTGGCCTGTAATTGTCTACTTTGCTAGAGTCGCCGCCTTTCGGAATAGGCTTCACCACCGCACATTTCCAGTCAACCGGCAACAAACCTTCGGAGAGCGACCTGTTGAAAAGGTCAGTCACGATAGGAGAGAGGATGGTTGAAAGTGACTTGAGAACCAGTGGGTGAAGCCCATCAGGTCCGGCAGGTTTGGTGCCGTCAAGGTTGGCGAGTAGTTGAGCTACCTCTTCGACGCCGCAATGCAGACTATCGAGTTCGGTAAAAGCGGTACACATCGAACTCGGAACAGACACCTGGTTATTCGCAAATACAGAAGCGAAGTGCGCCGCCAACGCGGACGCACGCTCAGAGCTGGAGGTTAGGGGCTGTCCATCCGTGCCATCCAGCACTGGCACATCACCCCCAGGCTTCAGGCGTCGCTTCACGTATGCAGATTCTCTTGGGGGCGGTCTTCGTGGCTAATGCGAGCTGCTCTTCAAAGTGTCGGCGTTTATTCTTTTTTGCACTGTTGCAGAGATTCCGCTGACATTTATACCCGTCGTAATCATTAGCAGAGCCAGAGAGAAGGAATTTGTCCCACAGTCTGCGCCGCCTCCGAGCCAGATTTACATACTCCTTATCAAACCAATGAGGCTTAATCGGTCCAACCTTTCAACATTTCAATAGCACAAATTTGGAACACAATGATGTCAATCTCTCTTTTATAAATATCCAACAATCTTCCACAGATGCAGTTTGTGACAGAGACCAATCCAGTTGGCTCGCGGCTTGAACAAGACCATCGAAGTCCGTTTTCCAGTAGTTGGGAGCTGGTTGCAGCGGATGTGAATACGGCAAAGATAATTCCATATCAGCTATCAGTACTGAGTGGTCGCTCGTAGCCAGGGGTTCCAGAATCCTAACGTCACGCACTCGTTGTTCGTAGCTCGTTAACATCAGGTCGAGACAGGACGAGATTGAACGTGTTGATATGCGTGTTGGCTGGCATTTGTGTTGCGATGCACCAGTTTCAAGTACCAAATCCACGAACTTTGCTTCAACCTCACTATGTCCAGGCATCAAATGCACATCAGACCATCGTATTCGAGGACAGTTAAAATCGCCCATAAGTAGAAAGTGTGGACGACTCATGTGGGTCCGAAGATGGCGCAGCCAATCCAAACAACGTCTCAGGGGACTGCGATAAACTGCGCCCACAAGCAGTTCTCCGCGCCTGAGGCGGATGGAGCACCACAGTAGCTCACACCGACCATCGTCACTTCGGTAGGTGCTCACAAGTCTCCCACGCAGGGAAGAACGGATGTAAAGTAAGACACCACCGTGGGCATTCTTTAGTCTGTCGCATCGGAAACACGAGTAACCGTTGAGTTCAAGTTCTTGGGTGTATAACTTTGCATGCAGCCATGTCTCTGCGAGTCCCACTACGTCTGGCCGCTCAGACGCAACGAAACAACAAAGCTCTTCGCGCTATTCATAATACTGCAAACGTTTGTGAAGGCTACTCGCAGGCCGCAGCAGGAGCCACCGGGCGTGCTTGAAGTGTGAGCAGCCTGTTTATCCTGATTCGAGGATTGTTGGAAACCACCCGAAAATTTACGATACGAAGATTTGTTCCCCCTTCACCAGTGCGTCTTTTCAAGTCAATGATGGCAGACTTGAGGCGCTCCCTGTCTACTGGGTCCAGGTCGGGACGAACATGGATCTTCAAACCTTTCAGCCTACTTAGGCGAGACATGATAAGTCTTGGACTGGCTTCCTCCACAAAAGTGATTCTGATAGGCCGATTTTGTTGATCACCTTGCTTTCCAAGACGTGTAATCTGCCTCACTTTTACCGAGTCCTCACCAGCGTCGAAGAGTCTATCAATTAGACCCTGTAAAAACTCGACATCATGATCGTAGCGCACTTGGGGTGATGGATCACTGGACTCCGGTGCGTGAAAGATCACGAGATTATAACGCCTCTGGTCGGACGAGGTTGGCCTTGCAGGGCGAAGTATACTACCAGCCTCAAGTGGTTTGGCTAACTGTTGACTTACAGAACGTAAACGCCCAACGTTCCTTCGTAATTTCGTCCTCTGATCTTTCCACTGGTCTTCAGCACTCAGACTTTCACCTGCTGGGACATCAGTGTCCGGTGGACACAACAAAGGTAAACAATTTAGCCCAGGTGCAACTGGGCTTCTCACAACGGTTGGACTTGGTGTCAGTGAGTTTGCACGGGTAGAGGAGGACGACTGAGCCGAAATCGGAAGGCTCTTCGCGCTAGGTTGTTGGGCCAAACACACGGAGCTGTTCGCAACGGAACGCTGAGGACTACACGTCGGCTTTACTCTTTCTGTCATGCGCTTCGGCAACTCAAACTTATTTAAAGATTATTATTTAAATTCATGTATGCATTCCATTCTTCTCAATAGATAACTTAACTGACACATATGTATTTTCACATACAAGCCACAAAAGATTGGGTTGCGAATTGGCAGATACCCACCTCTATTTCGGGATGCAATATAGTGACATGGATACAAAATAGAAGCAGGAGTATTTCTAATCCATTGTGTTACGTTTTCAGGTTGGTTTGTCGTCAGCAGTTTAGGATTGAAGAATACCACCTCCCAAAATCTCACTGAAAATTCGAACTAGGTCGTTGCTAAAGCAATACAAGCAATAGGACAACTTAGTTTATCACTAAAGCTGAAATAGACAAGAAACGTGGTAGATAAAATGAAACCAAGCTCCTGGTTAATGTTGCGTGACATTTAGCAATCTAAGTAAATGTGACTGAAAAGCCAAGAATGTCCAACCCGTCTTTACCAATTGCGTCCTTTGTTACTTCTCACTAGCTACTTACAAATATTGAGGTAAACGATTGCACGTTGAGGCTTTATGGCTGAGCAGATTACATCAAAACTGTGTGGAATAAAGTGCACAGTAAACGCCAATCTATGCAATTTTGGTTTAACATCACATGTTAAAAAAGGGACACAGAACATATGGTATGTACCGTCAGCCAGAACCTCTATCCTATAAGTGTGGCTTGATACAGGGTGCCATAAGAAGTTGTTTACGATTTACAAAAAGTCTAAATCTTTTCAAAAAACGATTACGTTTATCCTGTCTTTTGTAATATTAAGCATTTTCTAAATTTGCAAATACATGATGACATATGGTTGGAGGAAGGACGGCCTAAGATATGTAACACGATGAGCATGGAAGCCATTGGAAGATTGATGGATATATCCGCGTTTAATTGTTATTGACATTTAAAATCTTCCCTCTGATGTCTTCCTACATTTATCTGCCGATATCTTATTGCATTTTTATTTCTTCTCGTAGCAATAATTAATCAATCTATACTTTGTGGTCGATTGTTTTTAACTAATGAACTAACTCTTTTAATTCCGACGGCGTCAAATTTTCGCAATTTGCAAAACAGTCTCCATAGCTGAAGGGATTAATTAATCTTTATTTTGATTATGTTCACTGCCATTTACCATTTACGAATCCTGGGCCGCTGTACACAAATATTTTATATCGAAATATCTACACCTTCGACGTTAACCGCTACTAAATCAATCATACTGGTCTGCATGCAAATAGTTGCAGCTTTCATACTTTGTATTTCTACTTTGCCATATAATGTGTTCTTCTTCATTTAAATGTTAACCACGAGTGGGTTAATCACTTGTGGTGGTAAATTGTATCTTCCCAGCCAAAAAGTTACCCTTGTGCAAGACAATAATACTGACTCACAGAAACTTTTGATCATGAATTACTGTGCAATGCCATCATTCTGACATAAAAAGCCGTGTAACGCTTGTAAGAAAAAATGATACAAGGGTCAGGGTGGACTGCTCGCAGGTAACAAATGTAAACTCCAGGCTAAAATTGTGATAAACCGGCGATAGCCTACTTGTTATTTTGCCACACCGGCACACAGTCAGTTGGGACATAGAATTGCGGGTAAAATATATCTAGTTACTACCCTAAATGGAGGTAGGTCCCCTAAGGACGGTTCCATGTCTGACCTTCTTTCTTAAACATTTGAGTAAATCTGCATTTGTTTTTCCATGTTCTTTTTATCGATAATGCTTTTAAACAGCCGGTCACCTCACAATGCCTTTAGATCTATGGTGTGAAACGAGATCAATTACTTATTTTATGCGATCTTCTTGTGCTAATTAATTAAATCATTCAATGGTACCGTGTCTAGCACCGTAGAAGTATGTTCTGTTTATGTATTAAATTACAAAACATATATCCCATAAATGTGGACAGTTTCAATTTGGGAATCTTATAATTGAAGGTAACTGATTGATTTCTGAATATCTAGTTGATGTTAGCTGCCGGTGGTCTAGTTACAATGCGCATACTGTCGTGCATTGATTCAGCAAGTAGGTCTGGTGTGCTGAAGCGTTGACTGAAATCCACCAAAGAGCATTAAATCAATTGTAATATGTAACAAATGCATTTAAATGAAAAATGTGCTGATGTAGATTAGGTATTAAGTATACCTTGCATGGTATGTTATTTAGACGCTTTTCACCGTTAAGCTGTGTTGCGAAACGTAGCATTCATGGATGATACCATCTGAGACATTGTCTGGTCTCGCTCGATAGAGCACTGCAACGACTTCTGAACGAACTCTCACGCGTCCAATTCCAACATTGTTTGGATGAGCTACAGGTCATTAGCCAAATTCAGCTGGCGCGATCCAAATAAATAACCTCGAAAATTCTCAATTACATCCTAGTGTTATCTGCCACACGATAACACTGGCACGTTCGACTGATCCGCTAAACAAGGCAGGCTGCAAACCAACCGCTGCAATGTGAATGTCACAGCCGCAACCTGATCGATAAGTCGCATCCAAGCTTGAATAGACATGCGTCAATCAGCGTTTCAGTTCAGTTCACTTCAGTTCAGTTCAGATGGGATTGGAACGATAGGAGAATCCCGTGAGTGTTCCATCTTGAGTGGATCGTTGAGCCAGGAATTGATGAAGTGCTCAGTTATTGATGGATCTAAAACGGAACACCCGTATCGCACCCACGCCAACCAGTTAATGCCCACGTTTCCTGCCCTAACAGTCCCTGCTGTGGCAGTCACGTGAAGTAAGCAAAGGATAGGAAGAGAAATCGAAGGTACAGAATAAGGAAGTGCATTTAAATAATAAAATAATACCAAGGCGTAAAAAGTAGAGAAAAGAAAATCGAATTAACAAGACGCGAGTTAGTCAGGAAAATAGAAAGGTTTCGTGTTGCCACCCAAGAGCGTCAAGTTGTCGCCCGAACACTTTAACCGTAGATTCCCTGATAACACTTTCCGGAAGCATGTTCCAGCGGTCGATAACTGCGTGACAGCCGGATTCCTGCCCTAGTCCGATCGGACCGCGGTTTGTCCAGCTTCAAGGAATGATCACGTAGAACAGACCATCTAGCGGGACTAAATATCCAAGATAAATCTGGACCAACCTTCGCAGTTAAAACACGATAAGTTAAGATTAGGTCACCTATAAGCCTTCGGTAGTGCGTTTAATGTATTCCCAAACCAAGTAGACGCTGGGGGTAGGTCCGTCCCCGTAATCCCTCGACTAACCTAGTACCCCCTCGTAAAATTCACTCTAGCTCCATTTTGTGCCGGACGAGGCAGGGCAGACAAGCCTAGACGCAGTATTCCAGCTGAGGCCGAACGAAAGCCGAGAACAGCCTCGAAAAGATGCCGCCCGTCAAGACTCCGAAGGAACGTCATATTAACGACCACATGCAGAAACCTCTGCTTGCGGCCTTCTTCCAGTTGTCGCCGGAGTGTAAAGCCGATTAGTGTACTACTCCTAGGTCAATCTGGCTAGATACAGGGGGGTTTGACCCCACCGACCACGTACTTCGTAGGAGGACAACCTCCTCCAAATCGAAGAACGGAGCACTTTGCTGGATTTATTGGCAGTAACCATAAAGTAGACCGGTCCAAAGCTTATTCAATGCTCGCTGAATAGCTTCGGAACCCCAGGAACATCGATAATTTTCCACCGCTTCAGGTTATCAGCGAATAACAGCGATGGTACCTCAAGCTCCGCGGGTAGGTCACTCACGTATATAGAGAACAGCAGCAGTCCAAGGACCGAGCACTCTGACACACCACTGAGGACAGACTGCCTAAAACATAGGCCCCGGCCTAACCGTACACACTGTTCTCTACCCTCCAAGAAGGCAGTAACCCAATGAAGGGCGCGGCCAGATACCCCTTAGGAGGACAGCTCTTGCGCAAGCCTCAAATTATGTACCTTGTTAAATGTCTTCGAAAAGTCGACGAAAAGCACGTCCAGCGCGTGGCCGTTATCCTCTGCATCCGCCCAACTTTCGCGAGCCACCAATAGATTCGTCAGACATGAAAATCCCTTCCGGAATCCGTGTTGTACATTGCTAAGTAGATTAAATCTACTCAGATGATTCTCCAATGAATGTCTCACCAGTTGCTCGAGGAGTTTGAGTACTACACTCGTCAGACTAACTGGCCTGTAATTTGCAGACAGACCCTTGTTCCTATTTTTGAAGATGGGACAGATGACAGCTTCCTTCCATTCGGAAGGCAATGCACAACTGTCAAGCGATTTCTGAAACACAGTAGCAAGCGGTCCACTTAGTTCTGCAGCCAACTCATGCAACCGTATCGAGTGAATTAAATCAGACCCAGAGGCCTTATAATGCTTCATCTCTTGTAACAGCCTACGAACTTCCATCTTCGTTACAATAAATTCAGATAGTTGTGAACCCTCTGCGGTCCTGCAAACCAACTTAACGCCTGCCAAAGATGTTTCCCTTACAAACGCTGTCGCGGGTTGCTCACTGAGTACGCAGGCCTTGTCATAGTCCGTATGCGCATAAGTACCGTCATCACGCATCAATACTGGAATTGAGATTTTTGAACCGCAGCGCCTTTAGACGTAAGCGAATAATCTTTTTCGATTATCTGAAGCTTCATCCGCTAATCCATTCTCAAAATTGAGCCGAGCATTCCTTAGGTATTACTTACACCTATTTCTAGCCTTACGGTACCTGCCATAAGTATCGGTGGACGGAGCGTCTCGGTAAGTCCGCCAACATCTAGACCTCTTTGTGAGCAGATGCCGGCCTGTGGGATCTATCCAGAACGGCTGTGCTCGTGCCTTCTTTCTTCTTGTTACTAGGATGAAGGGAGCAGAAACCTCTGTAAGGTAGGACTTAAATGTATCCCAGGCAACCTCGACAGTATCGTCGTCTGAGAACTCACAATGTAAACCCGAAGCCTTGGCTCCCATGGATTGATAGTCTGCGTGCCATATGTTCGAGCTAGACTCAACAGTACTCTGGGAGCGTCTAGATAGAGTACAGCTGAAGAGCAAACAAACATGATCACTGGAACCCAGTGTAGGTCCGTAAGTCATGTCACCAACAAAATCGAGTGACTTAGCAAATACAAGGTCTAAGATAGACGGTACTTGGGCGTCCAAGTACCTAGTGGGGAGGTCAATGAACTGGTTCAAATATACTTGGAGCATAAGCTCAAACAGATCAGCGCCGAATGTGCCTGACGCTGAGTCGCAAGAAAGATGTGCCCAGCAAATCTCTGGGAGGTTGAATTCGCCCATCACCAAACACTTATTTGCGGACTGGGAGCGAATAAATTTAAGTACCTTTTTGGATACGCCCTCGGAGCTTCTATACATAATTACAACCGTAACCTAAGCCGAGGATGTGCTAATAACAGGCGACAGAGCTTCAACAGTTTCGTCTGCTGACTGAAATAGGCAAGTCTTCAAAACGTCAAGTCTACAGCTCACATAAAGAGCGACCTCCCCTCCTTGTCGGCCAACAGAGCGATGGCATCTAAATAGTGCGTAGCCAGGTAGATGTGATGTGATGTAATGTCCTGAGGTAGCCACGTTTCAGTGAATGCGAGTATAGCGGGATAAGACCCATCTACAAGCAGACCTAACTCGTAAAACCTTTCCATAGGCTGCGCACCTTACTTAACACTACTTGAAGGTATTCGTTAGATCCAGACCTGGGTCGTGCGACACCTAAATGGGCAGTGTTAGGGCGGAAAACGACCGCCGGATGACCACCCAAAAACCCACTAAGCGGAGACCCTGTTCAGCGGCCGCTCGCCAACTTTTGAGGTCCTTGATGGCCTCCCTTAGCTTCAGCCTATCGGCCAACGGAAGGTCCGGATGAACGCTAATAGCCGTACCTTTTAGCTTAAACGCAAACCGTATGAGAGCGCTGCGTTCCTCCGGGGTAGAGAGTACCACAAGAAGTAGCCGCGGTCGACGGTTTGCTGCGTTAACTGGGACGTCCTCAAGTCTAATCAGCTTTCTGACAGCAACGCCTGGAAAACCAGGCGGAAGAAGCATGATTACGCACACTTTAAACCACTGAAGGTCGTCCAACATGCAATTATCAGGAAGGGCAGCAGTAGACTCAGCCGCGTTACGGAATATAACGCTTCTATCCGTGAAAGAATCTCCAGGATGGGGTGTATTAACCTCACGGGTCTTTGATCCGATACTTGGAGCAAGTGGCTTCACCTCAGGGCACGTGATAGGTCCTTACCACCAAGCCATCCGGCCATATTGAACGAGACTTGAATAGGTGTGAATGGATGTTAACGACCTTTGTTACTCCAGAATTCAAGCTTGGTTATAGTATATACTAGATAGCTTTTACCTTCCCATTTAAAATATAGATGACTACCAGTAGCACTCGTGCAATGAGGAAAAAGTGTGCGGTAAAACCGATAATCACGGTAAACAATAACGTTGCGGTCACAGGTGCCGAGAAACCTGTGCCCTGTTGCATACAGTCCGAGCCGCATGGAATACAAGAGCAAGTAAATGAGTCCAACAGACGAATGACAGAGTTCAGTTAGTGTCGCAGACCTTATATTTCCAATGTCAGCCAAAATAAAGATGTTGGAGAAACAGTTAGCTAAACAAAATGAGAAAATTACGTTGTTTGGATCATTCGGATATCCTTATACCAGTTTCATACATAATGCAGTCTCTGGCTATCCAGTTCAAAAGCACAAAATTGGAGCAGTAAACTTCCTAGATGCAGTCTCCTCTGAAGATAACCAAAGATGCAGGATGGGAAAGAACGCCATTGCCCTCAACATAACTGACAATATCATAAGTGACAAAATTAGGCATACAGTTTTAAGGACATGCAACATAGCTGAGACCGATATTAGTCGTAGAAGATTGAGGAAAAAATCCTTAAGTTTTCCTTGTCCGTCTCCGTTCAGCTTTGTAGTGTAAGTCTTGAAAGTTCGTTTATCAAATTCAAAATACTTTAAGATCTGTTCCGAAATTTTGCAATTATTCTATTCGAAGACAGGTCACCTTGGCAAAGTGAGCTTCAAAGCATGAGTGCAAATAATGTCTCGCCTGATCGGAAGCAGAGTCATCCTCTATGCGCGCCTCCTGGAGTGCAAAGAAGGTCATTCAGCAATGTTCTGCAAACGCAGATAATGGTAGTAAGGCCAGTCTCTACACAAGCGATGCTAAGGTTTGCCACAGCGTAGCGGAAATTGAGATGCTCACGCCTCCAAATCACGTTAGTCTTGTGGACATAGGAAATAGTGTAGATTCACTAGATGCACTACGTTCTGACAAGCCAGTAGGGATTGGATCAATCCCCACACCGCTTGAAATAGGTACAAGTCCAGAAACATCCAATGGGACTATAGACAGCTCCAGTGAATGTGCATTACGGCCCATTAACATTATGACTACACCTAGCAGCAGTGGTCATGACCCACGCCCAAGCGTCTTAGATCAAACTGGAGCATTTATGTTGAAAAGGTGACTCACCGTGTCCTAATGACAGTCTTGAATTATAATGCCGCTGCAAAGAGTGGCAAGCCACAATTCCCCATTGTTCCGGCGATGTGCCAAGGCTGTTCACTTAGCAGGCCTGTACACGGTTTTGCTTAAACACAGACCACTTATTTATGTCCCCATCTATACTCTCTTCCGCCTTCTCATCTCTCAATGCCTTCTGCGAGCCCTTTGGCGATAACACCCTATGCACTTAAAATCAATCGCCACAATTACCACAGCATTCTTTTTGCATCTTCACCCATTCCCCCACCCGTCTAATCCCGTTGGACTGGCGAATCTCACGGAAAGGGATTTGCTGCGGAAGTCTTTATAACTAATGTGATTGCAAGAGTAAATACTGGGTAGAATGGTGAACCCCGTCAGGACTTTTAAGACTGATGGTATTTAATATGCGTTCTCTGTAGTATAGGCTTCATTTACTCCGCACCTTCGTATTTTTAAATAAACCTAAAATTATTTTACTCACTGAAACCTGGTGTCATGATTCTATGCCCAGACAGTTACTTTCTATTAAAGATTACAAGCTTATTAGAAGTGATCGGAAGCAAGACAGAGGAGGTGGTTGCATAAGTTACTACTCACAAATCCTCCTTGTTTCTGAATTCACACTTCCACTTATAGGCCCAACTATTGATTCCGCTTGGTTACTCTTATCCTTCGGTATTAAGCGAACTATTGTAGGGTGTGAATACCGCTCACCCGAGGCCGGCTTCAGTGATGAGAACCAGTTGGTTGACATCATCAATTACATATCGGAAGTTGGTTCTTTTGATAAATTCGTAGGTGGAGATTTCACCCTACCAGATATCTGTTGGTCAAACTTAGTATCGAACACGAATTATGTTTAGTTCATAACCTCCGCCATCATTGATGCTTGAGAGCAACATGCTCTCTTCGCTACAAGGGGTAAAATATACTAGATATAATTTAACCTCAGGCACCTCCCCGATAGCTACTGATGTAAATGACGGTCTGAATGCAGGTTATCACGAAATAGTCGGATGTACAATTATAGATGATTTGTCGCATGTGAGGTCAACGGTGGTTCCACACTTCCTAAAAATTGTTAATTGAAAAGCTTTCTCCGCTCTGCTCAGGGTCCAAAATTGAGACCATTTCTTTGTTTCGTCTGATATTAAGGGAGCCTCTGACATCTTCTATAACAGTGTGACTATGTGCTCAAGTATACTTGCCTTGAGTTATAATACGAGAGCTTCTTCTAAGTACGCTAACAACGCAAAAGACAAGCGAAAAATACGAGTGCTAACTCGAACATATGAATATACCCACAACTTCAGCGTATTGACACGGACATGAAACACCATACCCGTCTCATGCAGGAAGAATTACGGGCTGTAAATAGTAGTAATACAAGTCAACTTGACTGCATTATTGAGAACAAAGAGAGGTGGCAAAACTGACCTACCCTTCCACATCGTCATGCCTGAAGTTGAATGCATTGATTCCCTCAATTTCTATGGCCGCTGCCTTTAACTCATCCTTTGCTAAATCCTTTAATCTTGAAAATAAACCTTGGGATTGTCAACGTAGCTTAACTTCTCTGAACAAGTCTCAGCGATCGAGCTTAGTGTTTCTAGGATAAAACGCTTGATTACCTGACTACGACCATCCTACAGACCTGGCCCTGATGGGATCTCTTCTGCTTTAGTCAAACACGGGGAAGGCGATATCCCTCTTATATTATTCATATCCTATTTGTCTCTCTAGTCTGGTCAATATCACGAACGTTGGAAAACGACTACGGTTGTACCGAGACATAAGTCCTGGTCGAAAACTGACGTCAGAAACTATCGCCTCATTAGTCACACATTCATGCTCTAACGCATGCACAAACATCTTTCACCTTCACAGCATGGCTTGCTGAAGTTCCGCTCTTGTGTTATCTGCCAAGTTGCTTCCTTAACCATATAACTGAAGCAATTGACTCAGGTTTTCAATGCATTGTCATCTTCCTCGATATGCAAAAAGCGTTTGATAGAGTCCCACACAAGAAGCTGCTATATAAATTAAGTAAGTACGGTGTTACAAATCCGCTTAACTCTTGGATCCAACCGTACCTAGTAGGACGGTCGCAAGTTGTGGATAGCAATGATTACAACTTTTTACCTCTTCTGACCACCAGTGGAGGGGTACAGGGCAGTGTCTTAGGTCCGTTACTATGCCTAATGTATATAAGTAACCTTATTCCTGTTGTACAATTTGGGAAGCCTTATTTGTTTGTTGATTATCTAAAGGTGGTTTACGCGTTCCCAGGTTCTCAGCGTACCTCTGAACTTAACACTATCCAAAGCGATTTGAAAGCCATTGGAAGATGGGCTGATATGTTGCAGATGACGTTTGCAACATCGAAGTTTAATATTCCGGCTTATGGATATCAGGTGGCAGCAGAAGCATTCAGGCTTCATGACGAAGTCATTCCCGTCAGCCAGTCTGTTCATGACTTAGGTTGAAGACATTCTAGTTGGTTAAACTTTAGCAAACATACAAATCATATCGTGAAAAGGGCTAAGCAGACGGTAGAGCTCATATGCCACCTGCTAACATGAAAGAAACATACTAAAATCAGTATCAGACCTTTGCTTGAATATTGCTGTGTTACGTTCCGTAACTTGCGAAAAGATGACTTGAGAGCATCTGAAAACGTTCAAGGCGCTTTTACGAAGTGCATTTTCTGCTATTCAACTGCTCTTTCATACAGAGATAAGTGCAAGCAACTAAATCTTGAACCTCCGTGCTTACGAAGAATGCAATTAAATCAGTGCTTCCTCCGCAAACTCCAGTGGCGGAAAGCATATTTTGGAAACTACCAATTGCACTTTCTGGATTATTGCATTTATGAATGCGAGGTAGTGAATGTATATTCTCTTTGCCTAAATTCAAGATCAGCCTAAGGAGAAATGTTTAGCTTTTTAGGCATGGCTCCATATGGAAACAGCTGCTAAAATGAGTAGATATAGTGAACATTTTCGCATGTTTAAGAAAATGATAAAGCTTTATCTGTCAACGGACAGAGTGAAATAGATCTTAAAAATTCAAATTGACGATGAAACGCTGCATAAAGAAGGGTCAGATCAAGTATAATACCAGAGATCAGCGACTCGAAAGATATCCAACAAATGCACCAGAGCAAATATGATCATTTAAGGGGATCTGATACAAACCAATTATTATGCTGTTCTTTAATGCTACCTCCTATGCGCTTTCACTCTTTTCAGACAGTTTATGCCAACTGTCTTCTGTTTAAAACCGAGAGCAAAATTATTTGCTGGTGTGGAATCAGGAACTATTTTTTAATGCTCTCCAAAAACTGATTAATTCGTAATATTGTTCTGCGATCCCCTTCGATACATTTGTTTTGCAATGCCAAACATTTCCCCTTATTTTCTGAAGTAAACAGTCCAGCATAAAACACTGGATTTCAGTGATAGCGATAGCGGATTCCCTATTTGACTTTTACCTTTGGACAACTCGTACTTTTATTTGTCTCTGGCTGTCATGCCATACAATTTGATCCTATGATCACCTCGATCCATTTTTAAGCTGATGTAAAAAATGTCTGCCAATTTTTTACATTGACGATGTAGTACCTATTTCACATTGTTCTTCTTCTACATTACTCCTTATTTATTTGTTGGCCACGACTGGGCTGATCTCTTGCGATGACGGATCATAGGTTCCAGATTATAAGACTTTACCTATGCAATGCATATTGGTACCAACTGAAGGACATATACAAATGTTCCACAGTTGAATGATCCGCATGACGGGCTGCGCTATGGTTTTATCGCTCATAATGCATGTATAAAAGCAGCCCTAAAAGTACACAACATAGGATAAACAGCTGATGGGTCATATGCTACAATGCGACGCCGGTACGCGGCCAGCTAAAGCATGGAAGTATGGGCGAAGCCTTTCGACAGAATAAATTGCAGGGATGCAGGTCGCCGAGGGACGGTTTAACAAGTAGCCGTGTTACTTTACTTGGACAATTGTTCAAAGCTGAATATGTTTTGTTCCTGGATTTTACATTTTTTAATACCTTAATCCTGCTAATTACTTTAATACCCGTTTTGGACCCGTTGTAAAAAGCGTGAACAAACTGGTTAATTTTTGCGATTGTGTTGTACACGTTGATCAGACTACATAGATGGACTGCACCTCGAATCGCCGAGGAATACACTATTAACTTTTTATTTATTTATTTAGTAAACAGACTGATAGAATTTGTGTTTTATTCGGTATCGTTAGAGTCAGTTTTCTTAGTACGCAACATCCACAATTAAGCGTATGTTAATTAGGACAGCTGTAGTCTAAAGCACAACAAAATATCTTAACAAATAAAGAAACGAAACGTGTACAACCTGCCTTCATATACCCCGATATTGTCTTACACTTTCGATAAATGCAAATGGTTATTACCCATTTACAAAAAATATGTAGTCTTTTATTTCAATTTTATTCACGTGTACTGTAAATATCACAAATGCTTGAACGCAGTAAACATTCGTTTATTAAAACCAATTTCATAAATGCACGTACAAAGTTTTATTTGAGGATCTTCGAAGTTCTTATCCATGGTTAATATGTAACTATACTATGTACATAAAATTAACTGTTCATCCAACGTCGATTGTTAGCTACTGCTTGGTTGCTTTTAGTAAAATTACTCAGATCTATTTTATTAAATGTGACAGCCGGTATATTCTTCCTAACAATTTGAACCAGCACAAAAATAGAGTTAAATCATTGAGTAAACAATTAATTGGTCCCCTGTAACAGATCAGTTCACATTAGCGTGATCCATGTGTTTCGATTGACCATATTGCTATTCACAGCTAAAGACCTACATCTTTGAATAGCAATTTGGAATGTGCACAGCAAATTACCAAGTTGCCATATTTATTTACAATATTAATGATGATAAATATTATTCGCATTACATGCAGATTATAATTTTCTAAAAAATTCTTCAGACGAAAGATGTGTCTTAATAAATCTACATCTGGAAGTTTAGTTACAGATAAAGTGTATTTAGAAAGTTTATTTAGTAAGTTTATTTAGAATAATGATTAAAAGTTTTACGTTTTAACCAGCTTTTTCTATGCGTTTGTGCGGGCGAAGGTAACGAGCGCAATTTTGTCACATCTGGTAGAGAAGGTTTACGAAGTCAATACGCATGACGCATTTATACCTATCGACTGTGTATCAGGATATTGTATACGAGCAGTCAGATGCCACTTTATTTCGACAACAGAAACATTCGCGATCTCGCGCCATGACACGGATCGATGTGTGAAAATATATTGTCCAACTCTAACATTAACTTGGTCAGAGGTCAGCGGTCACGCGACTTCGTCAACCCGGAAAATCAAGTAGCCTTATCGATCAGTGGTTTTTCTGATTAAAACCTCTCGGTTCCATTCTAGCCTGCTTGACATGGTTGTACCAAACCGGTATAGAAACACTGAATTAAATCTATTCGCTAACTATTGTTCCTGAGAAGATTTCGTCCGAACCCGCGAATCCAGAAATTGTATTTGCCTTTATTGACTCACGCGCACCCCAGTGTATAAATCATTTTTAAGAAGCTGAACAATAACGTTCACGTATCCATCATTTTTTGAAATATTCAAATGATCCTTTTTGACTATTTTAATTTCAAATTTAACCATTCGGCTTACCGTTGTCGCTTTATATCCAGAATTACCGCATCTAATTTTCCTAGTTCCTTTTCGAACGTTTTATTGGCTCGTGGTTTCAGTATTGTTATTTAAGTCCAAATCTATGAAGTCAGATGGGTCCTCTCTAAATGCATTAGCAAACAATGTCGTGGAGCAAAATAACAAAATTAGATTTTCAGACTTCTTGAGTAGCCTATTAGCTTTGCAGCGAAACGGCTTTGCCTGGGCACAGTGATAATATTGACTACTCTTTATGTTTAAGTTTAGTCAACGCATCCGTAATACAGTGTTTGGACTTCCGCATACTGTTGGTCAATGACGGAGAAGGCTGTGTTCCGAAGAGCAAAACTAATCCGTGAAACAACTGCTTATTAGGCAGTCCTGTAGAATTGAGGTACTACTTTTGTCTCGGGCAATTTTCTTTTGTTGTTAGGTGTAACTCTTGCTTACAGTGAGTTCACTGTTTGCAAACTAACGTGAAGTTTGGCGAAAACTGGTGATTAACCGAAAGAAAGATAAAATTTAGTTCATGACTTTTATATTGAAAGAGGCTACATACTTAGCCCATTAACGTAAAGGCATGTTGTATAGCGGACTTAAATTAAGGATCACAATGGTTAAGTGTGTTGAATTCATTCTTTTTAATTTTAACTCCCAGAGTTGTAAAAATATAACAACGCGCTTTACAACTTCTTGAGCTCAGCAATGTTCATTCTATGGAAACTTTTCAGGAAAACGTATAAAACTTGTAAACTTCGAAGCTCTCTTTTGCGTTGATAAGTAACGCTATGTCAAACAGCCTTGAGGCCAAGAATGATGCAATCACCATCTTCCAAGAGCGGATGCAATTTTGTAGTCTGTTAGTCAGTTAACCAACTCATGAGTGCCTAAAGTTCGCTGTTTCGACTATCAGCACACCTTATTTGTTCAAAGTAAAATGAGAGCATTGGCAAATAATTTCGCTTACGAGACAGCGTACATTCTTTAGTAAACCAACGTTATTTTGTTATGGGTGCGTCAACTTATGTTATCGCTGAAATATTGGTGTGCTTTTGCTGATTCACCGGATACCAAATAAAAACAAATTGGACTGTAAATAACACCACAGTAACAGTATATGTACGTATGTATGTATGTACGTATATGTAGCCGTATTTGCATCTACGTAACTGTAGTATTATGGTAATTAAGACGTTTTCAAGAACAAATCATTCTACTCAAACTATTGTAGTCGAAATGTATCCCAAACGGACCAATGTTAATCACTTAACCGTACTCAGACACAGCGTTGATGATTGAACTAAACGTTCTCATCTGTAATATGTTGGTCACATTGCCAATGCCAATCCCGTAAATAATGCCACAGCTATAACATAGATGAGGTTACTTTACGTAATACATGAATACGCAAGTTTTATCGGCATTTTGATAAATAATTCAAACCGGTGCTTAATATTGTTACTTACTCAAGAGTTAAAATCACTAAATACGCATATTTCAGAAGTTACGAAACCGAAGCAGCCCACCGTGTTTTCAAACTTCAATAAGTGTTTGAAATTTAGCGCCAGGCTTGCAAATGCGATGAATGAAAATTGAAATATCTCTTCGCAAATCACCTTCTTATTTCCTACTTTATTATCTGGTAGTTCATTCTTCGTATTCACTATCAAAACTAAAGTGACTTTAATCGACATTCCTTACTGCCTTTATGGAGTGTATTTTGTAATCTGAGCACTTGCTATTCAAATTAAACCAATTTTTCGACTATCTTGCAACAGTAAAATAAAGGGATGCAGTAACGTTGTTGCAGTTATCCTTAGTTCTGTTTGGAAAGACTCATTTTAGTCACATAACTCAAAACTGCCTTTACAAGCATTTTGAGGTAATATATATGCAAGTTTATACATTGTTACCTACATTATAAAACTATAGAAAAAATATGCATATCCAGAGCCAACAAAAAATGCGCTACGTAAACAGTTCATCTAAACTCCTAGACCACTTTTTATTCATCAATTAAAATCGGGCCTCATCGAAGGCGATAGTAAACATCAAACTGAATGTTCTACATTTCAATTAAATAAAAATCTGGTACCGAATTGTGTCATGAAATTATATGAGCCAAAAGCCAAACAATTGCCATGGCAGGTTGTACAAACTAATATAGTGCTAATATAGTCCCCCTCCAGATGAAGCTGTTATTTCCTAGTGCGCGGTGCACAACTTTCATACCACCACAGGAAACTTGGCTATGATTCTCAAAAATAGGTTTTGACAACATTGTGTTGTTTAATAAGATTTGTTCTTCTTATCGATTCGTTTACACCATCCACATGGCATAACATCCATCGGACCAGACATGTACTCTTGCATTAGATCGGTTGTCAAATTAAAATTCGGCCATAATTAATGGAACGTATGCGTGTGTAAAGAGGCTCTTACATACGCTCCTTTGATACTGCGGTTAGTCTGACGGAAAGAGGCCGATTAGCGTTCATTTACCTGCCGTGGCACGCCGGTCGTTTACGGTTGTTGTCCCCAACATACAATAACCATTCGATGTGTATCGAAATTCGCAACATACCAATGCGCGTGAAGATACATGAAGTTCCCTCTCACCTCAGTGGTGTGGACGTCTAGCATTCTCGGCAGACGAGTGATTTAGTGCAGGGCTCAACTGAGACAAAACCTAACTGAAGACGCACCGACATGAGGCTGTTTTGATCATGAGGGAGATGAGTACAGACAGCCACACCGTGTTATCGGTGTTGGCGTTGTGTGGTGTAGGTCATGTCCAACCTTAGGCGTTGGAGCGATTGATGGTTAGCTGTATGTGTTTCGCTGGCTACAAAGCGAATGCAGCCTATGCAACTAAAACTGCGGCGTGAATTTATGCATGTAATAGCAGCTCAGCGTGGTATCGCACCACTTAGTACAATTGCTGTGTATACACACACAACAAAAAGGCGGACAACCTCCTATTATTCAATTTGGCCTACTTTGAAGGGTGTACTATCCTCAAACTGTAATATTGCTTCGGTCCCCACACCACCAGTGTTGTTAGGCAGCAAATGTGTTCTGAGAAAGCTACTACCCTTGCATACGCACAGCTTTACTGGGGTGAATACCGTCTCCCTAAAGCACTGCAGTCAGCAGCCATTCATCTATTTCAGCCACTTTCCAGATTCTTTAAGAGTAGTCCGTCTGCTCCTACCAATTACCGTCCGTTTACACTTCTCTCTGCCCTTCCCAAATTCATGAAAGCCGTCAACGCTGAGATAATAATGGGCTACTTGGAAAACTTTGGCAATGCATCATTAAGCTGGGACGGTAATTTCCTCCGTGAACAGCAGTTCTAGATCAGAGTCCAAACATCTCTGCCCGACTCCAACCGAGCGGAGTGCGACGATCACGCGAGAGCCACCACCTCAAAACGTTTACTTTTCCGGATGACGTTAACAGTTGGACGGCGATCAAGGGAATGGACGACCACAAAATCCTCCATGTGCGACCTGGATGGGACCTGGCTTTGACCGGTGAGGAATTCACCAACAATAAATGTGGTCGAGTGACAAATAATCCACATCCGCCATAGACACGCCTATCTCTAAACTATTGGGGCATATGACTTGCAGACAAGCCCTCGGGAACTTGACCTCGGTGCGCTGGTGCAGAATGATTTCGCTTATCCAGACCGTCGGAATCCGTTTCAAAAGTGGTAAAAATCACGTTGTTAACTTGCTGATGGCATTCGAAATTTTTGATTCGTTTATCCTCTCTATGCTGCTCTATGCCTACTTGCGTTAACAAGTCCATTACGCAATCCAGGCTTGGCACGCTTGGATAAAACGTAACTTCGCAGCGCTCGAAACTCATCATGATGGTGCAACAAAATATGCCAATGGATTGTACAAAATTTTGCACCAGCAGATACTAAATACACTCGGAGTGTTCAGTAGACGCTCCGGGTGGCCATGTGGAGACCTTATATTAGTCTACCAGATACGGAACGGCCCCACGCACATATGTTGCCATCTACTGCAACTCATCCCGAAAACCAACTTCATAGGTGATAGCCTGAAAATGAGTAAAAAATACAGTCGGCTTTTCATTAAGGCTAGACGAACCTCAGCTCATGGCGACTCAGTGATTCCGCCATAGGTAGCCATGGAACGTTTCGGTCTCTACGCTGTTTATGTGCTCTACCACAGCCTGCACGTTTGGAATCCCATCCGACCGGACGCATCATTAGCATAAGTTTCCAACGGACCAGTTTAGTCGTTAACACATTTTCGAAAAAGGATAAGTATATTAACGGAAATGTATTGGAGAGATAATCTATGCTAGTGAAGGATATGTTCAAAATGTCCGTCGGCTTTCTGCTTGCAGTGCATAAACCGCTTGTTGCAATTGGCGAGCACATTATCTAATATATCCCTCGTGATCTCGCGAAATTTGTTCACAATTTGTTCTTTCAATTGGCCTAATATACGCGGTCTTGTTTTGTACGCTCGCCGCTTCAGATAGCGCCATAGAAAAAAGTCCATAAGGTTCCAATCTGGTGGGCGAGCAGGTCAGTTTATTGGTCTACCGGGTCCGATCTAACCGTGGCCAAATCTGTCGGGGAGGTAAGCACGCACCGTTTTAGCAGAATGTGCAGGTGAACCATCCTGCCGCCACTAATTGGTAGTGCGTGCCCGTTCGGTCTCAAACTGGGAAAACACAAATATCTGCAGCATTTCTAAGAACGACGATGTCAGGAAAACAACAACGTGCCGGTCACATTCCCCGAAAAAAATATGGGCCCAAGCTTTTCTGCCTTGTAAATCCGGCCCAAACCATGAGTTTCACACTGTGATTTATACGTGATGCAGTAAATTTACGTGGGTTACTGGTAGCCAAACAGTAATGCTTCATTGTTTAATGCAGATGTAACATGCCTCATCTGTAAAGATAATAGAACTAATATCCCCGTGGTCCAGCAATCAGCTGCAAAATTCCTGCCGCTCCTTCGGATCGCAGGGGTTCATAATCTGAGCTTGAAGTGCACAGAATTTTTCAACGATCGTTTCTATAATATCTGGTGTATGGCGTATCGGGTCGTGTCACAGTGCTGTGCGATCCGACGGATGCTGCTATCGGGACGTTTTGACACTTCACTGAGTACAGCGCAAGCTGAACAGTCGTCCGTGGTGATGCTAGGTGATCCGGTTCTCTTCAATTCACACACTCCTAGTTTGCTCAAGCTTCTTCACCAACTTAAGCATGTACCGGTCAGTGACGAGACGCATTCCTGCGTTCATTGCATTGTATTTCCTTACCCCTGATGTGGCGTCTAAACCGCATTTACCGTACAACCTGATAAGCAGTGCGCGCTTAGTAACAGTAACGTTACGTGATCTCGACTGCATTGTCTGCTCGTACTCCCTTATCTGTGATTCAATGATATTGACAAGAGTTGCAATGCCTAACCTCGTTTGCAGCTGAGCTGCCATCACGTGGAATTACGTACAAGCACGCCGCCATTTTGTTCGCCTAGACCGACGTTGCTGCGTAGCCAGCGAAACACATACAGCTAACCATCAATCGCTCCAACGCCTAAGGTTGGACATGACCTACACCACACAACGCTAAGTTAGATGACAGATAACCAACACCGAAAACACGGTGTGGCTGTCTGTACTCATCTCCCTCATGATCAAAACAGCCTCATGTCGATGCGTCTTCAGTTAGGTTTTGTCTCAGTTGAGCCCTGCACTAAATCACTCGTCTGCCGAGAATGCTAGACGTCCACACCACTGAGGTGAGAGGGAACTTCATGTATCTTCACGCGCGTTAGTATGTTGCGAATTTCGCTACACATCGGATGGTTATTTGATGTTGAGGACAACAATTGTAAACGACCGGCGTTCACCATAAGCGAGCCACGGCAGGTAAATGAACGTTACTCGGCCTACTTCTGTCGGGTTAAACCGACAGTTTTATGGCCATGGGTACAAAACAACAATTCGTTTCTTGGTGCCGATGTTGTTGCACGCTAAAATTCCGCCCCTTTCTGGTCTTCTCTTGCAGTTAACCTGAAATTCAAAATGCTGCGAAGCAAGTATAACCAGTTTTTTATTTATGTGCGGCCAGCTCTCATTTCATCCTTGACGCTTATGACCGGGGATGTTTTTAAAGCATTTGTACTTGCTCCTTAAATTCGGAAAAGCCCAATTCAAAAGGGTCTGTAACAGCTCTTCGAAATCGTTGGAAATAGCACTTTTCCTATATTGTATATATTAGCTTGAGTCAGCCGTATACATAGTAGAGCATTAACATGGTCTTGTTACCGTCCCGTTACGCAAAACATTTCTTTCGAATTTCTAGAGTTTCAGATGCAATGTGCCGTAATGTTTTGAGCCCGGAGCAGAAGCCTTTCAGCATTTTACAGCCTATCCCTATACTACAGGTTAAATGAGATGCTTTGTCTTACAACTTAAAATATATGTACAGTCAAAACTTGAATGAAGAAACACAATGTTCCAAATGTTTTCATCCACTGTTTTCGCCCAAATATGTTGGATTCATTAGTGTAAGCATTGAGGTTTGAGCGCTTTGTCAGCATATAAGTTTGGACAAATTTCCTCTACCTTCTATCAATAAGTTGATGTTTTAACTACTAAACGCTAAACTTTGCTCAAAGCAAGATATTTGAAATGCATATTAACTAATGTAACTGCCTTCAATTTGCGACAGTTAAAAGCTTTCCTTAGGCAAGACAGTTTGCACAAAACAAAGTCAAACAATGGGCATTAGACGTGCTTTAGCCGCTTGGAAGAAATTTATTACCATATCATTATCGGAAATTAAATGATGTGTTTTATTTATGAAAATTTGATTTTTTAACATTAAATTCAACGGAACAAAGGAAAACCTTTTTCACTTGCTTCGCAGACTGAATAAACCAATAAATCAATTTGTTAACCCATTCAGGTCCCTACCAAGGGGAAGCATGGATCTTCACTTAAAACTGCCAAAATGATAGCCGTGCATAACCAGATTATTCTCGCCTGATAAAGCCTCTTCCATTGATCTCTAATTTCATAGAATCCATTGTAGCTAACTCGCTCACGAAATACTTCGGGAATAACAAAATTCTAATTCAAGAAAACAAGGGTTTCGTCAAATTCGGTCCCATACTACCAGTACATTGATTGCTCATGCAATCTTGTCGGAATCTTTAAACGCTTCTGCGGGGGTAGATGCAGGCAACCTGAACTACGCCAAGGCCTTTGACAGCCTGGGTTGTCGCAGTATAATGTGCAGATTCCAGAATTATGGTGTCAACGGTCCTGCTCTGCACTGGGTAGGCAACCTCCTTATTCCACCTCACTTGGATATGAGGGTTCTCAACACCCTGACGGAACCAAACGTAGTTCAGTGCGGCGCAATGCATGGCTCGGTATTCGGGCCACGCCTATTTGCGATCTTCATGAATGATACTGAAGGTGTGCTCTCTACAAAATGTCTGTTATTTGCAGATAGTCTTAGACGATGGCGTACTATCGATTCAGTAGAAGATCTCAGAGCCCTGCACGATGGATTTTATCCATCGAGAACATGTTTCCGTTCAACGCCACCAAGTGCAATATTCAGAGCATACACCATACAAACATTCATTAATATCACCGAGAGCCACGAAATATACAGCTGCTTCTTATGGGTGCGATCTTTTTGTTCTTGATTAAGAGGTCCATGAATGTTTGAGGCAGACTGAAGAGACGTCAAATAATGCAAGCCAGCAGTTTGGCCATTTTCTTAGTGTCTTCGAAAATTGTAAGCATCAGTCTTTGCGAAAATTCTTGGCGCATACGTGAGGCCGCAAGCAAAATACGCTAAATGTGGCAAGCCTAGCACTAGCATCACAATAAATCGCTGGATATTGCACAACGCAAAGTGACAAAGAACGCCAGAGGATTGTCCGCCATTCCTAACCACTCAATATGAACAGTCTTATAATTTGCAACGTTGGATATTTGCATCTAAATGGCGATCTCATAATGTTATTGCCTATCCTATGAAACACCAGCCATACACCAACTCCCTTGAAAATTAATAAAATAACACCTATATTGTCATCCGTTTGAGCTGGCGACGCTGTACAGTTGACTGGATTGTCGACGAAACTTTCCTTTTCTCTGATTTTCACGGCATTGGTACGCCCACCCGGCGCATGTAATCAAAGCCCACATTTTATCCTATTTCGAAAAATGCCTTAACGACACGTTGACAAATTTACGTTGGCAAATTTACAATTTATAGCCTGTGAACTCCACAAGTTGGCATTAGTGCATAACAATAAGTAGACGGCATCCTAACCCTCATAAAATGTAGGCAGAAATGCTCGCAACTGTGCTACATTAAAGCCATTGATGGGTCATGTATTTCATGTATTCTTTTACTAACACTGATATTTTTTTGTAATATTGACCCCAAACATCCTAAGGAACTGGTCAAACGTTTGCTTTGATACCTGTCATAAACCATTGCCCCATTGAATCAGAGCAGTAGGTAATTTTTCAAAAAACATGAAATATTAAGCAGACAAAAAATTTCTTGTCTTTTTTATTATTATATTCGACATGTACCAAATTTTCGATCGTTGCCGAGGTGCTGCGAAAGCAAAAGCGCCAAAGCCAGTTGATTCATTGAAGCTCAGAACAAGGCCATACATGAACTTACGAGTTATGATCGCATACAGTCCTACAGTAGACTTTTTAAAGAGCGCCGTCCCACTTTTTTTTAAACTGTGGTTTTATATGTCGGTTTAAGTGCATTTTTTTCTCAGCTGCACGACGGCTAGGAGCAAGTGATGGCGTGCGCGACGCATACCTTCTCCGCAACTGAATGTAACCATCTCAACTGTGAATAGGACGCCCTGGCTTGCTCCTAAGCATGTAAGAAATGAAAAGTGTATTATTCAAACATCCATTTACCCTGCGAGCCCAACATTCTGATCTTACAAAGCGACAGTTCGCGGTAACAATGCTCACAACTGGTATGCTTATGTTTCTAATACTCACGTTTCTTGAACTACGAGTATGAAATAAACTACGTGCTAGGTTTCTTCTGCCAAGTTGCAGAAGCCCTTCGAGACGTCCACTATCCAGTGAAGGCTAAAACAGGGATGCAGAGGAAGATAAAAATAAGATTGCACTCTGCTATAACACTTGACAATATAATTCATCACAATGAGAGTGGCTTTGTCCTAGCGATAGTGCGCTAGTTACACTAAGATCCTAACTGAGTTATTTCTATATGTACTTTGCGGCACGAGCTTTCTACTGTATGCAAAGGTACTATTAGAAGCGATCCATTTGTTGTTCCTGCGTACCTTATTCTCCTGATGGTTTAATCTACGCGTGGTCATCCAAAGGTTTTATAAAAAACCATCAGATGCCAACTTGCATTTCAGCGCCGAGGCGATTATTCGGGAACGTTAGGCCTGCCAGCCAACCGCCAAATGTGCAAGGATACTGAATTCTCTAATCCAACTTATTGAGTGTCCAATAAAGCTTTGGGCATTAATTGCTAATAACATTATCAGCCCGTTTGTCAAAGCACCATACAGAAGCGAAAGATTTTAGATTTTACCTGCTTCTCCAGCAAAGGGCGGTAAGCTTTTTTCGCGGGGACGTAACTACAGTCGTCCTTATAAATTACCTCCAATTTTTGCAGGCTACGGGGTTGCCAAATCAAAGACTCACGGTTAATTACCCACAACTTCGAAAGAACCCCCGCCACCGAATGTCCAAATCGCTTAGGATTTAGAAGCTGGAGGAATGTGCCAAGTAGGGGTTTTTCTAGCGAATACCTTGTACGTTGAAAGAAAATCTAAAAGTCCTGCAGCTTTCGAAATAATCTCATAATTACGCGTTGGTATCTGCCTTCGAGTTATACGGCAGCACTTTACTTACTGCAACTAATACGACACTTCACAGTTACTACTTGGAAGAAGAATTTGAACTCGATTTATTGCTCCTTAACATCCGATGAAAAAGAAAAGCATAGGAAAAACGAATAAAGAACTGTTTACCAGGGTAAATGTTCCACAGGGACATTTATTCTTGTACGTGTAACCTATGCCTGGAAATGGAAGTAGGATGAACTTACCCATGATGCAATATGGAGTCTGAAGGCATGTCTGGAAATCACACTTTTTGTCTGATGTGACAAAAATGAATGCAAGACGACTGCATACGGCGCATTTCAAGGTGTTGTTGAACAGCAAACACAGCTAGAAATAATCTGTTAACAACAAATACAACCCTAAGAAAATATGTATCAGACTATCGTATATTAAGTTGCTATAATAAATAAAACCAAATTAAAAGTATTCGGGGTGCAAAAATAAAAGTAACGTATCAAGGGACACGTAGTGATCTATTTTTTGAAAAGAGATGGTGACAATGCCATGTCCGCTTAAATTTGATGTACTCACGATTAGGGGATTTTGATGTACTTAAGTGAGGTTCTTCGCAGCCAGTTTCCAAATCAGATAATGGTCCACATGCCCGGAAAAGCACCAGATTCAGCCTTTTGGGCATTGTCATTAATGCGCATTCATCGGATGCGTCAGGATTTGAATCCATGACAAATAGCGGCTTGCACCGCCAGTCAGCAGCTTATGCCACTGGGCCACGGGGGACAGTATCATACCATGGTGATTTACAGGCTAACTGCCATATGGCGCGTCTTCTCCGATGGAGGCGCACTACTGACTTTTCCCAGCATGCTGAAATGTCAGCCTTGTGTTTTTACCCTCCTGTGGAAGACTATCTGTTTTGAAAACTGGCTACGAAGAACCTCACTTAATCTCCATAATTTGTTTCGATTTTCTCGTTGATTCCCTTTCACCACCCATGCAGGTTATTTAATATTTATTTGAACGATCCTTTGATCTTGCATCTACAAAATTATTCTAACGTATGTATGGACAGACTGACCCATACAAGCGATCCGTTGGTACTCTGGTCTTCTGCATTTTCATGACTCAACAGGCACTGGATCTACTTTGACGACGAAAATTTGTTTTCATATTGGGTGTTGATCAATTTTCCTCCATTTACCAAATTGCGGTAAAGACGACCTCCAAGGCTTGATATTACACATTCTTATTGCACCCATAACCCTTGAGTTAGTCATCGATATGCATAACAAACCTTTAAAACAGTCACAAAAATTATATATATTATATATATATATATATCAAGGTCAGTAACACAAAGCCATCATGCTATCTAGCATTTTTTGATTTATGCAACACATTATAACAATGCAAATGTTAAAGTCCTCTGTGCAAGCAATTTGTTATCATAGGTAGAGCTGTGTCCCTTTTAAAGCGTTTGAGAGCCACTTGCGAATCATATTTTTCGGTGAAGGTATTTAAATTATACAATAGAGCACTAAAACTGTTTTCGAAGGATCGTCACTTAACCTGCGCATTCACATTGTAATATTGAAAAATCAGAGTCAATATCCTTTTAATGATGACCAAAGGTTTTTGACATAACGTATAATGTCAATGAGCCAAGCAATATTACTGGATGCGTATTACATATCTGCACACTTTACCCTCTCTGTTTATGAAGTAATTAAGTTCCATGCACCCACTAAAGTAGATTGCCTGTCTGCCGGTGCTAAGAAACATTTCTCTTACATTGCTTCTAAAATGTTCCCATAATACAAAAATAAAATAAACTATTTTTGTAGGACCATTACATCAGATTTTCACTGAACCAGTGGAAAGCCAATTGTCATATGAAAAATAAGTATAATCTGTAATTCCGTCTAATAAATTTGAAGTACATTTGTCACCAATTTTGACAACAAATACGATTTAGTTTTGTTTGAAACTCAACAGATGGAAGCTGGTAAAAGGAAACAGATTATGCTTTATCTACACATTTATTTCCATCTTACCTATAATAAGATTAAAAATAAAAAGCGGGAGGAAGGGAATTGCTTTGTAGCATTTATATAGTTGACGCAATAACAACTGGGACTTTAAAATATTAACGTTTATTACAATTCGTATGTTTGCAAATGTCTTATAGGTTGCGCCATCTATGTATATTTGTCCCTTAATGTCTTAAGTTAATATTAGGGGTTGCTCTACGCTACTGCTATAGATTAACATTAAGATCTAACTTTAATAACAATAATAATAAACAATGCCGCCTCTCTATAGGTTGATGAATTAAAATCGCATTTTTTTAAGAAATGTTGGTGAACATTTTTAAAAATTAAGCCTTATTTAATCGAATTAAAGCGTATTTCAACTGGTCTCAGGCCACGTGAAAGCAGATACATGGATAATATAATAAAAGCAAATATCGGTATGAATGACTTTGCTGTCCCATGTGACTTAAATTTGACATCCTCCAGTAGGTAAATACAGTTTCAATGACAGAACAATGTTTAGTAGCAGAGTTGACCTGATAAGGGCATGACGCAGTAAGAATTCTATGTGAATTGGCTGTATACACACCAAAATTAAAGTCAAATTACTTTGTTGTATTGGCCATGCAGTCATTCTTGCAATGTGGGGAACATCACTACGTGAAATAGCAAATACCTGCACATAAAAGACTGTGAGAAATGAGTTACCTTCACTTGTTAGTTCAGGTTTCATGTTTTCATCAAATATATGGGTTAATTTAGGCCTGATAACAGCAAAAACTTACTTTGTACTATAGTTTATCACAGGCGACTCCAGTTCATGCTTTTGGTCTTTAAGTTGGCATGCAATCTGCCGAATATTCATATGCACGTAGGGATAGAATGCAACAGTTGACGAAATCCTAAATTCATAATTGTTCGTGCTTAATTTCAACTTCCGTGAAAGCATGTTTTAATCTAAATATTTAACTTCAACTTAAAAGTTTAAAATATCAGGAAACGAATGCGTATGCAAAGTTTTTCATCACAGTTTTTAAGAATGTGTTCTACTGCATCCGTGAATTTAAATTTATAGTGTGGTAAACCAGTGAGGTAAACCTCTTGGTAGATTAGCGTTTCACATTACCTTATTTGCCATGCTGTTGTGGCGCACTATATTTTATTCGCCTACACTCCGTAGATATGCGGGATGCACTTTGTTAGTTCGCTCTACAGTCCGGAGTGTTTTATCAGAAGATGCTTTTGTAAATGCTTTCACACGTTGATGATAGCTTCGCATATGGCTATTCTACATTGTATATCTCTTGTTCTGAGAATGACTTAAGGTGGTTTTATTTTGAGCCTAGTAGTATACATTGCAACATAGTGAACCTACCTTTTATTTCCGTGTATGCTGCTTGAACTGTATTTAGGAATGTTACCACGATCATTGATAATAAACAAAGTGACAAGTCTGAAGTGCTATTTACTGCATGTCATTTCATTCGCTTAAACAACAATTTATCTTATATGCATATTCTGATGAAACTTGTCAAACAGCACTAGATCTTAGACAATATATTTCCTACTCACAATGGCAGACTGAATTCGGTAATATAACATGACTCAGAGTAAATTCTACATTATGACTAGCATGTTGATATTTCAAGGCGAAGTACCTATAACGTTTTATTACACACCAAGATTTATGCGTTAAAGTACCTAGAGTCCATATGTTGCACATACGGATTCTAGTAAAACGTATTTTGATAATTTACTGCTCTTACCACATAGGCCTTAGGGTGTTGTGAGATAATTATTGTTACATTTGTGCAGCTGGCGTTGAATGCCGATATAACTTAGTCTACCTTGATAGACAGATGGTAGATGGAGGCCTACTGTTGCATAAACTTTGTTATTATCAAGAATAATATTTCGTTTCATCAACAGGCGAATAGGGTAATAGTTAAAAGCCTTAAAAATTTAATTGCAGTTTCAGTGATTTGTTTTTGTGAGTAAGATAAAATATGCTGTTTTATATTCATTAAAGCGTATAACAATAAAAAGTTGAAAATTGACATGCTATCCAAAGTGACCTAATTTTGTAATACACCTGTATCAACAAGAATATGTTACCGTACCGACCCTATGGGGTTACAAGTTTCACCTTGTTGAACACACCTCGCCCATTTTGACTACAGTCTTAGCCGATGAATATGTTAAATAAAAATAATAGATAACTTCGTTTCATCTTGATCGTCGCTACATTTTCGCACATTTACTTCTCGCATGATACCTCAATATTGCAACTAGCGTTAGATGGTGTACAAATTCCAACGTGTATTATGTTCCACCAATCGTGAAGGATAAAATGTGCTTATGATTTACTATTTAGGTAGTTTAGCGCCTTTAGTGTAGTCGTTCATGTTATTCCGGAAAAATGTTACTTGACAAGGACATAGATAGACGAATGTCATGTATTAGTCTGATGGTCCAAATATTTTGCGAATCCAAGTGCAGTCAGTGTCGGATAACGCCTTAAACAGATCCGTGAGTTTTAAATGTTCCTTTGCACATAGATGTTGCATGGAACCGTTCGAAAATCGCTAACCAATAATAACGGAGCTATAGTAACCTGCCATTGTCTGTGTTAATGGATGGTAGACTAGACTCAGCAGATATTCTATGGTTGGGTAATAATATACTTACAAATCACCCAGTGATAGACAACTGGCTTTTGTCTTGAGTGTGTACATGACAGTTCAAGTGAGTAACGTGCAGTTTTATCAACCGGATTAGTGGGAATTCTTTGCATGAAGATGAAGTTAACCGAATCGTATTCCAGCTAAATTTTACGGGAAACCAAAATCACAATAAACGTGTTGAGATTAATATCACTTAATGGCAAATGGCTAAAACGTGTAATTAATTTAAAGATATTAGCAAAAATGCTATGCCAACGCACGTTTAAGAAAAACTGGTTCATTAATGCCGACGTAGTTCCGAATTTTAAAAAAGTACGCAGCAAAATATAAGCTTTTAACTTTCTGGTATTTTATTAAAAATTTAAAATGGTTTCCTTTTCCATTGGATGTCACTTTAAATAGTAGAGTCATATTGTGCATGCCACGTGCAAAGAAAGAATGACTAGAGTACTTGAACATAATTGCCAATCAAAGTAAGCCTTAATGTTTGGCAAGCCCGCTTGAAGGTTTAGGTTTTGAAATGTTTTGTGAATTTTACAGTTATTAAAGCTATAAATAAAATTGGTTAATAAAATGCCTTAGTTTTGTAAACAAATATGCGTACATGCCAAATTAATTATGTTATATTATATACACAGGCCAGTATGAAAGATTTTCATAATAATTTACAGATAACTCTGATATGTTACTGAGATAAGCTTGTCTACTGAGTACTCGAATTCATTTATTGGTTCATCGGCTTCCCTTGATTTAATCTCAACAGTTCATAGCAGAAAAAACTGTTGAGTTGATGTTTATTTCGGCAAACGCTTTTGTTAAGCTTAACCGCATAACAATATAGGAAATTATTGATTTTATCACTATATTAACATAACAAATGTATGCAAGTTAATTTACTGCGGAGCCAGTTACACCGGCATTACGGAAAAGACAGGACCCTTTAACAACATAAGTTCATTGTTTGAAACTGCGTATTTAATTCTATTGTATATATATATTATCCATCTAAAACAGCACCGTTGATGACAAGCGAAATGTGCGCAAATGTCAAGAATCACCTTCCTGCCGTACTTTAAATTAAAACATTAAATGCCAAAACTATTATGTTTTCAAACTATAAGATTACCTCGGTGGTCAAGCTGAATAAACGCCAGCTTCAAAATTAACAGTGTTACAATCTGAGTATAAAAATTTATATTTTAATTTTCTATTAAGTTATTAGTAGATGATCAACAAAATGCACTTTAGCTACATTGATATTATATAACATTTTTCTAGCAACGGCAGAATTACTGATAGCGCCAAACTAAGTGTGTTTTCGACACACGTGCATTTATATTAGCATGGTTGTCTACTTGATAGCGACACTGAATAAGATGATTTCCTATCACCAATAATACTGTATGAAGTTCTTTAGAAAATCATTCCCTTTTATCCAAAGCACTGAAAAGATCGCATACGTTTGCTTTTTTTCTTTCTATCCGCAAACCAGCTTTATGGTAGCACGTTCAAGATAGTAGATATTCAGCACTTAAGAAGATAAAATAAACGGATAGCATTCTGCGATTTTCGTAGAAACTAAGACGTTTTATAAAAAAAGCTTACTCAGAGGTGCAAAGCATAAAATACAGATCCAAAATAAAATACAAGTGAATTACAACAGTGAATAAGAAAGCTCAAAACGCTGAGTTACAGCAGATAAATAATTGAGTAAAATTTCGAAAAGTTTTTTTATTACTCATACCACGAAACAATCCACAAGAATTGTACGAACAAATACCTGACTCTAATCAAATAGCATAATAATATACACGGTTGAATGTAAGTAAGTGTGCAAATAAGCTACAGAAATGTTTCCATTAGAGTGGCATACCTGTAGATGGGTTACTAGTTAACGTCTTGAATCGTCCTCGGATTTATGTAAATTAATGACAAATGTTTCATCACTTTGCTCAGTGGTATCTTCAGTTCACTGGCGCATAAAGCAAAAGCTCACGAAAAATGTCGCCGGGACGTAGTGTTTGAAATTCGCCCCATCGATCCGTGTTCCCTGACCTCAGTTCGTTCGATTTTCGACCGCCCTATTTCATGCTTTCTTAGCTGTAGTTACACAGGATCGAGGTACATGCGTAGGTTCACATAATTCTGAGTAGAGGCCTATGATTTGAGGAATTCTCTTAATTTACTTGTCAATTCGTGCGCTAGAATTTCTGTGCTGTCTCAGTTAACGTTTTGTCTTTCCTCATTTAGATGCGCTGAGATCTGAGACGATGCAAAATGGTGTCGACATGCAAGCTTGTGCTCATGTATTCTTGTAGATAGTTCTCTCGTTTGACCTACACAGCTTTTCTCACAGTTCTCACACTGTATCCTGGAGAGGACATTCCGGCATTCGTGTGTCTCCTGTTTTCCTTTAGGTCTAAATAAGATTCCCTTCAAAACCGCAGTTGGTATGTGCACCATCATCAGGTCATTCGGCTGGAGGAGTCTGACACGCTATTCCGTTGCGTTTTCGATGAAGGGCATGGCGATACATTTCGCCGTCGTTGGTGCAGATGGGGTATTTGTGCACCTTGCGTTTAGGTGTCTTCGGAAGAAACTGCGTCGGTAGCCGCTGCCAATGAAAGACATAAACGGATGATTTGCTTCCTTTCGTTGCGCCTCCGTAGAATTGCAATACGATTGTGTCTTAAGAAACATGATTCGCATACAGCCTATTGTGTGACACTTAGGGTTATTGCTGTTGAACTTAATGATTGGTTCAGTATGTGTTGTTTTCCTGTATACTCATATTTGTATTTCTTCTTCTACTGTTCTAGTAACCAGCAGGTCAAAATAGGTAATTTGTTTTTCACCTCTTCTCTATGATAAAACGAAGAATTTCCATTGCATTGTTAAGTTTGCCTTGTGTGGTCTGTAGCTGGCTTTATTTGATAATCACAAAACTATTGTCAAAGTATTGCACCCATTATTTCTTGCTAATGACGTCATAACTTTAAGATTTTAAGCAACACCCAAAAGGAGATTATGATAGAATAAAGGCTTGTATTCCAAAGATCACGCAGTTTTACGGGCTACCGGAAGTGCACAAAGAGGGCGCGCAGCTACTACCACTAGTCTCACTCCAAAGTACACCGAACTCCAACTTGGCTAAAATCATTACGGAAACGCCTCGAACACGTGACTAGCAGATCGCAATATTTGATCGGTAATGCCCATTAAGTTAAAAAAACATCAAACGCATGCAGATAGACTATGAATAAGGAATACTATTATTCGATGTCACTATTTTCACCACCATCAAACTGCAGGTAGCAAAAGAAAAAATAAAATAAAGTGTGAACAGTTGAGGACTGGAAATCTGACAAATCAAAGCATAGGTTAAATTATCGATTTGGGTCTTACCAACTCCTTAAATTTAACGGAGTGTTTTACGGGTAAGTAATAAGGGCTCCAATGGAAATACTCATATCTGGACTTATTACCGTGGTCGTCATGAAATAAATAATTTAATGGTATGCCTCCCGGTGGTGCTATGCTCAGTCAAACTAGGTAAAGTGACAATATATGCAACAAGTTAATTTGAAATAAGTTATTGTTTAAGCATTACACAGGACATCCATAACGGATTTTTAAAATTCTAGCTGGTATAATTTGTTAGAGAAATCGAGAAATTGGGAACCATAAAAAATCAGTTTCAAATGAATGTGCAAGTGATGTAATGCAGTTGTTCTTGGAAGCGCCCATGGGGGAACGGTTGCATTTAGGTTAATCCCTCGCAGGTTACTACCTGCCCTTTCAAGCTTTCTCTGACAGCATGACAATGTGACAAACAAGCAAAGAAGACATCACCTGTTCAAAATGTGTTTCTTTCGTTTTATGGCTGCTTTTATGTATACATTATAGGCGCATAAGACGCAGCAGTTCCGTCACCTTACCAGTAATTAATTTTTACTATTGATTTTAGATAAGAAGAGTTTTGTGAAAATAAGATTTAAATGGATTAAAACTTTAGAAGGGGTTGCATTGCATCATAGCATGTGAAACGGTTATAACAGGTTAAATTAGAAGATCAAGATTGCGCTGTTTCTCTCGTTGTAATATATTTCCAGTGTATTATCCATGGTATAAAAACACCTTCCTTCTTTATTAAACAGGTTGTCTTCATCAAATTGTCACTCCAAATATTCTTTACCCAATCAGTTGACAGATAAAACTGTATCAGTGTATTTGACATTAAAAAATGCACAATACATTTAATTTCGTTTGGCAGCTTATTCCATTATAAGTCATACCCAGAAGAAGAGAAATTTTATTTAGGCCTGAACAAATCATATATAAATATATTATAATTTTGCTTACTTGCAATTCGTAACTGATATCTTCCATAAACTGCTATTGTTAGATTATAACCTATGCTTTTTGCCACGAGGATTTATAGAGGAAGCACAGACTTAACTGCATTCTTCCAAACCATTGATATTCAAAATTCAAATAGGTGTACCTATCTCTATATAAAATGATGATTTAATATCCAAATATGTGCTTCTTGTAGGCGAGCTAAACATTTTAAATAACCCTCAAATTCTACCTTTGCAGATTGCAGAACCTAAGATAACAATATTCAAGCAAATGTTCTAGACACAGTTTCAAGGACAATTCTTCGGTTTTCTTTCAAAACGTGGTCATCTAATAACTGCGTAAACGCAGCCACTATTATTGCATCGACTAATTCCATTGGCCAACTGATCTAACAGTTGATGACACATCGCATGAATAATAGATAGTCAGCTACGTGTTTTAAACTGGCACCGCGTGCTGCATGTTGATTACAATTGCAACAATGTCCACAAATTGTGACCTAAAAATTATGTACTAGCAATTGTATCATTAAGAGCTATACTCTAAACTGAAGATACGACATCACTATCTTAAACTGGGTTGACCGGTACATTCTAATCTGTATACCAGGAAAAAGAAAATGCCGCCGTTGCTAAACGCAACAATTACCAAACATCATTAGGTTTCATGCAACCAAAGCACAAGACGACCAAGAAGCAATGATAGTTCGTTGTTGCGGTGCGCAAATGATGGTGTAAGTGAAAAATTAAACATTTTATTCCTCAACAGTGCGAAGCGCAGATTAATTGGATGGACTTATCGACATGTATAACGTGATCGCATAATATAATTACGACATATTTTAATGGTTCCCCTTTGGGTTCTTAATTGATTAGCAGTTTGAAAATAGTAGAGAGTTAAAGAAACTGGGAACAATAATAAATGTAGATTTCACGGAAAGTTCAATTAAACTAATATGGTCATTCATGGAACTGTCCCCAGGGGACTTGCTCCCATGCAGGGTATTCCCATGACGGTTTTCACTCGCACATCCATGCACCAAATGGCTCAGTACCGGTGTGGAAAAATAGTAAATTGGCCATCAGAACTTGGTATCAAATGTCTTATTTCTGGGGCTGTATTTGCCTACATTATAGGCGACGAAGCCTAAGCCCGTTCTGACCTGTTGATCAATAAAGTATGGCACTATTTTTTAATCCAACGAGTTAGTAGTAATAGGACTTACATGGGTATACTTTTTATTCTGAAAGCTGTAATCCGTCACCGCAAGAGATCAGCCCAGTCATGACCAACAGTGAAACAAAGAAGAAGATAAAGTATGAGGAATTATGAAACATAATAATGAATACATCGTTTGCAGATAGGCCAAACAAAATGTGATGGAATTCTTGGCGAATGACGAGGATGGTACATAGAAATCAGCTTGAAAGGAGTAGTGCATCTACGAACCAGTGCGTCAAAGGAGAAAACGGAATTGGTTAGACGGATTTTTAGGAATAAGTTCGTTTGCAAATACAAACTCAAGACTTCAACTGTGTGTTAATAACCGCCTAATTTTGAAACGAATAGAGGATATGGTGACTTTCATATGTATCCTGGGCCTTTATTATACAAATCATCTAGAGTGACCGTTTGGCTTATTGTTGACCAGATATTTGCAACAGTAAGGTGAATATTAATCATGCCTCTGAGTTGCGGATAGATAGTGCAGTTTCTAATACTCAATGGAATTTTGTTCCATATGACGCATATTTTACGGAGAAAAAATTTGAGCGGGACTTTCTGAGAGACTTTTGTATTTGCACTGTGCGCTCGCTGTTTATTAGTTCATAGCGCGTACCAGTCTGAAACTCGAGTTGTGGCTGAGCAGCGAAGCTTAACCCGTATAGTAAACGGTATAGACGTCACAGAGTAACTTTGAGTCTGCGTAGCCATAGCGGCTCCGGATCTGAAGCTTTGCAAGACTTACGGTATTAGGCATTTGAAAAACATCTTTATGAGTAATTGTTGAATGTTTTCTAGTACTATAAAGTCCAGTTTTCTCAGATTACTTTGCACTATCGTACAGTACTCAAGCTTTGGCTTAACACTTATTTTAAAAGCTTGAAGCCTGGAATCCCTCGAAATAAGTGTTTGACTTATGTAGGCGATCACTATTCTGGCAGAAGCCTGCAAGAATATAACATGCACTAAAAATTAAATGAAGCAGAATATCTTAGACCAAGGGCTCGGACTGCGTCACACACAGAAATAGGGGTATCTTTTAAAGCAAGGATGTTCAGAGAAGGGCCACAGTCGTGGTACAATAGATTACTCTTGTTAGTGACAAAGTGCAACTTCCGGGAGTTACTCCAGTGCTCCAGTGCGGACAGGTCAGACTGAATATAGGCTAAGTTAGGACTATATTGCCCAGGGGCGGAGCAACGCACAATTTTAACATCATCAGCGAAAAGGAACTGTTTCCCTAACGATGTTTCACCATGGAGATCGTTGAAATATATTAAGAATAAAAGCGGGCCTAGCACGCTACCTTGATTCACTCTACTAGAGATTGTAGTGGCTTCAGAAGTACAGTTACCGATTTTGCCTACTTATTCTCTACCTGGGAGGTAGGAAGACCACCAATCTAGAAGTGAATTTGTGATACCATGGGGCATAAGCTTCCGCAACAATACTTTGTGTGGGACACGGTCGAAAGCTTTTTGGATGTCAAGAAATGTTATGAACATCCACTTCCGGCATCTCTTGCTCTAGTCACATAATCAAGGTAATCTAACTGACAGGTAGTGCATGACCTAGCTTTCAAAAACCGTGCTGATGTTTATTGAGAAGGCTCATCCAACTCAAATATTCTATTATGCGTTCTTTAACTAACCTCTACATGATTCTGGAGATAATAGATGTGTGGTGAATTTGACAATAATTTTTCACATCTTGCATAGATTGGTTTTGTGTCGTGGTATTATAGCTGGTTGTTACTAGTGCATAGTATACTGCCATTGAGCATGTAACGTGTAACTACATCAAGCGAAAGCAGGGGGATTCTGTACCTCCGTGCTTGACCAGAATTGACGGGATGTTGTCAGAGCCTGGTGTGCATGACGGCGGAACTAATCTGAGTTAGCGACATATGTCCCCTAATGTAAATTTAGCAGTTTGGGATTTATTTCTGCCTCTGTGTATCAGCTTGAGCTGAGGATCATTTTTGCCTTAGTGCCATAAGCAGACAAAAGAAGTAATGAAGATCGAACATATGATTGCACGCTTGGTCATGGCAGTTCCATCAGAGATTACAATAGTGTTTATACAACTTGGTTTTTTATTCTGACTACGGTCCATCGTATACAGTCCACCACCTGAAACCCTCTTTGTAACCCCGAAAGCATATAAGTGATATTACTGTGGTTAGTTTAACATATCTTGATGAAGTGCGCACACTCAAATTAAGTGGACAAAAGTCTGCAAATAATAAAAACATGTTTCTTTCTCTTAAGCTAGAACAGTCCCTAAGACGATGTTCGGAAAATTCTATTATTATATTTAGAAAACAATTTCTAAAGTGATAACAACGTTTGCTAACTTAATTTGCTTTACCCGGTTCCAGTTACTTCAACAAATATGTAAACAATTATTATTTTAATTTCCGGGTTGGTGCATATGAAGCACATAGGACGAGTGCAAATAACTAACGGAACCCAATTTCCCTTTAAAAGGAAATTTACCTTTTAATTTCTGATATTGCGTTTTTGATTTTCAAAAGATAATGAACTGAAACAGTGATGTTCCACTACATTTCACGAGTGTGTTATTTTGAAAAAAATGTCTAATACACACATACAGCTACTAAATTAAAAAAGAAATCGTTTGTTTCACGCACCCTGTTCTTTAGATACGATATATTTTTTACTCATGTTTTCTGTACTTAACATTTAACACAACCTTGTTTAACCGCCAGCAGACTACAAACGTACAGGTTTTCATTTAAATGGGCAAAGCTCACACTACATTTAGGAATTGGATAATCATTGTTACTGCATTTAAAGCGCAATCAAAAAAGCGCAATCAAAAATAAATAAAAAATAAAATAAAATAATATTTCTGTCAGCCATCTGATCGACCTAAGTGACAAGATAATTAGCAAGAATGTACACTATGGTTAATTCCAAACAAGAGCCGCTGTGCTTGAATACATTGAAAACATACACGAATTAGCCTGGAGTCGTTGTCTTCAGGTCACTTTTGATTCCGCAGCATACAGTAAATTTTGAGCAAAAAAGATATTTTTTCTAGGTAATTCGTTTCCCCGGCATTCAAGACAAATAAAAATAAAAATGTTATGTGTTCCAATGTTTGTTTTATGCATATTTTAGCGATTTGTAACATACAACGGCTGTTCTAGCAGCCGCATCAGAAACAGCTGCAGCAAAACTGTATTTCGATTGAACAAATTTCAGATTTAAATTAAAGAGAATATATAAACCAAGTGCGTAGTCAAAAAAGCAGACCCAACGACTTTAAACAATAGAACTAGCAATCATGCGGACAGTCAGGTTTCGACAATCTCATTGACCCAGCCTTGGATTTCTATCCAAGAGTTGTCTGTGGCGCATGGAACTCTATCGTACCGGATGACTGAAAAAACTAAACGGATGACGTTGCTGCGTGCAATGTTCGAAACAAAGTCAGACGAAAAGAGTACAACAAAATTAAAGAGATGAATAAGTAAAATTTATACCAGTTTGCCGCCAAGAAAAGTGTCTGCCAGATATAGTCCTTATCAAAAAGTAAGAAAACCAAGAGGACGCAGCTTGTGAAATATATACTTGGCACAAACTTGCCTGAGTCAAATGTTAAATCCATTACATAGACACAACTAGAAGAAATGAACATGGGACTTGATATATCAAGTAATAGGAATCCAGGCTAAAAAGTTCAATTTTGTTTTACATCAGTTACCACCCGAATTCAGTTTAGCATGTGAAATAAGGTAACTTTAGCTGACAATTCAGTCAGGTGCGGAGGCAAATCCGACTTGTTGTCAGCTCGTTGTCTTCCTGATTCGTCCTGCTCGCTTCATATTTTTCCTGTTGACCTTGTGGAGAGCGTCGGATTTAAAGTAAAACCCCGGAGAATATGGCAAGCAAAATAAAAATAAGTATTTTCATTTATATACCTTAAATTCAATCTTCCACTAATCGAAAACCCAGGCTCCTGAGTTGGAAATATTTTAATACACCCAGGATATGCGTGACAACCCAATGTGGACAAATTGTGCTAAATTCATGCTACCCTCCAAGCAAATGATATAATCATTCTGGAAGTTTTCATAAGTCACCCAACTGCCGTTAGAATAATGTATATAGGCGATCGCAGACAATTTACGATCAGCTGAAAAAATGCAAAAGCGGCGTCATTTTGTTGCGACTCTGCTTCTGAACAGGAACCCAATTCCACTCCCCAGAGACTCAAAGTTAAAACAAGCACTCTTCCACATGTCGCCACTAAATTTCTAAGTATTAACTGCTCGGTGCAGCAGCCTTAACAGGCCGCGAGCGTTGGACCGAAACTTCGTATTGATGAAGTGACGCTGGCTGACAACCAGCACTTGTTACATACTCAGACACACAAAAGCGTACACGTTTTGGACATGCAGTTATTTTTTTCTAAACTAGCTACTCATGTCAGCGGGTTCACATCGAGCGTTCTTTTGTTTCCTCAAGCTCTAGAAGGGGCGAAAATTCTGTAGCTGCAACGAGTTACCACGACTTTACATGAAAAGGGATATTCAGAGAAGTTCACAGCACGACAGTCAAAGGCGAACGCGAGTACTAAGGACGAACGGGTTCCAGACGCCCCTAAGAAAATGTGTTCATAACGCTACCATTTAAAGACGACCAAAATGACAGGATATTCCTTGCCGTCACCGTCAATCGATGAAAAAGTGTTATTACGCTTCTGAGCTTTGCTTTTGCACCAACGTAGCAAGTTGCTATTTAAATCTAACCTAGACAGGCCCGACCATTGCGTTACCACCTCAATCATTTACCCCTTTCGCTGCACTTGCGGCATCCAGTACTAAGCAAACACTGTGCACAAGGATTTCAGAGCATATCCCTGGAAACGGTAGCGAAAGTGCAAACGCTGACTGTCAGTTCGATCTTCCGACACATGCTTGAATGCTCTATGTTTGAAAACCCTCGTGAATAATTAAGCACAATCAACCAACAGATTGCCGCTCGCATGCTCCAGTTCACTGAGGCTTCGGAAATTAGGCGTTGGTAACTCAGGTTGTGTAAACAGACCGATTTTGTCGCTAGTCTCGCCATGTGTTGCTGAGGCTAAAGGCCACATTCCTCAAGGTGAATCGCCGGATAGTATCAGGTGAACCTTGGCCGTAGCTCACTTTGATGGAGTGAGTCTCCGCCAAGTCGTATGCATTGATTATACAGCAAATCCCAGAGGCCTATGGTAACCATCATCTATGATATGCACCCAGTACCGAGTACAATTATGCCCTAAGTTAGTTATAACGTCGTGTGGCAGTCTTTTTATTATCGGTAGCTCTCAATGTACTACGTAATGACCGGTTAACGACACGTGGTCTATCACTGCAGCGAAAACCCACTGTAAGCATAGTTTGCAGAAACTATTGCTATCCCCGAGTTAACCTTCCCAGAGCCAGAGGCCATTCCAACTTAATGCCGCGGTTTACCCCACTGGTTGTGGCCCCACAGTGCTTTTAAAGAAAAGGATAGGTGAACCTTAACAAAAAATATACCAGTTGTGTTGAACGGTCACAGATCAAATAGGCGCAAAGTACATGCTGCACCATTTAGGGACAATGGTGTAACGACACGCAGGCACGTGCTTCTGCAACAACCTACTCCAGGCACTGCATCCGCAATTAGGTCTTTCGCAGAACCCCATCCGGATCCATTAAAAGCATCTCGGAATATTGCCGCCTTAGGATTTGTTTAACTTAGGCCTTAATTATATTCCAAATGCCTTCGAACTGGTTCAGTTGTGGACAGTACGGTGCAGTCATATACGTCTTTCTGAGCTGTAAGTACCTTGTTGGAAGGTATGCGCTAGGTCGGTGTGACAGGATGTGTTATCACAAATAAGGAGGAAATTTTCGGCGAACTGGTTGCCAGTTGTATCAAAAAGTACCCGCAACCACCGCGCTTAACTTGATTTATCACAACCGCCTCTTAAGACAGAATATCCGAGCAATCCATCCTCATAAATTGCGCTGATCAGGTGCATATTTCTTCTCCGAGTGTTCGGCAACGTACAGTGGGCAATGAGTCTACGTGCTTAATGTCCTTTTGTGCGAGCGCAGAAAATATTTAAGTTTGTCTCATCTATCCATACCGTTCACCGTCCTTCTGCCTCCAAGTTCATCAACTTAACACGTACCCCTTCCTTATATTTTGCTATCCACCAAATTCATGGATTCCGGTATTGCATGTACTTTCTTTGTTGTTATTAGGCGAGCGTTTAGGTAGCGAGCTATTGTGCTGACGCTCACGTCCACCACGAAATCCACCTTCGTTCGTAACCGAGGATTTTCCAAGGTATCCGTATTGTTCGATTCCACTCATTCAAAAAAACAATCCACGTCACTAGCTTACAGACACTTTCGCCGCGATAAGCTACGGTCCCTTATCGGTACATTCAATGCAAGTTTTATAATCTAGCTTCTACATGTCTTCACATTTACCTGTAACAGAGATGCAATGCCCTACCAGCCGTTAACCTATTTATGCCTTCAGGATAAGAGCCTTTACATCGGACGGATGACGGGCGTATGCTCCTCTTCCTCCAATCGCGCGCAAAGTGAGCTAAAGGTTAAAATATCATATAAATTCACATTGGAGAATATATGGTAAGCAAACTAGGGGGGAAGATTTTATTTTCGCCTTGTCCGCTGCTTTTGGTTTCCGTGTAACCAAACTGGGGGGAAAAGAGAACTGACAACTCCGCTGACCATAGGCGAACCATCGCAACCGTATGAAGCTTTTCAGTTATAAGTCAGAGGCGTGAAATCGCTTTGAGGTTTCAGCACTTAACGTATGCTCCTGCATACCAAGCGCTTATTATGTTTGCCGTTTGGCTATCACTTTGTCCCGCTCAAGGCACTGTTCGTAATGACCCTGAACATGTTGCACTGGTTACACATTCTTCACGCACGCACACTTACGTATGGTTTCTTATACGAGGTCCTCAGTACGATATGGAATATATTTTGATGGGTATTTGATCAAATTGTCTGCATTAAGAACAAAGGCTGATGAGTAAAATAGTAAATAGCTTGCGTTAAGGCTGCACTCAATCGACAAATGGTATTGACTAAATGCGACTCGCCTCCTGATGGGCGAATCGAGTTTGCTATATGTGTCAAAAATTTCCTAGGATATTGCCGATGGTACAGTTATGTCCACTGCGGATCAATTCACTGTGGTATTGCTTAGAATCACATAACAAAAAAGTCGGTAAGAACCAAGCACCTGTATGTATATCGTTTAGCTCGATGGTCAGTCGAAAATAGGTTGGAGTTTGCAATGCTCTATGGTTATGCTGAGAGTCGTCATGAAACTCGCGGAACTTGTCCGAAGTTGGTGTCACAGAACACTTGCGGGAGTGTAGGCGATAATAAGTTTATATCTGTTGAATTACTGTATAGGCCAGGCCCGGGAGGCGAAAAGTAGCTTACTTCTATTGGAACCAGGATAATATTTTTGTTTTCATGGGGACGCTAAATTCTAGGTTTGTTCGTTCACTCTTAATAGCCTTTGAGCATTATGACAGTTTCCTCCGTACTTATGCATAACTTATACAAAACTTATACAGACTAATGCCAATTCACTTGTGACGTTTAAGAGATCGCGGTAACAGAGGTCTTGTACTTAAACAAAGGTATTCGAAAAACGGCAGGAGCTTGCAGAGCAGAAAGACTTCAAAGTCGTTGCAACGGCAAAACCGCCTTGACACTTGAATAAGTAGTACCGCAGATCCGGAAACATGCATCATCATGTGCGACATGCACGTAGAACCATTAATTAAATCAGTGTCTTCAATTGCAAATTATTAAAAATGACGAATGCTAGGTAGGCGCCCATGGAAAGCGTTTATGTGAAATATACCTCTAAGATAAATACAGGTCTGCAAATTAAAGATCCCAATTCACATGATGACTTAAGGGGCGTTACACGAATTAATGGACAAAGTGACTTCACCAATGGCGGTGCTCCACGAAGTAGCTGGGTCCAAGTGTCTGACAATTCTAGAAACAATTTCAGTTTGATTGCGTGGAGAAGACAGTCATTAGTGACAAATGCCTTACTTGACTACAGATCCGATATTTCCTGTTGAATAACGGATAACGCAAGAATCATTCCGAAAGTCTAAAACGCCAGTTTGGCTGATATCAAAAGCTGTCGGTGACTCACATTTGTGTTTGCAAGCGGTACAACTAGAACGACAACCCTTGGACGGAAGCAAATAAAATTGTGCTGCTTAAATGTAGTCTGTAAAAAGCATGCCTAAAAGCAGAGTATACTTCCGAACTTAAAACGTTTGCATAGTTGGGAGCGTTTGAAGTAACTGCAGTTCATCGACAGTTGTGTTCAGGCAGCCGGAGCACTGATAAGTATGAATGTCTCGGAAGCCCACTGGTCTCTTGAGAGTTGTTGTGTAAATCCTTCATGTACCAGATTTATACGAACGTCTCTAGTTTGCATCCTGTTTGGCGGAATAAGGGGAACAGATAAATCCAGCATTTGCACTAACTCTGTTTTGGTAAAGTACTACAGGTATCCCATTCAGTTACAGTTAACAAGCCTCAGAGTTTTCGTCTCGAAATGTCCATGAAGGACGATCACGCAATGAAGCAAATTGAATTATCTGTCACTTAGCGCGGCAGCCATTACCAACTCACATTACCATGAAATAGTGAATGCCCGAATCTTCCAAATAACAACCTCCTCAATTATCGAAAGCTGATTTAATTATGGAAGAAGCACCAGGTAAATACCTAGCTAGGTCAGATATATGTAGCTACAGTAAACGATTACAAACCAAACGGTTTTGCAATGTTAGCTGACAAATTTACATTGGACAAAAATAATGAAGCGTGGTGTAATCCACACTGCCCTTTAGGTTACCGAAACAAGTCAAACAACTTCCACAATGTGTTAACTTTGGTTAGTACCTATCAAGAAACCTTGCTAAATCGCCAGAGGCTGAAAGAAGCGTTTGACGAGCAATTTAATTGGTATGCTACCGAGTTTAGACTCAAAATTTTCACTTTGCAGCAAGATCGAAACCAACTTTTATCTAGTAAAGATAAATAATGTTCTCTTAGGGGCATATTGGACTATTTATTGGGTCCCCAAATGTGCTTTTTATAGCCGTTTTCACATTTAGTGCAAAATAGCTTCCATACTGCGTCTCATTTGTTTTCACGAGAGCAATTGACGACTGCATAAAAAGCACCCCGCGTTAAAATTATCTGTAATGCGACGACTACTACATGTTGATGATTGCTTGAAGAGTTGTGGTGATCGCGTGTGGACTCTAGATTTATTGAGCAAATTCAAGCTGTTACAACCATTTAGGTGTTTATTTAAATAAAATATAACTGAAGTGTATGTTTGTTCCTACGCGAATCAAACAAACGAATAATACGTCTCTGATTCCTTTAACTTGACTTTACAATTCGATAACGCGCACTCCACATTTGGGCAAACATAAACCCGTTTGATGGGTTTACAAGCCTTAGTATGACACGGATTGACAGGAAACACCCCCGATGATCGAGGTTTTTCTTCGTTGCATCCATGTATGGTCCAAAGTACCTGGCTGCTCCGGTAGTGCTCGAAGCCAAGCAATTCTTACAATAGTTTATGTGGAAAAGAGTGGTATGGGACACATTACTCAACAAGGCAGAGCGCAATAAGCGACTACACATTTAAGGCATTTTGGCCCACTAAAATGGTGTATTATTCCGGAACCCTACGTCTGCGGTAAAATACGGATACAATGCTTCTCATAGGGAGGGAATAGAAAATTATTTTACGCAAAGATGGTAGGTCAAAATAAGCGGTACTAAAGTTACATATGTTAAGAAAGTCCCATGTATCCCAATTTAAAACTATCACAATACCATGCATGAGCTTACAATTACTGTATTTTGCTGTCCACTTTGCCAACAATGGGCCGCAGTGGTTACAAAAATCGGAAGACTGGTGTTTTGGACATATTCGTTGGTCGTGTTGTAGCTCATACATTGTACGGCGCTTGTCACAAATAGACCCATTTGGAGTTATTCGTTTTCTCGTTCAATGAAATATAGCTTTGTTCAGACATTACAGAATCCAGTGGATCTTGCTTTTGTGAATTCCGAGACGGTGTTAAAGACAAATGACTTATTGGGCTTGAGTTTGTGCATTGTCAACAGTGTGGATTAACAAAACCTTCTACACCTTTGTGTGATTTGCCAAAATATTGACAGAAGAGGGAAGCGTTATGTGTACACTGCACATTTTCGACTATAAATTAACTAAAAATGATTAAAAACTATAACGGTTGGAGCCAGACGAAACGGCTCTTTGGTATCCCGCTAATTTTATGTGATACGTAATACAATGGTACGCGGACGTCCAACAGAACTTAGTTCGTTAACTTTGCCTGAACTGAAAATAGCCGTTCGAAAAGTGCGGAATATACGACGGACTTTATTTGCAAATGATATTAAGTACTGTAATGCCACTAACCAAATGCTTATGTTAGTCTGCGTAATCATTCATCCAACCAGTTCAATGCACATATTCCATTTTGCACATAAATAATGCACGTGCAATTTAGCCATGTTTGAAGCATCCTATTGAACTACCGGCCGTAATGTATAAGACGCGTCTCATCAGCATGGGATGTCGTGAAGATAGTGGACAAGCCGGCACTTTCTAGGTCCCTCTAAACTACGCCAAGGATACCGGATAGTAGGTTTCATTGCAGCATTCCGGAAGCCCATGAAGGATTTTTGCGTTGTTAACTCAAAAATGTTCAACACTGTGGATAGCATATGGTTCCGTTGATTGAGGACCATAGTTTTGCTATCCAGCCGGTGTTTACAGCAGTTAGTGTTGACTGTTTTAAACATTTGTTTGTAAAACAAAGAACTACCGAAAACGCCATGGGTGCACACTTATCTGTCGTTCGGTGAGTAATGTACACATTGCAATTAACCATGTGATATATACAGAATCTTTTATACGCGCGTTTGTTAACTTTGCCTCACGACTTGTCGTTCCGTTGAGGATCTGCATTGATGATGGACTACATTTTATTTAGGTCGAAAGTGAGTTAAAAGTGTTTATTAGCTCATGGTATCAAGGCACGTTACACCAAACACTAAACTAACAATTTGGGTTGGTATTTATCTCACCTTATAGCAATCATCGCAGGGGTATGGAAGAAAATTTAGGCAACAGCTCGTCATTCATTTAGCCCTTGAGACGACGGCTGTAGAGTTAGAATGGATAATTAATCATTGTGTTTAATATATAATTCTGGTCACGCAGATTATTTTGGAGCCTTGTCGCTGAGTCAGCTACTGAGATTAACCCCTTATCGGTAGACCGTCATTCGTGACGTATTGCCTAGGAAGCGACGTAAAGTACAGCAGCTATAAAATGTATTTTAGAAGAGGTAGTTGTAGTGCTATCTACCTATCTTGCGTCTACTTCTGAAATAACAAGGGCAAGAGCGATTCTTAAAACCAGGGAGCTATAACAGACGCATGCATATCGATGGGACTGTATCAATGGGTATTGCCAGAAAAGCAAAGATCGGTCGAAAACAGATTACTCGCAAGAACAAAGCAAGAACCAGAAGAGATAGGAGACAGTTCTAATTACAGAAGTGATAATAAAGTAGAGATTGAAATAAAAGCTTAAGACGCTAGAGATTGCGAACTCTAAGGACACGAGTGATATCAACTATACCGTCAATAACTATACTTTGCTCCTGACTTTTTGATTGCTCAAACCTATTTGACTTTTTTCGTATGGATTACCGTTTGAATGGTAATCGTATACATCTTTCTGTTACATCTACTCGCGTGTTATCAACTTTTCAACTACAGTTAAAGAATACGACTTATGAGTGCTGCCGTCGGTTTTGCCGCAGTGACTGTGAGTATGTTCAGCGAATTGACCGGTGACATATTGAAACATAAAATTAACAATAAAATAGCTTAGGAGTAAGCCGAACACAACTGAATTTTTTGAAGGATCCTGCATTCATTTAATTTTTAGTTTTCGTTGTCTCCTTTAATACATGCTTAAAATGAGGTTCCTACAGTTTACCACGTTCATACTTATGTAGGTATGTCAAATATGAGTATCGAAACATGAGATCCCAATTATAACAAACCGGAAATCCGTCATTGAGTAACGATAGACCATCACGCTCCTTGTTGAACTATCCATTATCAATTTAGTGTTATTATTAATACTAATTCTAGCAAGTGTTAATCTATATTGTAAGGCAATATATACAATGTCTTTCCATTAAAAATGTCTGATGTCTCTAGTTAAAACATAATGTGCATTTAAATGTTTAGTTTTAGTTGCTATTGGGCCTTCTTGAAGAAATGAAATTTGATCAACCGCATGCGTTAACAGAAGCAGTTTTAATAAATATGTTTACATCTCAATTCAAAAAATACATCATAGATAAAATTCGTCTGTGATACGAAGTATATTTGAAGAAAAATACACGAAACAATATGATAAACCACAAAATTACAGAAACGCTTCAAGAACCACATTAGAAACAAAAGATATTGCCTATATTTATTTATGTAAACCTGCTTTTTAAGGTAACTTAAATGATTCCCTGTCCCATGAATACGTGCTAATGGATAGATTTATTAATTTTTTGACATTCTGTAGATACAGAAATGGTAACCTTTTGTTTTCATGGCAATCTGCATATGCTACAATGTGCTAAACTTAAAGTTTAGAGAAGCAAATTAGGCAGCGAACTCACAAGGCTAAAGTCTAAAAGTTGATCGTCTTGAATATGCAATAAAAACATGTTCAACATCAGAAAGTCAGATATGATGGGTACATGCATAATGTAAGATCCAATAGAAAAATAGGGAAAATGAAAGTTTTCACAGCTCCTGATGAAAATAATTTGTCATTTAGCTCTGCTTTTGCAGACGGCAATACTAAAACAACGAAATAGTTACTTTTTATTACCAGCGTTTACAATTATTGCAGTTAATATATAATTGTATGTATTTTTTGAGTGCGAGGACATTAAAATAATACGGTTACCTTTCAGCTACATACACAACTGACGTTATATACCACGTACTCTAAAGTAACAAACGGTAGCTCGTCCTATTTGGAATCGTCGGTGGTCCGCTGTGGGAATTGAATCCATGGCCGTTAAAAACTTACCACAAAAGTCACCAGTTAATGACACAGAAACATGTGAGGTGGAGCCAGACTGTCGTTATTCGCAAGCCATTTGGTACGTTTCTCAAACTAGCTACCACTGCCATGAAAGTTCCTGACATCGAATTATTTTCACTTTTCTTTAAAACCAGCAGTTCCTATATACCATATTGTGTGCATAAAGATACAGAAACGTTGTATTTCAGTGATAGATCTGATTACGGTAATACCAGTTAGGTGTACAACACTGGTAACTTGTGATTACGAACTGCTTGTAACAAGTCCAGTTGGACGGAACGTATTACAGAAATTAAAATTCAAAATAAAATTCAAAGTAATTTTTGTACTCACAATAGACATGCATTAAAAAAGCCAGCATTTTGCGCGGTAATAGTTTGACACCAACAATGCGCTAGTTGGGATTTTCGAATAATGCAGGTTATTTGCGCTATTGAACAAGTTAACAAACACAAGTTATGAATATAAATGCAAATGAGACAAGGTATTTTCAATTGGTACTTAAACATTTTTAGATTGGGTGCAGAAACTACGTAAGTTAGGGTGCACTCCACGTCTGACAACTAGAGATAACAAAAAATGTTTAATGTGCGAAAAAACCTTAGTTTTGTCAAAATAGTGTAATAATTATGTATAATGTAAGCTTTCGTGAACTCCCTGTGTTAGAAGAAAAAACTAATTTGTATCCCAAGCTCAAACATACCTTTTATATGTGTTGATTAATTTATAATTAAATAATTCATAATAAATAATAAATAATTCATAATAAATTCAAACTTTAGTCTCCATCATCTGGAGTAAAATTATTGCAAGCGCATTGCAAAAAGCCGTAATGCAATGATTGCATTAGGCATTAAGCATACCTGACCCTTATGAAGACGATGATAATTATATCGTTTACAAAATATCATTCCGTTACTGATAAACCCATAGGTTTGTTTCTGCACATGCAAAAAATACAAAAATGTCATTCTATTATCAAAAAAGTTTTCACATAGCACAGCGTGGCATTTTATGTAATCCTGGCCATTATCTAATACATTCGTGTTTCTTGCAGCCTAGAAGATCATGCGTTTTCAGTTATAAAGCAAATTGGACATTCTAGTTATTGGACAAAAAGCTGCATACCGCTTTGCACGTAAATGTTGCGAAGGTTCATTAGGTAAACTTAATATGAAATGTATGTGTTAGAAAGTGATGTGTGCAGTACTTTGCTGACCACGATACAAGCCATGCTTATGAATAAACACACTGGAATGCCAATTTAGTCCTTCATAGTAACGTGCAGTGGTCTTTCGTAAATCACTTGTTATCGAAGCCAGCTTTATCAATTAATACATTTGCAGCAAAAGTAAATCAGTTATTTTACGGACGACGACATTTTATGTGATATTATCGTTAGCAATTTAGGAAATAATTGTACGAATCACAGTTTCATCGTTTATTTTACATAAGTCTATTGAGCAATAACAGCTTTGTATTCGCAGGGAACTCAGAAATCGTCTTCGTTTTCTGAAGATATTTCAGTTGGAAAAGCGATGTGTACGTTTCAAACGAAATAGTGATTGTAGCTATAGCATTTAGGGGAAAAATGCAGTATTTTATCTTATAACAAAGAATTCGAAAATTTACCAATGGCATTTGAAGTAGCAATCTATTTAACATGTATATTCCACCGATGACTAAACCCAGACGCAAATAACGTTTGAAATATATTTCATCCCTTGCTCTTTAATATTTCGTACTTTTTCTAACCCAAGTGCCACATTCATGAGTACATCCGGATTCACAGAGGATGCCGCAACTATAAATGCAGCAAAATTTTCTTATTATCTTAACATGATCACAAACAAATCACACATTCATAACACCATTTATGTTACTTTTATCTACGCTGAGCTCAACAGTTCGTTCATATATTCAGTAGCAACATTCGCTAATGGAAAATGAGCTCAACTGTCTCAATTCCAATTAATCAGATTTGCCGTATATTATCGTCTGTCGTCGCTCAGTGACCTTAAACACGCATAAGTAACATATGCTCCACCGAGATATTTGGACCAAATAGACGCATAAGGATGCCTAGCGCTTTTCGGACAAAATGCAGCAAGCTACAAGATTTAGGCCATATGGAAAATAACGTACACGTTCCATTTCCCATTTAATCGAAAATAAATAGGAACAGCAAAATTTTAGCAACTACCATTCATGCCATAGTTTATTAAAACACTGTCTCCGTTTCCTGATGTTTGCAAACCAGCCGGAATTGGTTAAGAAAATTTTCATATGCACCGCGCTAAAACAATCCAATTCATGACGTATAGCAGTAAGCAAGATATGCACAAAGAATTTTTAATAAAGACATGTTATGGCTAAGTTGGCACAATCGTGTCAAATTAACAATATCACATATTTTCTGGGACATCATTAATGTTCCATAACCATTTGTACGACAGCTGACAATGAAGACCAAATTACTTTAGACAAATTTACATTACATTAGTGGAGTATGATAAAAGTTACTACAAAAATAGCACGAATTCTTACTAATGAAAATACCTAACATCTAGCCCTAGTATTTTGCATCCCCCAAACTTTAGCTGTAGATCTGCGATCAAGTTAGTAAATAGTGAAACCGTTGAGAAACGAAGCCAATTTGAACGCGTTACGTGTACTTAGATTATGTTTAAGTGACTGTCAAGCCATTTGCAACTTAACTGATGCAATCATGCCTAGGATTACCCATATAAATAGAGAGGCAATGTCACCAAATTGACGGAATTCCTGCAGAACACGTTCTCTACACTCATCTGTCGTTTACTTATATTATTTAGATCAAATTCCAACAAGGAGATAAATCTAGATCGCACGGCTTGCTTAAAAGCGTTAAATTTCGTAAACCGGCCTTCTACTAGTTACATTCCCTGCAAGCAGTATTATTTTGTTTAATAAGATGCCTTCTAAATTATTAGCTGCCGCGAGCCCCTCGAAGCATGTTGCGATCAATGGCTATGTCAAATGTGTTTTAATACGAATCATCAGTTATAAAGTCGCCGGTCAGGCAAGTATTTTGGTTTAAGTAACTGTAGGCATACTCCCCAAAAGTTGCTACATGCAGATCAAGAGAATACAAAACTCGGGACACGAAATCTTGGTGTATAGTTTTGCTTCGTTATTTCAAAAGGTCCACTGCTCATATTGATGTATTGCACGTCCTAGTCTCTGATCCTGCTGCTATAGTTCAGACATTAATCTCGTCTACTAATGTGTCAGTTACTTCGGTGATCGGCTCCTATTTGCTTTGAAATACCGGAATGCACGGATACGTGAAGACACTGAACCTAAATGCAGTAGCTATTCGATGCTAGGTAAAGTCAGATTTGCTTAGTGAAACTCATTACAGTTAGACAGTTATGAGGCAGTCCGGTTAGACCTTGTTTGGCCAGACAGTCGTCTCTCTGGAGCACTTAAAGGAGGCACAAGCAGAATTGATTTCTACAGGTGGTCCCACTAATCCGAATTACGTTTACTGGAACCGAAAAAGTGATAACCCATATCTTCACTTGTCCTTAGATCAAATGTCCTTGCATATTATTGGTTCAGTGCTGGTTCAGAAGTACTTGCCGTGCTTAAGTAACATCAGCCTTCGACACTTGTAATGGATCGCAAAAATATTGGCTGTGAAATAACCGACCTACAACTTTTATTCCAACAAACGTGTGCAACGAACTTTGCTTATTTGACAATCCCCGATTGACTATATCCACGAATAACAAGCGTCTACTTAAATTTTAGAAAATAATTGCAAGTCATTATGCGATCACAATAAGATGGCAAGATAAAGACCTCGATTGCTGGATGATATGCAGGTAGCACTGGGGAGATACATGCCGTAAAGACGCGGCTATTAAAATATGTTGCGCTACTAGTGGCATATACAAATATAGTTAAAACAAATAAAGGATACGCCAAATGTGCTCCAAAGAATAGGGAAAAGAGCAAAGGTGTAACCTAGCACGTACCAAATCATCGGTATCCCAAAAGTTTAAACCTGGTAAAACACTATTGGTTTCTGACTGACAAGTTTCTTCCTGCTGGATTTCTCAAAATTAACGCCTGTTTCTCGGTCCCGATTTATCTTACAATTTGCTTCGTTTCCTCTTGCTATTTCGATTCCTCTGAATCACAATCAGTATCGACTTTGAAGCAACGTTGGAATGTTAAACTCCTCAGTGATGACAGAAATTGCTTTAGGTGGCAGAACAATAGTGAAGACTTACCTCCTACTGAATATTGCATAGTATTTTATACTTTTGTGGCTATTTCGTCCCGTAGATGTGCAAGGCCTGCTGTACACAAAGAGGTTATCGAAAATTGCCCCCTCACTGTTGGTTCTATACATGAAGCGACTAGTCTCATTGAGTATATTACCAGCATATTGGACAATGGAAGATTTCACTTAACGAATTGTATTAGCGATCTAACTAAGGTTATCGCGCCACTGCAGGATAGCAAAGTCAGTGTTACCCCATAAATCCATATCTCATTGACCAAGCTGTTTCGAACCAGTTTTGGTCTAACACAGAACAACATAAAATTCAAGCTGACACGTTTTGATATATTTCCAACTTTCCCTTCCTTCCTTTTTCTCCTATGCCTTTCTTGATTATATCCCCGAATACAGGACGCACGTATGCAGGGCATTTACCTGCGTTATCCAATACGCTCGAACTTTTAAAATTGAGCGCGCTCACGATGAAGGAGTGTAATATATATTGTCCAAGCTTCCATTCTGTACCTTTGGTATCGACATGATACAAATGGATTACCTTTGTTAGAAAAAAGTAAAGCCCATGCTTGCATTATCTGAACCCAAGCATAAGATTGCACTTCGATCATATTTGAGAATGTTGTCATTAACTTCGCTTCTTGCTTATGCCTTAACTGTACTTAAGCCTCTGTAAAGTTTGACATGGAAAATTCCTAGTTTTTTTGCCCCCATCAGCGTGTGCTCAGTGCCTTTCTCTTTAACATGAAATTGGTTGATTGCGGGTCACATGTGCTGCAGTTTAATACGTCCTCTGCAAAACAAGTGCATTCCTATACCACCGAACGGATGATGATGCCCTCCGCCGAACGAGTTTTCTTCACACACACTGAAAACAGCTCAACTAAATTAGTTTACGTTGGACAGAGAAAACCAAGTGCATGTATTCTAAGTGAATCGTTTGCATAAGTGCATCTGGAGAAGGCGCTTCGACGTTCACACTGAAGATAATCCAGTTATTTTACTGTTGGGCGAGCAGAAAGGAATCCAACAGATCTCTGTGTCACGAATTCAAATGAAAGCGCCATATCTGAGCGACTTTAACAACAAACTCTAGTAAGTAAACGGATCAAACATACAAACAAACTTACATCACCTATTACAGCAGCAAGTCAAAACAACGAACAGTGAACCCATGAAATTTATCCCTTTTATGTAATAAGACAACAAAATGGAGTGAGGTGGTGTGGCTCTTGAAGGACCGGGACTTTGCGCTGTATAAGGTAAAATAGTTATTTTTGATCGGATGGCTCATAAGTATGTGTGAGAAGCTGAATCCGTTTACATGTAGGAAAATAAAGAGGTCTGCATTTTATATGGTTTGCACATACTTCTACTAGATCAACCACAACCCTTGTTTTTGGGAGAGCTACACAACGCATACTCTGGTGTAAACAGAACAAAGGCTATGACACGGGGTTATTGTTGGTAACCGAACATTGTTTGCAACATAGAACGGCCACCAACGTAATATGAACAGTATGATTTATCAGAGACCCAAAATCCCAGATAAATTCAATCATGACGGGGCCGGAGAAGCTCTGGCAGTGAGTAGACATGGAATTATTTGGCCCGATCAGTAAAACGATGTAGCTACTTCTGATTTGTTTTTGATTTAACTTGACATCGATAACCGAAAGAAGAGGTACAAAAATGTGCTCTATATTCGCACGCTTTGGAATCCCATCAACGATATGTATTTACGATGCATCAAGCACCAGTGATAGGTTTCAATAATCCTTAGTAATAGTGTATTACAGGACGTCAAGTGTTCTGCGGCTCATCACACTTCGAATGGTTTGGAAGAAGGTGCATTTCAGGCGGTTAAGCAAAGTCTCTTCAAACAGACTCAATTATTCTGCCAACAAAGTAAGCTTATATCCGTTCTCTTATCGCACGAAAGCAACTGAGAGGGCTGGGCAATTATCGGCAAATTTAACGTTCAGGTGGACCCTACGGACCGGATTAAACCTGATTTTACTGAACCCACAAAGAAACTGGTATGCAACACTGCGATAGTTGCGTGGGAATAACAAGGCCTCATACAAAATATGTCTCAGTCATTATGATCTAGTATATATCAGGCTGCCTCATGGCGAAGCTGGAACCCGCTACCATTCTGTCTTCGCAAATAACTATTTTGAGCTACATCTAAAAGACGGCAGCGTGGTGCTTGTCACTTTGACAATGTAGAAACATGTTCAGTGGAGGTGAATGAGCTGACTTAGCAATTAAACCATACTAGCACACATTTGGAACGGGAATAAGATTCAAACACCAAGCTGTCGAAAACCGACGTGGAGCCACTTGGATTACGCAGGTGCAGTTGCGTGACCACTTCAGTTGATCGGTATAAACCCCGAGCTCACATCATTAGCCAATAAATAGCAGGGTTCAGAAATGCTTCCCAGATTATTTGTCGACACTGACTTTGAAAACAGTCAATGTTACTTATAGCCTTCTATTCTGCATTGTTAACCATTTCAAAGTAAGTAGTCTTCATTAAACGGTTACACGTAATACCTGTGGGTTTTGCTTTTGGCCACGAGCCATACATAAAGACGCAAAATATATTCACGGACAGTTATTTTAATAATGCTGAATAGTGATCGGTTGAAAACGGCACAGACTCTAAGTGCAATCCATTTGCATACGCTGTAAATACGAGGAATGACGGCTCGCGGCTGAACGTCTCCCAAACTTCCCCAGCACAGCAAATTCCCTATTTTCTTTTATTGGATTCGTGCATTTTTTTAACCCATATGTGACCAAAGCTTGCCAGCTCCAAAATATACATATTATTTATTTTATTATAGTTTACATTTCTTTGATACTGTCGCTCTTCATATATGCAAATGGGCTAGTAAAGCACTGAAAAACTCACCTTGGTTTCACCGGCGCAATTACACTATCGGTCTCGAACAAACCGGTGGTTATGCAGAGGCCCAAACTACTCAATTCACAGCGGAACTCTCCCTACGAAAATTGCCACAACGTAATTGTCCTGAGTGAAACTACACCAAACCTACCCTGCATAGACTTGCTGAACTCGTCCCAGTCACAATATCTTATCTCCTAAACTCTCATCTAGTTAACTGTTTTCCTCCTGAGCAGTGTTCATGCCAATGCACTAGCCACCGAATACACTTAGCAAGTTTCAAATGTCAAACGTCTCAACAACCCACAACCCACCACATCGCTGAAAGGAGATAAGACCACTACATGGCAACTCATCCGCCAACAAACATACGCTTTCCTTTATAGCTTATAAATCACAACATTTTAGTAACTATAAAGACGTGGGTGTAAAAATGTACGTTTATCTTCGTTAAGTCTGAAAAAGCAATGTTACTTTTGTCTAGTCATCTTTCTGCGGGATTAAATACAGTTGTGTGGTGTTTACGCGTTCCTATGCCTTGTCAGATTCAAAGTCACGTCTGCCGGTTAAGTCCACTAGACGTTCCAATGCGCGTCATCTAGGCTACGCTGCGCTTGAAAACCACCGAGTGAAAAAGTCATCCGCCCGAATAGGACAATTGAAACACAAGTTAGATATTTGTAACCATATATATATCCGTCTATAAATACTACATTCAAAAGCACAAATAGAAGACGAAGTACGGCAGATGCATGCATTTGTTATCGTCTCATCATCGCCGATTAAGATATCGGTAATCGCAAATAACAGTTTTTGGTATATATATATATATATGTCAAGCTAACAAGAAAAAATGCGGTCTTTATGCAAAAACCAGGGTAGTCTGAGGAAGACCGATAATAGATTTTTTTTAAAAGAAATGGATTATTACGTATGTGACTGCGGGGAGAGTTACATAGGTTAAACCAGTAGAACATTGTGTTACTGATTAAAGGAACATTTAGCAAAATGGGCTCATTGCGGACTTGTTCAGCATGCAAGCCCAACTCAGACTGCATGTGTACGCAGGGCGCTAGCATGTTCGATCCGTAGGCACTTATTGACATCGGGTCACCGAATTCAGGTCAACAAAGCGTTTAGAATCATGCTTCGCCATACTAATTCCCGGCTCCTCCGGTTTGCCGAGGCTATTGCCATTAATGGGATTAAGCCAGCGCATTGTGTTCAAAAACAATTATCGGACAGCCTCAGGCTGCCCTGGTTGTAGAAGAAAGACACCCCTAATTTGCTCTCGTTTGTTTGTATGTATGTCTGTACCTACAAACTGTTATATAAAATTACCGTTTATTGTCATCAGCGCTGATGAGACGATACGAAATGCATGCTTGTGCCGAACTTCGTATTCTAACTGTTCTTTTCAAGTTACTAAAGGGAACTAATTTTTTTAAATATTCCTTTCCTAATGTATTTTCTTTGGTTACTCAGAAGTACTTGATTTTGTTGTAATTTGTTTTTTTTTCATTGAAATTTAGGCTTTGTCTGCTTGTCTAATACCTTTTTGTAATGCGCAAGTTGCCTCTATCTTACTAGTAGTACTCTCCATGTGTGCCTTTTTCAGTGTTTTACCAAGATTCGAACCCCTGGCTTTTAGTGGCTCATACCGCTAGACAGCCTCTTAAGTCATTTGATAAAAGAAACGGGTAGTGTGCCATTACAACTTACACACATCACAAGTTGGTAAGTCATAACCGTGCAGTCTTCTTTCTTGCAGCGTATTGGCATTAGCCGCTGGCTATTGGTCTAAGTCAGAGGTGATATACATGTCCGTTTCCTTATGGAACCAACTTTTACGCACCACTGATTACTTCCAATAAAAGGAACCAGTGATTTGGTGCTTTCTAGTTTAACACTGAGCTACCTGGCTTGGATGCTAACACACTATATTTATTTGAATATGTGTGTTGTACTGACGCCATACATTTGCTCTAATGGGAATATAAAACATCTATTTCATGCCATTTATGAGAATAAATAATGCACGGTACGATATTAGCATCTCTTCATCGGGTTGTTTCAATTACATTCTGGCGATTGCGGTACCTTATGTCAAGAAAAGTGTGAACGGGATTTGGACAATGCGATATTTTCACTTACCAAAATATATAGCTATATTTTTGGCGCTATCTAACCGCGGGTTTCATTTGAAGTCCCAAACAAAATTTGATCCAATGTAGAATAGCGATGTGTTTCTGTAGAGCAGCCGGCGTTAAGCTCTTGCTACCGATGACCATTTTTGATCTGTTCCACTTATAATGTTAGATGCCAGTAAATGACGCAGCATACAATTTATATTATAAAACAATGGTCTTTTGTGCAGGATGACATAAACAATATAAAAGCGTTTGTAAACTCAGATGTTCGTTAACTTTGGGGCTAATAAAAGCAAAGTTTAAGATTATGGTCTGATATGCACGGAGTTTGTGGTGACCAAGTAATATTGGTAGGTTGAAATAGCAAGCAATTAGCTTGTGGTAACACCGATGCGAAATCAAAAGCCGCGGAGATAATTGCGATATCTTTGGCTGTCGCTTTCGGAGGGTTGTAGATGCAACCGAAAGTATTGTACAGGAGGCTGCAGCGACCAATATCCATAGCGATTCTGGGACATTGTTTAAATGTGGGTCATCGATTAACTTAGCTCTGAAGTTCCAATGCAGATATACGATGCACCCACTGCCTTTCTTTGTGATACGATACTTTCGAGATAAATAGTGGTTAACAATATCTAAAGTAGTATCCAAAATATCAAGGAAGCACCGTGTTTCGGTGTCGAAGATTATTTGTGAGGTGCTCAGCTGAGTAAGCTTGCTTACAAAATGCAACTTATATTTTATGGATCTTGCGTTAATTAGTATAAATCAAAATGTAGCGCGCACAAAATCCTTTTCTGTGAGTACTTCAAATGATTGGGAATCAGAAATGACAGGCAAATAACTTAAATAAAGTAGTGGTGTAAACAAACCCATCGGTGGTATGCTCAGGTGAAAGGGCGTTGTTTGCGCTAGTAAGACCAGATGGGCGGAAAAGATTAATGTCTCGAGGCAACGTTGGGGTTTATCTAATGTCGAGATAACGGTGACATGTGAATGAATTGCCAGAAATGTGGAATAAGGTGGTCTGTCTCTGCTAGGTGTGCCAGTGGTGGGAATGGTTGCCGATCCATTCCCGGATCTGCTAAAAAATGGCTAAGGTAAATTGATGGATTTTGAAGTGCTGCATAGTAATGTCGCATGACAGGTGGTATTGCCAGGTTTTCAACGTCTTGTTGATTTGCTTTGCTGTCTAGAATTTTTGTAGGCGTGATGCTGAGAAGCTTGCTGGCCTGTTGGAGGTTGGTAGGTAGGTGTAGCCAGAAGATAATGATAATGCGTTCTAACAGGCTTGAAGTGAAGCGTGGTGCCGCGATGGCAAGTCAGTTGTTGACATGCAGATTTGAGTGCTACTGAGTTCCCCATAGTTGCGTATTTTGTGTACATACCAATAGATCATATATATTTGTGTTTAAACCATCAGCACACCTATCTAGTGGCGCATCTTGACCTTTGTGTCTGTTTCACAGTGAGTTTATTTGGTTCCCACACAGTCACTTGTTCGTCACATATAACAATTCCTGTAGCGATTAAAATATTTGAGGTCGGAGCAATCATGCCGCGGTCTCATATGGCATATGCTAAGTTCGATTGTCGTACAGAGTTATTTGATATTACCGCCCCTAGATAGGAGTTGTCGAGATCCACGTTGGTAACTGCGGTTGCCACACGGTGTGCTGTTTTCGGAAAAATCGGCCATGTATTTTTTGCTTGCTTCTGATTCACCCTTCCTTTTTGCACGTATCGATATTGATATATTGAAATCCAAAGATTTATGCAATAATCTACGGATTTATTCTGGTTAAATGACAAATGATCAATGATTTATAACGGACAAACTTTGTGGTCCGACATGTTCCGAATGATGACTGGAGTGTGAATCATCATTTGATTGTCAAAAATGACAGGAACAAGCAATATTGAAAACCGGTTTAAATGTTACTCACCGAGTTATTCACCTGCAGACGTATTATGGTATGCTACCCTAGAAGCCGACAGATCTGGTAAGCATGTAGTTTGAGTTACTTTGCATCGAGAGAAGCTCGGTATGTCACGTAATGTAAATGGGAAAGATTGTAGTCCAATCACGTTTTAAAAAGTAAATAATGTGGGGTGAAAATAAGGTGAGAAGGAAGAGTTTATACATTCCGGATACCAGACGGAAGAAAGGTGTTTTTGTAATCAATTCGACTGCGTTTGTGCTCCTTTTGAGCTGTCTACCTATAAGCTCATTATTGTGATTGGTGTGCTGCAGATCGCGACAGGTGTACTTGGGGTTGGTCAGTATTCGGAACACAATTATGATTTCTGTTCGCAGGCCCTTTTTTCTCTGTTGTAGAATCTTATGGTTTGTAGTCCGTGTTAGTTGGGAAGCAGAAACAGTCCTCACTCTACATTCTGGGACATCGAGCGCAGCAGCGTTGTGTTCTCACTAAGGTCACAAAAACTGGTTCTCGTACCCCCTTGGAGTCTCAATAGGCATTTTGCATTCGTGGAAAGATTGAGGTCTCAAAATTCCCGAACGCCCTTCGTAGGATATCAAGGTGCTGACTGGCTCTTCTTAATGCCTTTTCAGCATGTTACGAGCAGCCCAATTCATCCTATTTGATTACGCCGAGGTCCCTTCCTGTGTATCACCTTGTACTTGCTACTCTGCCAGTAGATATTCATGGGTACACCTATGACGGATGCTCAGAATTTTGCGTCTTGTTAATTTAAACTGGAGCTGGAATTCGGCTAACCTTTTATAGGTTCCTTCGTGTGCTCTTGGTACTTTTGCATAGTCATCCGTAGTCATTATTTTATGCCAGGTATTGACACTCTCTGTGAATGGTAAGTATTCAGACGGGAGCTCAATAGCAACATCGTTGATGAATACTAGCCATAAACGTCATTCCAGTACCGATCCTTAATGGCACACCAAACTGGACTTCATTTGGTTTGGAGATGGATGTGCGGACTCTCCCGTTCTGCTGACACTGAATACAGAATTCACTTGTCCAACCCAGCCTAGAATCATCGATTTCACGGAGTCAAATTTTGTGGAGAAGCATGCTTTAGTTAAGTCGATCGAACGCTTTAGTTAAGTCCATGCACACGCCGACGATTCCTTGTCTCACATTGAGTGATTCTATTTAGCTCGCGCGAACTAGCAACATATTTGTGGTGCAGTCCAGATAGCGGAGGAATCCCTGCTCCTGCGTAACTATGATGTGGTTACACATAAGGTATTCCATGTGCGTTTCCATGATTATGACTTCCATACTTTTGCATAGCATTGTGAGGAGAGTGATTGGAACGGTAATGTCAGGACTCCGCATCATTGCTACTTTTGTAAACAGAAGTGATTGTTCCACGTTTCCACACTTTTAAAACCTAGATTTCCTCAAGTCTCTTTTAAAGGAGCCGCTCTAAGTTATTGGCGAGGCTCATGGCGACTGCTTTTAATGTCTTTGTTTTGAGCATATCTATGTCGTGAGAACTGCGCACGTGCAAGTTCAATAGCAGTTCATCATATTTACTAAAATGGATATATGTGGCTTAGTCCTGAGTGCAGAGTTGGCTGCGTCAAAAACAGATGAAGCCGCAAATCATTTTAGAAAACGTTGTCAAACTGTTGCCAAGGCGCATTGGCCGGATCTTATGAACTTATTGAAAGCTTGTCTACTGCACGTAATATTTAGATTATGGGCGACATTTTGCGGTGGTTGTTGATTTGCATGTACAGAATCTTAGAATTCATACTATATCTCAACGCTAGATCCTGTTGGTTTTAAAGTTTGTCGTCGCGGACCAAGTTGACACAAACGTTTCAAGGAGTTAGGTAAGTATCCCATATTTGCAGAGTCGGATGGACATTATATGCGCGCCAGCCTGAATCCATATTAGCCATGATATTTCGTGTTTAGCTCCTCGGGAAAGACTTATTTTGCTTTTGGCGAAAATCGATTTTTGACACAGTTAACACTAATTTGGTTAACAAAGTGACAAACTCTCTCCAGGCGTCATCGGGCGGTTGCCCTGACAAGAAGGAACAGTTGGTTTCTTGAACAAGATCAGACAGTGTACCGTAATCGATGGCGAAATGAAGTTGTTCGTTGTATTCACATACGTATTCGTAGTAGCAAATGTAATGAGAGCTGTGTCGCATGATCGCTACGGCCAAGCGGTGTACCCGTGGTCAGGGCATCGATCAGACAGATGGTTTTTCACAAGTTTTGAATCTCGCGGAGTAGCTGACATTGCTGTATAGTGGGATGACGGCGATTACCGATTTTAGGCTCGTTTTTATTTTTTGCTAAACGAAGCTTGGAATTTGCTTGCGTACAGGTTGAAGTCGCTTATCAGAGGGATGTGATTGTATGATGTTGCTAGATTTTGCGTCAGCAGACGCCAGGCAGTGTACTATTTTCAGGTAGACTTGGTGGGTGGTAACTTATTGCAAGTAAACACACATTAGCACAAAAGGACAATCTGCGTATCAGCATCGTCCATATTATTGGCATGCAGGTCAATTCTTTAATGCAAGTACACGATGCCGCCTATGCTAGGTCGATCGTTTTGTATGAGAGTTATGCCTGACAGGGCTATCACAATATCAGTGTCGTCAGTATGCTGTCATGTTTTATTGATCATGTCCATACCTAAGGCGTGAAAGCTACGCGAGTACCAATCCCGCTTGTCTTACTAAGAGGTCTTTGTTAAACAGGCATGTCAGGAAGTTAAAGTTCAGCAGTGTATTTGTGGATGGGGCCTTCAGATTGGTAGTTGTGCTGAACATGTAGGGTCGGTTTTGGTCGTTGGTTTGTTTTACCGTAATCGTTAACCCGGGTATTTTCCAAGTTGGCCTATAGAGTTCTCAACGTCAGTCTCTAGCTGCGAATCTAGTTAGCTTTCAGTTGACGGAGTGTATTGAATGCATCTCAGTACTGAGCGGCATGCTGAAGGGGTTGCATACAATGGCTGCATGTTTACCGTTACCTCATAGACATGTGGTCTGGTTTTCATAGATGTCATGCAGTTGCTTGTGCCATTTTAGCCCTATTTCCAGTACTTTCTATGCCACTGGCTTTGTTTGCTTTGTTACTTTTATTACTCTTGGACCGCACGCTCTGTAATAGAGTGATAATGGCAACCATATGGTCAAATTGTGATCATTTACTTGAGTAAGCATAATTCGCAGATAAAGCGCCCTTCTTTCCCGTCTGCGCTTGGGTCTCTAGTTCGCTTAAAATCTGTAACTCGGGACACCATATGCAATGAGTGATTTTACTTCTTTTGTTTGCCATAATCGTTCCAGTTTTTTTCGACCCTGGTAACCGCCACATATAACATATAGAGATTTGCAAACATTGCAATGAGTTGTTTGGTGGCGAGTGGCTGACCAGAGAACAGTCTCTGTATGAACTGCTGACTAAAACGTTAATTGAATTAGTCGTGCTTCACGGTAGCATGCCGATCTTGGATAGCGGACTTAATTAATTGACATATGCCTTCTCACTTTTTTCACAATCTCTCAGTTTGCCTTTGGTGGGGCTCTCCTAGAATTCAGGCACGTTTAAGCATTTAACAGTGAGATAATTATGCTACAGTCTGGCGTACTCTTTTATTCATATACCTGTGGCTAATTTATTTGGTCTGACAACAGGGTGCACAATATGTCCCTTGTTTGTATAAGTGGATATAACTGCACCTATTTGAAAGGCGATCGAGGCACTAGTGGATGGTGCCGCTCTCATGTGAGTGGCAACAACAGATGCGGTGTTGAATACCGCGTGGCTTTGATGAAGTATTCAGTCCGAGAGCCTCATTATCAGCTAACCCCCATGCCATGGAAGACAAGATGTTTGAGGTGCCCAACTCCTAGTCAAGATTCACCCGCACGGATTTTCTGATGTCATGCATTCAGCACGAGGCCCAAAATCCTCTGAGTCTAGTGCAAAAGGTCTTCCGGCAGTCGCCTGCTTTACCATCTCTGATAATCTGTCAAACATAAGCCCCAGCATTTCTATATATCTGTCAACAGAATAGCCATAAGCTTTTGCAGTACCAAAAGAAACCAGTCGTGTTATTTGGTTATTATTCATAATTTAAGTGAAGATATTTAGGATGTAGGTTTTACAACCGTTAGTGTATTCCGCCCCAATTCGTAGATACTTAACATACCTTTCAGTATTAATGTTCATTTGTATCGCTTTTGGCTTTGCTATCCGTGGGAAGGTAACACATGCCAAGGTGATGGTCGATTCAGTCAACCCGGAAAATAAGGTTCTGTTCTCACGGCAAACTGTGTAACTAATGGAAACTGGAGTGGCAATATGATGCAACAGGATAGATCCAACAGACATAGCCTAGATATTGTCGACCTGGTCCGAATAAGCGAAGGCGCAAGAATGTGTGCCGAGAATTATGCAAGTAACACAGGATTTGGTGTGAGCGCTGATAGAGTGTGGCCGCACGAATTAGGAAATTAAGAATGTCGATGACACACACTTCAGCAGAATTTTCAAATGACACCGGAATAACTTTTTTAACCTGTTTATTTGAACAGCAATAGTTAATGTTATTTAGACCCCACAAATATCTCCCGATTTTAAGAACACTGTCCAAGATATTAGCAATCGGAACAGTCAAGACATTCATACTTTGAAAATTCGCAGTTCCGGTATGTGAAAACTAAGTCGAATTTAAACAAACTTTCATTTTAAATAAATATACTGTCACAAATAGCAAAACATTAAATTTGTATATCATTCTTAATCCCGCATCTATGATTTTAAGGTTAAGTGAACTTTCCCATGGGACACAGCTACCAGAAATAGCCCTTACGATCCCTCATAATATTGGAAGATCACAATGTCAAATCTATACACGCAGCTCTTCCATAAAGGCCTCTAGCACAATGGTTCGTATCATTCTGATGGAAACATAATAACAGTCCCGTCCACTGACCAGTTGCAAGCATTTCTGTTAGAAGATGGTACTGCACAATTTCAATATATTTTGTACCTTCACATCAATCTCAATCCAGGCGCCTCGCTGCTCAATGCAAGCTCCCATAGAAACGGAAATCCAGTGTCTACACTCAGTTATTTCCCTTTTGTATGTACAAACATACTAGTGACTAAGATATGCTACTCAAAGACTCACCAGAATTCTGCTAGCACCTATTGGATTACAATGCACATATTCTGTGTCGTAAATCTGAACTAGGTACTGGCTGTGCCATCTATGTACTCATAAAAGTTCGTTCTTCAAAAATACATAATAACTCGCGCGCATGGTTCCAGGAATCTGCTGTTATAACTTTGCGACTGGATTATTAAGTTTCACTCCCTGGATGCGTGTGCGTGCTCCCTAATTCCCATCCCGCAGAGATTAAGAGATGGCAGGAACTGTCAGGTTACGCAGCAAATTAACCAGCAAAATACAAAAGGGTAAGTGACAGGCCCCAAAAGTACGCCGGCACGCAGTATGGAAGCTTCGCTACCACGCAACCACTACCAGTTGCACTTGGGTGAGTGATATTGCAGGCATCGCTCTGTCACTACGTAGGCTCGAACACGCAACGTCAGATTAAAATGTAAGCTTCTTACCTATCAGCTACGGGAAATGAACATGCCGGAGTTCTCGTGGGCTTCAAGCCATGTTCCAACATGTATGTACATCTGTTTTCTGCTTTTTATTTACACTGACGGACAACTTCTTTTAGGAATCACACCAGATTTCCCAAACGTTCTGGAACACTTACATGTTAGTGACCCGCAGTGGTCTCCATTTTTCCTAAATCACGCATGGCTCCCAATAACCACTAAGTCCAAGTCGCAAATACTCTTAACACGCTGAATCAGTTGATTTGGAATAATTACTTAATTTGCTAAGGTATGTTCAGTAGGACATTTCAGTAGGACATTCCTTCTCCGACAACCCGCAATATGTGGCTGATGCACTGTAATAGAACCTTAATCTCTTTCACGACACACTGTCTTTTCAAAATTTGACACTTTCCCTCAGGTCGTAAAACTACCGTTTCACGGAATATGACATCTATGGTCGAAAAGCTACCACAAAACGACTGACTTCGCGGTCAAGATGCAGAACCATAGTTTGGCCACATTGCTGAATCTGGCTTATCACACCAAACTAACATTTAATGGAAAACAGGCACTAGACAGTCAGTTTAGAAACTGTGAACTTATCGGTTGTTTAAAGCGCAGTACTATCGGGATTATCCAAGGAAAGTTAACAGGCCCTGCCTACACTAGAGCACTGTTTAAGCAATACTTTTGCGGCTCCTTCAACATGGGCATAGAACCAATGTACATGGTCCCGTCACCGGTCAAGATCGTTCAGCTCAACCGTGTCATACTTGAGCTCCAAGCAATACACAGAATTAGCTGGTGCACATAGTTTTCATATTCAGGAAAATTCTTCTCCAATCGTCGTGAATTTGGGCAGGGATGACATTTTGAATAAATGCATGAACACCGGTACCCTACCAGCTCAGTGGAAATAAGCCAAATTCTTGGCGTGAATTAGACCAGGCCTATGTTCGAGTTTAAAGGGGATGGCTACACATTTACCTTTTAAATTGTATGGAGCGACATAGAAATGCCAAAGCTATCGAATCCCTACAATCAGTACAGCTAACAAGCAACTCTCAACGCGGCGTCCTGAATAATGGGGTTTTAAATTGGTGCCACCTGGAATTTCAAAACAGTTTCACGGCCCGGCATGATCTTGATATGTCGGCTATTATAATTTACCACAACCTACACGAGGCCTTTGATCGGGTGCGTAATGAAGAACTACTAGTTAACATGATGTCTAAAGGGATGGGTGAACCTAAGTTCCTTGGTTCAGATCATACCATAAAAATGGAACGCAAGCAGTACAAATTCATACATAAAATCCTGTGCTTACACATGTCACCAATGGTGTGATAGAATGGAGTGCAATTTGACTGTAACTGTTCTGAATACTTTGTCAACATCTTTGGCCTACGTCATAATTGTGTGCAGATGACCTTAATGTCACATAAACTTTCTGTCCGGAAGACTCCGATAATTTTGTCAACGTGATCCAACTCGAAATTCATGCACTTGAACTCTGGCGGTCAAAATGGAAAATGTCTTTTTCTACTGGCACATGTTGCGCAACGTCCCGCAAATGCGATCCGATCCATATTGGTCTAATTCTTGATGACACACCACTTAATTTCTGCCCTACAATTGGAGGTCTAGGGATAAAATATCAAAGATCAATTGTCTTCCGTGAACAAGTTCGATATTCCACCGCAGGAGCAATACAAATATTGGGTTGGTGTGCTGGACATTTCCCTACATGAATAAATATTTCATTCCCAAATTCATGTTATTTTACCTACGCTGGAATCTTGTTCAAGGATGTATTGTAGCTCAAAAAACCCCGGCCGCATTGATTGGCACGCGTAAAGAGAGAGTTGAAAAAGGGCCTCCTAGGTGCTTCAAAGCTGGAACAATTTGTAAGATGCGACTAACTAGAGCTTTATTCGTTCTGGCGACCGCGCATAAAGCAAACTTTTCCTATATTCTTTAACAATCTGCAATGGGGTATGCACGTTTGCAACCACAACATGATATTCGTGAAATCAGCACTCTTCATCAAGCAAAACAAGGGGAAATCAGTGGATAAATTAAAATCCAATATCAACAGGTTTGTCTAACTTTTCCTCAGCAATTACGCCATCGCCTGGAAAACCTACTACCCGGAATACCTGCCGTTAACCTTAAATATTGATTTCGTAATTGCGTTAACATTTTTTCGACTGTAGATACTGTGCTCAACTGCTTGATTGTTCTACAAGAATAATCCATGCGTACAAGCAGGGTCCAGGTCAAATATGACCTAGTACACGTTTCACCCTTACACTTGCTCTTAGTTGTTTTATATGTGTAAGCACGGTTAGAGGTCAGCCAACATCATTTCGTTTCAGTTAACCGTTTTATACATTTTGCGCTGTCCTTCTAACCGTCGTTGCGTTATCTGATATTCAGTTTCCCTGATCCACCAATAATCGTCATTGTTTAAAATATGAACATCCCTGATCTTTGCGATCCAAAGTTGTCTAGCGCTGTCGACAAAAAACATTATTAATTCATTTATTATTCAGTTATCAGTTTTGGATATTTGCACTTTTTCTTTACAACTTCCTATTTGACCAACCAGCAAGATATGCAAAGTTTTTGACCATATTCCTGAGAACAAACTGACCAATAGTCATTATAAAATTTCCTGACTAATAAACAACCTTATGTATTTTGAACTCACTTTCTTAGCAACAAAATTGACTCCTCCAGAAAGCCACGAAAGATAGTGGCATCACTTCACGAATAACTTTCCATGAAAAACGCAGAATGTTAACTGCAAGTTTCTTCATGGAAACGAACAACCGTAGGCCACTTCCCCGATGCGAACAACTCATTTTGTGATACCTTCGGAATTATAAGTTATTTTATGGTGGGAAATGACACTGCTGTTTTGCGATACACTCACTCCCCGTTTACTGCAATCAAAACAAATTGTCAGCTGCTGCTTTTATTTCATTCTCAGTTAAGCATACCGAGATTGCATGGACAACGTTTAAGGTTACATCGTTTGCATACATAAAAAAAGTTAATTATTTAATCACGGCCAACGCACGCAATTAACAAGATGATTACAAAGTAACGTTATGTTAAACACTGTAGTTTATAAAGTTAGTGTGTAAAATTTGCTCAACAGTACAGCTGAAGTGTTACCCCTTTAACTTAGTGGATCTATTAATACAAATTTAGAGTACGTATGTCAAAAGCAGACATTTGTGAACATTTTAGTATTTTTGGTGGCAAGATTAAACACATCAGGTAAGTAATAAAGATTCGGTAGACATGTGGGTTTGATGGAAAGCTATATAGAGGCTATCTGAACCTGCAAGACCAACAATGATACCAGCCTCATAAAACATCGCTTTGTAAAAAAAACATTATTAGCTTTTCGCATTGTCTTTGTTATGATTCATAATTTTGGAGTATCTGAGTCAGATAAATTTTCGTGAATGTAACGGATAATTTCATTTTGGTAACCCTTAGGTCTAACCACGTCTAGACTACTCGCAGAGTATTCTTCGTTTTCCTACGTGTCTGGTCTAGTATTGGCATATGACAATCCCTTTATCAAATTATTGAAAACGATTAAAGCATTTCTTCGTCTTTCTGCATAAATTGCACCTCTACAAACATTTCCATTGAGAATTATCTGATATCTCATCTGGTCACTTTTGAGTGACATGGCTTCTTGGTTAAGCGATTTGCGTATCATATGTTTGCTGGCGCATTCCAAGTTAGAAAATGTTTGTGCTTTATAGTAATTCAAAATATCGTTATACTCTATGAAATATTTGGATCTTGATTGTTTGCTGAGCTATGCAATTCAATTTTAAATGTTTTGGCCTGTTATCTCTTTAACACTGTACTTTGTCAAATAACGATGAATCGGATGTCTGCACTTCATACCGATTAGTTATTATGTCGGTCTGTAGTTTGCTCGTGCTCTCGAGCGTATTGGAATTACTACAGAGGATAGCATCTGCAAATATGTTTTGCATGAGCGTGATGCTAACAACATTTGAGCAATCACTATTGCTTTATTGTTTTATTCAAAAAGTAGTTTGGGCCAAAGATTTCGTAACTTCTTTAGGTGAAGTGAAAGATAGCCGTTCAGAGCTACTTGAATCGCCGGAATGCGTATACGGTAGTTTCCAGTGAAACGTAAGCTGCTAACAGTAGATGAGGTTGCAGATTACTGCCGCCGGATGAATGTGTCAGTAATTGCATAAGTGGTGATTAACCATCAGTCAGGGCGCGCCCGCTTTAGGTAAACATCAGAACGGATAACTCACGAAGAAGTTACTAAATACCTGAAAATAAGTCTTACTGCGGGTAAGCAAATGAGTTCCGCCTTTGGGTCACCAAAATGAGCAGCAACAGCAGACTATTTTCCGGAAGGGTCGAAGAAAAGCGGAATGGGAGTTTTGGTACTCTTTCTTATTGTGAGCAACATCAATTCTAGCATACAATGAAACAAGCAGCTTTACTAAATATGGCTACATTATGTTGCGTTTTATCGATAGTTATGGTATAGGTATTAACGTAGATGATTTCACACTCATGACAATTGAGTTGTTAGCGTTGTTTGTCAGTTTAAATCTGCCAGGTAATGAAAAATATTTATGATGTTGTTTATTCACACGACGCCAGATCACGCATTGTGTAATTAATATTCTGACTGCTCAAGCTTAATTAAATGATTTCACAATTAGTGAAACATATGCAAACGACCGTATCGAATCACCTCACAAAAATACATACATAAGGTGTTTATAACTCATGTAATTAATGTGCACCTTTAAATTTATTAAAAGACATGTAGCTTTGTAAAATATTTGCAAGTTGCGAACCAAAAACTGCCCCGTTTGCCTGTATAACTAGTAAGTATTCTCTTAAATCCCGACAAAAGTAATTTTTTTACGTGATCCAAACGAGTTTAAATACGCTGTAAACAATATAGGCGAATTTTCAGTGCAGTAATGAATAAGCTAGTTGTTATTTGTTATTTTTTAAATCTGTTATCCTCTATTTGAAATTACATAAAGAAGTGCATGCCTATCGGACGTATTTGCTTGGCACCAATAAATGAGCGGATATGTCTGTCGGAAAGGTGGGAAAATGACACAAATATTAAGTGTGGATAAATCTATGGGTTTAAGTGAACTAATCTAGTCATCTCTGAACGCTTCTCCCAGGGACATGCTTCCATGCGGGGTATTATCCCGTTGGGATTCACCCGCATTCCTGTACCTTAACTATACGTGTGTCGGTATCGCTTTCAAAGGAAATAATTCATAACCTACGTAACTAATATTTAGGGCTCTTCATTAGGTACATAATAGGGACACCCAAATCAGCTTGCTCGTACTATCAATCGTGTTTGAATGAAGCCAATATTGTTCTCGCTAAAGAGCCTGTGAAACCGCGCCTCGCTTGAAGAGAATTAATAGCGTTTTGAGCTTAAATCCTTCACTTTAGGAGATCGGCCCAGTGGTAGCGAAAGGAGAAGTAGAATGCGCAATTGTAGAAAGGTAATAACTGCAATGTTAATAACTAAAGTAATAGCGAGTTTTGCTTTTGCGCAAAAGTACCGATCAAAATGTACAGGGGTAATGTCGATAGCGGATAACTAAGCAAATTATCGATATACAAGTGAATACTAAAAAGTTGTCTTCCGGTTCATTCTTGCATGCATGCCATCTAAAATGCAGTAATCAGCAGGGCTAATCAATAAGACTCCCAATTTTTTCCTTGGCCATAGCCTCCGAGAAAATTGGAATATTTAAGGTTCTAAACTGAATGAAAAAAGACGAATCATAAGAAATCACAAAGTTGCTGATATTAAATGCATTGATATTACACGACTCTGACCATGTTGTTCATGCGATGAAATTTTGCAGCTGCACCGGTAAGAGTCTTTTGTGTTTAAGCTGTTCAGAAGTAAAGTGATTTTGATTCGCTGTTTTACTGGTTCGGCCATTTGGAGTTGTCAAGGTGTGCAGGAAGTGATATCGACGGGTTTTATTAATCACTCTGTGGCTTATGTGTTGATATGCCTAGCCCTGACGCCGATATCTCAAGCAAGTCATCCAAGGAGACTGTTCCAACAATGCAAAGACATAGTTCTTTATCATGAGTTGTTACTGCATGTTCGCTTCATGGTTCAGTTTCATGAACGTCGTGGGTAAGGATTGGGCTTACTAACGTTATCCTCCGGTAGTCTCCTAAACTGCCTTTAGTGTGATAATGCAAGTATTATGGAATGTCTGGAAATACACAGATAAAGTGGAGTTCATTTCTGAGTCTACCTGTTGACCTGCGAACTGATTATATTTTGGTTATTGCGTTCAGCAGATATCCTAGAAGAATTGACTCTCCGTAATGCTTAGAGTAGTAATGTCGCGTGATTCGCGTTGTAAGTACGCGTTAAATCACAGCCCGGAGTAGGTTTATATGACGTCCCACTGGCTGGGGTCGTCCATATGCCTGCCACTATTAGAAGTCGATTTTGATTCCGGGAGCACAGTACACTCAGTACAGGTTGTTGTTATTTATTGCCTTTTGAAATGCCACGTGTAACAGTTGACAAACTCGGTGGTTAACCACTGGAACCCGGTGGTGAACGCAACAGATGAACTTCGTTTTACCTCTCCGTTTCTAATCCAGTGGGAGAGGGTGCTGCTTATTTCAAAATACGGCCCTTATTGGAATCAACCGTAACATATTTGCAGCGCAAGTTGTGACTGGAATGCAACCCGCAACCTAAATGTTCTTTGCGATTCACATTGAAGTGAATTCTGGGCACATAATTAGCATATGCAAACTAACTTTAACTCGTGCCGGCTTGCTCATTCGCTGTGCACGTAGTTGGGAGATTAAACCAAGACTTGCTTATGTTTATTCTGATGGAATTAAGTGCCGCATTAGTCGCATGTGAGCCGCTTGTGTTATTCAAAGTGCAGTTAAATTTCTGATTTTGCTATTCTCACGGTGTTACCAGCGGTAAGTATAAATGCTGGGGCAGCAAGTACTGGGCTTCCCCATAAAGTGAGTTTACTGACCACCATTTCCCCAAAAAGCAAGCAGTTTGTCTTACTTCTGAGATAAGATGTGCACGAATTTTACCCGTAGGATAAACACCTATTTCACACAGAACCATACTGAAGCAGCTTTGCCGCCTTAAATTTGTACCGCGTAGTTTTTATTCTGTTTCATTTCGCATGAAAAATCTTGCACTATTTGTAGAACGTGATAGCAAATTTGGCAACTTTAGCATGCAATCCACATATGTTTATCTTGGAGCAAGTTTGGCCTCGTGCTCATTGAGTGAATGTCACGAAGCAAGAGACTGCCGCACTCGTGATTATCAACAATTATTCTGGTGTCGAAGACAAAGTCGCACTGTTTTCTATGTGCGTGTGGGACTGAAAACTGTTCCCTATATACCTGTTCGTCTGGCGTGCCGATCAAATGCTTTATTTAACCTGTGAGGCAGCTCGCATAATATTTTGGTAGCCTTTCGGAGCCGGACATTTAAGTTACCCCAAACAGAAATTTTCGAGTGACTGAGAGTGGTTGGCGGCAGGGAAAAGTATACCACCATGTAGTAGTTCAACATAATTTTGGACATGGACGAGTAAGGTCCTGTTCGAAAGCTATTGAGATAACCCATGGTGTGAGACAAAGAATGTCCCAGACGGTTGGAAGTACGCAACATTGTGATTGGATATCTGTTAAACACAGACCGAAAGTTAACACTCTGAGTTGGGTAAACCTGTGGTACGCAAGTTACTCATGATAATATACCTGCTATAGAAAATATGAATAAGTTACATTCGGTAATCGGATGCATTATAGAGATACAATGCTCATACATACGTCTTTGCGGTTACTGATGTATTATACCAGACAGCACTCAGTGACATATACAAAAGACCGTAAATGAAGGAGCATGTTTAAACATTCGGTGTAAGGACCACACCAATATTCTATATGATGAATATAATACAGGAAGTATAACACTCATTTCTTTCCGCAATTAGACAATGCTAAACATTTATGGTGTGCACAGAAACTAGGTAAGCTTTGCTATATACTTTAAGATATTAAAAAGGATTCGTATGGAAATTTGAATGGTTTCACTGCAATGAAATGCCTAAGTAGACCATATGTCTTGTAATGCCATAAGCTATCATCAGCTGATGATTCCCGAAAGGATGAAACGCGAGGACAGTGCTTTTCCGGGCGTGTGGCGGCTGTCTGAGTGAGTCTAGATGTGACGAATTTCCACCTATAACATTCAACTCTCCCTACTACTCTTCTGTAATCAGTACGCAGACCAAACTGCTTATAATGCCATGATAATTGGCGACTCAATTTTGGTAATCTCGTCGCTTGGTGAGGGGGCTACCCTGTCCTCTGCACGGCAGTAGCGTGTAAGTCAGTGGATACTGAGCGGCGCTATATCACATCTAGTAACTTATTCACGATGGTCGTTGCCGTCCCCCGTAGCTCAGTGGTCTCAACCACGGACTGGCAACAGTCGAGTTGCGGGTTCGAGCCCTACCAAGGGCCCGATGGAATGCGCACTGCTGATGATTCCAGAAAGGCTGGAACGCGCGTACAGTGCTTCTCCGGGCGTGTGGCGGCTGTCTGAGTGAGTCTAGATGTGACGAATTTCTACCTATAACATTCAACTCCCCCTACTACTCTTCTGAAAATAAAAAGATGTTATTTCACATGTAAATGTTATACTTAGTTGGTAAGCGCTTGTAATTACTTATGTTCACTCTCTGCGCTACTGCACAGCCAAACTAGGCGGCTACTTGTTGATCGCATGTTTTCCACAAGTTAAATGAATCAATAAACAAAATTAATGAAAGCATATGGCTGAGAGCATTATCTGACCGCTTTTCTAAGGCTAGTGTTGGTACGGATAAGGTCGATCCGGAGAGCCCTATGATTGATAATATACACTAACTGAAATAAACTTATGGCGACATTCCAGGTGGCCGTATTGTTTTACCAGTTTCAAGGAATGCCATGCTAGTTTGGTTTTACTGCTGAACTGCAGCAAATAGCTGCGCATGTGATTTGAAATTTGCAGTTTAAGGCCTTTTATGATCAGGTTGTTTAGTAATCAACGATACCAGTCACTGAATAGCCTAAGGAGGTTCGTCTCTGTTCATACGAATTATTACGTATTCAATTGATGTACCTGTCCACGTGGCGTTGAGATATTGCTTTAGACATGGCTGCTTTACAGAAGCTGTATGTTCGAGGTGAGTACGAACATAAACGTTAGGGATTTGTAGGAAGCTAGAGGTGTCTGTTCGTCAGAACGCCCGCGCCAACTGCCCAACATTTTGTTTCTCAACTTTCAATGCATTATTTGATGGCATGCAGCAACCCAAGTGTTCCTGAAATAGTATGCCTAGATCACGTCTGACAGGTGACGGCAACGCAGGGGTTGACTGTATGTATTAGTGGATGATTTGCTTCCGATAGTGTGTTGAGCATTTGCTCACGCTGGGGTGCCTATAACTTAGGGTACTAAGCGATGTACCTTACCTGGCACAAATTTTAGCAGACACTGACCGCTGTTTACACAACCGGTGCATTATATATTGATATTGTCAACAACAATTAATAAACTCGCACCTATTTTAAGTACCAGATCATTGCTGAACATGAAAAACAAAGGTGCTGGTAAATAAGTACATAAATAAGCGGCATATTCGTCGACCATGCGGGGCACAGTATAACAGATTAGTCTGGTCTTCATGTACAACGGAATGGTATGGACGGATAACAGTTATTTGAGTTAATTTTCTCAGAGCAGTTTCCAGACTATTTTGCTAAATTGATTGATCGGCTGCATCGTTCAAAGAAATGATTTGGTAGATGCTAATAATGGATCTAATAATAAAGCTAATAAATTTAAATATTTTAGTAAAGTAATACAGCCAACCCTGGAGTCCCCTTCAAGGAACCCGTTTCCATGCATGGTTGTCCCTCTAAATGTTTTCTCTGCACATCCATGTCTGTTCTGCCTGTGTGCTGTGTGGCTTTAAAGTGGTTTGGTCACCATCAACGGTACTCACCTTTGGAGATCATTTTTGTGTAAATATATGGGGATTTAAGCCATACAGTCCGTACCAACGATCGGTTTTTCTAGTAAAATACTTGTATTACTCAGCAGAAAGTCTACGACATATTGTCGAGCATGCGTTCATCTAATAGTTTGGAAGCGCTAATCTGTCACCAGAGCATAACGACCAATTCGTGTCATAAAATGGAGTTAAGAAGATAGAATATTAGGAAGTGGAAGGGTAATTAGGACGATGATGATAAACAAGGAATGCTTATATGTAAAAGCCGCCAAAAATAGGCTGACGGATTGCTTGATCAATTTTTTCGTTGGGAGCGCCGTAATATGTGGCTGTTCTGACTATCGATAGGTAAGGCGTTTCAGAAGGAATCTGCTGCTTCATCCGACAGTTGAATGCGTTCGCAAAATACAGCATTTAATATCGCGAAGTCTTGAGTATTGCTATTAGTTTCTGGACAGCTATACAGGGAAACCTAGAAGAAAAATTTAATGCTACAATAAAAATGTAAAGAAGAGAGTGTTAAACATTATTAATTTATATTTTGACGGTTTTGGATAGGGAATGTGGTTAATCATGTCGAATTTTGTAATCGAAATGTTAAAATCATTTGCCTTTCAAGTTTTCTCAGGTAAAGAGGTTCCGGGTCGATTCATCACTTGCAGCTGATGTGTGTAGTAATTGGAATTGACGGATGTCATAAAGCACAATGTAGTTTCGTGCTGCTACCTCCGGACAAAAAAGGAATTGGTTAGCAACACGGAAAACAGTTAGCTCATACATAACTCGATAGGAGACGAGCGCAGACCAAAAAGAATATGTCAAAATTTATTAGTTGTATCTCAATGTATATATTGCTTTTCGCAGGCTCAGTGTCGTACTTTCCCCTGTTGTTACGCCGCAGGTCAAAATGGTTTTTTGAGGCAAACAATTTCGGGGTGTCATATTGCTGAATATGGATAAGATGGAAGGAATTAGTACCACATCTTGAATATCTGCTAGACCATTACTTTTTGTCTTAGCAGCTCGGTGGCATCTTCAAACGTTAACAGGGTGCATATCTCCATATGAAAAATATCAAATAATTTACATTCGCCCAGTTGAATGGCAACCTGTTCCGTTGCTTTGCTTAAACCTTCATGTAAAAGTTCGTACGGCTTTGAGTTTTAGACCTTTTTATTTTTAGCAAGTTGTGGCTACCTCGAACACTATAGATAGGCTGATCTTTGCATTTCAAATCTAGGCTTAGGGCACGGACTCGCTTGTGTAAACTATAGAAGGAGAAATAGGTGTATAGTTTTCTGCATCTGAGCCAAACCTGGACTAGTTTTAAGACCTTGCAGAGCTGTGCTTAAGAGCTTTGAGTGACCAATCCTAGAAGGCGTTTAAGGAACGATTTCTACAACTACTTCATTTGCTAACGATCACCATATCTTGCATTACTGAATATAACTGAACGATAGTCTAACGGCGGTAAGTTTTTTATTGGTACAGGGTGACTATGGAATCGTTCATTTTGAACGTTTTGAATTATAATCCAACGCTTCGACAAGCTTTTACAACTAAATTTGCCGATTGCACTAAAATGTTTAGCGAGCCAGTTTAGTGAAGAGATTAGTTTTATAGTACACGGTTGCCCGTTATTTGTTTTCAACGAAGAAAGAGGGTGCCAGGCGCGATTGTACAACGGAAATGTACGGCACTGCACTGCTCGGTTGGGAGTGATATATCCCATTTGGCGCATCATAAATCAAGGGTTTTCAAATCAGATAATGGAACAATGGTTTATTACGGGTAAAAAAGCATCGCTTAACAAGTCCCGTGGGATGGAAATTATTGCGAAAATAAATTGCATAATAAAGTGAAAAGCGTTGTGGTGGACTGATGATAGGCTTATGTGGAATAGCGGAGATGTTCGCGTATTAATCGTATAAGTCCATAAATCCATTGGTTAGGCGTTTGGCAAGACACCGTTTGATTGCAATTTTTAGCCCCTGGCTAACAATTCATAAAACGAAATTTAAAGACAATGCATCATCAACACGTTTTTTAACTATCGCCAGATTGGGAGCAGAGACGACATAATTAGGTAGGGCGTTCCAAGGCTGGCACACGCGGAGAGAAAAGAAATTGCTATGGCATTCAAGCCGGCTATACTGAATTGTCAGTTTCAGAGGGTGACCTCGTAGTTTAGTGTTGTGGTTTAATTCCAGCAGCGGACGGCAAATGTGGTTTGGGTTCTTCAGAATCTAGTAAACCATTATGAGATCCCCCGCAAAAGCCGATATCGACTGCTGTACATTCTTAGAGATTTCAGTCTAAGCTGATAGGGCAGATGAAAGAGGCCCCTGACGTTCTTGGTTGCCCTTCGTTGAGGAGTCTCGTGAGCAACGAGATCCTGTTTCTGCCACGGCTGCCAAGCCTGAATAGCATATTTCACGTGCGGTCGCACGTAAGCGTTAAGCATTTGGAGAAATGTTGGGGGTTCAAACCGACTGAAGGCTCTGCGAAGAAGGCCGAAGTGTTGATTCCCGGTTCTCGTCGCCTTCTCTGCTTGTTTTGAACACCCGAGATCTTCCTGTACCAACAAACCCAGGTCACGCTCCTGAGTAACCTTCGCCAAGGTGTGGTCTCCAATCTTTTAAGCGCTCGCCGGCTGGTGACGCAGATGCATCACTTTGCATTTAGCTATGTTCAATTGAAGCTTGTTCCTCCTTGACCATTCGTAAATTTAATTTAAGTCATGTTGGAGCAGATCCTGATCTGTCTTGTTACTAATGGCACGCCATATCTTGACGTCATTGACGAAAAGCAGAAAATTTGAGGGGATAACTGATGCCAGGTCGTTGATAAACACCAGGAATAAGCGCGGTCCCAACACTGAGCCTTGGGGACACCCCATTCCTCCTCAATTGTGTTAGAAAGTGATCCCCTAACACCTACTTGAAGATTTCGTTGGTAAAGGAAGTTGCCAATTCAACCAAGTACAGAATCTCCTATTCCGTAACTCTGTAGTCTTTGAAGTAGGATGCGGTGATCAAGGCAGTCGAAAGCTTTAGAGAAGTCCAAATAGATGAAGTCGACTCCGACCCAATCATCGGCCACTTTCGTCCAACTACCTCGTGCAATAAGTAGGTTGGTGGTGCATGACCGGTGTTGACGGAAGCCATGCTGTTCCGGTACCAAAATGTTGCATTTTTCTAGGTAGTCCGTTAAAGCCTCAGCGACGAATTTTGATGCTTGTCGGGAAAATAGAAAGTGTAAACTGTTTTCACGATGTCAACATAAGCGGATGTAAAAACATAGTGTAGTGCGTCAAATATAGTTTAGATACAATAAAATAATTATTGAGCCGATAACACTGCCCTAAAATGCGTCACGCTTCACTGCTCTAGGCTGCAAGATTTGTTCACATGTGCATGGTTTGAAACATATGACTTAAATCATGATAGAAATGGGTCGCTGATTCCATACGTGTGATTTTCTGTAAGTTTGTCGTGGTGTAAATTATCAAGCGCTTCTGCGTGCCTAAGAAGATCACTTCTGTTGGTTTCCACTGGTCTAAGGCGATAGTAAGATAGTTGCGAAAAGCATTGTGACATGTTACACATTAGAGTTTTATCAGAAATGCATGTGCGTTATGGGGCGAGCCGCTTGATTGCAGAAAATATACCACTTTCGGTGCAATTAGTCTCGCCATGATTCTGCAAATAATGATAGTCCGGCTGATTTGCTGGAAGTTTTCAACCTCATGTATGGATCCGGCACTGTGACGTGATAAAGCAATGGTTGTCTGCCACTGTGTGCGTGCTTTACCACCCTTTATGGAAAGGTGAATAGATTGGGCAGAAGAAGAAAGATGGTTGACCATACCAGTTTTGGTTCCAATTCAGCAAGAGCATTAGGGCCTTTGTATTTAGGTTGTTTCACAGCCCCAGTTGTTAATCATATCTCGGAGTAAAAACTCTAATTTATAGAGACTGTGATAGTTTACAGTGCCTGTCACGCGGATGGGAATAAGTGGCTCTATTCAAGGGTCAACAAAATAGCCAGTTTGGATCCTCGGTAACAGAGATAGGGTTATGTACCACAGAGCCATCCAGAAGTGTGATAAAAGTTATTTCTTTTGCTATCGGGTTTCGATCTTTTAAGAGATCAGCCAACCTTAGCTCCTTTTGTTATCTCAAACTGCATGCGTTTGCTCCGCCATCTGCCTTGTGTGTAGAATGACAAGGTACATCGTAAATTGTTGCAGTTATAGAGAAGGATTCTTACATTTTTAGTGAGCTTAGGTGGTAGGCTGTCTGCTTGATCCGATTTATAAAGCATTTAAGCTTAAGCGGTAAGACCACGTCAAGAAAAGTTCTATGTTGTTATAGAAGGTTTTTGCAGCGATGTGAGGGTCAACGTTTAAGAAGAAACCCCCTCATGGGGACGAGGTAATAACATATGTCAATAACACCCAGTCAGTGCAGCATACTCACGGTACCGCGTTACGCGTTTGTGCATATTGACGACATTTGACGACGATGAGCTAAACGAAATCACGATCAGCCTATGGTCGCTGCCGGGAAATGTGCTCAGTACATTGGCGGGCTTTACCGGTACATGGTGCTTGAGGAGCAAATCAGGTATAGGATCATGTCAAGTAGGTGAAGGTACATGCTAAATACAGCCATGTGTATGGACGGAGGTGGATAAACTACCGTATTTTGTAAATTGGGTAGGTGCGCCGCAAACAATATTTGGCACGCTGAATTGGCCGCCTGTGAGTTTGTAGTCTTCAGGATGCTAAAAGCGAAGTAAACTACATTTAATAAATGATTTACAGTAGCTGTATCATAGTTTTGGGTTTTAGACGCAGACGATATAAGAATCGAGGGGAATTATGCGGGCATAACCGAAGGTCGATGATTTCCGACAGCTCAAATAGGCGTCGGTAAGTAGACAAGCAAATATGTCGTTTCTGGTATACCTAAGGCATTCTTTACTATGGTTAGCTGCTCGAAAGCTCCCGTAGCTGCAATATCCATCAGTCTGGTAGGCGGCAGACAACGTGCTTTCGTTTAACCACGCTTGAACATTTTAACATTTGTTCATGAGCGAGCGGGCAGTTCCTATAATAACGTCCAAGCTTTACACATTAAGTGTAGTGTTTACAGCCTCCCTAGATATAGAGGGTAGAGGAGGGTAGCATTAGCACGGTGTCGTTGCAAGGTGAGTGGCAGCTTGGAAGCTCATGAAAACTTAACAATCGATATATACATGCAGCTGATTTAGTGGCATTGGATATGGTGACATTTGAGAAACCACTCATAACAGGAAAAAATTAGACGTTAGGGGATGTGGAGGAAGCTGTTTTTAACCGCGGACCCAACTGCTCGGTTGGGTCGTTTATTTTATTAGTCCATGATGATTCTGCTGCATTTCAGGTCTACAGAGCACAACAAAAATGGTAGTAGTTAGCTTTAGAAAATCAAAATTATAATACAAAACTCTGGTTTACTGAAAGACAAGGTGGATAAGTTAGGAATTTTTAATTAAAATAAAGCTTACCTTTCACTGTTTTTAAGGCAGTTTGCTCTGTAGAACTCAGTCTAATTAGTGTCAGTTAAGTATATATCATTTTCGGCCAACTTGGGGCTGTCCATACGAGGCTGCATATTAGTCGCTTCAGAGAAATATTGTAGGGTATCTTGGAGTTCTGCTGAATCAAGGACATTGAATGCAAGGATAGGATGAACGTCTGGTTTTCTATTAGACCATGTAGGGCATATATAGAGATATTATTAGGCGATCTAGTTTGATTTAGCCACTTACAGATAGCTTTGGGCAGACACAAGTGGTTGTAGATTTTTCTGTAATACGCCTTTCCTTACGATCCGTTGAAGTTTACTTTTGGATGGCAAGTTTTGTGGAACCATCATTTAACTAGGTTTAATTACCGGTTATCGCATAATGGCCCTCAAATTATGAAATGATTGATTGCCGCGTGTTAATTAGTTAACGTTATACATCAATTTGAGGATTTTTCTGGGTGTAGCATAGCCTAGTAAACAGGTTTAAACCAACATCCAGGATGTTGGTGCGCAGCAATTGTGTTATATGTCCCTCTTTCTATTGGGGTTACGCTTGGTTTTGAGGACTGTTGCGCTCCCTTTTAGTAACCGTAATCTGTGGGGCATTCGCTGCACCTCCCATCAGTATTACAAGCAAATGGGTGCTACTCTACTAGTGTATGAGTATTATTTGCATTTTTATTTAGACCTTTAGTATTTTTTCTAGTAAAAGCTTTCTTTGATTTGAACATACCATTGTGGCATGTTTAGGCATTTCAACGCAGATGGTAGTGGTTTCGGTTAATGCTTCAGTGGTACTGGTTTCCGAACTATCGCAGACAGGAGCTACTCCATCTAGTTTAACTTCGCGTTACTTATTATATTTCGTTTGAAGACTGATTGCACTACCCCTGATGGTAAGCAACTCAGGTTGAACGTTGGCAGTAGTGATAGTGACTATGCCGGAACCAGCATATCGAATCCTGTCTATGGGTGGCAAAACATGATTTCGCTAAACTTTTGTCTGCAGCTGTGTATTATAGGATGCTATTAGTATTTTAATGGTCGTCGCTTATAATGTCAGGTAGACGTACACGGTTTTCCAAAATAAGTCAGCAGATACTAATGTCCCAATTCTGCTAAAATCCACTAAGCCACATGGGCTTAACAAAAGTCGGATAACCGGATTTATCCGTTGACCGACATTAGTCAAAATCAAGTCCATCCAAGATATGCTGGATAAGCTCAAAATAAAACAAACTCCTTTTGACTATTTGCACACAACCCACACACACACACTATGTACTGCTACAAACGTAGGTAACCCCAAATGGCGAATATGTTTGACCTGCCATTTATTTTATTAAATACTCCAAAGGAATTCTAACATATTACGACGCTCAACAATTGCAATAACCCTCAACGTACCCGACAAGTTGCTTGTGCAATCACTATAAAAATAGTGCATAAGCTACGTGCAACCGTATAAGGTTCCGGAAGAAAGATCCGCAAACATACTGCCACCGGTTTTTTACTTCAGTGACACAATAATAGCAAAAGGTTCAACAAAATAGTTGTGCAGATAGCAGATTTGACCACATTTAAAATACTTTGTGCACAATTTTTGAAGAACGCTTTTGCTACTAATGTCTCACTGAATTGAAAAGACAAGTGGCCGTCTTTCCACATATCTCTCTTCGGGAACTTTACACCGTTGCACATACCTTAAGCATTATTGTAATAGTGAGTCCACAAGCAACATATTGGGTAAGTTGAAGGTTATTGCAATTGTTGTGCATCGTTATATTTTAGACCTCCGTTGAAGTACTTTCAATAAAAACAATGGCAGGTTAAATATATTCCCCACTTGGGCTTACCTTCGTTTGTAGCAGTATATACTTTCAAGTGTTTGGAGGGTTGTGTGTACATATTCAAGAGAAGTTTGTTCTATTTTGAGCCTATCTAGCACACCTTGGATAGACTTGAATTTGTCCAATGTCGGTAACGGATATATCCCTTTATCCAAAATTTTTTTCCGAACAGGTGACTTAGTGGATTTTAGCAAAATTGAGACATCAGCAGCTGCATAATTATTTTGGAAAACCATTGTAGAGCATGTACATCTGCCTGAGATCATAAGCGACAGTTATATATTTTTGACGGCAAGGGAGTGATGCTAGCAAGGGAATGATGCTCTAGGAATTCTATGTGGTTCTGAATCTGGACTCCAGAAAACTATTCCAATGCAGAGTACTGGGGTCAAAAGCAGACCGTTCTAGCATATGTTACTATCTGAAGTGTTCAGCTTCCGCAACGTTATTCCATTGGGGAGCGTTAACATATCACGTGTGATTTATCATGGTTGGAAGTTGAGAAATGGGTTAGCTGCTACGGTTACGTTTGTTGTTGAAAACCACAGGGAACACTTGAACAAAATTATTTAGACGTGCACATTTGGTCTGGTGCACACGAAACACAAATTTGATATAACGGAATAAACTGCTCTTAACTCTGACTTCTGAATTTTGTTTGCAAAGGCAGCTGGCAAATCAACTCAAAAGTATTCAACAATTCCACGATGATAGAGCTTTTTGTTAACAATTTGATGATTTAAACAACCGATCGCTTTTGAAAATTCAAAATCGATTACATAAAACTTTTGTTAAACATTGGCTAACTTATTCCAAGTCCCTGACGTTGGAGACAACATGCAAATCTGTCATGCTGCTTTTTACACGAATGTTGGTCTTCACGTTTTGCTACTAACTAAGTATTTTCTATGTATAATTTTGTCCCTTTTTTCCTATGAATTGCTGTTCTGTCTCTTTGGACTTGTCGCTGATCCCACGTAACTGATTACTTGCTAGTCATCCTGGAATAATACACGTGTTCGTTGTTAACGAGTTATTTGCCGTTTAAAGTTTCGAAGCTGAAATTTGTAACTGCACGACTACTGAGTCTCCGACGGTATTCCACGGATAATACCTCAGACGATTCTCCTCATGAGGCGCACTAATTAGCCGTAAAGCGAATCACTGTTTTATTGCTGATTTTCCTTGATTTTCCTGCGGTTTTAGCAGGGGTCAATGAAAAACTTTCGTTAAACACTCATGCTGAGGATGCGTGTTTTTCCTCTACTGTGTCAGGTTTATGGCGTCAATTAGCAGCAGCGCTTTCTGGTGTAAAGTATGTAAGGGATTTTAACGATGATTTAGGTGTGACCAAGGAAAATCGACTACAGGTATACCTGCATCCTCCATTACAAAGCAATTAGGGTCGCCTCTGAAATAGACATCCACTCCCTCATTTCGGATGTGTGAAATGCCAAGCATATTCAAGAGTCTGATATCCATGGTTGAAACTGTATCTTAGTAGCGCTCAAACCATCACGCGGCCAGGCGAATTGGTTGCCTTCCTGCTCGGCTGTATTATCAGAAGGATTTTATACATTAGCTTACACGCACGCTATCATCTTTGTCTGTATAATACTAAGGGTGGTTAGATAATTCATTCCTGGGAGGACGCCATTTGGAATCAAAGGTGCTACGAACACCAAGTGAAAAGCAATGTCATAATTCAATACAATTTTTTACCTATGGATTCGTCTTGCATGATATTGTAAATGCAAATTTCAATTAAACTGGCAGTCTAACAACCACTTTCGTTTCTTGACATTTGCTGAAAATAGTTTATCAACGTTTCAAGAATAAGTTCTCTTAATGGAACCAACACCAAGAACCCATTCGCCATAGAGGTATGTTTCGAGTATCTGTCCTGCTTAAGTTGATGAGTATATTTCACTAGTATTGGATTCCGTTGACAAAATGCTGGCAGAAATCCCTACACATTTCCTTACTGAACTGATGGTTTCATGTTCCTCCCTAGCACTTTTGCATACTTTCCAAATGGTCGGACATCAATATAATTTTTATTGTGTCGTATTAATCTGCCGCTCTATGTTTCACATTTGAAGTAAAAGGATACCAATTTGTTCTGATTAGAGTGTGACTTTAAAGTACTTGTTTTATGCATAACTTTCGACAAGCAATCCAAATGTGAACCAAAATTCATATTGGCTTCAAGCTTGCTTGAAGCCAGTATGAATGGGTCAGATGGTCAGATTGAAATTAGATGTTTTCCAAGCGCAAAACACCCAAGACCTTTTCGTAGTTAAGGAAAGTAGAAACTACTGGGACGAATGTAAACAATACTGTATTTAGCTTCATATAGCAACCAATAAGTATGGTATAAAATAAATTTAAACTCTATTATTGACTAAGCGAGGCACGCTGATAACGGCAGATTTGTTTAGATGCGAATATTTTAGCCGGGTGAACATTTTGGTTTGGTAATATATTGCAAGCATCCTATTTATTATGGTGAAGTTAACTCGTTCAGGTCAATTCCATGATGCGGTTAAAGCAGTTGGTAGCATAGGGTTTATATACCCAGAAATGTATATATAATTTACGTTTTAATTATTTAATGCGAGCAAATTTACTTTTCAGTATTAGATAAGTTAAGCATTCTCGCGAGATATATTTTGGCTGAAAATGGCTTTGAGTGCGAATGAAGCTGCCACTCAAGTTTAGTCCGTGTTAGAATATGTCTGCTTTGCTGTTTGAGCCGGATGCATTTAGCAACACAAGGATCGAAGTGAGAGTAGTTTGTACACTGGTTGTAGTTTTGTCATGAGGTTAAGCTCAAATAGTCAAATCATTAGCAGACGTGAAATACGGTTTTCCTTCGGTCCAGCGCTTATTTTAACGTGGACATGCATGTGTTAATGTTGCAGTTGCACACGAAAGGGAATTTATTTTCGCGCTAGTGAAAATGTGCGAATTAAGGGAAAACGAACCACAAGCTTTTCTAGGGCAGATCTGGAGAACGTTAACGAAGTAACATATGTTTCAAGTTAATGATCAATTATCTATGAACGAAATGAAAGTTAAACCGTAGGCTTTACTTTAAGCGCCACCTCCGTTGTTGTTTCCCATGACCTGGTTCATTTACCAGAACGTCAGTTCCAATTGTACACATTTTATAAAAAATATGGTGGTTTCTTTTATTCTTGCACATTCCTAGAGTACTTTACTTATATTATGTGATTAGCGTACTATGCTTTAATTATACAACATTGCAGTTTATAATTTTTTGATAAGAATCGAAGCTACTACGGTTGTGATTTTCGTAATCTACAATAATGGCCGAATTATTCAATCGGGTTAAGGAAGGGATGGATGAAGCATGTTGTTCATTATAACTCTACATTGCATCTGCTTATGGATTAGTACATATCATATGCTGGATAGCAAACATCAATTGTTAGTTCGGCTAGATGCAAAAACTTACAATAGACACGTTAATGTTTGCAAAGTTATAAGCTGTACGAAATTGAGAATGCAGTATGCAATGCTAAGTAGACACATTAAAGCTATTTACGCTATACATAAATTGCTACATATGCATGCATCTAACGATAATTCGACATAATTTTAAAGAAAATGGTAAATGTCTTAAATGTAAATCATATTTTATCACTAGCTCAAAAAGCGTCACTTCAGAGCTTTCAATCGCCGGACATCAACTATATATCTTTGATTATTGAACCAAGGCGATATAACCTGTAACTTGTGTTTTTGTGATTGAAACCCTCATATTGAACAGCACAAAGTGTTTCAGAGATTTCGCAAATAATATTAAAAACGAAACATTTGTTTGTAGAAGAAATGTGAGCTCGCGACTCAAAATGGCGCAGTTCTTCGTGCGCCTAAAATTAGACATAGATTGATTAGACGATCCATGATCTAATCACCTAACCAATGTCGATACACCAATTTGTATCGTTTAATCAATTGTCCCATTGTACATTAACCTAACTTATTCCAAATTAGCCTCTATTAGTGTAACAAACTATTGATAAACCAATCGAAAAAAAATATTTTTCGAAAGTTTTCCGCTTAATTCATCTTTGAGATTCACAGAAATGGGCATCTTGCATGAAGTGAAACGTAGCAAATGCGGCTACATGTTGAAGGAACTTAAGCAGTATATTAAGTTCGGCATCAATTTTGCTGAAGCGGAGGCATCCATTGAGTTGCACGTCGCTTGCATTGAAATGAACGATTATTCAACAACCTTCTGGAAAGCGCCACGAATACATCACATCCGACCTCCGAAAAGTAGTTTGGAACACAACACTCTTAACGTTGTAGAGTCCGCTACAAATAAGCCAAACTTCACAAGGAGGCATATCGCACAACCGGAACCTGTATTAGACCGTCTTTGCGATGATGCACGTGTCCAGTTTGTCACGTAAACAAGAAATGTAACACGCAAGCGAATATACAAGAAAATATGCATAATGCAGAATGACCTGAGCAAAACAAAATGTGTTTCCAATCTTCCCACCAATCCTTAACTATTCGTACATAATTTTTCCCGAGTGCAATTAAACAAACTCCAACTATAAGCACTTCATTGTGTCCAGAGTTTTGTCACCCACAGAAGAAGGGCAATCGACTGGTATTCGAGACTCAGCATGAATATCTTAACCAGACGAGCGATTTGTTGACCACTGGTAAATCTAACCTTGAACAGTTTAAATCAACTTTGTTAAACGTATCCTTCCAGTATCTGAAGTACTCTATAAAGCACCACCGATCGTTGAAAAAGAGACACATTGGTGCTATGAGCGAATTACAACAAAGATAAGACATTATCATAAACGAGCTAGATAAAGCATCAAGAACCGTAATCATGGATCCCAATAATTATTTAAGAAGAATGAAAATGATATTCTTTGATACCTCAATGATATCTCAAATACATGCGACTGACCACGACGTTAAAGTTGATAGTAAATACCGCGTTAATAACAAAAAGAGCATATGAAACACTTCGAGGCACAGGCTATCTGATTCCACCCATATATGGCCTTCCTAAAATACACAAACCGGGCATACCTTTAAGTCGAATACTAGACATGAAGAACTCGACGTAGCATAGCATTGCAAGATGGCTGACAAAAATAGTAGAACCTAGTAGGTGATTTATAGTCTCGTATTGCCTAACGGACACGTTTCAGTTTGTTTACATCCAAAACAGGAATATCGGATGTTCACCTTTGATGATTTTTCGATATTTACCAATGTGCTTCTATTGGAAACAGTCTATTGTCTGTTCAATTACAGTGATCATAAATAAATGAAATTTGGCTTACCAAATTGTCATTTAAACAACTGTTCAAAAGAACCTATAATTTCCAATTTACACTTAACAATGAACTGTAAAGACAGGTCGATTGTTCTGCAATCGAATCTCCACTCGGACAAATGTTGGTGGATAACTATCTGGGAATATGTGCGCGTGGCTCAACAAAAACGGTCATTTCAGACTTGAAATTCTACCAGGCTTATGTAGACAAAGCATAGTGTAGTAAAGTATAGTATAGTAAAGTAAGTATAGAGACCTATTAGTCCCGCAGGACGTCGTGGCTTTGAACGAACCAACCCTTTGTAAAGCACACATCTGGCTACTAAAGGCGGTCCCATTAAACAGTGCAGGTTCAACCCGTGGAATCGAGGCAATAACAACTTTGGCTTGTCCGGCACTCGGAGCTGAGTCCTCTCGGAATGCGCTCATTGAGAAAGCAATGCAATTGTTACCTGAAGGGTATCGCAGAGGAAGAAATATGTTCGAGTCTTTTAGGCAGAAATTTCGGTAGTCAGCCTATTTGGATCAAGAAGGTCCCTAATACTCGGTCGATCGAAGCGTGTTGACCGGTCTGTAGCAACGTGTACACGTAGAGGCATGCCAATCTGAAGGAAGATACAGCGCTTCAAATAGAAGCTGATAAATTGTGCTTGCCAGATTGGTTAGATATGAGCTTATCGATAAGGCAAGAGTGAAGCTCCGCGCTTGCATTTGACTTAAAACTATAACATTGCTTAATTGCTAACCTCTACTTCGCAGTCGCTTGCATCCTTAGTGCATCAGCTATCATACGTAGTACAAATGCATAATGCGATACTTACCAGATTTGCATCCACGATCACCTTACATGGGCAGCGGATAGCAGTCAATAGCACTCGGCATGTCATAGAGACTAACCACACCTACGACTTGTATTACTCAAACATTGGGAGAAAGGTAAGAAAATTGTAAGAATTGTGTGAGACCAGTGTATCACATCTCTAATGGAAGGCAATCGGGACATTACATACCGAATACAGCCAGTGAGAATTGTGCCGCGCGCACTCTCACTGGCTAATGTGAGTGCTTGGGACAAGTGCTGGAGCGCAGACAAGGCGAACGCAGCAGAGTCCTCAATGGAGGGATGGATTACATATGTGCTAGAGGTTTGATTGCATCGTTGAAATTCCCTTAAAATTAGATGATGGACCGTAAGCTATATTAATATTCTCCTCGTTCTACAAGTAGGGAGACCTGTACTATTTCGTTGTAAAGGGATTATATTACAAGCAGCTGGTCTCATGAAATTAGGGGTATTGCCAACTGATGCGCTATTGTTATACAAAAATAAGTGTGGTCAGATATAAAGCGCTGAATAAAAGCTTAGGATTAACATGTACCACAAGGTTGAGGTTAGTTTTCAAAAGAAAAAGAAAAGCAACCATAATGTAAGAAAAACCGAATGAAGTTAACCTGACTAGCTAACTATCATCCGCCTGCGTCCTTTATAAGTGGCTTAACGTAACTTCGAATATCACCGCTTTCAATTTCCCCAGAGAAGCGGGTGTGGGTTGATACGGTTTTGTTTACTGCATGTGATTATAATTCAGGTGTGTTGTACTTTGGTATGACGCAAATAGTGCATTGTCGACACGAGGTTTGAGCACAGTGAATGTAGATGTTGAGATAACAGGTGCTGCTAGTGAATTGGATTGGTTGAGAAGAGGTAGGGAGAGGATATTCCGTATAAAATCTAACCGGGTGTTAGTTTAAGTCCGTGGCCTCGCAGTTTGTTGATGAGGCTGAGGTTTAGCAGCTGATAGCTGAAGTGATTAGGGTGATCATGATTAAGTCCCCGGGAAAAACGGAGAGCGCTCTCTAAAGACACAGAAATTGCTCAGGCACTGTTCCTTAGGTAACTGGCGTTGTCCTTTATCGTAATTGTTTACCCGATGTTGGAAAATTTCCATGACCGCAAATTCCTGATTCAGCCATTCTTGGATTGCATACCCCACGTACCAGCGCATGCATGCAGATCGAAGCTACGAAAGTTATTTGGGTGCAAGTGAACACTAGAAATTTATTTGTGCTAGTGCAAATCGCTCCGACCAGTCAAGTATTTTCCTGTATTGGTACACTGAGATCCTACGTTAACGCTTTTAAAAACACGCTTTGACGAAACGCTTTCAAACTTGCAATACTTGATATAGTCCGTTCCACTTGGAGGACAAAACAACGCAAAGCTAACCATGTGCTCAACGGCCCTCTCCAAAACGTGGCGGTGAGGATATATGTAGTAGTGTCCATCTGATTAGCCTGGATGTAGCTAAACTGGATTAACCTATCACATCTGTAAAATTAAGAAATAAACAAGTAAGCGTTGTCGTTTCTTTTTTATTTCTCACGCACTTACTGAACTTTAAACTCGCTATAATGTTTAGCGTGTGCACATCCCATTCAAAATTAAAACTACCGTTAAACAATAGTGCACTTAACTTGGTGGACTCTTGAAATAACCAACTACTTATTCGATAATCCTTCAACTTTTAACTTTTACTCCATCCATCCTACGGGACTTGTCAAGCACATGTTTTACGCATGATAAAGCATTGTGCATTGTTCGTTGACAGAGCTGGAGATCATCGTTGTCAAACGTATAGGTGGAAAGCAGCTGAGGTTACAGATAGAGTGCCCCACAGCTACGCCATTATACTGAAGACGATTGTGGACTAACCAGTCATGAATCTTCTCGAGGTCATGTTGGACCTGCATGCATTTGTTGGAGCTATGAGCCACCGCCGAAGCTATATCATCTCCGTAAAGCGAAAGTGTGAAGTGAGTAAACCAGCTTGTCACTTAACACTTCTTCTACTCGGCTTGTGTTAACTATTTAAACATGTTTTATTTATCCCGATGCTTTAGCGAAAAGGATCTTTTGCTATTGGAAAGGGTATCAATCACTTGTTGAAAATCCGGAACCACAGGGCTGCAACATCGAACTTTGTGGCATACTGTATTCCAGGAGTATTGGAGTCAATACCGAATCACGTAATTTCACTTCCAGACGCGTGGGTAGAATGAAGTTGCTGATATATAATGGGAGTGATTACCAATGTTGCACCCTCGATGGTTGCTTTGAAGGGTACGACGGGCCAACTGATAACATGCTTTAGAAGCTGTTGTAGACCACAATAAATCCAACATCACTATCCACAGTTTTAGTCCAACTGTCCCGTGCTAACAGTAGATGGGTGGTGTACTCTTCGCTCCGTCAGAAGCTATGTTGCGCTTGCGCGATATAGTCAACTTCATAAATGCAAGACATGAGTAGGCCGGACAGATGGCTGGTGAAGGAATGCACGTGAGTTAATGTAAGGAGAAACGGGATGCAACATACCTTTTTGCAATCTGCATTGAGTCAGCTCTTTCTTCTGCTTCCTGTTCCGGGGACACGTTGCTTCTTACGTGGATCTACGTGCCAATTTTTAATGTATTTGTGGTCTAATGATTCTTTGTTTCGGACGCCAAAGAAATTCCGTGTACTTAGGCGTGCGCGTTAGAATGACCAAGGTGATTGTTGGGTAATGAAATCCAATAAATCTTTGAGCCTACGGGAACTTTCAATATACCGAGGGCTCCTTTTTCATTCGCAATTCTAGCCAGAGTCCCATATTTTTAACTAACTTCACACTATAGTCGACTTAATGGCCAAATGACTTTGCTCCTTTCTAGAATTAGGAAAATGCAACACCCTTTAGCTCATGCTATTTGGCTCAAAACAGCAACCCTTTCAAAATACGCATTGACAACGCGCCATCCTACTTGCCTTTCATTTTATATGGTCCAATTCGCTAAGTGCAACAAACAAATCGATTCAACCCATGTGCCCACCAGTCTTTTCCGAATCAGTAGGGTGACAAACGTTACATTGAGAGTCAGCTAAAGCAGGAATATCTCTTTTGGTTTATGTCATTTGGTTATATTTGTTTTCATAATTTCCACTGCAGACATCCTACGGGAATTGTCAAACAACCTTGTTTCTACCCGTAATAAATCATTGCTAATTGCATCAATCGCAGTCCCTGACGTAGCGCCGTGTGACATATTGTTTGGTTGGAATTCCGAGCACGTATTCTCCCTGCTCATTGAATTACCGACTAGTTAGTGTTAATCATTCCGGAAAACACTTCTCCTCTAGTTCTACATACGTTTGTAAAATAACTAGGCCAATGAATAGCTAAAATACCTAAATTACCGTTGGCAAGTGCGTATGAACAATTCGGAATAATTTATCACGGGTAAAATAGCATGTCCTTGACAAGTCCCGTAGGATAGTTGAAGTGAAAAATAAAATGTATATGATCATTGAATTAAATCGTTATTTTAAGCTTGTACTGATTTAAATACACTACTGCGTAACTATAGTTTGAAACAGAAATGAGAATGCACAAAAAGATAAATTAAAGTGCCTTTGTATTTCAGTAAATGTAAGAGAAAGAAAAATAGTATACGAGGACGCTCATTTATGTGTTGCTTCTTTTGACAGTTGTGGTATATTAATCCACTTTATCTACTTCCAGGCTAATCAATGGACACATCTGTGTTTATACTGACTGCCGCGTGTCGTAGAGAGCCGTTAGGCACAAGTTAGGATGGCATTATTTCTACCTCCAAGTACAACGGACTATTTCAAGTAATGAAAGTTGGAAAGCGTTTCATCAAGGCGCTTTTTGTATGGCGTTAATGTAGGGGCAAGGATAAAGTGAGTCGGTAGGGCATTCCAGGCACGGGACACACGCAGGGAGAAAACGTTTATTCGACAATCAAGCCGACTGTAGTGCACAGCCAGTATGAGCTGATGGCCTATAAGGTATTGTGGCTCATTTCAAGCGATTGCGACATGGGCGGGTTGCGTTCGTCAGTATAAAGTAAACCATGATGATGTCTTCTCGCTGACGTTGATATTCACAATTGTGCAGTCTCAGGGACTGCAGTTTGCTTTGGTAGGAGAGATGAAACATTCCTCTAAAGAGTTTGGCCGCTATAGGTTGTGAAGCTTCAAGTTCATCGACGTCGCGCTTGCTCCAGGGACGCCAGGCCTGGATCGCGTATTCCACGTGGGGTAACACCTTGGCGTACAGCATTTGTGAAAAGAGTGATGGCTTAAAATTTCCGAAATCACTCAATAACAGTCCAAGATGTTGATTGGCACATTTGGATTTATTCAGCCTGTCCCGAGCAAGCAATATCGTAATGCGCGATCATCCGGTGGTCGTTTTCTTGGGAAGCTGATGTTGTATGCTTACGACTTTGCACTTGGTCAAGTTGAACAGGAGCTGGTTGTCGGATAATCACGCGTAAACTCTGTCGAGATAGCTCAGTAGTGCTACGTAACCATTCGATATTTTAGTATCATTTCAAATTTTGACATCTTTTGCAACTAGTAAAAAATTCGACTGCAGCACAGTGGCGAGATTCTTATTGACTCTTAAGAAGAAACCTGTCCCCAGTACCATCCTTGCGGCACAGCCACACTGGACATCAATTAGTTCGAAAATGAAGCTGCGGACTCTCACATTCAGCTGACGTTTAGCGAAAAGGTTGCCGATCCAACCGAGTATAAGATCACCGATTACATTGCTTCGGAGCTTGTGAAGTAGAACGCAGTGCTGCAAACGATTGAACGCTTTCGAGAAGTCCAGGTAGACAACATCTATTCCCATTATTGTATCGGCTGACTCTGTCCAGCTTGCTCAGGCTAGCAGCAAATTTGTATTGCGGGAGCGATTGCTGCGGAATCCATGTTGCTTTGACACTAAGATGTTGTTGCTCTCAAGATATCCTGTGAGCGCCTCTACAATTATACCTTCCATTACTTTGGATAAAACTGAGAGGAGATTGATTGGACGGTTGTTCAAGGGCCACAAAAGATTACCACTTTTATAAAGAGAAGTGGCTAGTCCATGTTTTCACATGGTGGAAACCTGCATTTTGTCGAGGTAAGGTTGAAAGAAACGAGCTAATGGTTCGACAAGGTTAATGGCCTCTGTCTTCAATGCCTTCGGTTTGATGTCGTCCACGCCAAGTGAGCTGTGCTCGCGCAATGGCATTAGCGTTTTTATCACATTGGCTGCCGTAAACAACACCTAGGTTTACCATGGTGGCGATGGAAGCTGTGTCAAAAGCGGATTAAATGATAATTCACTCTGGAAAGTAAAAGCGATTCATTGCGAAGCAGGTTGGCTGCATCTTATGTGAATCGCTCATGACAATCCGTTGCACATAAAACCGGGATTCTGCACTGCGCTCTGCGGAGCTTGTTGAAGTTTCTATACAGCAACTTGGGATTTACAATGATTTTTATAGTTACGTTCTGTTGGTGTTGGAGTTTGTCTTCGCGGGTAAACTTAAATAAGTGGTTTTGTTGAGTTGTGTAAGCACCCCAGTTCAGGTTACTTGGACAGACTTTGTAAGCGCGCCAGGCTGAGTACTTTAAGGACATGCATTTTCTAGTAAGGCTCTTCAGAAACGAGTTTAATTACTTCGGTAGAAAGCCCTTGCTTCCTGATGCATTTGCCACTAGCTCTGTGAATTGTGTGACAAACAACATCAAGGTGACATCGAGCGGCTTCTCGGCTAGGAAAGACCAGTCGGTTCCTTGAATGAGATTAGACAGGATATCGTAATGTTTAACGATATAGGTTTTCACGTTGTTCTCCCTGGCCAGTACAATTTTTTGTATGGAACTCGCAGCCCCAACAACAGGGTGACGATCCAGTCCTTCTTCATTTGCTGGTGTGTTTTGGCATGGTCTCCGTTCTGAGCTACACGGTGACAAAGTTGTATTGGTAAGTTGCTTGTTCAGTGTTACATTGCCTATCTCTGACGTGGTGCCTATCTCCTTTACATGTTTTTCGAATGACAGCATCTTTTGCGACATTTTGATCACATGTTCTGCCATCATTTAGGAGTGCAAAGATACTTTCATAAAACTGGGACAACACCCTTTGTAGTTAGATGATAGTGGTAACCTTGATGTCGAATTTGCCATAACATTTTCGAGTGAGAGTAGTTCACGAATAAAACGCCACTCATTCCAGTCATGCCCTTTGGCTTCTAGCTCGCTTAATGTCTGAAGTTCGGGAACGCGTTAAACAAGGATAGATTTTGCGTCATATTGTTCACGAAAGTAATCAGTACTGCTTTTGTCTTTCTGGCATTAAATCCATAGAACATCTTTAAAAATTTAACAGCGCATGTAATGATACGGAGACAAGCGGCTGATAAGAGAACTGCTTCTGCATCATTACTTGATTGAAGGGTTACCTGGAGTAAGCGCAGTTCCCCGTAGTGAACAATGAACAATAAACAATGATTTATCACGGGATAAAAGCAAGTGCTTGACACGTCCCGTAGGATGGTTGAGGTGAATATGATAAAATCAAAATATGTCTGAGTCATCTATCGAACGTCTGCCGATATGAATCGTTTGATAAGCAACATCAGTGTAAAATTAAAATAAATTATCGGGCGGAAACATGCAGAAAGACACTGGGGTGCAGTGATCATTGGATCGGTTGAGCTTAACGATTTTGGGCCAACAGTCTGAAAGCTGGTCGATCGCTACAGAGGCGAACTGAAGGATAGCATGCAATTGATTTGGATCGACGTTGAACGAAGCTCGAACGCTGGTCAAGAATGTAATAGGAAGGAGATTTGTTCTACATCTGTGAGTGATTCTAATTGACTCGATATATAAAATGAGTTTCATCCTATGAATAATGAATTTCTGATCGAGGCCCATATCTTGACTTTTTGATGCACGGAGGGCCACTTTTTACATGGCGACAGAGGACAAGAAGACACGCCGAACCCCGCATGCGTTTGGTGGACAACCAACGATTCCGCTGCCAGCTCCGTTGCAAATGACCGAGAGTTCGTTGCCGGAGAATTGGAGAATATGGAAGGCGAAGTGGCTAGACTTTGTAACACTGACTCAGTTGGATTCTCAGCCAATGGCCTATCAACTGGCGATGTTCAGGCATGCCATTGGAGACGAAGCCAGGCGGACGCTGCAAACGTTGGATCTCAGCGATGGAACTCAGGAGATGGAGCTGGATGAAGTAATACGCAGATTCGGCGAGTTTTGCGAAGGTTACACAAACGAAACTTACCAAAGGTATCTGTTTTTCAGCCGAAATCGCCTGCCGGGTGAATCAATCGACGCATACATCACGGAGCTGAAAATTCTGGCGCGGGATTGCAATTTTTGCACCTGTTTACGAGATTCGCTGATCCGCGATCGAATTATAATTGGCATAAAGAATGAGGAACTTTCCAGACGCCTTTTGCGACAGCGAAACCTGTCTTTGGAACATTGCATCGATATCTGTTTTAGCGAATCAAGGACGGCTCAACAGTTTCAGCAGCTCAAGATGGAGTCCACGACGGATCTGTTTGCAGTATCCCGAGGCCGAGAAATTGTATCGAAGTCATCGAGCGCGAATCAACCCAAATGCCAGTTTTGCGGCCGCTCACACCCAAGGCGCAAAGAGGATTGTCCAGCATGGGGCCGAACCTGTATGAAGTGTGCGAAGAAGAACCACTTTGCACGTTGTTGTCAGGCAACCAAAGTCGACTCAGTCGGGCAGGACGATCAGGAAGAGCCGCAGGAACTGGCTATTAACAACATGACAGGACGTGAGAGACCAGTCTGTGTATTCGCAACGTTGCTTATTCAAGGGCGTCCGGTGCGATTCCAATTGGATTCAGGAGCAAGCGTGAACATACTTCCTCACAAATACTGTCCCGATGCAGAATACCGCCAAATACAGACACAGCTCAGAATGTGGAACGGATCAAAGTTACAACCGAAGGGCTGCGTTACCATGAAGGCCATAAACCCGAAGGATGGCTCCGAGCATTTACTTGATTTTCTCCTGGTATCAGGAGATTTAATGCCCATCCTGGGCCTTGATTCCATTCAGAGTTTGGGTTTTGTTTCTTTTAATCATGATCGTTTTGTTCACTCGTGCGAAGTCGGTACAGAGATCGTAGACAACTATCCCAGTGTGTTTGATGGTACCGTGGGAAAATTCCAAGGCGTAGCTCACCTGTCGTTAAACGAGTCCGCTAGACCAGTAGCACTACCAGCGAGAAAAGTACCTATCGCTTTGCGTGAGAAGTTCTTAGACGAGTTGCAGCGTTTGATCAGTTTAGGTGTGATTGCCAAGGTCGATGAGCCAACCGATTGGGTCAGTCAAGTCGCGATAATCACCAAGAAGTCAGGCGATTTGCGTGTGTGCATCGACCCTAAGCCGCTCAACCGCCGCACTCAGGAGAGAGTATTTTACACTACCAACGCTAGATGACGTCTTACCCGAGTTGTCCAAGGCCAGATTGTTCACGAAGGTCGACCTCGCTTCCGCTTTCTCGCACGTCCAGCTTGACGAAGAGCCCAGTTATTTACACCACGTTCGGAACGCCATTTGGACGGTTTCGGTGGTTGCGCTTACCATTCGGTTTGAAAGTGTCCAGTGAAATTTTTCAGAAACGATTAATGCAGGCCCTAGACGATCTACCCGGAGCTATTTGTGTAGCAGACGATGTAGTGGTTTTTGGGGCGACTCTGGAAGAGCACGACCGTAACCTGAGCAGATTTCTAGAACGCTGTAAAGACAAGAATATCAGATTGAAACGTGAGAAAATTGAGTTACGAAAAACAGAGCTGGTGTTCCACGGACATGTTTTGAGCGCAGAAGGTCTAAAGCCAGATCCGGAGAAAGTTAGAGCCATTAAAGAGATGCCACCTCCGACAGATGTTAAAGCCGTGAGCAGACTAAACGGGATGGTGAATTACCTCAGCCGCTTCCTTCCACGACTAGCCGAAGTAATGGTTCCTATCCGAAAACTTACACATAAGGGCGAGAGCTGGCAGTGGAACACAGAACAGGAGGAGGCTTTCCAGAACATCAAACAACTGATCGCGTGCGCCCCTGTCCTAGCGTATTACGATCCGTCACTTCCCCTTGAGATCCAGTGTGACAGCAGCCAATTCGGTATCGGTGCCGTGCTAATGCAGAACGGGAAGCCCATCGATTTCGCAGTCGTACACTAACGGAATCCGAGCGCCGTTATGCACAGATTGAAAAGGAGATGCTAGCATTGGTTTATGCCGTAGAGCGTTTCAACGATTACACTTTGGTCGCCGGACCACTGTATTTACCGATCACAAGCCTCTGGTATCAATAGCCAATAAACCACTGCACGTCGTCCCACGCCGCTTACAACGAATGCTCATTCGGCTCCAGAAGTACGACCTAGACATCGTCTACCAACCGGGGGTCGAGGATGTACATTGCAGACACACTGTCTAGGGCATATCTTTCCGATGTGGACCGCAACGCAAGAAGACCAAGACATTGTCCATGTCACTCAGCTTATTGGCTGTCACAGAGGAGCGTTTCCAGCAACTACTACGCCACACGGAAGCAGACGAGCTGTGTAATCGGCGTGCAAGGAAACGATACTGAAAGGTGTGGCCCGATAGTAAAAGACAAGGCTGCCAAAGTGAGTTGAGCTCCCTTCTTTAACTTCGGGATGAACTTGTCATCCAGGTATGGGCTAATCTCAAAGGCCAACCGTACACTCGTTCCAAAGGCAATGCAACGACCCATAGCTGGAGCTGATAACACGGAAAGTCATTCAGGAGTCAATGCTTGTCGAGAGGCGAGAGCTCCGAGAGCTAAATGTTTTG